>JAWZSL010000024.1:5635000-6835000 GCA_034769285.1 Lutjanus argentimaculatus
GTCTGTGTGTGTGTGTCTGTGTGTGTGTGCGTGGCGGGGGGTGTGTGGGGGGAAGTTTGGGGGGGGGGTTGGAGGTGTGTGTGGGTGAGTGAGATTTTGGGTTGAGATGTGTTGATCGTGCTAGAAAGCACAATGTTCTCACTTTTTATCCTATAGCGCCACCTAGTCTGTGTGTGTCGGGTGTGTGTGTGTCGGGTGGGGGAGGGTGCGGGGGGGGTGGGTTTGTTTAGGTGTGTGTAGACAAGTGAGAGCGTGGGTTTGGATGTGTTGATTGTGCTACAAAGCTCAATAGTGTGATTTTTTTTAACCTGTAGCGCCAACTAGTGGTGGCCGGGTCATATAGACCCGCGAAGACCAATAGTGTTGCAAAATTGAATAAAATACCCATAATGCAATGCAAGTAGTGATAATCAATTTCATTGAAAAAGACAATAGTTATACACGAAATATGTAATTTTTAGGCAATTACATGGAAGAAAACCATATTTTTATAACGTCCCTTTGTGGTCTTCGGGTCATATAGACCCGAAGACAGGAAGAGGGTTAATGCACTGGCATTAGCCAAATCATAAAATTCAGAATTATGACAGGAGCAAAGGAGGAAGTCAGGTGACATGAATAGGTCAGACAAATGCACAATGCTCTCCCAGGAGACTGAGGTTCAATGTTTACTTATTTAAAATTTAAGTAACTTACGTTATGTTCCTCACTTCCACCATGTGACACACATAACTTACTTATTTAACCCAAACTACAACCTTTTTCCCAGATCTAACCAATTACATTAGCATGCCTAAATTTGACCAACGTGCTGCCTTTTTACAATTTTTAGTTTTTTGTATTGCATTTTATTAATTGTATTCATGTATGCAACAGTGTAGTTTCTATCTTGTAAGGGTCCTTGGCTAAGAAAAAACTGAGAATCTCTCATTTTCTCTTGTTGTTATCCTTGTATGACTCCTGATGCACATCAAACTCAGTGAGACAAGAATATTTAGAAGCATCTCCTGGTATATCCGCCATTGCTGAGTCAAATGCTGCTGCACTGAATCAAGTGTCCATGCGTGAGAGTTTCACAAATCGAGGGTTCCCTTTTAGACATGGCCCTGGTGCTCTCCACCAGTCATATATCATTTTGGGAGTCACTGGCAATCAACCTAGTCTGTTGTTTAGGTATGTGGACGTGTTGCTAAGTAACCAGAAGGACCCAGCTACCTCAGTCACACTGTCCTGCTCTCATGTGCTTAATGTGCACTCTCTCTTTTCATCACTTTACACAGTTGTAGGATTAAGTCCTCCATCTTCATCGTCTTTCATCATTTTTCTCGTCTGCTATTCTCCTGTTTTAATGAGCCCTCTTTCGCCTCCATCCATGCCCACAGCCCCCTCAGCCCCTTTTAATTTTGGATTGCATTTTGTTTTTTGTTCTCTTCTCCTCTGAATAAAGTTCCTTTGTGTCATATGCAAGCCTGCATATGACACAAACTTCAAGAAAAAGTTTGACATTCTGGGAAATTGCTTATCGACTTTCTTGCTCAGAGACAGATGAGATCGTTGATGCCAATCACATGTCTGTTGGCTAAATTAGGGAAAAACTGCTAACCTCTCTCTGTCCAAATGCAACAAAAATACATCTCTGGATACAAGTATGAATTGATATACAGTATATGTATATAATTTTTTACACCTTTTTTGTTTTTGTACAAATTACACAGATAATAATGTGTTAATTAGAGGCGCATGTAGACAGATTTTGTTACCTTTGGGCAGAGCCATGCTAGCTGTCATTGTGCTAAGCTAAGCTAATTGGCTCCTGGTGGTAGCTTCATATTTACCGCACAGACATGAAAGTGGTGTCAATCTCATCTCAACTCTGGGCAAAAAAAATCATATAAGTGTATTTCCTAAAATGATGAACTTTTCATTTAAAGCTATTTATTTAAAGTTTTAAAATGGTCATAAAACAGTCTCAATTTTAATATTGACGGCTCTATACGACCAACTAAGTTAACAAGGCCATTTATGACAAGATCAGCTGCTGTTGTTGTTTTTAATGTCTGCCACCAGGTCCGACTTTCCTTGAAATCAGATGAAAAAAGCATGTGTTTACATTTAGCCAGTTAAAAAGAAGCAGGGGGAGATTTTTATTCAAATAATTGTATTTTTAATGTTGCATTTTGTGGTTATTACAGTGGAAAACGCTATTGCTTTTGTCAACAGGTGCTTCCAAAATCATCAAAATATGTACTGTATTAGCTTTTAAAACTGTCGTGAATTAGAGGGGGCTTCTGTTGTTTCAATATTGAAACATTACATTCCTCTTTTTTTTTTAACCTGTCATTCCTTTACCATCCATCTTTCTTTCAGATCATGGCCAGAAAACCTAATACAGAAAGGCAAAATTGCCATTTTCTGCTGTCCTACAGAATTATTACGAGGATTGGTTTAATATCTTGGGATTACACTAGCTCTGAAATTGGTAAAACAAAAAGTTTCAAAAAGAAAGAAAAAGAATTCAATCACATAGGAAATATACAATAATAAACTATGACAGAGAGACCCAATGGGATGTAATGCAATCTGCATCTGCACTCAAACAATAAAATATTAAGCACAGTGCTGAGTCCATTATATACACATTTTTATAAGTAACTAATGATGCATAAACAGCCTTCACAACAGACTTCATGGGGCAACAGATCTCGGTTTTCTTCTAACAACATGGATGCGCATGCACAGTCTTCCCCAAGCAGAGCTGCATTTGAAGAAATTGCTGCCTGGTGACAATTTAATTAACCAACTGTCAGTCATATCAACACTGAATCACTGATGTCTTCGCCAAATTGCTTTTCTTTCATCCTCACTTGGTGGTGGCTGGTGAAAAAAATTGGAAGGGTTTGTTTGATTACCCAGATGCTTTTATATTCGGCCCCGGCATTCCCCGCTTCCAAAGTAATAAATGTATGTGTCGCTAAGTGTGCGCGAGTTGTGCGTTCGTGTCTGCATTTGACATCAAGCCCCAGTAACAGTGCTCTATCTGTTTACAGCTTCATAAAACCTAATCATCCCACCTGCTGTAAACCTCAGAGCACTGTCAGTGTTCACACGCTCGCAGATCTAAACGCAACAAGGATAAGAATAAAAGCAAAGCAGAACACGGTGCTGCTGTTCCGTTTTGTTGTAGATCTGTTATGTCTGTTTACTGAAAGTAGTTCTACACTCTTAGAAAAGAACATGCTAACTAGACTTATAAAGGGTTCTGGGTTGGCTTTTCGTTCCTGATAAAACCTTTTATCAAGGTTCACTTGGAACCTTTTCAGAAAGGTCTACTGAGAACCCAATATAAAAAGTTTATACCTAGCACAATCTGTGAAAGGTTTCACACAGAACCCCTATGAGAGGTTCTACAGACAACCCTTCTATGGTGTAATGGTTTGAACTGTTCCAACTTCAAAGATGCTAACAAGAACCCACACAGGGCAGTGAACCAAGAACCTTGGTTTATATGCCAAGGGTGTTATCTAGACCTACCTAGGGGGTACAACCAAGAATCTTCTTTATATTCTAAATGTTTTATCGAGAACCCACCAAGAGGGTTTGACTGAGAACCTTTTTAGATTCCAAGTATTTTATATAGAACCCACCCAGGGGGTTCTACCGAGAGCCCTTTTATATTCCAAAGTTTTTTATCTAGAATCCCCCAAGGAGGTTCTACTGAAACCCTTTTTAGATTCCAAGGGTCTTATCTGGAATTCACCCAGAGGGTTCTATCAAGAACCCTTTAATATTCCAAGGGGTTTATCTAGAACCAAACCAGGGGGTTCTACCAAAAACAATTTTATGATACAGAGAACCCATGACTTCAAGGATTTCTACAATCTTTGAAAAACACCTTTTTTCAAAAAAGGGTTCCCTTACAAAGACCCCGTGACAAACCCTTTCTTTAAAAAAGGGTTCTTGAGAAGCTAATTGTTCTGGGTAGAACCTTAGCCCTCCAGGAAGAACTCTTTTGGAAACATTATTTCTAGGAGTGCACCTTCTAAGGATGCTAACAAGAAGGCACCATGGTCTATGTTTTACCAAGAACCTTTTTATGTTCCAAGGGTTTTTATCTATAACCCACCCCTTTTCTTATGGTTAAAGGAACCCTCAATGAAAGAGTTCTTCAAGGATTTCACCAATCTTCAAAGAACTCATTTTCCCAAAAAGGGTTTTCTGGATGAAAAGGATTCCTAATGCAACCCTCTGTCTTACAAAGAACCCTTGACAAACCCTTTCTTCAGAAGGGTGAAAGGGTTCTTCAGAAGCAAATAATTCTGTATAGAACCTCACCCCTTCAGGAAGAACCCCTTGGAACCCTTATTTCTACGAGTGTAGTGAAATTCAATATTACAGTCACTTTTGATGGGTATAATCATCAGTCTATTTGCAGAGATATTGAAGTGGGAAAATGAGCATGAAGCTTGTTGTCATGATATAGCATCATGCTCCTGGAGACACCAGAGCGAGGTCTGAGTGTTGAGCTCAATAATGAGACAATGCTATTGGTGTATTCCACAGAGGCTGCTCCCTTATTGGCTGAGCACCGTTAATTCAAAATAATGACAACGTGCATCATCCTGTTGCCGGTGGCACTGCAGCTGTGACAGCTGCTTCCAATACATTGTGTGTGTGTATGTTTGTATGTACACGTCTCTGTGCTTATAAGTCCATTTGTGTCTCGCAGTCATGTACTGTAAGTGGTGACAGATCTGTGAAGGGTAGCAGGGAAGTGCTGTCTGAAGACGTCAAAAGCATCCTTGGAGATTGTTTATGTAAAAGAGCTTATTAAAGACCAGCAGGGGTTGCCATGGAGAAGAGGAGGAGATGCTCAGCATGAGGCTTTGAAACTCCAGTCAGGCCCCGGGAATACATTATTTCCTGTGTAATGTGTTGACTGTGGAAGATTGATTCTCAATTTGTCACAACACAATTAGTTCAATTTCTCTCCCATAAAAAATGAGAAACCTATTCAAGTACTGCAATTATGAAAGTACTACAATTATGAAAGTAATGTTGAAGTTGGCATCACATTTGGTTAACTGCCGTCTAAAGCACATCAAATTTAAAAGCCCAGCAACCACTAGCCACAAGATAAGCTAAGCTGGTTGGGTGATGTCTCCATAATTGGCATATGATGATGTCCACAGCAAAACATTGCAATGGATGATGATCATGTTGCTGGAAACACAGTGACTGCCCCTGATGTAAGTGTGAGTCTTTGGTTCGCCTAATTGGACAGGTTTAATAAGAAAACAAGAAACATGGTGTTTTCTCTCTCACAAGTCAAAAACAGAACTTTAGATGATGGTTTCGACCACTTGTTCATCCCTCAGAGAGACCAACTTGTTTGTAGGGTGAGACCAGTCCTGGGAGGCTGCCAGGGTGACCAGATGTTCCACTTTATGTGGGACTGCAGAGCATTGTTATCCCTTGTCCCACCGTCCCACATATTGAGATGATGTCCTACATTTTGGTTGGCTCGCATTTTCAAAAGTCAAACCACATGGATAGATGCGGAAATGAGGAACAGGAAAAATTGGGGTTCCCACCAAAGTTATGCAGATTTGGGTGGAATGATGAGAACTACCACAAAGAAAAGTAAATACAGCTAGTTACAATTAAGACCAGGAAACTACTTATCTGTTGTCTATTGTGTGCTACCCAGAGGGCAAAGTGTGAGATAAAGCATAAGTTTATTTTTGAAGTAAGACAGGCATATCGAAATTTTAGACCTCTCATCACTGGTAATGTGTTCCACATGGTTCCACACAAACATACTCTCTGATCACCCTCGAGGCTGCTGAGTCCGGTTCTGTTGGCCGCTAGTAGCAGCTAACAGCTAACAGTACCGGTTAGGTACTCTAGCAACAAGTGAGTTAAAGCCATCTGTCCACCAGGAAAGTTCTGTAATTAAATAACCGAAAATATTTTCTCCATAAAATACAATCCAGTTTCACCCAAATCAGTGAATAAAGTTATAAAGTTGTGCTTTTGTACTGTGAGGCCCAGCCTCCAGAAACACTCCACTCAGCTCACTCCGGTGAGCAGATATATTCTTCTGTGCTCTGCACAGAAGCCAGAAGGTATTTAATTATACGCAAATTTAGTTACGCCCCCGAAAGCAGGGTGAGTCATCAACAATTGCAAATCATTTTCCAGGGAAAGACGAATGCCGAAATGTATTACAAATACCTGAGAATACCTTCAAAATGATTTTCTTTTCATTGTTGGGCCAGATACTCGTGCATAGGCAGTGCTGTAAAACATTACTCAGTAATATATTGCTGTAATATTATAACTTAATCCAGTAACGAGTAGTGTATAGGATTTCCAATACAGTAATTATATTACAGTTACTAATCCAAGGCACTGTGAGTTACTTGTTGTCCAAAGTAGGCTCTTGTGATGACATGCAGCCAGGTTAGGGCAGCTCGCATCAGCTGCTAGCCTAAAAGCTGAATTTAGGATGGAAGTATTGTCATGACATTATTATTCTTCTGGCTCCGCTAGAGAGAATATGCAGTGATGGAGTCTAATTTGAAGGCCACATTCAAAGACTTAGTTTCCACCACAGTCGACATCTGGACAACTAAACAACAAGTTTTCCGGGTGTTCAGTGGATCAGCTGTTTAACTTTGGAACGCAATAAGGCCAGAAAACAAGATCCAAAAGTAATATTGTAATACAAGAGTAATGTAACTAATTACTTTTGTTACCAAGTAATAAGGAAAGTATTATTATTACTTTACATATAAGTGACGTATAGTGCAATACGTATGTGATAAAAATACTTGACTTCATTGGAACTTAAAAAAATCTTTTTACTAATGTTTATTACTTGTAACCTGTTACTACCCGCCAACACTTTACACGTGTGTTACTCTGGTGACCAGCTGTATGCATGTACTCTTTGTCTACACATGTCCATTCAGCACAACTGTCCTCCAACCTTTATTGCGCAATCCACATTTTGCCCTTTAACACTCTGTATTTCCTGATACCTTCTCTCTTGTTGATTCACTGCTTGCCTCCTGCTTGCCTCCTCTGTCTGAGCTCGTCTTTAATGTGGCCTCCTATCTTTTCTTCATCCCCATCATTCCTCTGCTCCCTGGGCTTTTGTTGTTTCATTTCCTTGTACCTTGTTCCCTTGTTTAATCTCTGCTTCCTCCCTCCTCCTTCTCTCCCAGCTAGTCAGTATTCAGACTTTATTTCATTTCATGAAGGGTCCATCTGACAGCCCACATGCACACACACACACACACACACACACACCCACACACGCGCACACACAAACTAAACATAGACATTGAGCTGATAACTGTCACTCATAAATCACGAGCCTTGAGGCCTTCGCTTATAATCAGATTCCCAATCAGTTGCAATATTGTCTTTTATTTCTTCCATTCCCCATCACACACACACACACACACACACACACACACACACACACACACACACACACAAAACCCAGGAGACAAGACAGAGGCGTCAGACTGGCTGGAGTAGCTGGGGTCTGGACTGGAGCAGAGGAAGGAGAATATTGTCCACAAGTCAAAATTAATAGTAGCGTTCTGAGTTCACAGTGAAAGGTGTGTTTTTGTGTGCAGTTTTGAAACAGTGTAAAAGCAGTGTGACATATCAGTTTAGTAGAAAGCACACACACACACACACACACACACACACACACACACACACACACACACACAAAACAAAACAACAGATACACACACTCTTACAAAAAATGCATGTGTAAAATCTGCTACAAGCCTGCACACGCATGATTTAGTGTTTACACAGCAATTAACAGCAAGCAAAGGTGTCTGTATTTTCGTTATCTTCACAGTTCTTGATCTAACCACAAGAGCCAGATGTGTGTGTTTTTTTCACACGGCACAAAGTCTCATATCAGTGCTTAAAATAGTCCATAGCCCTTTTTTCCATCAGTGACTAGACACAGAAACTTGTGCTCCATTTCCACCGACTGATTTGACGCTAATTAATTTGATGTCCCTTATTAAGCAGCAGACCTAGTTAATGGAAGCCAGCATGGCCTTAAAAGCTGTGGCACAGACAATCATGGCTGTTGACCCCTTGGCACCTGGGAAATGGAGTTGACAGGTGTCTGCCTGTCATCGTCAAGGCTGTTAGTGTGATGGTTGAAATTTATACTGTGGTAGCTCAGCTCTAATCTCTGCTGTCTGTTAGGCAATTAAAGATGAAAAGGGACTTTGTATCTTTTATGTAGGGTAAGAAAAAGTCTTTGTTGCTTATGGAGATAGTGAAAGCTTAACTCTAATTTAACTGTTCCCTAAATCCTTTCCCCCTAAAACAGTGATTGTCCCATCGTAGCATAGCAACCAAAACTAAGCCCAAGTAGGTCTGTCAAGTTTTGTATTTCTTCACATGCCAAAGCTGTGTGCATGTAGAAGATACTTTAAGGAAGGTGGAGCATGGTGCCCTTTTTTTACATCTTCAAAACCACAAACACAAGGGCAAAAGTGCAAGAAATTGATTAAAAATGGAGTTTTTCTGCTCTAATGTAGGCTGCATTTGTTTTGTCTGACTAACTAGCTCACTACCTAAGTAGTAAGCCTTATTTCCAGTGAAGTTTTTTATGTAGCTATCAAATGCATATTACAGAACCTTTTAGCTTATTTAAAAGGCTAGCTATAGCTTATAACTCTGCCAGCAACAATTGTCATTTTAGCAAATTAGATTGAGGCCAAAAATGAGAAGTCTGCTTTTGTCCACCTTTATATGATATCAAAGGCTGCCTTGAGAGTTGACCCTTCGCTAGAAGCAAGCCTGACCCTCCTCCAAGTGGGCTGCGGTCACGTCTCGCCGGCAGTGGCCAACCTGTGACGACCCTCCTCTGTCCCCCTCAAACAAGCGAGTGTCGTTATACTCAGCTCATGTGCGTGCAGGAGAGCAAAGAGAAAGAAGTTTCTTAAAGTCTCTTTATGTTCAGCTCTCAGTACTTTTGTAGCTTCTAACAGAATCTTTATGGTTTGAAATATAGTTTCTCTCCTCTGTCGCGGTTTGTACTTTCAGATATCTACATTATTTTACCCCCCCAAAATAACAACTCCCAATGCAACCCCTGGGAAAAAGTCTTGAGTTTGGCTGGGCGTAACATTACTGCAGGTAGTAAGATAGCATTAGTTAGCTGGACACGCTAATGCATGCAGCTTACATTATAGCAGATAAAGGTAAAGATTAATCCATTCCTCACACAAGTGCTGTTGTGTTTTAGGTTTTTGAAAGACAACACGAAAGACGCCACCATCCAAACTCACGAGACACAGAGTATCGCTCTTCTTAGATGCCCATGCGCACCTCAATATGTAGAGAAATACAAAGCTTGTCATGCCTGCTTTGGTTAGTCATGGTTTCTAATCTATGATTGGATAGTTGCTGTTTGGAGAACAGACTTAGGGTCACTTAATAAGATATCAAGTGGTAAAGTGCCACCATTGTCACTGCATCATGTGCTGTGCAAGACAGACATAGCAACAGTAACTAAGGCTGGTGGAGCTAAATGGTCAGTTGCTTTCCTTCTACTCTGGGATGCAGACAAATGCAAAGATATGATCATGAACACATTATGCACACAAAAACGTATATGCTCATGTGAAAATATGCAAATTAAGCCACAGGCCAGTCTACCTTTAATTCCGTGGGTGTTGTTTGTAGAATAACTAAAGTATTGAGGGCATTCACAGCCCAAATGGTGAGTGAATAGCCAAAGACCTCCCAGCATTACCACCGCTGCACTGAGCACATCCATTAACCCCACCCCCAACGCTTTCTCTCTAGACAAGGTGTTGTTTATACACCAGCTCAATTACAGCTACAGGCTTCTCTCAGCTTTAACCTCTCTCTGTCTCTCTCTCTCCACTCCATTCTCCCGTTATAACTCACCTCCCTCCCCATTAAAAGCTTCCAGCACACATTCTTTTGTTGTTCAAATAGGCTTCTTGTTCCTCCTGCAACTCAACCATTCACCTGAGCTGGATTTGGACACGTGCCACAACCCTCAAATCCCTCCAGGCAATGCAATCTTAATCCCACCACGATATAACGTATGCACTGATCCTCGAAACACAAACTCCCCCTCCTTATGCTGGTTTCCTTCCTTGTGCAGATCTTTAGTGTGCAGGATTCATGGTGGTCCCAGGGAGCTATGGACAGCAAGAGCAATCCTTGTTTGACTGCCACTGTACTTTTAAAAATTTAGGTCGACAGTCAAAATCTCATTTATGGTTGGAGGTAAAAAACAAGGAGAGGATAATGACTCAATCCTAGAATTTTTCCAGCTAAATCAAATTTCCAAGGTGGACAATACAGTTGTTCAGCTTAATTTAAAGCACCTTGAGTTGCATGCACTCTCTGTCAGAAGGCTCCCAAAACAAAGCATATGGATGGTTTCTTTGACAATCATCTGTGCAAATTAATAAAATGACTCTTAAGCAGATTAAAGTAATATTTAAATTATTTTGACACTTATCTTAAAATTAGAATGTAAACTTTCTAAGAATATTAATTCATTTTAACTGAATTAATTTTACGTAACATTATAACATTTACTTTTGGCTCGCAGCCCTCCATTCAGATTATTTTTTGTCCCTTCATAGCAAAGAATTTGGGCATTTCTGTCCAAAAAATATGTTGCTGTTGTGTGCTGTATGGATTTAGTTTATTCCGTCCAACAAATGCTATAAGGAACATCTATGTACACCACTGAATTTAAAAAAGGAACAAAAATACTTTAGAATAAAGTGCACAAGAAAAAACATGAAATGCAGTAAAAAATAACACTCCCTGACTACGGTGTTCATGGCTAACAGTTGCTTGAATTGAAATGGTCTATCAGTGCCTATATTGGCTGCTTAGCATGACATCATTTCTTGGGGCATATTCAAATGCTTCAGATCCCTAAAATCTGTACAACATAAGCTAAAATGTTATGTACATCAGTAAAACCTAATAATTGATAAAAGTATTGTGATTGTGTCGTAAATAAAATAAATATAAATCTTCATCGAATTTGACTAAATAGACAAACAAAACAGAAGAAAGATTTCTAAATGTAGAAAATGCACAAAATATTTCTTAACGCTCAGAAAAGTATCTGAACTATGTATATTTTTTAAGTTTTTGAGAGATGCTCATTTTTGTGAGCGGAGCAGAAAGGCATTTTGATAGTTTCATCTGCAATTGAATTTTTTTCCCACAGCGTATCTTGGTATTTTTCCGTAAACGTAACGTAACGTAACGTTTAAAGTAACGTAACGTAACGTAACGTACGTAACGTAACGTAACGTAACGTAACGTAACGTCACGTACTTCAATCCACAAGTGTACAGCATAATTATGAGAAATACAGGGACCTTAGCTTTCTGTTGCAAAATGAATGAATGCTCCAGCTTTATCAGTTTTTTTTAAATTTATTTTATTTTTGATTGACTTAAACAGGATCATGCAAACAGCTATCTCCCTCTGCTATTTTGGGGTACTGCCACCATAAGTTTTCACCACGTTTTGTACCACACATAATGTAATGTAACGTCCCCCAGCAACATCTTCTAACCATCTTCAAAATTCAACAAGCCAAGCACATAGCATATCTAGCGTACACAGGAAACAAGAAAGCAGGAGTGTTGACCCAGTTTCTGAAAAGCCCGAGGGTGGGGCTTAGGAAGGGTCATTTTAGGACTGTCCACGTCTTTCATTTTGAAAGATCCACATCCATTGAAACTCCAACAGTCGACTGACCAATAGTGTGACCTCATCACTCACTCACTCAGGGACAGACTCTAGCATTTACATGGCCATTTTTGCTGGCATTTTTGCTTTCCACTCCTCCCTTTTTTATCAGTGCGTCTTACTTTAGTGGACACAGTTTAACAAAAACAGGTCACTAGGTGGGATCAACTGTGGCTCTGACTCCAGCACCCACACATCCTTTAGCCACATATAGATTCACACCAAAAGCCCAACCCCCAAGCATCAAGTAAATCCAGTTAAACTTCAGCTTTCCTCAAATGGCGAATCAAGCGATATTCTTGATCCTATTTGTTAGCTGATCGGTCCTCATACATCAGACTGTTAAAGCATATGTCTCTCTGGTTAATGTCTTTGTCCTGCAGGCATCAATCAAGGCAGCTGTTACAGAATCAACCATTTCCCTGACGACAACGACTACGACACAGACAGCTCTGAATACCTGCTGCGTAAGTGCTCCCCACTCTCCTCTTTGTCTGGCATTGTTAAAACTGTCGGGAAGTCCGCTGACCTTTAGCGTCTATATCATTTGATTTTGAGGGCAGTCTCCAAACAGGCAGAACTCCTTTATACAGAGACCGATGAAATGCAGGGCAAAGGCGTAAAATGAGCAGAGAAATGTGACAGCATTCAGTGCCTCAGGCTTTAAATATGTTCAAGGCTAGATTACAAGAATTATAGAATTTCAGACTATGATCACAACCCTTGATATTTTTAATCTGTTTTTCATCTCACTTTTCTTGCAAATTAATATTTTTTTATTTTAAATTGCTTGTCATATATCAGAACAATTAAAGGTAGCTTGGTCAAACTCGACTGTTTTGTCGGAAAAGTCTTAATTTGTTCAATCAGTGTTCAAGAGTTTTAACTGACTCTCACACTTAAATGAAATGTTACTAACCAGTTCGCTCCAACTCCACAAGCGAGAGCTTGACACTACTGCTTCAGACATGGAGCTCAAACACAGAAGAGGCTCATTATTATTTTATTATTACAAGTGATTCTTCTTATTTTAATTTATTACAAGAGACTCTTCTAAAAAAGGGTGCAAAATGCTGCATTTACAGCATAACAGTCACACATTTAATCTAATTGTTTGTTACTTTTTTATTTCTTAATTACTTTGAATGATGCTGGTGCAGGATCAGCATTTTATTTGCATTTTCCTGTCATTTTTCTTTGTTGTTCTGTTTTACAAGAACAATTTGCTTACTCTGAATCATGGTGCACAGTTTTCTAGTTCAAAAATATCTGCTCCTTTTGAAAATGGTGAAAGATGAAAATGACAAGGCTTTTAGATTGAGATTAATTGGATATAAAATGGGGATATTCAATTAGCAAAGGATCTTCATGTATGGCACAGCCAATTCAGTATCTGCCTAATATGCAGAGAAGAACAAAGAGGTCTTATCAGACTTTGGACAAAGTCCAAACTCAGTCCATTAGCCAGTAGGGCTTATTCAACTTTACAGTTGAATAAGCTCATCCATGCTTGGATGCTTGTAAAATGGCACAGTGATTCATTTCTGGGGAGGTGATAGTCAGTGAGAGCTCTTGTTACATCCCACAGCTGATTAGCAAAGCTTTGTCACAACAAGGCCCCGAAGTATAAAAGATAATGGAGTTCTCAAAAATGGAAGAGGTGGAAAACTGGATAGATGAGGGCTCAACAGGATAATGAAAATTCAAATTATTTAAAAGAGCCCATTTTTCTTGTTAAAACAGTGTTGTTAAATAAATGTATTAAGTCTACACATCATCTGCCTGTCAATAATCATTTTATGGTTGTATTTTGGTTTGCTTTATAATTTGATCATCCTTTACTAACCCATCTTTTTATTGTTCAATCCATTATTGGTTAATTAGGCACTGCAGTAAAAGCCTTTTTGTGATTATTTGTCTCACATCTTTTACATCTACACATGTATTAGTTATACATAGTTGGAGGGTTGCCTTATTATATTACATTACATTAGCAGGTGTGTGGATGATTAACTGGTTAAAACCATTTACAGTGATTTAATTACTAACCCAGTTAATGATCTCTTTGCCATGTCCTCCCTCCTCTGTCACTGCAGGTATAGTTCGTGCCTCCAGCGTGTTCCCCATCCTCAGCACCTGCCTGTTGATGCTCGGCGGGCTGTGTGTCGGGCTGGGCCGAGTCTACAACAAGACAAACAACGTCCTCCTGAGCGCAGGCATCCTCTTTGTAGCTGCAGGTGAGCGGGAAGATTGCATTGTCCTGCCATCCTCCCAGCAAAGAGCAATCATGTGAGGGCTGGGACTTATAATGAGTAAAGGCAGCTTGATGTGGCACTTGTGGTCACGTATTGAACCTCATCAATGGTGCGGTCATAAAGATAGACTGATGAGGGTCAGGATCTCCATTCTCCACACACCACACACACAAGTGATGAGGACACAGGACACACAATCACTGGCTGATGAGCAGCTTTACACAGTGGGAGTTTGTGAGTAACATCCAGGTGACAAACTCCAGGGGTGAGAAAATTAAGCCAAAGTGGAAGTGTCAAAAACTGCAGTTCCTTCAACAGCCACTTGAGGCTGGCTCCAAAAAACAGTGGTGCCAACTCATGACTTTGTCACTAGATTTAGCAACTTTTCAGACCATCTTCGTGACTTAATTTCTGAAAAGTCACTAGTGATAAATCAAGTGACTTATTTTAGTCTACTTCTCCCTCACCTATTGTGCTGTGCGTAGGCAGTCAGTGTGGCGTATTTGGCAGGCACCAGGCAGGAGAACAAAAACAAAATTTATGAAATAAATAAAAAAAAATTTCTGCTTTCTTTAATTTTCAGGTGTGTTGTTTGTTTGGAGAGACTCGTGTTACTGCTGTGGAAGTTTCTTGTCACAAATAGCGCATCTCGCTGTATTTTTTTATCAACATGTGAAAAGTTGCACCACACGTTTGCTCTCTGTCACTCTTTCACAAGTTTGATGTAGAAGTGTGAGACTGTAGGTTCTCACATCTCATAAATTTCCACAGTCATGTGACATGGGTCAACTAAATAAAAACATTAGGGCTGATTATTGGCACAAACATCATACAAAAGTACTGAAAACATTTGGAAGAAGAAGGAACCAACCAACCAAAATCACTACTTTGGTGCATTAAAAAAAGTGATAATTTGAGCTCTGCAGTGTGTGAGCCATTTCTTGTTTATTTGACTATCTGACTTTTACCTTTACTTTTTATGCAACGTTGCTTTTGACAGCAATATCTTGGAACTGGGGGAGAACGTGTGCAGTTTAGCTGCTCCAGCATTGAGTGGTGTCAAACTTAAACTCTGGAAAAATACAGAATGCTAAATACACAAGCCTATGCTTGTGAAGAGTGCTGCATCCGTAGGTGTACAGAGGAAGATGTTTGCAGGAAGCGGATCAAGAATATTAACAGAAAGGAACTTTGTTCATGAAAATCTTCAATACCTATGACAAATATGAATTTACATATATATTTTAATATATATTTCACAGTACTTCATTGCTTAAATGTGGTGAAGGTGGTCTGTTTTTTCTCTTCTCCATGTATGGCAATTGGCTATTGTCACAACCAACATCTAACTACTATGAAAAATTTGAACAACATTAATATCGGCATCCTAAAAAGTACCTTCATCAGTTACGGCCACTGTCTAACATCCAATTATCCATGCTGTCACTGTCAGCAGGCCTCAGCAGACACGGCGTCTAAAAGGGAACTCCAGAGTGGTGAGATATCACAACACTGAACAGTTTAACTGAAACCATGAAAAACCTTGTGAGAGTCCTGCAAATTTTGGGTTCCCTTTTAGACACAACGAGCAGACGCCGAGAGTGACAGACAGGCTGTACTCATCTGTCGATTTTTCAAAACATTTTTACCACTAAGATTTATGCAAATTAATGTGTGATTACATCATCAATATTCAAATAAATGCATGCAGACATCTGCTAGTGCTAGCTCCTTTCATTGTTAGAGTGGAACATTGCTCCCATATTGAATTGCTTAAGTTAGCAGCAGAAATAAGCATGTTTCCAGCCTGGCAGAAAACACCAGGCTGGAAGCTTATTTCCCCGTTCGTGACAACTGTACTGAATTTTTATATAAAAATCACTTGTTTAAATTATATTAAGGCTTAAAGTTAAAGTTATGCATAATTAAGGCTGTGGCTGCTTTGGGGTGCCGACACAGGTGATAGGGAGCCGCAAGGTAATGGTGTCATTCAGCCACCTCAGCCCCACACATGCTCCACCTCCTTACCAGGCATTGCCAAGATGGCAATGGCCAGAGCCACCACACTGCGCTTCACAGTGGTTCTTCAGAAACCTACAGGTGACATCACGGAGACTGTGTCCATGTTTTAAACAGCCTGTGGTTTCATCGTTGCAACTGGTAAGGTCTTGATCCTGTTGTCTTTCTTTCTTTCAGGTCTGAGTAACATAATTGGCATCATCGTCTACATCTCCAGCAATGCAGGAGACCCCAATGATAAACGTGATGATGACAAGAAGTACACTTACTCCTACGGCTGGTCGTTCTACTTTGGCGCCCTCTCCTTCATTGTGGCTGAAACTGTGGCTGTCCTCGCCATCAACATCTACATTGAGAAAAACAAGGAAGTTCGCTGGAGGGCACGGCGTGAGTTCATCCGTTCACTCTCTTCCTCCTCCCCATACTCAAGGATACCGAGCTTCCGCTACCGCCGGCGGACGTCGCACGCTAGCTCTCATTCTACTGAGGCATCACGGGAGAACTCACCGGTGGTTGGTCTGAAGGGGGCACCATCCAGTGGGGCCCTGGATGAGCTGTCTATGTACGCCCTGGCAAGGGACAGTGTGACCGAAAACACTTACAGCCCCGAACATGAGGCGTCTGCTGAATTCCTTCAGGTCCATAACTGTTTCCCCAATGATTTAAAGGACGGGGTGAATCGCAGGACCACACCAGTGTGAGTGGCATATTGCAGGGCCGAAGGTTCACCTGGAAGTGGATGTGGGCTAATCTGTTGGAGCCCGAGTGCTTGTGATAGCCTGCCATCTTAGAGGCGCAGTTATCAGAGAGACTGTCCTTTTTGAAAGGACCAGAGGAGAAGAGAGGACAGTCAGCTGGACAGAAGATGAGCCAATTAACAGTCAGAGTCATTTATCTGCCTTTAACAACACATTCTCACTCCTAACTCGTCAAATACAGCAGCTTGGTCAGTGGCCCTATACTTCAAATGATGACACTGTTGGTACCCTTCTAGTGTCACTTTTGCATGTGCAGGTCTCCACAGTCAATTTACCAATAATAATAATGCAATTTGGGAAGACTTTTATTGTAAACAACCTGGTTAGGTTTGGTAAAACATCATGGTTTGGGTTAGAATAAGTACCTCTGTAACATTAGTTCATGTCCATAACGTTACTTATGTGACTTTAGGGGTGGGTATCAAACTGAGATACTTTGAAGGCATCAACCGTATAGCTTCAATACGATCGAGTACTGAAAAATGCCTTGTCATTCAAGACCAAATTTTGATGCTAGGAGCAAATCTCATCAGCGTCTGTAAGCAATAAGCATGCAGGCAGGGGGACTGTTCAGGAACGTATCAAGCCAAGCTATCTGTATCAGTAAATGTATCGAAAATTTTGAATGATATCCAACCCTATGTAACTTGAGGTATTTAAATTCACTTATGTACCAGTGATGCAGGCTTCAGTTTCAGCTGCGAGCACCGCGGTTAATACTCAGATTGGGCTGCCTGGGTCATAAAAACCAACTTTCTGATTAATAGTGGATGGGTTGCAGGTGGGAAATAGGGTGCGTCTCCCCAGTAAGAGAGATGTGATGTGTGCATTTACGCACAAGGCACAGCAGCGCAACGTCTATGATTAATTAATTCTGCTTCCTCTGGAGATTTTCCTCTGTTTTGTCAAGGTCATAACTACAGTTTTAGTTATGCTGCTTAAATGTCCCACAGTGTTGCAGAGGCATTACTCTGTGCATAGAAACAAAACTAAAAGCAGCATCTCTAATCATTAAAGGAAATTCTTAAAGAAAACACTCATACATCGGTGCAATAGACAATAAGGAAATCACTTAAAAAGGTCACACTGCTCAACATCATTTAAAAGATAATGTAGCCTACAGTGGTGCGGATACAAGTCTGTACATCAAAACTCAGAGCCCATCAATGCATCACTATTATGTACAGAAGTCAACACTGACTATTGGACACAAACCTCAGTCTCCTGGTTGAAAGTCCTGGGTTTATTTGACCCATTCATCGACCCCACCTCTTGCATATTGCAGACTTTCTTGCACTGTATTCTATGTATGTCACCTGACTTTGACCGCACATCAAAACATAACACTAGAGGGGTCCCTACAGTGTCATAGACTGAAGCATAGGGACAGTGAATACTGTATTTGACGCGTTGGGAGTGAGAACGGGCTGGCTTTTAGAGATCATCAAAGCAGAATAGAGTTACATTGTCTGTGCTGTAGCCAATGCGAAAATAGTGTTCTTTCAATCTTACAAGTGTCGAAAATGCTTAAAAGAGCAATGTGTTGATCACAGCCCTTCTTTGTGTAATGATCACTAAACGTTGTGGATAAAGTGAGAGTGAAGCATTGATATTCTACCTGTAAAGTATTTAACAAGGTGCTAAAAGAAATGTACTCTTCAACTTGAAAGTGTTCCATTTGTGTGTGTGTGTGCAATTGCTATAAAAGTGTGGACCTGTCTGCAAAGTGTGTATTGTGTCCTCATAACCAGTTTGGTCTTGCCTTATACTCTAATCATAGGTTTGAAAGAGTCAACAGGGGCTCTATCTCTCAGCACTGTCCTTTAGAATAATGTATGGTCTTTTAAACAAACTCAAATTATAAATATTTTTAATGCATCTTTTTTCATGAGAGTCAGTGTCTTTACAAATCACTGACTTGCTGAGTTGTAATGTACTGAATGTTTAGTATTTTAGCAGATTGTTCAAGTTGACCAAACGATATGAAACATTTTGTCTCCTCGCTGTCTTTTCCTTAGTCCTATTCTTCTCTGACATTTGTCAGTGGAACAAAATGTCCGTTTTGTCAGTGGAGCACCTGTGTTCAATGGTCCCTTTTTATTCACTTCCATATCAGTCTGCCTTCCATCACACCCCCCCACTCCTGAAGGATGTGACATTGTGTATGTGCCTGTCACAAGAGAAGAGCGGCTGACAAAAAGGGGGTGCCCAGAACTGGGAAAACAGCGCAGGTCAGGACTTCCTTTTGCTCTGAATGATGCTTTGGCATCCAGAGTGCTTAATGGATAAGGATCAGAGCCAGGCACAGGATGTTTGTGTGTCTGTCACACCCCCTGTGAGTCCATCTGGTAGCCTTTACGAACAGAGGACTCAGACAGAAGCAGAGGGAGCTGTCTGTGGCTGCGTCCCGGAAGGATTTGTCTTTAATAACCAGACGCGTGTGTGCGTGTGTGCGTGTGTGTGTGTTGTGCTGTTGTCCTACATGTCCATCACTGCTCTGTCTTTTAGTTTTCTCAGGAAACACTGTGTTGTTATGGCAGGTTTAACACTTTGAGGTCCTCTCCTGTAGACCCTTTCAGAGCCGACGTCATGATTACTTCATGGTGTTAGGTTGAGGCAAAACAAAGGAAAAACTGGAGGCAAGCAGGAGTCACCTTAGAGTAGTCGGCCACATAACCAAAAGAAAATGTCATCTTGCTGTGTTGTTGGGTGCCAGAATTGAAGTAGTAATGGTTATATGCGATAAAACAAAAGATCTGTGCGAGCCGTGACAAAATAAACCAAATGAACTCACAAAATGTGAAAAAAGGAAACATTCTCACACTTATTTTCCCTTATTAATCAGAAAAATACAACCAATCACCTTCTGAATTCAAGTTTCTCTATTTTAATGAACGAAAACAAGCTTTAATTGCCTCGTTAACTCAGTAAAACATGCTTCATTTAAACTCAACAGACAGAAACAAAACAAAATTAATCAAAAATCATCTTGATAGTCCCTCCACTGTTATAACAATCATCAACTCTGGTTTGGTTGAAATAAATCCTTAACACTATTATCACAAAGCTGTTAAAGTAATGTAATTGCAACAAAACTTTAGCGATGTCATGTTGTAGCAGAGTGGCATTGCCAGCACATTATTTTAGTTGCTGGTATGTTGTCCAGTTTTTCCTCCACTTTTGGGAGATGTGACATGTTAGCAACATTGCAGCAACATCATTGTACAAAATACAGAAAACGTCATGCAGATGACGTTGAACAGATGCAAAATACCGGTTCTGTTGTAACGTCTCAACAATGTAGCAGTAACATAATTAATGGTAACACTGTAACTGTAACATTGCAATAACGTTTTCACCACATTAGATGTGAGAATAGTCTCTACAGGCTGTTTTCCTCTCACGCGTCCTCCAGCACTGTGCCGCTGAGTCACGGAGCAGTGCCTGTCACTCGTGCACACCATTAAATTAGCAAAATAAAATGACAAAAAGTTTTTGCGGCCCTGGAGAGTGAGTGATTGTACATATTCTGTGTATTTTCTTTAGCTATTGTTAGGAAACCAGCCAACAAAACTTGCTAGCGAGTGTGAGCTAACATGTTTAGGCAATTGTTTTGCCTCCACCTAAACTCCAGCCACAAATAAAAAAGGGGTCTTCGTGGCAGTGCAGGGAAATGGACCAGTGATAAAGATAAACCTGGTGAAAATGATTTGAAGAATGAAAAAAAATTGCCATAACTGTATTTAGTAAATGCTGTGAGTGTTTGCTTGAGCTTGCTCCAAGAACCAGTTGCGGTGAGTATTTTCAGTCTTAGGGCTATTTGGTTGGTTCTTGTTTGGCAAGCGAGCTCACTCAACCACAGAATAGGATTTGATTGTCTTTAGTGTGTTTGATATGCCACTAGAGATACAACTTCATATACCAGGCTGAGCTCATGTAAAAGAAAGCCATCAGTATGATTCATGAGTGTAGATCTTTTATATCTCGGGGGGAAAAATCCAAATGTGTTTGTTTGTAATGTAAAGGTGTAAAATTGTATATAAAAGTACAATAAAAAATACAAAAAAGAAGGGAAAAAAAACATTGAATGTGTAAAGACATGAACATGTTTCAACATGATTCAAAGCATTATTTTACTGAACAATGTCTCAATAGTAATACCTTGATGCTATCTGGTATTGGTCATACAATTAAATTTACCTTTTTATATTCAGGTAAAAGGACACTCGTTTTGTTGTTATCAGTCAAAAAAGTTTATCTATTGAATATTCTGTTTTGTAAGATGAAGTACAGTACAGTAAGTACGTTTAGGAGACAGAATTTGACTTTTTATTCCACAAGTATGCAGCAACTGTACTTTACTTTTTGTGCTTGTATTGATTTATGGCTCACTATTGTTGTGAAATAAGCACATTCTCTCTTTTTTTTTCAAGAAATCAATAATAATCATTTTATTATGGACATTCAGAGGGGAGGTGCTGATTGGACGAGTTACATAATATAAAAAAATCTAGAAAAAGAAATGAGGCACTTATCATATTGTATTATTGTAAACATATTTTCAGTTTTTGATATTGATAGTAGAGTGCCTTTGTTTCATTTACAATACTGTGTTTCCTGCTTTTAGTTTTCCATTCAAAAAAGCATTTTTACTTAATCCGAATTTTCTTTAATTGTCTTTCTCATTATCACTTTCTAGACCCCAAACATACTGTACATAGACAAATAAACAAAATCAGGGTTATACTGTTGTGCTTTACTGGTGATTTCTTTTAAGAAGACGAATGGCTCTTATTTATTTATGCCCATTTTCACAGTTCCTCCAGAATTTTGCAGGCTTTTTTTTGTGATTGTTACAGCCTAAAATGCCTCGTTTCACAGCAGCTTTAGACTGTGATGCATGTTGCTGTGTTTGTGGCTTTTTTGCCATGAAACTGCAGAAAGTGAAAATCACATTCTGGTCCAGGAGAATAAAACCTCGCTGTGTTCTCAGTGTCTAAGTAAGCTTACCAAAAAGGCCCAGGATTACAAAAACTCAATGAAAATAAAAATAAAATAAATAAATGAAAAAAGAAAAATCTTTTTGGAGTTCAAACTCACATGCATAGGCACAAAAAGATAAAGTATAAAAGTGCACAGAGCATTAATAAATATCATTAACAATCATAAACACTGTATTCTTTTCAATACCTTTGACAAAAAAGTGTAAATAATAAGACACTGAGTCGCTTCATTGAAACGTGCGACATTTGTGCAGGGAAGCTCATGGGAAGCTATGATGATTGATCAAATTTGCGGAAACACAGAATTCACAGAAATTGGTTGATTGCGTTAATTGTTGCAGTCGCAACTTTGCAGCTTCCTGGAGGGCAACTTTTACCTATGAAACTAGGTTTCAAATGATGTAGCTGTCACTGCCAACATACTTTGTGTCCTTCACATTGGCAAGGATTTTAAGCAGTACATCCTCTAGAGGGCACCGCTCAGAGTCAAACATTACCACAAGGAAGAAGAAGAGTCAAAAGTTTCTGACAACAGCAAGTGTCGCTGTAGGAGATGAATGTACCTTGCAAAAGAGACAAAAGCAGCGGCAGCATTGTTGGCGGTGGTGGTGTGTGCGGCCATTAAATACATCACCAGTGTGGCTGGAGAAATTTTTTCACTGTATTTCCATCCAAACGCGTAATAAATTTTAACCAAATTTAAAGTATATCAGTAAAAGAAAATGCAAATGAATGCTTGTTTTTATCCACTAACATTATGTAATTATCAGTGGTTCATCAACATAAGTGGCACCACTTCTCCAGTCGGAAAACCATTATACTATTGCAGTAGAAGACGAGGCGACAAGATGACAAAATGAAAGAAGCACCAGTTGAACAACAAACCGTGTTTGAGGTTCAACATGTTAACATTAGTGAATTAGTACTAAACACAAAGTACAGCTTAGGCTGATGGGAATGTTGTTTGTTTTGCAGGTATTTGCTCATAAACCAAACTACAGACAAAGAAACAAAATATAAATAAATTGTCATGTGGCTATTAACATCCGCATGGCAGAAAAAAACCCATAACCTTTCCCTAAACCTAATCTAGTAGATTTTGTTGCCAAGACCTAATCTAGTCGGGGGTTTTTTTGCCTAAAAATAACAAAGCTGCAGCCAAAAACTTATACTTACTAATAATTACATAAATTGTAAATTACAGACACCACTGACATGTAATTTCACATTCCTGTCAAATATTGGTTTCCTAGAGTGGCACTCAGACCCTGCTCTCACACAGTAGAGTCTTGCACTTCATCTATTCATCCACCACAGACTCTCACTAATGGTGCATTTGTTGTTCTTTATCGCTAAAACAAGAGGGTCGGGTGTGAATAACTGAATAGCAGCCGTGTACGTTTTAGATATAGAATCTGCCTGGTGCGGCCTCAAGTATATAACTTGAAGCCTCACAAGATTGATTCTCTTGTGATCTCTGGAATCCAGCTTCCTCACATGGTAAAATGTAATGTAATGTAATAGGACAACCCTCTACTTATCAGGTTTGTGGAGTAACAGATTACATTTAATGGGATTAGGTAATCTGCATACAAAAAAATAAGTGTATCCCATTACAGTTACAAAAATGTAATCAGAGTACAGACACATTTAGTAAAAATGGGAATAGTAGGATTACAATTTTAAAATAAAGAACGACATACTACCATGCACAGTGCACACACAGTTAAATGCTTTCAGTGGGTGGAAATTTCATTTTTTTTGTCTTTAAATCAATCAGTCAATTAATAAATAATTAATAAATTGTGCACAACAAAGTAAAGAACAGCTGGACAAACTAATAAACCTAACAACGAACATATAACATGCAGAACTGCAATGAATAATATATTATTAATCACCAATTCAATTAATCTGCACCTAATTTGATAACTGATCAATGATTTTCTGGTTTCTTTATACTCCTCTCTGACAGTAAACTGAATATTTTTGAGTTGTGGACAAAACAAGGCATTTGAGGATGGATGTCATCTTGGACTTTGGGGAACACTGATCAACATTTTTCAACATTTTCTGGTGTTTTATGGATATAACTAATTGGTTAATAGAGAAAATGGTCGACTGATTAAACGAAAAATAATCAAGTTGCATTACTTTAATGTTGCGATACTTAGTTTACATTACTGACTATATTTTTAAACAGGTAAATAGTAATTGCATTAGAATACATTTTCATAGCAGCCCTCCCAACCCTCTAACTATGTATAAAAATTACACACAGATGTATAAGATGTATGCCAACTGACAACAGCCATAAGAGTTCATCTGAGTGGAGCTTGATTTCCACTGAAGACGTTTGAATCCAGTGCTTCATTCAGACGTCTGTGGCTGACCTTCTCTGAGTTCTGAATGCCTCTTCAGATCGGCTGCATAAGACTGAATCACTGTCATCTGAGAGTGAGCTATGAGCCTCTTCAGCCTCCCAGTCTCTGTATTGTTTGGCAAAAAAATAAATCAGTCGGCATCGTGCTGATGGCAGCGCTCTTAGATCAAATTGTTAAAAAGCCGTCACTCTCGCTCAGAGAGACGCCACCTGATCAAATGAAGCCATATTTTAAACCTCAACAGTCACCCAGCTGATTGAATCAGTGGGCAGAGTGAACCTCTCTTTTCTTAATGCGAGTGAATCATATAAATAAAGCGATTCAAGAAAAGAATGGATGCTCGGCACAGAAATAGATGCTATTCAGCAAAGGTTCAGTTCTTTTGCCAGGTCACAGTGTTTTTACTTCTCACAGCAGAATGACGGCTTCGCCACATAACAGCAATAATTTCTTCTTCTTTGCTTCCTGCTTTCCGAAGGTCTCTGTGGTCATAAGCAGCTATGAACCTGCAAGGAAAAGCAAAATATAACCTACTGTATATTGCAGTTGCTGTCTGTGTGGCTCAAAAGCACAGAACACTCTCTATTTCAAGTACCTGCTTAGATGACTATGTGCACTGAGGTATGGCATGCCTCATATGAGAGAATGAAAACTACATTATCCTGTCTGATAAATGTAATCATGGTGGCAAGATTTCATTTCAGCAAAAAAAGGAATCAGAGCTGTTTATCTAGCAGGGGAAATTATCTTTTGACAGTAATATCTGATGTTGCAGTACAACAGCTACATCAGTCCCTTGTAATTTCCACCTAATTTCATTTTTCTTCAGTGTGTGCTCATTAACTCACAATTCACTGTCCCACATCACCTGACCTCCTGCTTCATGTAGATCGATGGCCAAAGCTTTACACCAGAACCGGTCGAATGAATGTGAACATGTATGGTAACTGATCCCGTTATTTTAGAGAAGAATATTAACATGACCCTCATAAAAATTGCCTCGGGGCATGGGTAATCTAATTTAGCTTGAGTAATGTTGCCTGTCATTAGCAAATGAACACAGTCAGGTCCCTCTGAAAGCTATGCAATCTATTCTGCTATGGGTAAAATTAGCCACCAGTTAAGGTTGTTTTTCACCCTGGAATAAAAATTCTAATATGGATGCTGGCAGCTGTAATTGCTGTTAATCACTGCTGAGTTCAGACGTGCCAATCCTGATTTCAGCAGAAATGATTTTGCATGTTTCTGTCATCGCTCTCACAGCAGAGGTGGCAAAAGTACACACATTCTGTACTCAAGTTGAGGTAGAGATACATGTGTAAAAAAAGTAAAAGTGGAAGTACTGATTCAATGTCTGTACTCAAGTAAAAAGTGAAAAAGTACAGGCTCTGTATCAAAGTAAAAAAGATGTTCTGTGCAAATATCACTGAACCTCACCTTTTCTCCAAGTCAAGTCTCCCTCTGTCGTTTTCATCTTGTTACGTCTTTGTCATTATTATCTTGTTATGCCATTGTCATTTTCATCTTCTTACGGCTTTATGTCATTGCTGTCATGTTTTATGTTTTACATTATTTTTGTCTTATTACATTTTTTATACTGTTTTAGTCCTGTCACGTGTTCTTACATCGATTGCATTTTGTTACGTCTTTTACATCAGTTTCGTCTTGTCTTGTTTATTACGTTGTTTTCATCTTATGCCTTTTGCATGTTTTATGTCATTTTTGTCTAGTTACATCCTTTAGTCATTCTATTCTTGTTACGTGTTCTTACGTGGTTTTATCTTGTTACATCTTTTATGTCATTTTCATCTTTTTACGTGTTTTATGTAGTTTTCATCTTTTTCTGTCCTGTTCCGTCTTTTACATCAGTGTGTTTTATGTCATTTTAATCTTGTTACATTGTTTTACATCATTTTCATTGTGTTACAACTTATTATGTCTGTCATGCATGATACATTGATGGATACACCAAGGAACTGTTGTTTCTCTGTGTTATTGTCCATTTAGACTGAAATCGGTCTTGATGTGAAGGCAGCGTGCAGGGACGCAAAACAAAAATAATAAATAATTCCACTCAAATGTAAAATAAGGAGCCTGATTTGAAAACATAAGGAGTACAAAGTATAAATATTTTTGTTAAAATGCAGGTAAGTACCAAGTTAGTAAAAGTTAAAAGTTGTCAGCAGTGGTGGAAAGAGTATTTAAAATCTGTACTCAAGTACAAGGACTGTTACATTGCTATAATATTACGCAATTACAAGTAAAAGTACTGGTGTTAGAAATATACTACTGCCCAGCTGTAAATTTTGTGCATTTTCCCCATCCAATAGTTGAAAGCACTAACAACCGATTAATCATTAATAATTTATAACACATTTTTTCCCTAATTTTCATATTTTTCTGTGTTTTTTGGTCATTTTTTCTTATTTTAAGTCAAAGTTTAAGTTTCCTTATTCAACAAATGTCTCCACCAAACAAAGCAATATCAAATGAGGTGCAGTTACTGCCATGACTATTGATTAAACATCAATGAGTACATTTCTAATTGGGTAAATTCTTAATGGCAATGAATCAATTAATTAATCATTAACATCTTTACTCCAAATGTGTGCTGCTGCACCATTTTGTTTTGTTTTCCATTTGTATTTCTTTGTTTTCATTGGCTCGTTTTTATGTTCAGATCTCTTGATTGGCTACAAAAATGCGGATGAAAGGTTTGGATATTAATTCAAATTGTACTCAGTACTCAAGTATGATTTTAAAAGTAAGTAAGTAGATTACATGGTGAAATGAATACTTAAGTACAAGTAAAAGTACAGACTTGTAAATCTACTCATAAAAGTACAAGTACCCCAAAAAACTACTTCATTACAGTAATTGGAGTATTTGTAATTAGTTACTTCCACCTTTGGTTGTCAGTGTACAGTAACTAAGTTACTGTTACTTCCCACCTCTCGCTGTTTCGGCACTGAGAGCTTGCCGGTGATATTTCCGGTCATGTTGATGTCGATCTGGGGAGTGTCACTCACAGGTGAGTCAGAGATGCCTCTTTGCTAGATGCTGTCATCCGTTTTGAGAGCTTAAAAACCACTGACGTGAGGCGATCCTTCCTGTTTGATGTGCTCATGTCGTCGACTACATGTTACCACAGTCGTCCACACGGCTGGCTGTTGCTTGGAGACTCTGCCTGCAGCTGTGAGGTGTTTGGTCTCTCCGCCGTCACCAGGGAACCATGAGCAAATGAAGCGGGTCAGGGGGTCACCCAGGAAGACAGGCTGAGCCAAAAGACACTATTATTACACACTTAGAGACAAGCGGCCGCTCTCACAGCCTCAGCGAGGGACTCGTCCTCTGGGAGAAAAGGCAGTTTTGCTGCAAATGCATCCAGGTGGAACGTGATAATGAACACAACTGTCTCTCATCTCCTCTCAGCCCCCACTGTGAGGGTTGAGAGGAGCTGTTTTTTAAGCTAGTGAGTGAGACGATTTATCTTTAATGATCAATTTCTTGGTTCAGTTAGCTACTGATGGTGTTTACAGAGAGCACTTTCTCACATTACATTCATTTTCTAAAAACTGTCAGACTCGCTGTGGTGCTTCTGTCCAATTCTATCTTTTTACACACACAGACACAAACACATATTTTGGATAATTGGTGTACACAGTATACAAACAGTCCGGACCCTCTCTTTCTCTGTTTTACGCGCTTACGTGAACACACACAAACACATTTCAACATTGTATCTTGCCTTCTCCCTTTACCTCCTGCTCTTGTTTTTAATGTCTTTCCATTTAGTGTGTTAAAGAGCTGTGTGAGTGTTATCAGGGCTGAAAATGGGCCAGAGTCCTGTCTAAAGTGGGGCACAGTGGTTTATAAAAAGCATGCCCATTTACTCAAGTATTTCATAGGGAAAAGGTTGATTGTGCCTTTGAGATGGATCAGCTTTTTATTCCAGTCCTAAAACTGTGTGACAGGTGTCATTTTTTAACAAAGATATGCTTCGATTCAGATTATTGTCTTAATATATCGTTTAAGGGAGCGATACGTAACAAGTGCATGTTCAATAATACAGTCCAAATAGCAAGTTGGAGCCTTAGACTTTATGGTTGAATTGTTCCCATCCTCCTCAGACTCGAGGAAGCTCCTGCAGGCTGCAGGAACGCTGCAGGAGCACAAGACGAGAGCAAAATTGTAATTTCACAATGACAAGCAATGATGAGTCCTACACTATAAGCTGATCAGCTGTTTATAACTCAGTCTGTAAATGTAAAGGTAAGCCCATTATCCTGAAAACAAGAGCCCACTGCTCTGAAAATACACACTCTGAAGTTGGAGTCCAGTGGTTGTCTGACTGCCTGCCAGACTCCATCAACAATTTGCTTTTATTTAATTTAACTGTTATCAACATCTACTCCTTCTAAAAGACTTTTGATGATTTCTCACAACTCATACACTTAATCGTTCTGCAAACATTTTGGCATTAATTTGAACTCTAATTAATGTGCAAACAATAAGACAGAATTGAAAGTCTTCAGATGCTGGTTTGCAAAAAGTAAAGCATAAAATCAAACTTTCATGTGCAGACTTTGTAGCAACTTTCAGAGTTTGCTCCAAATGCAAGCTAATACATATTCAGGAACATTCAGAGGGACACGTCATTGAACACAGGAATATATAAAGCTCTAAAAATCGAGAACTCTCTCTACTGTGCTGCAAAGCTTAACTTCAAATTTTAGAGGTCCTATGTCGAAGCCCTTTTTCTGTCTCTCCGAATCTGGATCAGCTGCTAGCATCAGGTGGGACCCTTGTCTCGAGCCTTAACTGCTGATTGGCTGAGTAAGTAGATCAGCTCATTCAGATGACAACTAATAAAGGAAATCTCCCCCCCAGGAGTCCCCTGGCACACGGCGCCTGAGACAATTGAGCTGGAAACGGATGGGACTGAACAGGAATATGGAAGAGATGTGACAGAGTGTTTCAGATACATGATAGATTGATAACTTCAGTATATGAAATATTGAACAGCGCTGTCAAAACTTGCTGGAGGTTTTCATAAGTTTGTTACAACTGGAACACTCACAATCAGTATACTGCGTGGAAACTTTAGACTAAAGAATCTGATCTTGACCAAACTCTTGTCCGTATCTCAGTGGTCAAGTAATGGGTGTAATAAGTGTGAGCACTTCCCAGCTCGTCTCCATCACCATCTCGTAGCTGAATGGCCTCATCTCACCGAAGGCAACCAGGGAGGGAGAGGAGGAGAGGAGAGAGGTAGAAACTAGGGCACTGTTATCTGGCCCCTTTTTACCAACCACCAGGCACAAGGCAGAGAAAGAGAAAGAAAGAGCTGTGGACAGGAGCGCAGGAGAGACGCGAGGACATCAGAAGTGTAGTGAAGCTGGAGACAAGACTGGGGAACCTCTGGAGTCAACGTCCGACGTCAAGAAACTGAAGACAAGCAAGACAAAAGCAACCTTGACTGTCTTTACGATCGCACACATTCTACCTATACACAGCCACATACACACTTGCATTTCACTCACGCACGCCAACACACGTGCAAACCACTGGCACGCGCACGCACACACCCGCACACATCCACAACTTTGCACGCACGGCGAGCGGCAACATGTTCGAGGAGCAGGCGACCAAGGTCAAGATCACGTCCGTGGTGATCTTGGTGGGCATGTCGTCCATGCTGGCGGCGGTGGTGACCGACCACTGGGCCGTGCTCAGCCCCCGGGTGGAGAAACTCAATGCCACATGCGAAGCAGCCCACTTTGGCCTCTGGAGGCTCTGCAAGAAGAGCATCTTCATCGTGGAGGAGGACCCTCAGGGCAAAGGCTGTGGCCCCATCAGCTTACCTGGAGGTATGGAGCCCCTTGATGTTACCATTAATGAATCCCCTGGTGAAAATATGAAAGTATTTAAATTTTAGCAGTCAAACTAATCATCAGTATACTTAAAGTGTATTAATGATTAGTTAACTTACAGTTGCTATTTTGGAACAACTATTTTTACTAAGTATATTTTATTTGGAATTTGATTGTATTAAAGAACAAATTTAAGTGTATTTAATTTACCCTTATGTGCTAAAATGGAATGACTTAAAGAAGGGCTTCATGCACTTAAAATCTAATGGCTGAGCATGAACTAATATTCATGTTTGATTAATGAAATTAAATTTTACCTTGTTTGTGTTACTTTTCAAAATACACTGAAGTACAATTTTAAATGACTTTTTAGTCAAGTGTACTAAATTACAAGTACAGTTCTTGTAATGCCACTTCAAGTCTTACAGAGTTTGTATATTTATTTTTAGTACATTGAAGTTGAACTAAACAATATCTATGATGAAGCACACTTTTTAAAAGTACACTTGAATAACTTTAGAATAAAAGACAGTGCAATATACTTTACTTATATTTGTATATGTATTTATGCATGTATTTATTTATTTATTTTACTTGTTGAGCTATTGAATTTATTTTCAAAATGGTATTTTGACATTTTGTTTACTTTTTCATCAATAGTAAAATGATCCAGAACAAGTAATTTCAGACATTTTGATCAAATATAGACCAGATTATAGTGTTTTAGTATCAACAAACCAACAAGTTAGTGAGTCCACCAGCCAACATAGGAGCTTAGTGAGGCAAACACAGCCAACAACAAAAGTGACCCCCCAAACCCCCAATTTGCCTCCAAGGTAGCACTTTACAATAAGGGTACAAATCATATGCTAAAATAATTAAATAATTCCCAACCAATGCATGACCTATAATGATCCAATGCACAAGTCAATGTCAGATGCATCATGACCTCCTGACACTTGGCACCAACACATGATCAAGTCACCATGACCCAATGTGATCAGTTCACACTTATCAGACAATCACCAACAGAATCATAGCCACTTCATACATAAATCAGTTATATTATATTATATGTTATATTTCTAAAGTTTTACTACTTTTTCACCTGACTAAAAACCTGCCATTTGATTATTTTTTGTATTTCTGTGCTTAATATAAAAAAAATTATGTTTGTTATCAAAGTGAATTAGTTGTGTGATTGTTAATAATCCTGGATGTGTCGTCACAGTGGGGAGTTTTTGTTTTGCCAGATTTAGAAAGACAGAGAAAGAAGAAAGCGGAAAGTAGATGAGAACCAAAATAAATATTTATACTGCAGTTCTGCTCTATAAATCTATGTAAACATGCCACCTGAAGCTAAATCACAGAAAAAAAAAGTACTTACGAGCTAAATATGGTGGTGTGTCTGCTCATTTTCATCTACTCACTTGTATCACAGTTAGAATTAACCCTCGACTTTGGCATATGTGGGTTTCAGCCACATGGTGTTTTTGCCACCACTTCACAGTTTTCATTTATGCTTCCACACCAAACCCTCCATTATTGTTGCTTTGATGTCTAAAAATCATTTTAAGGACAATCTTAGTGAAAGCAAAGACGTATAAGAGAGGGTTGGAGACTGACGCTCCATCTGTGTGTCTGTCCCTTCCTCTTGTTTCTCTCCTCTCACACACAAACACACATACCAGCACATATGTTGGCGTGTGCATACATATGTGCATGTACACACACAAACACACACACATGGACGTGTGTTTGGACTGAATGTGTAACAGCTCTGCGGCCAGCTTCTCACTGAACCATCATTATCTTCCACAGAGGAAGTCTCTGAACAGACTGCCAATTAAGCACAGTCCAACAGCTGAAGTCAAGTGTGTAATGGAGGAGAATCGCTGCTATACTTCACAGTTAACATGACAAAAACATGAATCTGTTCTGTCTGGGCTCATGGACTCTCAGTGTACGAGGAGAAATTAACTGCATTTTTACGTCGTAGAGAAGCCCCTGTTTTTCTTTTTGCATGTTTTCTTTTGCAACAGAATCTGTCACACTGTATACATAGCAAACTTTCTGAATCTCTATATACCTAAACTGTTACATCATAAAATGCTCTTTAACTTCTACATCTCTTGTTCAGTCTGGCTCACAGTGTCACAGCAGATCTGAGGTTAATTGGCTTTGATCAAACCAGCCGCAAGGCTTGTCTAGAGAGCCGTTTTTGAGCAATGCACCTAATCCAAGCAGTATTGTGTGATGCCACAGATAAACCCTGGTTTGCGCATATTTTAAAGCCTGAGCAGACAGTGCAGAGGCATTTTTTGTTAGATTTGTTGAAATCCTCTTTACATCCCGACAGCAATAAAAAAAACAATCAAATGCTCAACAACAACAGAAAAACTAGAATCACTGCTGTGTGGCTGTATGCCTCTGCCAACCAGACAAGTTGCACTGTTTTCACTTAGAGGCTATTTTTATGAAGAAATACAGAGAACACGCAGAGAGATTAACATTATGATGTCACAGTGAAGGTGACCTTTGACCTTTTGGATAGAAATGTCATCACTTAATCATTTTATCCTATTAGACATTTGCATGAAATCTTTCATAATTAGCGTATAATTTCCTGAGTTACGGGCAAAAAACATGTTATGTGAGATCACAGTGACCTTGACCTTTGACCCCCCAAATCTATTCATTTCATTCTTGAGTCCAAGCAGACATGTTTGCCAAGTTTGAAGAAATTCTGCCAAAGTGTTCTTGAGATATCTCGTTCACGAGAATGGGACGGATGGATGGACAACCCGAAAACATACGCTATCCCCAGTGCGGGGGCACAAAAATGACCTGTACCTGTGGCTGTTCCAAACCTGTAATTAGACCATCCAGTTATTTTATTCAGACGGAATGAAAAGATTGGACGGCCTACCTACCTGTCTAAAGTGCCTGAAAGAAAGTGCAACCAAAATTTCCCAAAACTAACATGCTAGCTTGACAGTTGTGAGCACTATCAGTAGAATATCTGTTTGTTGTATACATTTATTGTGTTAATGTGTTTTGTGTGGAGTGACTTTGGAGGAAGGCCTGAGAGGAGGGAGTGGGATTTTTTCAACCCATTCCCGTCCTAACTTGTCACATACCAACGTTTTGTCACCGCCCCTCGCCGTCTCTAACTGATACACAAGGTAATCTGTAGTGGCTGTATCTGATGCTTCAAGAAAGACTTTTTAACATGTGGTTAATGCTATGAAATGTTGCAGTTTGGGTAAGTTTAGGCAACAAATCTACTTGGGTAGATTTATTATAAGACCATGTTTTAGGGTCACGATAACTCTGTTTTGTTACACGCATACACATGTAGTGTTATGTAACTTGAACCTTTTAATAATAGTTTGGTTTCACACAGGACATGAACCCCAGTCTTCTGGGTGTGTTTGCTTCACTCATCCATACACCCCACCTCCTCCATATGCAGACTTACATCAAAAGCCTGGTGCATCTCATACAGCCGCGAATGGGTTTACACTGAAGTCACTTGAAAAGCCCTGTGTGTCGTTTCAGCAGCTAACAGGTACTGTGCACGTCTGTATGAGTCACCAAGGGGCGGTGAGTTAGAAATTAGACCTGGCTGTTTTTTGTTTTTTGTTTTTTTTGTTTTTTTGGTTGGGTACTTTCAAAATCTAAGTACTCTTGCTGGCTTCTCCAACCTAATTTGTGAGCAAACTCTCGAGATCTAAAAACAAAAAACACGAAAGTGTGACAGACTGTTTTAGTGCAGAATCTATGTCCAAAAAGTAAAAAGGTCATCTTCAACCTACAACTCTGTTTCAGAAGTTCTTTCCCCTCTTTGCTTAATATCAGCCATCCATAAAAGAAAGTCAGAAGCATTCTGTGTTGTATTTAAAAGTCTGCTTCTCCAAAATAGTCCTGTAGCTTTAATTACAAGCTCTGTTAGAACAGAGCCAGCCCTGGGGTAAACAGTGTCTCACTGGCCTCTGGCTGTGTGTGCGTGCTTTGCAGCCTAACAGAGAGATTTCAGTCTGACTCTATCATTGACTTAGCCTCCAGCTCCAGCACCTCAGGATCAGTACAGGCCTTAATGAAGTGTGGCTTCCTGCTCCAGCTCATGAGTTAGAGTACACCTGGGAGACTCAGGAGGGATGAAGGGGATTGGGGGGGGACAGGAGTCTGTGTGGGTGGATAGAGGCAGGGAAGCCTCTGTTAATGGGAGGGGGGCACATTTGTGTTCAAAGAAAGGAAGGGTCTTTCAGTAAGGGGAGGTGATACTGATTCAAGATTTATGCAGTATATGTAGGAAGCAGAAATAGTCAGAGAGGCTGACAGACAAGAGTTGTGACAGCTGCATGTCATATAAATGTGACATCGAGGGCCTCCAGAACACCTACTTGGTGTGAAATGGAGACAGAAATCTGTTGAGACCAGTAGTTGGAGATTTTTTTTCCACCATGAACAAGTCAATCACTTGTGGAACATATGAGGGCAGCAGCAGTAGCAGTCAGACTCAAAACTCCAATATAATCATGATCCACTAACCTCCACAACCTGACAGCAGCAGTAATAAAGTGTCCTGTCGGTGAGTCCCGGCTGCTTCTGTGATAAGCAACAATATCGTCAGGATCACTTTCAGTGCATTTTGATGAATGACAGAAACACTGAGAGCCAATCAAAATCCACCTGAATTTACAGGGTAGGCCTATACAACTTATTAAACACTTAATATTACACTGCAAATTGCACATTTTACCTGAGACATACTGCAAGGAAGTCTTTGGCGTTGATGGGATTTCTGAAGTTTGTTGGTCCTTTCTCTTTCCTTCCTTTCGCAATCACTATGATACCATCAAACTGATGTTGACTCATTTGAGAGTATGAATAAAATTTGTCTTCAAAAGACAACAACTGAGTGTTGGATTCCCTCCTCTCATCTTTGAAGAATTTGTGAACACATATCCTTCTAGTTTTCTTGTTGTTTGTGCAACTCTGTGCATGCTTGGTGTCACTGTTTACAGAACATTATCATTCATTATTATTATCTCTGCCAGACACAAACCTGGTGGAGATCATGCACATGCTTGCATGTATGCGTGTGTGATCAGTGGATCTGCATTTGTCCGCAGCTAATCTCAGATACTACTGGACCGACCAGCCTAATTTGTTTTGAGTACATTCTTTTTTTTATGACTCTATGTTGGCGACAGCCATGGCTAATTACAATATGCAACCGTTCACTGCCTTCTATATTTCTTTGTTGTTTACTGTGTCTTTGGCCATTGAATCTTGACTTTTGAAATGTCCACTTGGACTCAAGAAAGAACTTATTAGATTTTTGTAGTCAAAGGTCAAGTTCATGTTGACCTCACTAAATACATCTTTGGCCATAACTCAAAAAAAAAATTGTCTTTGAAGACAGCATGGCTTCTCACTCTTCTTAACCAGCCGATAGGGGCTGCAAGTGATCAATAAGTGCTTCCGTTTGTTTCAGTTAGGAACAATTTATGTGCGTTCATGTTAATGTGGGCGTAACTTTGTAGATCTCCACCGGTTGCCTCTGGCAGTTGTGGTGGCATTACAGTAGGTGCTTCACAATCTGTTGCCTGGCAGGGATCTGCACTCTATTGAGTCGTGCTTCTAGTTGTTACTGGTACAGTTATCTTTGTTGGTGTGGACAGCCCTTTATAGTCTGCTGTCACCTGCCAGAATGTGTGGCAAGAAATATCAGCTGTTGGCTACATTCTCACATCAACAGTGGTGTTTCAATATTTGGTTTATGAGGAAAAATGAGTCATTCTCTCGTGTTACATGAAAAGGTCCAGTGATTTGGCGTGTGGCTGCGCAGCTCTGCCATTTGCTCCCACGCCAAGCTCAGTAGTTTAGTTATACAAGCCCATCTCTCCCCATTTGTGTCCCCGGTGCTGTCAGAAATGGATCTGTGGGTGTGTTGGTGTGTCCCTTGTCCTCTGTGCTGCCTTTTACGCCACGTAATGTGAGGATGACATTGGGTGAGATGCAGTTTCATGTTCAGAGAGTTGAGTTTCAGTGACTGTCCTCACCAAGCTGATAGTCCCTCTCCAGTGGTCAAGAAAAAGCATCCCTGGGTTTCTTCTCAACAGGTGCTGGGTGTCTACTCGCACCCTTTGTTGGTTAATCTGCCACATTTTGTAGTTAACAGCGGAGAGATATCAGTAATAGAAGCATGGCTGAATAGTGAAGGCTTGGCTGGATTGTTCACACAAAAATAACTCCATGTAGTCTACAATAACATTGCGCACAATTGGATTTGCTTTTATACTTTATTAAAGGATAACTTCGGTATTTTTCAACCTGGGCCCTATTTCCCCATGTGTATGTGTGTGTATGATTGATAGGTACAACTTGTTTTAAAATTGGTTCATTATTGAGGGAGGCGGATGCAGCTGGCAGCGAAACGAGTTATAACGGTAGATATGAGGGCAAATACGTCCCGTAAAAGTTTGTGCATTAAAAGTGCTTTTTTCGCCACAGTCCGCTCAGATCACCAGTGTAATCTCTGTCAACAGCATGCTTCACTTACTGCTTGCTGTGTGTGACGACATCTCGCGGGATCTTTGTTTCTTGCCGGAAGAAAACAGCCATGCTGAGAGCCGGTCAGAGCAGAGTTAGCTGTCCTGGAGTTCAGTTGAAAGTTTTACTGCAACTATTAAAAACAATGGTTTGTGTTTTTTGCTTCGCCGAAAGTGCAAGAACAGGATGTCGCGCAACACCCTGTAGAGCTTTCATAGGCTGACTTTGTTGAACTGCGAGATGCTGAAGTTGTGGCTAATTGTGCTACAATTGGATGCTAACGCTCCTGTCCAGACACTGAGCCTTGCAGACCATCGGGTCTGCAGTGCACACTTTTCCCAAAATGACTCCTGCCAGCCCAAGAAGAGAAGACATCCAATCCCGAAACACTTCACCAAACACACCTCAAGAAAACAGCTGTCCCACTCACTGCAATGAAGACATTCTTCAACAAGCAAACATCCCGCGAGATGTCCTCACAGAGTGTCAACAGTAAGAGAGATGCTTTGCATGCTGTTGACAGAGATTACACTGGTGATGTGATCCAGACTGTGGCGAAAAAAAGCATGTTTAATGCACAAACTTTTACGGACAATTTGCCCCGATATCTACCGTTATAACTCGTTTCGCGGCTGCCGCTGCATCCGCCTCCCTCAATACTGAACCAATTTTAAAACGAGTTGTACCTATCAATCATACACACACATACACATGGGGAAATAGGGTCCAGGTTGAAAAATACCGAAGTTATCCTTTAACTGCTTGATATATTTATTTCTTACCATTCTCGTTCTGTGCGCCTGATGCAGAGTATGTCTTAATATCTGCAGTGGCTCATTAAATCCATCTTCTTGCTTTAAATTGAGCATTTTCGGGCATTTGAATTTGGTTTGGTACTAAGGCGTGGTAAATAAATACATAAAACTTTAAAAATCCCTTTTATATAAGTGGAAAAACTATTTTCAACAACTTATTTTTTTATGAGTAATCATTTTAAAAACTTGTTGCTACCAATTATTAAATAAGTGGTAAATAAAAATACTTTTGATTGTAGAAGAAAAGCTAATTCCACTGTCTCAATATAGGTTTTTGGTTGAACTTTTTAATTGAACAATTTCATAATAAGTTGTAATAATTCAGAAAGAATGATGCAAACTGTTGCATTCATGTTTTTTTTTTGTTGAGCCAAAACATTTGTTTTTAGAGTGTAGGATGCATAAGCTTGTGAGATTCTGGAGCCAAAGATGACTTTAGTTCAGTTTTTGATGGATCTACAAAATGAACAGGCTTCTGAGTTTGGAGCCTAATGGATTTTCTGATGGGTTGATCAGCATCCACACCAGCATTGCTTTATTTGCTTCTGAATTTACGGCGCCTTGTAGTGTTTACATAGTGGTGTAAAAAATCCCTGAGTTGCCAGAGTGCACTATAACAGATTACGTCCTTGATGAACAGTATACCCAAGCAAGCAGCGGTGATTGGACTTAATAACACACATTTGCATTTTGCCAAACAGAGGGGGAGTTGGTCGTCAAGAGGCACGTACACAAACACTTTTTCATATAGGCACAATTACACAGCTTTTGTGAAGGGGCTGCATAACAACGGCAGCAAAGCGGTGAACCCAAATGACTTTTGAAATTAGCTTCCCACAAATGACGCATGACAGCTTGAGTGCTGTAAAAATCAAGCAAACCCTTTATGGATCACACCGTGCTACGCGGCTGGGAAATAAAGTGCATAAATGGTGCATTTGTGCGCACTTGTGTACCTGTTCCTACACGTATGTGTGCACAGAAGCCAGGGAGAGGAATTTATTATCAGAGATGTCAGAGCCTCTAAGTGGTCAAGGATTGCGTTTTCCAGTGGAAAGATATTTCCACCGGAGCACTTACACCATCAAAATTGGTGCCCCCAATTCCTACCCTCAAAAGCACCAATGTCACCTTGAACCACCATTTTCACTTTGTAGACACCCAGTCATTTTCCTCTCGAGTCTGGTTCCTGTTTCGGGTGCAGAGCCCAAACCATGGAGGTGTGGTGTTGATTTGGCATTCAGAAAAAATCAAGTACAAGGGTCAGACTTTGAATGAATCACTCCACTTTATGTGAATTTAAAAGAAAATACATATTCAGAGACATGTGTGGCCATTGCTTGCAGAATGAGATGCTAGGATGTTGTTTGTGGTGAATATGATGATGACAGTCTAACTTAGATGTTTTGAATTTAGTAATAAAGGTCAGACCACACACACAAACACACATGCACAGCATACAGGAAGGGGCTGTGAGGACTCTCCTGCGCTGCTGTGTCCCAGTTATCAGAGCTCCTTTTGGAATAGCCATTCAAATACCACCACCACCGCCACCCATCCTATTCACATTGACCCAGAATTAGTCGGTCATTCTGCATGGCTGGAAAAAGGACAGCCCTCCCATTACCTAAAAAACCCATCTTCTGTAACACTTCTAGACTACCTGCGCAGTTGTTGTTACAGGTAAAAACATGGATATACCACAATAATTCAGTTTGATGTATTTCCAAACTTTTCAGGTGGAAGAAGAGACATGAACATATAAACCAAGTGTTAAAAGAAAACCACAAGAATTCTAAACTAAAAGAAGAAGTTAGAGTGGAAGTGAGAGACCAGTATAATGACAGGTGGGAAGGTGAGGACGGAGAGGAAGGAAAGGGTAAAGAAGAAGCTCCATATCAAAGAGAGGAGGTGGCAGCAGAGTTTAATGGAAAGAGGCGAAACTAAAATGACAGGCGATACCTCGTTCTAATCACTGTCTCCCCCGGAACTAAATCTCCCCATTAGCCAGACTGCAAGGTCAATTATACGCACCCAGATGTTCTCTTCCTCAGTGAAAGTACACTCTCTAAAGTGCAAGCCAGATTTGTTTTTACCCCTCGTTAAGTACATTAAATTTTAGTATACTTGAGTGTACTTGCGGTCAGACTAATCATCAATATACTTTAAGTGTTTTAATTATAAGTTAATTTGAGGTTTGCTATTTTGGAACAACAATTTTTGTACTAAGTATATTTCAGTTGTAAATATTTGTAGAAAAGCACAATTATAAGTGTATTTATTGTATTTTTATGTGCTAAAGTGGAACAACTTTGAGTATACTAAGTACACATACAGTGTAGTATATCGTATACACTAGGGATATGTCTGTGTATGTATTAATATACATGCATGATTATTGAACTGATTATTGAAACCAAAATTTGTGCTGCTTTTTAAAAGTGTGCTGAAGTACACATACAAATAAACATTTATCAAAGTGTACTTTTTGCAAGCACATTTAAATAGACTTCTAATGAAGTAAATTAAAGTACATTTCATTACAAGTACTTTCAATTTAGTCCACTTTTATAAAAAGTACACTAATGTATAATACACTTACAATAAAGTAGACATCTTGTAAGCACAGTGAAATACCACTTTGAGTACTGCAGAATTATTTTAAGTATACTGAAGCTGAACTTAATCTGTTTTGAAGTACGCTTTTAAAAGTCCAGTTTAAATATACTTTATATTGAGCAAAAAGTTTGTTTTACTTTCATTACAAATGCTTATTACAATGTGCCTTCCCTACTAACACAAAGTTGTTTCAGGAAGGTTGTTGCAATGTAACTTACGTGACACATGATGTTGTAACAAACATACCAACTGAAATTCCAGATTGTTGTTGTTGCTAGCACGTTATTTTAAATGTTGCAAGTATTTTGTCCTAATGTTTTCACCACTTTTTTGGAGATATTTTATGATGTTTTAGCAATGTTGCAGCAATGTCATTACCTTGCAAAAATATCATGGAATACCTGTTACATTTTAACCTCACAACAATATAGTGACACCGTAACCAATGGTAATGTTGTAACTGTAATGTTGCAATGACAATGTTATGTCACAAATCGTGATGTGCATGGACATACTGTTTGTAGGGTATGCTGAATACATATTGTAGCTCAACCTGGTCTTTTTAACAACAGAGTAACATTAAACTCCATCAGCAAAATGTATAAAAAAAAGACAGAATTTTGCAACTTTTTGGCCTTATCATACTGAAGATGTGACAAAAAGTAGCAAAGTGGTGAAATCAGTGATGACTGTGTACAACTGCTCTTCCTGTCCTGCGTCTGTTTTAGCACCATTTCACAGTGGGATTAGTATTTGTTGTTTGCCATTTGCAATTTGCCATTTTAAAAAAAGAATCAAAATAAACATATCATATACTGTGAAACAACTACAGGATCAGTTAATTCTGCCAATGTAGCTGATGTGATATGGCTGGACTACATTCTCCAGAAACACAGTTACAACAAAATTCCAGTCCAACCGACCATTTGTTAAACGCTACCACCTATACAATGATTGAAACTAGGAACCGCAGTCCTGTAAATCTTCTTCTTTATTTTTTCTGTCAGCGTTGTATTTTGTGTTCTGCACATGCCAGACTGATACTCTATATAGCAAGATACTCTATTATCAATTATCTTTTTCAAATCCAAAATCACATGAGTTCAAGGACCGCATTAAACAGCGTCTTTACCTGCTCCAACATAAGCTGCTGATGTTAGCCTACACAGCAGACAGTAGTTAATGAGCATCATTTCCTAAATGAAGGGGTATGTCATTAGCTAACTATATTATTGTGAGGCTTACAGGTTAGGACCACAAAAGGACTGGCACATCCACTGCTCTTTATGTAGTTCAAAGAAGTTTCCACTTAAGTAACTGTTAGGTTTGGTTATTCTCATTGGTTATTCTGCGTAGAAAAGGCTCTGACAGTGGGCTTGTTACATCCAATTAATCACCATAGCAACACCAGCCCAGGCAGACTCCAGAAATCCCCTGTGTCACACAGCAGATAGCCTCAGTTGATCTCTTTGAAAGGACCTTCTGCATATAACCTTACCTGCTGTGTGCATCAGTAATGTGCAGCGATATCTTTGCCTGGGTAGGCTGCAGCCCAAGTTCATATTATGCATAGACAAACAAAATATATTATAAGTTAGTTAGGCTATAAATCAACAACTATGCCTACCTCAGGTGTTAGTTTCCATCAGCGACCGCAGCTCATGTTTTATCCTTGATACACATTGCAGTGCGAGCACTGTTGTGTAACATTAATTAATAAACTGTGTGACTATGTATGAGTTGAGATACATTGCAATTATTGCTAAAATAGTGACGGTCCGATGTAATCGCCAACAAATCATTTTCTTCATCATTATTATGGTACTCACCTGATGGAGAATCATACTCCATCTGTCTTTGGGTGCTAATGAGTGTTCATGTTGTGCCGCTCTAAACCATCCAGAAATTTCCTGAGGTAAAGCTTTGCTGAGCTGTCATTATCACATTTATCTGTGACTGGCACAGAATAATCACCACACCCGCTGATAGATATTCACCTTCACTCAGCCACTTTGCACATTGCGCTGCTGCAGATACATAAGCCAAATAGGACTGAATACAAGATTTTAAACTGAGCGAGCAATGTGTGCTTTTGCAGCCTGAAAAATACCTGTTTCAGACACATACAAAACTTACAGATAAGTGTATGATGATTATTCATGATAGAGGTAGAGGGGCATGCAAATTAAATTAGCTTCCAGGAAGAAGTAAGAAAACAGGAGTGTTGGCAGGTATGGTCTGCAACAGGTACATGCGAGCAAAGCACATGGCCTGAATTGAGAAGGAGTGGATGTCATGTGATGTGACATGGAGCAGCTGTAGACTGTTGGGCTGAGGCATGGTGAGTCTTGGCCTCAACGCTGATCATTCAGCACATTGTTAGAACTGACTATACATGCTTTGGCCTTAGTGCAGACAGAGTCTGCCTCAAGATTCACTAAGGTAGTTTTTATGAGTAAGCTGTGGCAAAAGGAGTATGCTTTACCTTTAACAACTATTTTGATGAGATTTGCTCAAGTATGTGTAATCCTGAGACAAATTATAAATAATGAAATTTTTAAATATATGAGTAAAATTTCTAAAATGTGAAGAAATGATCAATACATACAACTGTCATGTAATCTCAACACTTCTTTGTAGCTTTGATGAAACACTGCCTACCCTCACAGCACACGATAGGTGCCAGCCATCGTGCTGCTCACCCTTTGATGAGAGATTTATTCAGTGGGTGTGAAATTTTACCTACTGCTGCTAAAAGAGAATTATGTCTCGAAGCTGCACCTCCCCTCTGCTTTAGAGATTTTTAAAGAGAGCCTCAGCTAATTGTTTAGCTGTTCGGCCCACAAGTTTACTGTTTTGGCTCACTCTCACCACAGTTATAGTGTCCATTTCATCTGCAGCAGGAAGCTATTTTCAGCTTAAAGCTCTAAGAACCTACTAAACACTACCTGCTCAGAATTAAACAACAAACAGACACAATTAGCGAGTAGCTGTGTACATATTAGGGTATTTAGCAGCTAAAGAGACAGATCCTCTCCTCAGGAGTAGGTAGAGACCAAAAATGGAGCAAAAAGAGAGTGACTTGTGAATAAGCAACTGTTTGTTTACAAGTTTGGCTAATTGCTGAAAATTATTTACTAACAGCTGATGATGTAATGCACAATATTTAGTTTGATTTATAAGAATGATAATTGCTTTCTGCTTGCCTTTTCAATACGAAAGCCAGGTGTTCAAAATCAGAAGCAGGAAAATGTTATTCCATAGATGTATTATAGAGAACATCTTTGTCTAAGGGTTCAGTTTTAAGGCTTCTCCCTATTTCATGGATTTTTTTTCTACCATTATTTCTGTGGCCTAATACACTGTAGCCTGTGGGGTTTGAATAATAGCTTGCCCTCTTGTTCATTATACTTTAACCATACATTTTGCTCCACCAATATTTTAAGGGTCCTTTGATATTTGAAGTAAAACTGAATGGCACAAGGGCCTTTAATAACAAAGGGCTTTAATACCAATTAAGAGAAAAATATTTCAATACACCCATCGTCCTGCATATGTGGACTTTGCCCCTCTTGATACTACATGGACAGTCATACAGCCGTGCAAGGGTTTACATTAAAGTTACCTGTTGCGCCTCTTTCAGGCACTAACGGGTACCGTGTCCATCAATATGAGTCACCGAAAGGCAGTGACAAAACGTCTGGCCTAAGGGTAAATCTGCCACCATCATTACTGTAAACTACATGTGCCATTCCAGAGTGGAGCTTGACAAGCATAGCAACAGTAACTAAGTGGGGGTGGGGCTTGAATGGTCAGTTAATAAACCAAAGCAAATCAGTCACTATCCTAATTCTCATCTTCTGTCAATGCTCTCTATATTACCCTCACTAAATTATCAGGATCAAGCAGATTATCAGCGGCTCCGTGTTTTGAAGCTCCCTTTGAGGTGCTTGTTTGTGTGGTGGGCAGTTAATAGTCTTCAACGAGACTGGAGTGAATCTTATAGCTACACCCAAACACATATTAGCTTAGATTAGCTTAGCCCCAGAGGTAAAGACAACTAATGAGAGAAGACTAATGAAAATAATATATTTACAGATCCAAGCTGCACTGTGACCCCGCCTCTGGTTCTCTTTACCGCCAGCCTGTCCATCTCCTCACATGCACATACACACACACACTCACACACACTAACACGCTTGCATATTCTAACACCCATGCACATACACACACATATGCATGCACACGCTCCTCTTGATATGCCTTTACGTGGGTAAATAGATGGGACTAGGCAAGACCTGCGGCAGCCTGTTGCTAGGTTACCTCTTTAGTGATTCTTTCTCATCCTGGATAACAAACAGCTCCTCTGTTGCCTGGTGCACACATACACACATACACAGACACACACACACACACACACAGACAGACACCAGGACACAAACATTGTCCATCTCAGTGTGGACAAAGAGAGCACCAGTCTGCTTTATGGGTTTAATCTCAGCGAGAAAGCGCGGTGAGTGGAGGAAAGAGGGGATACTCACTTGGCCTTTATGTCCTCTCCACCCCTCCCTCTCAGCCCAGCTGCCCTTAGAGACAGCAGATAGATAGATGGATGTGTGGGCAATGACTGCACCCAGGAATCTTTTTTTTTTTTATATGAGGCTATCTTGAAGATTGCGGTCAAAGGACCAGAGTTTGGGCAATCAAAGTGCAGACATGTGTCATTCCTGTGTGGAAATGGGTGTGAACTGATTTCTGCAAAGTAAACACAGAGAATAGTGAGTTTAAGACCTTTTATTTTTAGGATGACATCAAGTCACAGCACACTGCTGTGGCTGGGGGGGCAGTGATGGATATACATCTGATCAAACACCCAAATAGTACAGACATTGCAGAAACTGCAACAGAAACTCTTTCAAGCAATCTAGTATCATAAATATGTCATTTATAACATATCAAAAATCAAGTTGGGGGAAAGTACTGAAAAATACTGAAATTGGCGATGCCACAATTGCCCATTACTGCCCATATTAATAAAAACTGATTTGTGCATGTCTTCTTGTCTGATGTCCACACAAAGGGTTCAGTGCTGTTGAAAATCAACCAGAAACTGTGTTTTAGATGAGACAGTACAGTGAATGTGCAAAAGGAAATCCTTAACTATTTGATGCATAGGTGGGCCAAAAGAACTGAGCGGGTTTGTTTCCTTTAAATATCTTTGTAATGAAAACAATTTTATGGACTAGTACAGATTACAGAAGATGAATGTACAGTTTCTAGAGATGTAAGACATAAGGTTTATAAAGATCTGCCCGGTTGCATGAAACCACTTGCACTAAAAATTCCCTTAAATATTCATCTAAGGATGCCTTAGGAAAAATGAGTTGCATAAAATCAACATAAGGATTTCCAGAGGATGTTGTAAGGGTAAAGTGTTTGCCCTTATCTAGGCTACTTAAATACACCCTTATGAGTTGTTAGGTTCTAGTGACCATTTTTCACTTTCTTTTCTCTTTCTCTCATTGATTTTATCAGTTAGCTTCCTTCTTACAACACTGTCTGCTTGTGCACATTTATTATGGCTTTGTTAAATTTCTTTGGAAAAATTCTTCATTGTCCATTTTGGAGAAGCTAACTAACACAAGCTAAATAAGTATGTTAGCTAAGCAGGCTCTGAGGGTATAATACAAGGTATAATAATCAAATAACTCAGACACTAAACTCATGTAAAACAAAAACTAAATTCATGTAAATTATTGCTCATAGCTCTCATTAATGTACAGTATGTGCATTTTGTCAGCTACATTTAGAGATTTAACGTTTACATCATTTAGCAGTGCAGACACACAGTGTACAGATACAACCTGAGCCACCTGCTGTCTCCCCCGCTGTGAATCACTCTCTCACCCCCTCTTCTTACTCTTCCTGTTTTCTTCTGCAGCAAAAAACTGTTCTTACTTCAAACACTTTACCTCGGGGGAAGAAGCTGAGGTTTTTGAAGTGAAGACCCAGAAAGGTGGGTGCGTCCTCACTGCCACCCCGACTTCATTTTACAACAGATCCTGTTTTTTTTTTTTTTTCAGGCCCGACTGTTTGTATGTCATGAGGAAGAAGATGTACAGTATATATGTTAAGACATCACACACCCACAACATGTGAAGAAATACCTGTATGTCACTTGTAAGACCCCTACACACAAACACTACACGGCTCTTTCTTACACATTTGCAAGCCTGGTATACTTTTTTTTCTTAATATTCAAGAAAAGGCTGGAACACAAATTCAGTAACATGCACACCATCCCTCGTATCAGATAAGACTGAAATCTGCTCCAATATCCTCTGATTTCCATCTTCTCATCTTCTCCTGCTTTAGCAAGACTGCTATTTTCAAAGTAAACATATTTCCAGGAAACAGCTCCTTTGTTAGCAAGTTGACCCCTTCAGCTTCTGACCGGACACAGAGGAAAACACACAGTTAGATAATCCAACAAGCAGACAATTACAGATCATTGTCAGAGTTTTAGATAAATCGCAGTAGAAGTCCAGTGCACATATTAAGAATTATATGACACAGTGTTTCATTCTGTTCACTTGCGTGGGCACACATCACACACACCTAGTTCAGACAATGTGCGCACATGTGAACATGACTCCAAGCTAGGGCTTTGGGAGACTTGGATTGTGCCAGACAAGCAGCATGGAGGCATTTTATGTTTTTTTTCCATTTGAAAACTGGTCGCTATTCACTTACATTGATTGGGAAATTCTGCAGCATTGTTTTCCTGTGAAACTCAGGCAGTGTTTTGTGGACTAAAAAACTAAACCCGATGTTCAATCAGCATGAGGGTGAGTAGGTGATGACTGAATTTTCATTTTTGAGTTGACTATCTCTTTAAGTAAAAGATCTGAGTGCTTCTTCCACTGCTGACCTTCTGATCAGCATAAAGTGCTACATAGAATAAAACACAAGAATTAAATGATCAGATGTTGACAGACTGCAAATCTGTTAATGGACCATAATACACAGTGCAAAAGTGAACAGGGTTGAGCAAAAACATCCACACCTGAAATGCATAAAAACATTTACACTCACACAGATCACCAGCCCTCAAACAGACACAGAATGAAGTGGACCTGCACTGGGCGTATGGTTATTTTACACCTGGTGTTACTCCACAGTCAGGATGCTGAGGTAGAATAGGATGCTCCAAGGATCATTTCTATCACAGTTGGAGCGTTAGAGAGAAGGAAAGACTAGATTATCTAACAGACAGACAGCAGGGGAGGCAGGCAGGAAAAGAGGGAGATGTTTGAATCATCTTACAGCATCTTATCTGTCATGCAAACAGCGTTATTGCCAGTTAGGATAAATGAGTGTTGTTTTTAAAGTGAGGCTAATTTAAAGGCTAATTATCTGTGTCATAACTCGCCTGAGTGCAATATTGAAACAATTATTATGTAAACGATATTGCAACCTCCTCTTCTGTTCCTACCCACTCTCTCTCTCTTTTTAATCGCTGCCACTTTGCCAACTCTCCTCCTTCCATCACGTTCTCTCTCCTCTTTGTTTCCTTTTGTCTCTTTCATATCCCATCTCATTTCTTTCCTCTTTTTTAAAAAAATCTTTCCTCTCTCCTCAGAGTACAATATCTCAGCAGCAGCCATCGCCATCTTCAGTCTATTCTTCATGATCCTGGGCACCCTCTGTGTCCTCTTCTCTTTCGGGAAGGGGCGGGACTACCTGCTTCGGCCTGCTGGGATGTTCTTCGCCTTTGCAGGTCAGATATGGCAGATAATCACAGACCAGGCTTTGTACTGGTGGTATTCATGTCTCTGTGTTACAGCCCAGCTTGAAATGAGTTGTGTGCCGGTGTCATCATCACACACAACTTTCTTTTTGTGATGAATATTACTTATGCAGCTAATTTATCAGAGATGGCAAAGCTGATTTTTCACTAACATTTTTTTGGAGGTGGCAAATGCTGGATGTAGCTCTGTTGGGTGACAATTCAGAATCTAAAAGTATTAGATTAACTTTGACAGGCACAAACTCCTGTCTATCATCACATTTACAGGTCAAAGTTCAAATAAAATATGGAAGCCCATTTCCACCAAAAACCGGAAAAAAACAATCTTGTGAGTCATGAGAAACTCTGCAGCACCACGTCAGCATCATGCTTGTATGGTGACCTTGTTAAAGCCACACTGATGCATCTGTCTATATTTGCTCCATATTGCCTGTGCACTTATAATCACTTCTGTGCAGTTTTCCTTCAAAGTCTGTGAATATTCCTGACCTATTTTTTCATCAATATGATGAGTATGATTGTGGCATCAGCACTGCAGTGTGTATGTGGGTGTGGATGAGCAACAGAGAGAAAAGAAAAAAAGAGAGTGCTGATGGCTGCGCTCAAAGCTGACAGGTCTTGACAATCAGTTTAGCATTAATGTTTAGCGGTTAAGTTGTCTAGTGGCAGTAAACGTACAGTTTGCACACAAATAAACACTGCAGAAAAGTTAAGGAAGTCCTTCTGTGTTGCTTCTCAGCCGCTGGTTAAAGTGAAGTGAGTGTCTGTGGGATTAAAAAACAGAGCAAAGTGAGCTGCTCTCTGGTTCAGCAGCACACTCTGCTCTGCCTCTAGGTTACAAAACACAGATAAAAATATGTTTTTAGTGCCTTTTTACTGGGCACCAGCCTTACGTTTACAAATGTATTGTTGAAAAAATGAACTTGAAGTCTAAAGAAACACTTCAGGACGCATTTACGCTTGTCAGATGTGGCTGAGACATGAGATGCACAGAACTGGTGCAGACAGCAGGGTCGAGATAAGGAGTAAGTCATTATTTTGAGAAAGTTTCTCATCTCACCTGTTTTTCCATCACATTGGCAGAGATGGGCTTCCATATAAAATTTTCTTGCAGTGTGAATGTGGAACGATTTTTGTCCAGCAACGTGCTCTTTCTGTTTTGACACGCAGGCCTTTGCATCATCATTTCTGTTGAGGTAATGCGCCAGTCTGTCAAGCGTATGATTGACAGTGATGAGACCATCTGGATTGAATACTACTACTCCTGGTCCTTTACCTGCGCCTGCGCCTCCTTCACCCTGCTCATCCTCAGCGGAGTCGCCCTGCTCCTCATCTCCATGCCCCACATGCCACGTAACCCCTGGGAAACCTGCATGGACGCGGAGCCTGAAACCTTAGATTAGCCACAGGTGATGCAACAGACACGTCTTAAAGCCTGGATAACATGACAAGAAAGTATAAGTGGTTTTGCATCTTTTAGCCCTTTAACTACCTATCCTGTCCCACGTATTTATCATTACTGCAAGCTATTTTCTAAAACGTTAAACAGTTTTTAGCCTGACTTCCCACCTTCCATGTCCATTGATTTCAGTTCATGTTAGTAAAATATTAAAATCAAATTGGAGCAACTTAGATAACAGCCACAGAAAACATAATGACATGCACATTATCTTCACACAGTAAAGCAGCTGGAAGCAGGAACTTGTGTCGCAAAGCCCCATCCTCCTTAGTTAGAATCACACCTATGTCTTCAGTTTAGGATGCTGGAGTTTTCCACAAGCAGCTGATCACCACAACACATCAAGTGGGCCCTGCATGTAACTGTATTACCGAGTGACCAAAAAATACCTTCAATAAAAAAACAAGACAACTAAATTTCCACTGTGATAGATCACCTGTTTGATGCAAATTTCTGAAAACTGATTTTCATACTTTACTAAAATTAACTGGAACCAGTGAATGCCTGGAAGTCAAGTCAGGATCGAGCTATAGATAGTATGGTATACTTTGGAAAATATTGAAGTATAATCATAGTAAATGAGGTCAAACATGCACACATGCCTGAATCATAGACAAGTATTATGGTGCAACGAATGCATGTTGAACTATCACCTTCAAAAATATGATATAAAAATTAATAGGGTTGTTAATGAATAATCTCACATCTGAACTGTTCCAGTACAGATAATCCTACTTTACCTATCACTCTAATGAAAGTAAAATTACTTTTTAGAGGCTGTTATAGGGCACTGGACTTGACAAAAAAGAAAGATTTCACTATGACACCAACAGGCAAGACATTATCAAATCTTTAGATTTAAACAAGGAAAACAAAAGATCAGACAAGATTAAAAAAAAAAGAAAAAAGACTATCCTAAAACTGTAAGGTACTACACCAAACCAGATAAATACCATGAGCAATTGCACTGTAACGCTTCGTTTAAAGTGAAGTAGTGAATCATTATAATGGGCTACTGTCACAGCAGTCTTTTCTTTTCTTCAAGGACCTTCTACAATCAATTTGTGCCATTGATTGTCTAGAGAGGGGCCACTTGCCTGATACTCCCTTGTTGACATCTTTCATTTATTTCAGGTCAATGTTCAAGACCCCTGGTCGCGTAAATCCAAGAATTCTGATCCATAATGTTGTCCGTAGAATTTGCTGAGCCTTGGGGTTATATGTTAGCAAAGGCACTTTGCTTTTAGCGGGCATTTAAAGAATAGTTAAAACACAAGCATTATAGAGAAAATTTAGAGAAGAACTGACTGTTTGCTAAATCCCTGTCTGTCAAGCTAATCATTCCTCTGTTGAGGTGGTGCATATGGTAGGGTGATATTACCCCTAAGTGTATTGCACGTATTCATGCACACACACACATATGTGCTTATGCACGCACCATAGCTGTTTTCATCAGGACAGGGGACAGTTATTTCAGTGCGCACACCTTTCAGCACCAGGGATGCAGCATGTTCATTGCCAGGTACTTTATGAAGTAAGGAGTAAGCCTCCTGGAGCTCTTTACAGATATTTGTTTGGACTCTGGACACCAAGCTTGAAACCAGCGGTCCTGGACAAAGTGTGAAATTTCAGTATGGGATGATCCCATACTAATCAGGGCGGGTGGCAACTCTGCAATGTTGTTTCTTTATTTTCATGTCTCCTACATTAAGTTAGATTCTATGTTAGCTTAATTAGCAAGACAACTACAGACGCTTAAATCAGTGGAAGCTTTTGTCTGTCTTGGAAATCAAGAAATGAACCATTGTTCTGACAATTACTATGCATTTCAGGTAAATCTGTAAAATCTTGGTGTTATCATTGTAAAGTGTTTGCTGTGTGAAAATGGAAAGCTTGACAGACATAGCAACAGCCACTAAGGGTGGGCTTAGCAAATGATCAAATGAAGTTTTGCCTCATACGCGTGAGTTATGACGCATACCTTCAGAGAAAACAAATTTTAAACATCCAGAGAGTTATGGCTAGAAAAAAATAGAGGTTTGTCGCATTTTCATTAGAAATATTTTCAGTTTGTAATGCTTTATTAAATTACTTTTCTTTTGGGGCTAAAATATTAGGATAAGTATGACACAGATTACTTTTTCTTGTAAGTATTGGCTATGATTGTAAATGGTATCTTAAAGCTTAAAGATTGTTCTTTTCTGTAGACAACTGTATTGTTGCTGTCAGATGAAAACCTCATTCAGATGGACAGACTTTCTTTTAAGTGGCTTATTTTCATGTTCAAAATATAGATGCCCTTTTTAATTCTAGCACAGTCAATAAAGACACAAAAATTGGGTTTTACTTGACAGCAGTCATTTTTATTTAGCTCTTTTTCCTGTGTAGATTTGACACAAGGGTCGTATATTGTTAGAAAAACAGTCATCTACGTCTAACATGTTATTTTTCAGTGAGTCACCCTGGCCCCGAAGTCATTCAGCTGGTGCAGGTGCAGCGAAATTAAAGTTCCATAAATGACGCTGTTTCACAGGGGAACACAAGAAGAAATGATTACATTTAGCTCCGAGGTCCTTCTGAGAGAACATTTCCATTTTTCTTACTGCAATCACAGAAGTTACTTGGTCATTGTACAGGTTTGTATTTTAGAAAGTTTCAACACCTAATGTATGTTTTTTTCCCCCAATTTACTGACTATTTTATATACATCAGCAATAATCACATGCCTCTTGCCATCATATTCAGCTGGAAAGGAACCAGCTGCAACCTGTAATTTAAATTAACAGCTGAAAAATAAGAGATCTGTAATATATATACATATGTACAACAAAGGAGGAGGAGTTTCATACACAAACTGCCCACATTTTTGTGAAAAAAAACCTGGTATTTCTTGTAAACAATGTACCTGATCTGTTTTTTTTTTTTATTTTAGAAATATAAATGCTCAAGTATAAGTAAATGTTCATGATTGTCTTTTTTCCAGAGAACTATAATAAAAAAATGATCACTAAAAAGGTCAGTAATGCTGTTTGATGTTGGTATGACTTCTTGTGCACAGTGCAAAGCAATATTTCATTTTGGTATGACATCTGTTTTTTGTTTGTTTGTTTTTGGTATTTGGTATTTACACATATCAGAAAACATCAGTCTTCTACCAATTCATACTGATCAGAGGCGGATTTAGTCATTTTGGGGCCAAAGGCAAACAGAGGTATGGGGCCCTCTACATCCACTTTTCTCCCCCTTTTCAATAATTTGTATAAATTATAAATAAATGAATAAATAATAAGTCATAAAAATAAAATGGTGGAGTGCACTGGATGAGTTGAGGAGTCTGACTGCTTCAGGAAAGAAGCTGGTACAACAGTGGATTCTTCTGTATCTCTTGCCAGACGGCAAGTGGGTGGATATTGTCCTTAAGTATCCTCCCACTTTGTCCTTTTTTTACCATCTCTGGGGTAGCTTTGCTTAATCTTTCAACAGTCTGCATACTGAGCTGTTTGTTTACACGAGTTGGCCGCTGTCCTCCTGAATCATTTCCAAAAAATGCGCAGTAAGATCATTGTATAGTTAAAGTTAGGGGGGAGGCCCTGAGACACTAGCAAATTTAGCATTCTGACGCCATTTTAGCATCTGGATTTTTAGAAAGACATAATTAATAAGAGAAAAGTAAAAAAAAAAAAAAAAAAAAAAAAAAAATTCTTTACCATAGGTTTGTGAGGTGTTTTATGTAGTTCTTAGCAGCATGGGGCCTAAGGCAATTGCTAACCTTTGTCTAATGGTAGTCCCCCCCGGTACTGATGCATAATAATAATAAACACATATAAAATGAGGTACCGTTAGAGCCTGTTATTATTTTTGTTTTTTTTATCTTTACATATAGAAAGAGGAGGAGTCCATGATCCACATTTATTCAGGGAATAAAAATGACATTTCAACAATCCGGGCCATTGCTCACAGATTCACAGTGCTGCTTTTGTCCATGATTCTTTCAACCAGAAAAATGTGGCTGAATTGAGAGACAAATCTATTGGAAATGCACCAGAGACCTTATAACACTGCAGGTCAGGGCTTTTCAGGAGTGGATGTAATAGATGCACAACGCCCCCTAAATCATTCATGAGACCTTTACCTTAGAGGAATTTGAATGGGCAGACTGTATACGACACACAGCCGTTTTTATTCTCTGCCGCCTACGTTGGTTTTGATCCCTGGGAAGCCCTGGTGGATTTGTTTCATGTTGCCTGCTGAAGCGCTATCTTTTAAACAATGTGTTTAATGTTATGCTGATTAAAATAACACCACACACACACACACACGTGTGTGTTGTGCCTATGGCCCTTTGTTAACTTGTGCACAGTCCAAGGCTGGAGCACAAAACAGTTGGTATGGAAATGTGCAGTGGAGTCCTGTGTTAATGCTGGAGGCCTGCATGTAGTTTTAGTGAATGCTGACTACACACACTAACCTGGAAAACCATGATCTAATTTTTTTACACAGACAAATGTGGGTCCATAAATTATTTAAACTTGCTTAACATCTTAAAATTACCAATTTTCAGTTTAATTAACTTCAATTCAATGTGTCTATTGTTTCAGATTTTATGCTGTTAGATTAGCAATTGTTTTTCTTGTGGAAAAGGTCAAGAAAATGCTTGTAATATTGCTTTCATATCCAAAACAGCCATGTAGCGCATGCCTGCTACATTGTCACACTTATCTCTTCTTCACAGGTTACGCTATTTCATTATTAACTGAAAGTATAATTTTAAACATTACTGTACATTCCCACCTTGTGAATTTCATTAAAATGCACCTAGCTTATTAGATTAGATAACAATAGATTGCACTATACATCACATACTGATCTCAAACAATGAAAGACTTATTAGTTATGAAAAAAGTATGAAATTAAGATTATGTTCCATGTTATTTTCATTTATTCACCTCCTACTTATAAACTGTGTATTGAAATGAGTGCTGAATACTACTGAAGCAGAAGAAGCAGAGGAAGATATTTTATTATAAATTATACAGGTAGTTCCAACCAAGAAATCTGATTGGTCAACTAGACATTTAGAACATGCTCAAAACAGCATGACAGGACACTGTCCTCATTATTAAAAAATATGACTCCACTCAGAGAGAGAATGTTTTGAAATGTTTCTATTCATGAAAATGCTGTTACACTACTGGCTCAAAAATACAAGCTAAATTTATGGATGTAGTAGCTAAATCTGTCCATGGAAAAATATTTTTTTCAGCAGATATCTTGGTTACAACATGACTGAGTTAGCAAAACAGTTTTGTGTTTGTATGTGTGTTTTTTCCAATCCCACGTTCTCTAGAAAACATTAATGTTTGCTCAAGCTGGCAAATCGTCTGTTGCTAGGTCATTACTAAGGGTCGGCCCACTTGCTGGAGTATTAAACTAGCTTTCATTAGATATGAGTAGTAATGGTGTGACTGACAGTTATTAGCAAGCTTGTAACAGATGTGTAATGTGGATACAAAAAAAGTTAACTGTATTCTATAGTTGTAGATAAAAAAGACGTATCAGATTACAGATACGTACAGTAAAAATGGGTATTATTAGTAGGATTACAATTTTAAAATAAACACGGATATACTACCATGCACAGTGCACACACAGTTGCCAATTCATTCTCATGGTCTCTAGTGAAAAAATGTTCACTGGGTGGAAATTTTGCTATTTTTTTTGTCTTTAAATCAATCAATCAAATCAATAAATTACGCACTAAAAACTGTTAACTGTTAAATTAATCTTTTGATAATCAATTAACTGTTTTGAGTCATATTTCAAGAAAAAAAGTCAAATTCTCTGATTTCAACTTCTTAAATGTGAATATTGACCGGTTTCTTTACTCTCTCTCTGACAGTAAACTGAATATTTTGTATTTTGAGTTGTGGACAAAACAAGACATTTGAGGACGTCATCTTGGGCTTTGCGAAACAGTGATCAACGTTTTTTATGTGATTTTGCGAAATGATGCTTCATTGAAATCTTAAAATCAGAAAAGCATCTGAACATGTGACCACGGCTAGGTGTCGTCTCAGTGATGCCACTGGTTTGTCTCACCTTTGTGTCACTGTCAATGAGGAAAGCTGACGTTTGCAGGAGTCATCCGGTCCTTTGAGTCACTGCTATGGATGTAAAGCCGTCAGTCGCTTTCCTGACCTCTGACTGAGTGCTGTCAAAGCTGTTACTATTCTCCACACACAGCAGTACAGTACTAGCATTTTCCATTCGGCTGTGTCCCTTGGAGAGTGTATGAGCTGGCAAAAATGTTTAAAATCACAGGGTTAGATTTCTGTTTAGAAGTCTGGTGGACAGGGAAGAAAAAGAACATGAAATGAAATTGACATGATCGGGCATGGTGTGGAGCAGGAGTGATGTCAGCAACAGAGAGACACAGAGGAACAGTACAGTACATTGCACTCTGCAGAAGTACAGATGGACACAAGCTGGCCACGGAGACCAGCCGACAGAAGAAGACTTGATCCTCTGAAGAGCTGTGAAGCTCTACATCAGCACCAAGGGAACAATGACAAGAAAGCACAGAGACTGAACCCAAACACTTTTCGATAAAATGAAATATTTTAACAAATCAAGACAAAACTAAAATTGCAGCTAAATTTGACCCTGATGCTGCTGTTTTCTTTGGGCCCATTCCAACACACACACTTGCAGCACTTGTAGTGAAACGCTCACCTCTGTGTACCTTGTTGTAAGATGTAAACACAATCTGTGTGTTCATTTAGATCTAAGGTCTGTTTTTCGAAAACACCTACATAAACCCGAGGCTGATGTCCAATAAAGAGGCACAGAGTTTTGGAGTAATTCCTTTATTGCTCAACATTAGCTTTTTACTTCTTGTGATTGCATTTATGCTTCAAAAAATGAATGGGTGCCTGAAAGAGTAGAGAGAGGGGGCCATCTTGGATTCCCCAGGCAGGTGAGATCAATCCCCCAACGAGGAGGGAGGGGCCAAGCAATCAGGGAGGATCTGGAAGAGAAAGCAGAGATAGGAACACAAGAAAACAGAAACCGTCGTAAGACCTGTGGCCGTCACGAAGCATCAAACTTTTGTTTGCTTCAGAACTTATTTTCAACACTAATGCAAAATCCAGTGGAAAAATCCCCTTGACTTTTTGGACCAGAGCAAAGCTAACTTTCAGGTTTTTAGTCTACAAAATATATCATCCAGCACTCTACTAGGACCCTTGTTTAATTTACTTTATACAACACGTTTGTTCTTTCTTATTGTAAATGATGACCGCACTGTGTTGTGATTATATCTGCTGTGACATTCCATGGTTAATGATTTTATTTAATTATTTTTATTTTATTTTGTAAAATGACTACTACTGATGGCTGCATTGTTTTTGTTTGGAACTGTACACACGTGTAATTAAAACATTCACTGCCAAAACAATTCTGCTATTTGTGCAAATGTTATTTTACTGATCATTTTGTCTTATATCTTTTTGGGTCAAAAAGGTCCCACTGAATTCAGAGAGCAGTGTTTGCCAAGACAGCTGATAAACTCTACTGAACTAAGCTCCTCACCTCAGGGAGACAGCGGCACCAACACTCAAGTTTGCCTGAAGTACTTCTTCCACCCTGCTAAAGTCTCCTAATGTATGACTGTATTTCGCTTTCCTTGAGTCACTCTGCCAGTTTCTATCCTTTTGTCTTCATATCACACTTTACTCTGCATCCCCAATTCTCTCTTCAACCAGATTTTTCTTTTCTATCCCTTTCTTTCTCTATCACACATCTTTGTTTTCTGATCTTTTCCTCTATTTTCTTCATCTTTATCTCTTTGTGTCTTTTTATTGCCTGGCAGCAGATTATGCCCCCACTCTTTTCTCCTCTGTGTTTTCTTCATTAATCACTGTTTCTTTGTTTTCCCTCTCTGGAGTTGGCTTCAATCTTCTCCTCTTTCTATCCTCCTCTCCTTTTCCTCTATTTCCTTTCCCCTCTTTGACGCTTCCCTCTGCAGGCAGTGACAGTGAACCATTGGTTCATCTCCACCTTCTTTTTATCAGCCTTTTTCTCTCCCTCCCTCCCCCCCTCCCTCCCTCTTTCTATCTTTCTGCTCCAGTGCTCTCTCAAGCAGGCACTCTGCTGCCTAATGACTTGGATCGGTAGTGACTGTTGAGAGGAGATAGACCTGTAATAAGGCAATACAACCCAGTGCAAGAGTGCAGCGTGCTACCAGTGCTTCATCTGTCCGTACTATACGCTGCATACTGCACTCCGGCTTGGAGGCAGAGGAGCTGATGGAGCATGGATGTGGAAATGAAATGTCTTCTGGGTTGAGAGTTCTTCACTAAATTGCATATACGTTTAAGCTGCTTTGGTATCTGAAATATAAAAGGACAAGTGGTATGATTTTAGCAAGGAACAGGGGATTTCAACAAATCAATGTTTTCAAGAGGGAGGATAAAGAGTGTCTCTACATTTGATGTAAAATATGTCAGTAAATTTGGACAGAAGTCTCTAGCAATATGGTTTTAAGGTACATGTACTGTATGTGCATTTGGAATTGGAGAGCAGTTTGTGTGCTTGTGCGTTTGTGTGTCCCACCATTACTCCATCCACATTCCTCCAGAGCTATTATCCATCCCTGGATGTAAAGGAGCGTAAATTATCAACCTGGAGTATGTAGAGCGTCTGACCCATGTATGGAGGCTGTTAGACCTCTGCAGCGGCTGCTGGTTTGACTCCTGCCTGCGGCTCCCTTTGCTGCGTGTACTCCCTGGCTGTCCTGTCAATGCAAAATCCCAAAAAAAAAAAAATCTTTAAAAAAAAAGAAGCATAAATCTCTTTCAGCAAGTTGTGATGCTGCCAAATGTAAGAGACTGGTGCACAGTAGAAATATGTTACTGCTAGATTAGAAATATGACGTTAGCATGCTATTAAAGTACCTAGCTAGCTGCTGGCTGGCACAGCCTGCATGATGTAGACTGAAACGAAGTCCCTCCCCTTCACCCATCCCCAGTGGGACCTTACTTCGGAAAGGCAGGAGAGAAATTGTTTTTTGTTCCTGTTTGCACTGAATTACAGATAGGATGTTTGTCAGTTTAAAAGTTAATTTTACAAGTCAAAAAAGCGCTCAGTGAAATATATGTCTTGATTCATCAATTAACGTCTGGTCTAAGGTAAATCAAGCGGTTAAATTTACAGCTTTAGTCTCGCATTAGTTTGATCGGATTTTTTTTTTTTTTTGTTTTTTTTCTTCAAACTCGTGCAGGATGCCACATGTAGGCAGAATGAAGAGAAAAAAAAATAATGTGAGAGTTGCTGATTCTGCCTTTGATTTGGATTATTGAAAGTGAAAGGTCATTTCAATCAGTTTTCTATTTAATATTAAAATTGTGACACCCCTAGTATCTATAGAACTGTAGGAGCTGAGGATCTGAGTCAGTGCATCTGATGACTTTATATGTAAAGTTTAAAAACAGTATTTTGACTAATGCTTCTGAACACTGATAACTGACTGACTGACTGTACAGAAATCTGACACTCCTCTATACTCTAAACACTAAAGCTGTGTTCTTCACACCCCAAAAAATGAGAACCCTCATGTTTAAGTGTGACTGGAAAAAACTGAGCTCTGACTGTAATAAGATACATTTCTGCTGCCTCTCGCTATGCTTGACTCAACTTATTTGTGCAAAGTGACATTCCAACATGACTAAAGGCAAAGTGTTTATAATGGCCACACTTAGTCACAGATGAGATGAATCATAGGAATGGGGATAATGGTGCACAATATTTGGACAGTCACTCCTCAAAGGCCTTGTTTATACTAAGTGAAATAATGGAAGTCCTTGTTTGAAGAACGCAAAAAAGAGGGCTTTAGAGAAAAGTTAAAATCTGTCACACTACGGTGACCCTGTGGCTCAGGGGCTACAAGCCACGTGAGGCTGCAGTTCAAAGTCGTGCACTGGTCCAGTTTTGCAAACCTGCACACCTAAAGCTGAGAACCAACCAGAACCGACCTGTCATCTGCACTTAACTCCAAGTCAGATCCGCACCTGTCTAGAACTGTTAATCTAAGTCGCACTACAGAACCTGTGCTCCTGCAGCTCCTTGTTGCGTTTCCATAGTGACGATGCATCTAGCTTGCAGTTATCAAAATGTAATTCTCACAAGGAACAAAGCCGCTGACAGTGTAATTCTTACAGACTCTGATCACACTTAATTTCTCCCAAATGTCCAACTTGGCCTTTCTGTCATCAGTTTTAGCTATCAGTTAGCTGTTGTAGGTTTTAGTGGCATCTAGCAGCGAGATTGCAGATTGCAAACACTTCGTCTCACTCTCCCTTTCCAAACACGTAGGAGAACCTACAGTGGCCAAGTAACTTGTGCAAAATGCAAAATGCCCAGTGTTTGGTTTGTCCATTTTGGGCTACTGTAGAAAGATGGCAGTTCAACATGGCAGCCTCCTTGGATGAAGACTTGGCCCTCTGTAAATATAAATGGCTCATTTTAAGGTAACGCAAACACAATTCTTATACTTTGGTGATTATACACTAATGAAAATATACTTATGAATATTAGATTCCATTTCTGCCAAATTCTGCCAACAAGTCTGCATAAATCCTACACACTGGGCATTTAAAATAGAAAATTTGCCATTTGATGGGTTAAGTAATCTTCTGGAGTGTCCACTGGTTACCTGGCATTTGGTCCTGGCCAAGAAATAGATATAGATTTTGGCAACAGATAGCAATGAATGCTCACAGTGGCTCAGATTGTAATGTTCATTTGCTCTCACAGTATTCAAAGGGAAAACTGGACAAACAGCAATGGAGAGAATTGAAGTCAGTCTTATCAGCAGCCTTAATTCCAAAGCTTTGATTTTGAATGCATTATTAATTTCTCCTTGCGATGTGGGATTAGTAGGGCCTGATAAGTACAAAACCAAAGTCTTTGAAAAAAATGATGTCCTCATATGCGGACAATAGGTTTATTGTACGGTATAACACAAAGTCAGTGATGTGTAACAAAGTATGAAACTGGTTATTTCAAAACAAAATTTTAAACAATGCTTTTCAAACAAAGCAATGATTTCTGATGATTTCCTTGCAAATCTGTTTCCTTGCTTTGACACCTTCACTTTTCCACAAGAACAAATTATTTTCTAGTCCCAATGTCCTCAAGTGAGTACTTCCTAATTAGCAGTGTTCTTGCTAAGAAGCGTTCACATCAACAACAGCATTTTGCCGAGTGATATTGTGACTTTTTTTTTTTTTTTTTTGACAAGGTAGAGATTAGCTGTCTGAAATTAGTTGTCTGCTTTTTCAAGTTTGGTGCCAACTGTTGCAGCGGTGAAATACGTGCAGCTGTAGTACAGATTCAGCTCCTGAACGAAGCAGTGAACTCACCAAGTTCTCCTCTCTATTTCGATATTGGGTTCACAGGTATGTAATTTTTTTCTTCTCTTTATTAAGTTCACAACTGTATAAGTTAATTAAGTAAAAGGATCCCCAGATTTTCCAACAGGGGCTGATTTCTTTTTAGAAGCTTAATTATTTATTGGCAAAACTGTGTCGCACTTGATGTGAATGGTCAAAATTTTGCATCCGAATTATTCACAATTGTGTGCCATGTGTTTGCGGCACTTTTCGTGTGTAAAGGCCTTTGGAGTTAATAGTGTCTGACTTGGTGTAAAACATACATTTCAAGAATGGATGCAGGTACACACTAATGCTCACAACACAAACACTCACAAGCAAATTGATACACACACTCTCACACACGCACACAAACATGCACACATGCTCTGGTCTTGCTGCCATGGGCAACAGGAGTAGTCAAAACTCCCACTGTTTTTTGTGAATTATTAATCCAAGTATGTTTTCGCAATCAATAGGGAGGAGAAGTGGACAAAAAGGTCAGGCAATAATTGCCCAAAACACACAGCCAAACACACATACACACACGCGCAGGAAACAATTGTTACGAATGATGAGCATGGAGGCGTTATTCAGCCCAGCCCTTGTGGAATAATAGATTTGAGCACTGCCATAATGTGTTTTCTATTATGTAAGAGAGGAGCAGAGACAGGAAGAGAAGAAATGAATAGTACTCACGCTGACAGAGCCAGCAACGGGTAATCACGGAGACGACAACCCATTTTGGAAAAGTGTTTTTTCAGAGCTTTTGGCAAACAGCAATATTGTGACAGTAATTTCTTTGTTTCCCCTTGTCTAAGTTTTTAGTTTTTCATTTTGCTGTTGTACCTGTCGTCGTTTACTTTATGCCGGGTTCAGACTACACAATATTTTTGTCTGTTAGGATGGTCATTATGTCAGATAAGGTGATTGTAGAGCCATAAATTCTTGCAGTGTCTACGAGACTGTACCTTGTTCCCTGATCAATCATTGCTTGCTATCTTTCATGTCACTGGGGAGGAGTCGCTACGGACAGACTTCCAGGAACAACAATGTAAACTGTGATATAAGTGGTGTCATGTTCCAAAAAGGCCTAAAAAAGAAATTAAAAGCATCGGTGACCATTACTCTATTTCATTTTCCTGTGTTTACAGTTGTGCACAGATGATCGTTCTGTGCTCCCGTTGATCAGCGTTTTGAACATGTCATTGAATTCACTGTAGAAGTTTAAAAAAAATTCTAACATATAATCTTTTTGTCAGGACATCATGAGGCAGCCCAGATGCAGCATGAGTTGTCGGCCACTATGACACACTACACAGGATTAAACAATCAATCAATCGATCAGTTAACCCTCTAACAGCTCTTTTTTGAGCTGTGCTCCAACAGCAGTAGAACAAGCTCGGTCAACTTTCTCCTTCCCTGTACTTAGATATGCTATGTGCTTGGATCGTCTCTATGTTGTAAAGAAAGTCAGTATAGTCACATCTTAAGTTAGCTTATGTTATCAAAACACTTGATAACTAGCTAGCTATCAATTGACATATAGAGTAGCTAGCCAGTTAGCCTACATTTTGCTAACATTAGCTATCAGTTGTAATAAGTCAGCTAAGGATTGATGTATTCATGTATTAAAACACAACCCTTATTGTTGGTATTTATGAGAGAATGAGCATTGAACTGCAAATTATTGAAGTATATGAAAAAGGCAAAGAAACTGCTGAATATTACTGATGCCTTAAAATTATTAGAAGAGATCACTATTTGATTTATTTAATTTATTTATTTTCTGTTCTTTTTAGGTTATGTTTTTGTTTTCTTTGTGGTCCCTTTTGTCCTGTAATGAGTCTGGTATTGATTGCCACATACTGTGGTCCAAATCTTCTTCAATAAAAAAAAAAAAGAAAGAAAGAAAATAAAAAGTTAGCAAACACCTTTTTAACATTAGCTAACTAAAGATGTGACTATATATATATTTTATGTATATGTCACCATCTTCAGCAGCACCTTTTGACCATCTTAAAAAAAAACAAAAAAAAAAACTAGGTACCAAGCTTGCTCAGTTGTGTTTGGAGCACAGAGCTAAAAGGGTGGGACTTAAGGGTCAACTGTCACACCTGATGCCCATTGTCATTCCTGACCAGACCGACACCTTACATCTGCTGGATCAGGCTACGATCAGGCTGCTATTGTGTAGTCTGAACCCAGCATTACTTCTACCTCTGAAGAAAATGAGAGCAATATCAGTTAATGTCTTGGAAGAAGTGGACAATAACAGGAGCAAGAACAGGAAATTAAAATGAATCGTATAATCAGAGAGAAAAAACAAAACTGCCCAGGCTCATTCTGTTCATCCTTTAAATTTGGAGATTGCTATTTGTGTCACTGCAGTTATCTAACTTCAGTTACACTAGGTGGTACTGGGAGAGAAAATAATATAAAGTGAGAAAGATCTTAACATTACATGACAAAACTCTTGAGAATAAGCCAGGGTTTATTTTAACTTTGAGCAAAGGCCAGTGCTGAAGTGAAGAAAAATCTGTACTTGAGTTCTCAATGGGAAGTTTCCCTGTGAGCTCCTTCATCTGCAGTCAAGTTTAATTTGGTCTTGATAACCGAAGGGGGCTCAACTTACGAGTAACTGTCATTTGTGCTCTTGAATTTTGTCACAGAGGTAAGAATGAGACATAATCAAGCATACTACAATCCTGCCATCCATTCAGGTTAGATTAAAAAAAAGGAAAAAGTGCATCGCCTCACTGCTCGTGTGCTAATTGTACCTTTGAATGACGCTTGCAGAACGACCATTTTTCTCACTTGCTCAGTAAAAGCTCTCATCTTCATCATGCAGGCCTGTGACTCACTCATGGGCGACGTGGGAGGAAAGCACATAAGTACGACCAAAGTTTTCTCAATCTTAATTTCAATTTTTCTCATTATACAGTATATGCTTGCTTTCTAGTCTGAGCTTCGTAGTCGCCATGGTGACCGTGAAAGAGGGAGACTGAAAGACAGAAAGAGAGAGAAAGATGGAGGGAGAGGGATCACACTGGTGTGCTGGGTGGACAACAGGGCATGACGGTTTGTTTCCCTTGAGAGGATGTTGGAAGTGTTCGAGTTGTTGGTGCCTGTGGGATTTTTTAAAGTAAAATATTGAGTGTCATTCATTTATATGTTTGTGTGCCAGTGAACAGAAGGAGAGAGTAGGAAAGATACTCGCCCCACACACAGATGTTCACCTGAAGACTCCCACAGATCTAAACTCTCTTCAGGGTCAAACACAACACAGTGGTTTCTCTCTGTGCTACTGCACTCTTAGAAATAAAGGTGCTCTAAACCTTAGGGAAACCATAAAGGGGTCTTCCGCTTGTTCACGATTAGAAGAACCCTGTTTGCTTCTGGATGAACCCTTTCAGTGTTCTGCTTTATATACCAACATAAAGGGTTATACCTGGAAACCATTTGATGGAAGTTTCTTCTAGAAGCTCTAAAAAGGTTCTACAGAGAACCCTTGTGCTGTTCGGTTTTACCCCTAGTGGGGGTTCTGTCCAACGGTTCCACCTTCTATGAGCTTTAATTATGGTACAAAGAACCCTTTACAAAAAGTTTGAGAGTTCTTTCTTCCATTAAGGGTTCTTTGGATGAGAAAAGTTCTTAATCCAACCCTGGTTCCTGGTTGAACCCTTTCAGTGTTTTACTTATAACCCAACATAAAGGGTTACACCCAGAAGCATTTGTGGGAAGTTTCACCCAGAACCTCCTTAAAGGGTACTACAGAGAACCCCTGTAATGGTTTCACTCAGAACCCTATGTGGGAGTTTTATCCAGAATGGTTCCATCTTCTAAGGGACCCAACAAGAACCCACCCAGGGGCTTCTACCAACAACCTTTTTATATTCCAAGGGTTTTATCTAGAACCCACCCAGAGGGTTCTACCAAGAATCCTTTTGTATGCCAAGGGTTTTATATAGAATCCATCCAGGGGGTTCTACCAAGAACCCTTTAATATTATGGTACAAAGAACCCTTTACAAAAAAATTTAAGAGTTCTTTCTTCCATTAAGGGTTCTTTGGATGAAAAAAATCTTAATACAACCCTTAGTCTTAAAGAACCCTTGACAAACCCTTACTTCAAAAAAGGGTTCCTCAGAAGTTAGTAGAACCTCAGCCTTCAGGAAGAACCCTTGTTTCTAAGAGTGTGGAGCTGACACACTAATGCTCTGAACAGCATTCAGTTTGACGTGCTCCCCTCACGTCCATCAGCTGTTCCACAGTCTCTGCTGGTTCCACAACCGGACCGTAGCAACCGTGGCTAAAGGGCATTTCCTTGATAACATGCGTAGCTGTTTCAGGGTTGACAAAAGTTGTTAAATATCCAATAAAGAAAATGTGAATGGGATTAATGCTGGCTCATTATTCCATCATGTTGCTTTATCCTGCTTGGTTGTCCACCCACGTATGATCAATCTGTTTTGGCACCGGTTTTATTTTTACTTTCTCCTGATTTGCATCAAGTTTGTGCGTCACAGTTATGAGTACTGTATGTGTCCAGCTGTATTTGATTCCATCTGTCTGCCTGCCTCCTCAAGGTGTTTTTTTTTCCTAGTATGTTATTCTGCTCTCTGTCGATGCACCCACTCTATTTTCTTCTTACATTAATCCTTCCACAGGCTCAGCTCTCTAACACTGAACGGAGACAACCATGACATATCGTGATTGAAAATGTTGGCTTTTAAAGAAAAGTTATTTTAAACTGTGGCTGTTGCTTGGCCTTTCTATTTACAGAGTTATGACATTTACACAAAATCTACCAAGCTCAAAGATAAATGTAACTTTTAAAGCAACATTATGCAACTACCTTAAAATAACAGCTCCAAAATCTTTTTGATGTCACAAAGACTTGTAATCAGGGGTGGAAGTAACTAATTACAAATACTCAGATTACTGTAATGAAGTAGTTTTTTGGGGTACTTGTACTTTTATGAGTAGATTTTCAAGTCTGTACTTTTACTTGTACTTAAGTATTCATTTCACCATGTAGTCTACTCAGTTACTTTCAAAATCACTAGTACTGAGTACAATCTGAATTAATATCCAAACCTTTCATTTGCATTTTTATAGCCAATCAGGTGATCTGATCACAAACAAGCCAATGAAAACAAAGACATACAAATGAAAAATAAAACAAAATGGTGCGGCAGCACACATTTGGAGCAAGGATGTTAATGATTAATCATTAATCGATTAATTGCCCTTAAGAATTGAATGTATTAGAAATGTATTCATTGATATTTAATCAATAGTCATGGGAGTAACTGCACCTCATTTGAACATTGTTTTGTCTGGCAGAGATATTTGTTAAATAAGGAAACTTAAGCTTTGACTTAAAATGAGAAAAAAATTACAAAAAACAAAAAAAACAAAAAAAAGGGAAAAATGTGTCATGTATCTTATAGATTATTAATGATTAATCAGTTTTTAGCATTTTCAACTATTGGATCAGGAAATCGCACAAAATTTGCAACCCTAGTTTGGAGAGGTGACTGTGACATCAACGGTTCAAAGTAACTAATACTCTGAGTAGTTTTTGAGACAAATACTTTATAGTTTTACTGAAGTATATTTCTAACATCAGTACTTTTACTTGCAATCGAGTAATATTTTAGCAATGTAACAGTACTTGTACTTGAGTACTCTTTCCACCACTGCTTGTAATAGGGATGTTCTTGCACTGTGTAACATGGGCTGGGCGGGTACGATCTCCTGTGAGAAGTGCACTAAAGCAATATCACACAAGTGGGAGAGCTGTTGTAGTGAATATCAGCACAGCTGTGATTCAGTTTTAGGCATGAGGCTGCAGACCAAGTGCCATAGACAATTCACTACAACAGCACAGCCTTGAGTGCGATATTTCTTTTATACAAACAGTTCTATAAGGCAACTTTATTTATATAACACCATTCAGACATGAGACAATACAAGTTATGTATCTACTTTACTGGAAAGCTGCAGTAAACAGTAATATTTTCAGCAGACCTCAGGTATTCCGGAAGTTTGTTCCACAGGTGGGAGCAGAGAAACTTAACGCTGCTTCACCTCGATTGGTTTTGATCCTGGGAACACTGAGCAAACCTGTTGTAGATGATCTTAGGGGTCTGGGTGCTTCATAATATGCAAGTAAATCAGAGATGTATTTGGGCTCAAGACCATTTAGTGCTTTATAGACAAGTAATAGGATTTTAAAATCTATCCTTTGAAACACAGGAAGCCAGTGCAGTGATTTAAGCACTGGTGTAATGAGCTCCACTCTCTTGGTGTTGGTGAGGACTCTGGCAGCAGAATTTTGGATGAGCTGCAGCTGTCTCATTGATTTTTTATTCAGACCTGTGAAGACACCAACTACAAGCGCCATTTAGTTAACAGTATTAGGCAAATGAGATTGGACTGTTTCTAAGCAACAAACAAACAAACTAACGTTAGCTTGCCAGCTGATTTTGGTAGGGTGCAGTAAAATTCACCTTTAGTTGTCCAGATGGATCCATAAAACCTCAAGACCGTACTCAGCTCAGTCTTCAAAACTGAATGTCCATGTTTAAATTTTTGAGACTAACCAAGTCTGAAAGTAGTCAGTCACAGACGAAACAAGACGGTTAGCTTTCGTTTTGGGATTGTGTCTTCAGTTTTTGGACCCAATACAGCACTGTGAAACTTCTTCAGAAAGTTTGCATAATATGGGTAAGTAACCATCTACATCCTATAGCCATGTAAATTATGAAACAACCTGGCTTTTAGTTGTTGGCGAGAGCTTTGTCAAATAAAAGGCTGAAAGACAGACGCTGAGCTGGCCCTCTTGCTGTTGGACTAGTAGTATTAGCTCTCTTGCTATGTCTTGTGTTGTTTCGCTTGCTTGATGTTTGGCTGTGTTAGCAAAGTCATTAACTTGCTAGTTTTTGATCACAAGCCAGTTCCAAATCCTTCAGCTTGTCAACAAACGCATGCTTACAACTATTCATGAGGGGGGAGTCAAGGCACGATCTGTATTTATGACAGGAGATGTAAAAGTGAATTGAACCAAAAAATACCAATTATTGTTTAATAGAGTTTTACAGTAAGTACATCAGCTAGATGCAGGGATACAGTAGTGGAAAGTGACTATATTTATTCCCAGCCTGGTTTCATTCCCATCTCATCAAATCCCAACATGTTGTCACTGCACCTTGGCAACTCATACGGATGCACACGTACCTGTTAGCTGCTGAAAGAGACACATAATTCTTTCGAGTGACTTTAATGTAAACCCATCCGCCACCATATGAGACACACCAGGCTTTTGACATAGCATGAAGAGGGACAAGTCCGTGTCTGAGGAGGAGGATGGATGGCCCTAACAAACAAGCAGAGCAGGCCGCTGTGACTAGTCTAAATTAACATTTGCATTGACAGGGAAAGTAGTTGCCAGGAGCAACCCTACTTAAAAGTGGCTTTCTGGCAGCATCTCATACAGCCATTAAAGGGTTCTGTGTGCTTTAGAATGAGACGCAGAGGGGCAGCAACAAAATGTTGGTATGCAACAACGTGGGATAAGAATGGGTTGTTATTTGATGCCTTTATGGAATACTTGATTCTGATTGGTCAGTCATAGTATTCTAGGGTCTTAGCAGAAGCAATCATTTTTAAAAAGATAAAATTATTTTGAAATCTATATTTTGTGTCTACTGTTTGTTTTTTTTTACTAAGTATGCTTTATCATTGGTGGAAATTTCTTTAGAATGATCATAAGAAGGGTGATGGATGGGGACATGTGGAACAAAGACCATTATTTAGTCCATTATTTCCACTGTCTGAATTTAGACAAATCATGAGCATGTCCACGAGAAACAGTCACATTTGCATGTGTCTGATTGTCACATGTGCCAAGTCCATGTTTCCAAATTTGACATGCATGTAAGTTCATCTGTATATGTGTGTGTGTGTGTGTGTGAGAGTGTTTCTTTAATTGGAGCAACACAGGAGAGGTGTAGCACATCGAGCGACAGCCAGACTTCCATCCAATCACTGGTGATCCTCAGAGGAGCAAGGCGCCTACATTATTAATCCGCTGCATTTGGGGCTGATGCAGGTGAGTGAGCCTGGCTATCAAAGACAACAAACCGTTTACAATCAAGGTGATGCTTGCAGTGAACCCCACCTCCACCACCATCATCATCATCACTGCCTGCCTGCCACCTCAGCTCCATCCATGCAAATGTAATTTCAGAGGCCAATTTGGAAAGCACAGGGTAAATAAATAGTGTGTATAATTAAAAAAAAAATCCTAAGCTGTTGAAAAGCTGTTGTTTGAAACACTTGAGAATATGTCATTCTCTCAGGGTTTCTTTGTAAATCAATTTCAAAGTGGAAATTAATACAAGATATAGCAACTGAGATTCAGGTAAAATGTAAAGAAAAATGGTCTACCACTCAAAAACACAGAAGCAAGATAACAGAGGTGGAATAAAGCATACAAGGGGTCAAAGCCATATTTTTAAAATTTATTTTTAAACCTTTATTTACCTCGAAAGACCACTGAGGAGGTATCCTCATTTACAGTGGTGTTGAGATGTCAAACAGCGCATGTTAACAAAACAGCTGACAATAAAAACAACAATGTATGATAGGTAAGAGTTAAAATACAGTGACAGTGATAATTCTGACTTTTCCAGGACATTTTCAGTAATGATCTAGCAGCTGGTATGACCAACAGGGATTGCGCCATGTATGTTCCTCTCTGTGGAGACTAATTTAAAAAGATGTGCAGTCTAACTTATCTATGAAATATCCCTTACATGCTTAGAAATTTTGACAAATTGATCAGAGAATGCAAACACTATCTAATACTAATCTCCTCTTACTACTGTAACAAGCGATAGTAGTTAGTTATTTCTTGCCTTGCTTTAATGCTCTGTTTTAATATTCTTATTATATTTTTATAGAAATTTCCAGTAAAGGAGTTGACATCAAAGCAAAATCAGTGTGACTCCAGAAGCTCCGGTCATTTTCTGGCTCTCTCCACCAAACCTCTCCGGCTCTTTGAAGCTGTCTGTCGGCTCTGTTCCTCAGTTCCTGTCTTCTCCACATTCATACATTCATAGTGATTAAATATTACTCTCTCTCACTGACACTGCCGGTAACTTACCTTCGAGCTGCGGATGTGTTGGATACCACCATATTGCTCGGGTGTTACTGTTACTTCCTTGGCAATGTGTGTTTAAGAATTTCTGGGGTGAAGCCTCTGAAAGAGCACTAACAGGAGGGGTGTGCTTGTTTGGCTTTTGTGTTCAAATATCAACTGTCTTTCTCCAGCATGACTCACCCCACCTTTAACTGCTCCATCTTGGTCCCCATCTTCAACTATGGGGGAGCATGACACCCCCCCACCACCCCTTAGATAATCATCATCGATTACATTTATTTTCTCATACTGACATTAAACAATGACAGAGGGGTTCTTGCACACCTGAGTTTTAACCTTTAACCTTTTATTCTGTTAATAAAAAGCAGTAGTTATCTGTGCCCGAGCTCGAGCAGCAGGACACGAGCTGCTAACATCAGTAATACTGGAGGAAGGAACTCATCAATTCATGGTGTTCTTTGTTCCCACTCCACAGGTGAGACGGAAGAGGAGGGGTGAGGGGAGCCGTGTGTGTGTATGTGTGAGTGTGTCTAACTTTCATCCCAGTCTAGACAGCACCTTAGAGCCCCTCAGATGAACTCATTAGCCTCCATCTGAAGGATCATTAACTCACCTTTCCCATCCCTTTCTCTCTCACACCCTCATACTTGTTTGAGCTCTTCCACCTCATCCTTTTTCACCCTGTTTCTCTTCCCCCAGATCTTCCAGATCTTCTTCCACCAAAATCCTCCAAATGGTCGGTTTAAGATAAAGTCTGTTTTTGGGTGCTCTTATTTTTGTGTTTTTGCTTATCCATCTGTTTAATTACAAGAACAGTTCACTAAGTTATCTGCTGAGATCTGGTGAATCAGCAACATCAGCGACACTGCTAGCATCCACTTGGGCAAAAGCAGTTTAAAAAACTCATAAATCTCTCTCATAAATGAATAAGGATAAAATAAAACAAATAAAAAAAATAACTGGCAAAACAGTGCTACTGTTGTTATTACTTTATTACTACTACCTTTATTACTTTGTTTGTGTTCTATTACTACTTTTCAAGATTGTTACTATGAATATAATTTCTGTGCTGCTTTGTTTTTATTTATTGCATTTTATGCTGGTCCCACTTTGGGTCACCCCCTGACCCTTAGAGTTTGGCGCTGGCCCATTTGGGCATGATTCCTTCCTAAGTTGCCCCCAGACCCTGAGGTGGCGGCCCAAAATGACTAATTCTCCGCATGAACACGAAACAAACTCAGGAACAATGGAAGATATTAAAAGGATGGGTGTTTGTCACATCAAGGATCCAAACTTAGTATCAGAAAAGGCTGAAGGCAGCAAGACAAAAGACTGCTAAAAAACACAGAGAGTTTGGGAAATCCCACATCAGAGAATAGATGAGACAATGATGATTCTGCAAAACACTGCAGACCATTACTGGTCTGCAGTGTTTTAACTCTACCTTTTAGTATCGCTCCCCAGTGAGCACCAATCTAGATTTTAAAGTTTATTTCTAATTGAAAACTGGTTGATATTTGGTCTGAATATGTAAAACCTCTTTAAGATGGTTCAGGATGTTCTTTCCTCATGTGATCTGAGTGGACACCCAACATGAAATGTGATCGGCAAAGACAGAGCATAATTGTTCACCTGACTGACCATAAGATTTAGGCTCTTAATAGCTAAAAAGCAGTTCACTTTTCAATTCAAACCTGCAAAGACCTCTGAGGTTGTATTCACCGCTACCAAAATTAGAGTGGTTGTTTTCACCCTCAAAGGGGTGGAAGCATGATGCAGGAGCAAAGGGTTGCTCTCATCCATTGAGCAGGGCTCATAATCTCAACTGCTTCAGTAGAGCTGCTCAGTGGCCAGCAGATCAAACGGTGGTTGTACTGGGCAGCTTCCAGATTTGAGTGTGCAGCCCCTTGATTCAACTGGGCACATTACATCTTTGCCACAGTTTTGATCCATCCTTCACACAGTGTCATGTTCCACCAGCAGCATCTCAGAAGCAGAGTGTTGATTATGTTGACTTGCTCAGATTCTGTCGATTTGGTCTTTTTTTTTTTTTCTTGCTTTTTTGTGCTCCTACTATTGATAAGTAGACTTACCCATGGTAGATACTTTATAGTTTTTCTTTTTTGGTCTGTTTTTATGATTGCAAGTTTGCACGGGTCTAGTGGAATCATAAGCACTGTGTAGAATAGGTGTGATCAGTTCCAGAGGCCACTGCTCAGCCGTAACACAGTGGAACACAGTGGAATCAAGCCATAGCTGTGTAAATGTGATCAGGGTGTTCCCGAAAAAGAGAGCATTGCTCTCAGCGAAACTCCACTTGATAACAAAAGGTGGACAGAAAGAGATCGAGACAGAGAAGATATCATCCAACCATCAGGTGAATATTAACTTCTAACAGAACTGTGCCAAGCCAGTCATTATTTATTCAACAGAATGTGGCATACTGCACTTTTTCAAAAAGACTCCTTCATCGACAAAACAACTTCAGAACTATTGCACCATAATGAGAATATTGTGTTGAATTTTGCCATGTCCATTCTGCTTTTCTGTGTCTGTACATCATCATATTACAAGAGAATAACATGGATAGAGACCCATCAATGGAGACTAAAAGGAGAGACATACAGAGACTGAGCATATGCCAAACAAGAAAGAGAATCTTTACACTGACAACTTTTTAATATCTCCTACTCTGCACTGATTGGCTGATGTATAGCAACCAGTGTCTCCATAGTGACATGAGGCAGCAGCTTGGCTGTGAGCAGGGGATGATCAGCAGCCCTAAAAACGCACCGTGGCCACTGTGACAAAGCAAAACCATTACATTTGAAATTCTAGCACGCACAGTCATGTACGCAAGCACAATACAGCATGTGCACATACACGCAAGGACCCAGGCTTGCACAGGAGACAAACACATATGCACATACTATGCACGTCTCCCCCCAACATCACACTCTAATAGCTGTGATATTGAGCGGTTGTCGTTTAATCTTGGAGGAGAAATGCAAGCTGAGCCCCAAGATGAGAAAAGATGCCACGTCTCTCACAGCAATATCTCTCCACTGGCAATAAGTTCAGATTTCATTATACATTATGCAAGAGACAATCTTCTGCTCTAAATGAAATGTGCATGACACCTTGATGGCTGTCTGACCCACTAGATTGGGAAATGGGAAGTCTGAAATTACCCGAATAAAAAGACACATTATGGGTGCCTCGTTTATAGAATTGTTACTTTTTTTTTTCTTGGTAATACTGTTCCTGAAGCACCACCACTCCCTACTGTACATGTTTGGGTTTTAGACCAACATTAAGGAAGTGGATTGGATCTGAGTGTATCCATGGAAACAGTCTTGACATAGAAGCGTCAATCTCCGCTCTAAAAGGTTGCATGTGCATGATTGATAAGGCTGAGTGCAGATGTGGCAAAAGAAGAGGAGCGTTTGTGAATGATGTGTTAAATCTCCTCATCTTCAATGTGTATATTTTACACTTTTAAAAGTAATGAAGAGAAATGCAACTTGATTTTGCATTCTCATACAAGTAATGGAGTAAAACAGCCATATAAACCCTGACTTCCATCAGAGCCGTCTGAAAAAATAATAATTTCCTCTGGAGAGATACCTCTGTTCTGTCTGTTTATAACCATAGATTTGAGTTTTTCTGCTTAATTCTAAACAATATTTGCCACAGGAAATGAAACTGAAACCTGTGATTATTAAACTGTTGCTGAATGATGTTGTTGTGATTTCTGTAAGTGTGTTGTTGTCTAACAATTTACTTGATCAGTGGGGCTACTTTTGGTAATTCAAGCTACTGTAGAGATGTGTCCATGTGCGCTATAATATCACAGCAGTCATCCTTATGTGCTTCAGATCATGCACAATGCACACACACACACACAGTTAGGACAGGGGGACATGCTCCATCTTATTGTAATTTTTATGACATCACTCCCAGTGGGTCATTTCAACATCTCTGGTTGTCATTTAAATAACAATGCAGACAGGCACACTGACTCTTAAGTAAAATGGGAGATGATGGTCTGATTGGTTCCATGCATGTTACACCCCAAAAAAAAACACTTATGATTAAATTAAAAGACTAAATACAACCTCTTTGTGCCTTACTTGTTGCCCAGCACCGTTTAAAAAGCAAAGTGGAGTTGGACACTCCCTAAATGCCCGTGCTCCTGTCAGTGATCAGCTGACAAACAGGCAATCACAGTTGGTCGAGAGCAGCTGTGGCGTCTGGCTCTAAAGACTGTGGCCGCTTTGATCTCATGAGGTTGTTGCTTGCCCATGTGTGCATGCCATCAGAGGGATCAGGCTGGACACAAATCTAACCAGCATGCATTGTGTGCCAATCGCCGGTGATCGATTCTGTGCAGACCTGGATCATCTTGAGCAAGTCTAACTTCAGATATGTGGATGAGAGCAGCCATAAGTACCATGTCCCCCTTTGGGTGAAAACAAGAACTGTTAAAGCATCAGTATGTGTGTCAATGTCTAACACTTTATCACATTAATGATGTTGCTGAGTAAATGACATGTATGTCGATTGTGCCTGTGGATCAAAGTGAATAAGAGTCTAAGTGATGATGTAACTAAAGTTTTTAATTTATATGACCCTACCACAAAGCACCTACTTTTACAGTGGAGTTTGTAATACATTACCTGAAGATTCATTAAGGTAGTTGTATGTTATATTGCATGTTTGTCCACTTTGATGGAGTCAGACTCAAAGGACCCCTATTTTTTTCTATGTTAATCGCTTAAGACATGGCATAATTATTCACCTGACTGGTCAGAGGATTTGGGGTCCAAACAGCTAAACAGTGATAAAGGTTTATTATTTTTTATGTTTAAGCTGGTGAACACATCGGAATTTGTATTGACCACCAGTCAAATCAGTCTTTGTTATCACCCAAACAGGTTTGGTGGCATGACACAGGAGCAAAGTACCCAGATGGATTGCTTTCATCCATCTTCTTCTTCAAAACATGTTTTATTTAGCTAAACTAAACTTGAGCCACTTAATATGGCTTGGAAACTTGGCCTGAAACATCTTTAGTTTTAATTTATTCACAGTTCATTGGTGCATAAGGGTATGCAATATCAATTTTGTCCAACTAAACCCCACCCATTTCACAGCAGTAAGAGCACAGAAAAAAAACAGAGATACAGAAATCTATTCTGTAAAATTACTGCACTGAAACTGTTCTTACTTTGGCAGATTTTTTTAAACTTGTTCTTGTTCAACCCTCCACACTCATAATAAGTGAAGAAAACATATTTTTCGGGGCCTCTAAATGTGTGTTCCCGCAGCCGGTCAGGTTTTTTAGGCTTCTTTAATGTCTTCTCAGCAAGAGCAGAATAAGATGAAAAGCAGAACAACCCACAGACAAATTTTCCACCGAGCAACAGGAGGATCAAAGAAGTCATAGTTTTGAGCAAAAGATGTGCACGCTGAATAGCCCAATTTTGAAAAGGAACTGCTCCATGTTGAACTTGAACTTAAATCATGCCCTTAAACAGTGGCAAGAAATTCACTGTTAGCACAAATTAAGCCTAAAAAGATGCTTATCCCCACCTCCTGTTCTATTCACCTGAATGCCTGTGACACCCATCTAACACTAGTGTTTTTACGCTGCCGACCAACGGCTCCAATAAACCCCCGATTAATTTTGGCTCCAACCCAGCCCCCACTATTGAACGAGCTGAGAAACAAGCTCCTTTTTCCACAGTAACAGTGGACTGACTGGGATGAGAGGTTAGAAAAGTGACAGTAAAGGCCAACTAATGATGCTGAGCGGCAAGAGGCGAGGGAGCCAGGTCTCTTAGCAACAGTTTCTCTTCTCTGCCGACACTCTGATACCGGCTGGAATAAACAGAGTTCTCTTGTGTGTGTGGTGTGTGTGGTGTGGTATGTGTGTGTGTGAACAGATATATGTGTCTACTGTAGCAGGTGTCTCCAGTTTGACACTACAAACAGCTTAGCATAATGTCTCGTGGCAACTTGGACCAAAAATTGCTTTTGTTTTCTTGTGTGAGTGTGTGTGTTTTAGTGTTTGCCTTGTGTGGGGGTTTATAATGAATTCAGCTGGAGAATAAGGACATTGAAGTGATTTCAGACTGTAACTTTAACACTGGTTAAAACAAACGTATATGCTGAAGTTGAGCTGAAATAATCCAATTTAATTTTGTATATATATTAAAGCTACTACAAGGAGTTTTTAACTGGTTATGAAACAGTCTCAATTTAATACTGATACCTCTATATGACCTACTTAAGCTAATAAGACTATCTGTGAGAAAACTGGCTATTTCTGTATTGTTATTCTTAATGCCTGCCTCCAGGTGGGATTCTCTGTGCAATCAGATGAAGCGAGCACATAGTCATTGAGTGGAGTAGTACCTTAGCCAGTTAAAAGGAAGTAGAAGAGCTTTTTATTTAGATAATTTTATTTTTGACGTTATATTTTGTGGTTATTACAGTGGAAATGCCACCATTTTTGTCCACACGGGTCTCCAAAATCAATAAAATATGGAAGTTCCATGTAGTAGCTTTAATTACTAAGGATGGGACGATCCGATATTCAGCACAGACATTGGTCCAATATTGGCCAAAATAACTGGATAGGATATGGGGATTTTCAAACTGTGGCCATGGCACATCAAACACCAAAAGGCAAGCCAAAATCTCAAGGCACACCTGTATTCATGTCTGTGCAAACTAGCCTTTTAACGTGTTGTCACTCTGAAAATGTTTATTTTTTATTTTTTTATTATTTTTATAAATAATAAAATTAGACAAATAACAACACTACTCATTAAATATTTTTCAGCAAAATAATTCAAGGATCCAATTCAAAACATATGAAAAATAAGCAACACACCCAAGGGCATTAAATTTGGTAGGGACAGTAAGGCCATGCCCCTACCAATGTCCAGGGACTACTGAATTGTCCCTAGCAATAATTTTGAACAACAAAATTAAAAATATAGCACTGTTGTTGTATTGTGACGCTGTTGTGTCTCGTTAATTTTAGTTAGTGAGATTCAGTGTTGAGACAAAGCACCTGTCAGATGCAAAACAAAATGTTTTTAAGTTTTGAAAGATTACATGCTCTCCCTCATTATGTCTCACATTGGTTTAGTCCATTACCTACCTATAGCCATCGGTTTATTTTTACTGCTAAATATTTAATATTCTATGTGTATATAATAAATATAAATATAATATATATAATTAATTTATTCCCATGTGTGCTGTAATCTCAGTCAGCAGTCCTCTGGCAGCAGACTCGTTTAGTTTTGTTCAGTTGCCACGAGTGAACTGACTCGTGGCCACCACCACCTCTCCTCCCCCTCCCCTCTCTTATCATAGCTCCAGGTGGAACATGTTGATTGTCCCCAACAACTGTGGCATGAAATATCTGCCCTTGAACAGACCCATTTAAACCAGACAGGTCACAAAATCAAAAATGAGGTACATGAAGAGACACTAATAATTTCCACCATCTGGCAAATGCACAAATGGCAAACACCGGGGATTTTTTGTGGGTAGAGAATTTGCCTCTTTAGTGGGAAATGAGTGCGTACAAAGTACTGATGTAGGAAATTAAAAAATCAGTTATAACTTTTTGCATAGTTGTATGTTACAATAATAATTTTGTCACAAATTCCCACAGCACATCAGCATGCCACAAACCCACTGGCCTAACCTATCACAAACTTTGAGCGACATGCTATCAAGAGAGATGTGTCACGAGTACCACAGAGAACTCAGAGGAGCAGCATGTGTCACAAGAACAGTAGCTAGAACATGAGTGAGGCCTGTCAGCAGAGCTGTCATCATGTCAGCTATGTGGCGTTATTTTAAGCCCAAGAAAGAAAAGAAAAAAGCGAAACAGCCGAGTGCAGTTTATGCATGTATGCAGTTCGTTTAAATTTAATTTTGAATGTTTGAACGTGTCCAATCAAAAATGCTGCAAAAAGCTCTCTCTTTTCTGAGTTCATTTAAAAAAGAAGCAGTAGTATTGATAACTGAGTCATGTTGTGAGCTGTGCATTTTTTTTCCATCGTGGGAGGAGAACATTTGTTTCACAGTTTGAGCATGATGTTTTTTAGATGGCTGGGTTAAACAAAGTGCATCAAACAAATGTATTATTGACAGTTTAGTTTGTTTGAGAGAGGGAAAAAGACGGCATCAGAGTGGTAGTAGTATCTGCAGATTCTCGAGGTTGTGGTATCAGACATGAAAAATTGGTATTGAACCATCCCTTAGAATTATTACATCATCATTACCAGGGTTGGGAGGGTTAGTTAAAAAATGTCTTTCAATACAGATACTAATTACCTGTTTAAAAAATGTCATTAGTAGTACAGTATAATCCCAGTATCACAATATCACAGTAATGTAACTTGATTACTTTTTATTACTTTTGGATTACCTCAGTATAAATATAGTGAAATTGTTTAACCTAAAGTAGTGTTTTAGGGCTGCAACTAACAATTATTTTTATCACTGATGAATCAGTACTTTGTTTTTTCCATTAATATATTTGGTCCATGAAGCGTCAGAAAATGGTGAAAAATGTTGATCAAAGCTCAAGATGATGTCCTCAAATGTTTGTCCACAACTCAAAAAAATTCAGTTTATTGTCAGAGGTGAAGGCATTTTTTCATTAGAGGCCCTGATAACATATTCTGTATGCACATTGAATGTATGTCATTCTGTAATCCTACTAATATTCCCATTTTTATTAAATGTACTTGTAATCTGATTATGTCTTTATATATCTGTAACTGTAATCAAATACAATTACCTTTTTAATACCCTGTTACATGTTATCCGTTATTCCCCAAGCCTGATCATTAGCTGTTTTCAGATGCTTTGGCCAACTTTGACTCATAAATTATTTTTACTTCAAACCTAAAAATGTTCCTAACATCTCAGGATCCCTGAGCTGCTTTATGTGTAAAAAGTTCTGCAGTGTGTGTGTGCTTTTAATAATAGTGTTAGAGTTGCAAATCCTGGCACATTCAGACATTCATATTTGTGGTAGTGAGTATGCTCAGATATTTGTGATGTACATAAATCTGATTCTACACTGTCCTGTGACACTGACAGTGCAAGAAATGTATTTCAGATGCACGACATATGTGAGTGTATTGCACCCTCTTGAGTTGAGACATAAGAACTTCTGTTTCCTTCCTCCACAGCACAGAGGGGAAAGATTTATTATTTCACCTCCAGCTGCAACACTGACAGTCCACTGCTGCTTTACTTCTAGCTAATGAATATTGGTTTGAACAATTCTTAATCCAGCTGTTATGAGTTGAAATGAAGAACAGCAAGCTGTTCAAACTACTGCTAATAATTTGATTCATTAATTTCATGATGTGATTTAATGTTTCATTGTCTCGGCAAACAACACTGTGCAAAATAAATGTACATTGCACAATAAGATTAACATGAATAATACCAGAAAACAACAAAGATTTTTCTATGTTTTTGATAAATACACTAAAAATTAGTGTACATAATTACTGGTAATACTCATGCCCTTTTTCATAGAAAAATATTATAAAAAGAAATTTTCTTCATTGGACAGAAAGAGAAAAAATGATTTTAGTGGTACATGCTGGATAGTCATACATTTTTTAAAGAAAGAACATGTGGATGCAGGATGAAAGAAAATGTTTCTCACTTAATTCCATTTTACTCTGGTTTTATGAAGGTATAATCATATAGCCTATACATGCATCCACCCTCTTCAAATTCACCATATGGTGCTTCTATTGTCTTGTGGTTGTTTATATTGTGTATGTTCAAACCTTCAGGATTAAAAAAAAAAAATCATTATTTAATCAATTTACTTACAGGCTCAGCAGCTGTTCTTCAGTGTACTTAATGAAATTCAACAGAATATGAAAGCAGAGCAAAGTCAAACATAGAATCAGGCAGCTTTAGACACTTCCTACAGTAAATGACACGTTTTAAATAACTAAAGTTACTGACGGCTGTATTGTGTTCTGAGTTGTCCAAGAACCCAGAAGCCTTATATTATTGCGTGCAAATGAAAAATGAAAGTAGTCATTTCTTATACTAAAAGGGGCTCAAAAATTAAAAGTTTCTCCCTCCATCCCTGACAAGTGTGATGCAAGTGCTTTTCCTCCCTGCAGCTCTGATCTCTGCAGATCTCTGGTGACATCTGTCGTTTGAAAATAGGACTGCATGTAATATCTATCTGCTCCATTTATGATGCTGAGTAAGTCTTTGAATTTAACTGAAACAAACAACGTTCAGAGTGAAAGTTTTAAACTGTCTTCATACACTTAAATTGTTTGGGAGATTCTGCAACACTGTTTTCCTGTGAAACTCCAGAAATGTTTTGTGGACTAACAAACTGGCATGAGGGTGAGTAGATAATGACTGAATTCTCATTTTTGGGTGACTTTCCCTTTAACTACTTATAGAACAGAAAATACTCTACTAAAAGACTAAAACAAACAAACATAAGATAAAATAGAAAGCAAAACATACACCTCCTAGTAAGGCAAGAGATATATTTGCTTTTAACTTAGCATACACATCTCCATGCATCTTGGCTGTCTTGTATACCCTGCATCCATTTGGAGTGATGGTTGTGCACGTCCTTAGAAATTAAGCTACATATGTGAAGGAAAACGTGTGGTTAAACCACCAGTAAAACTCAGGCTTAAGTGATCCAACAAATAGCATGAACAGACTCAGAAATAGTTTGGCATGTTGGCTAGGTTACCTGTGTATACAAGCATAGCATCACTCAGAGTACCAGATTGCTTTGATGTTTTCAAGCCCATTAATTGCTCAAAATCCAACCAAACTGATAGAAAAATGTCCAGATATTTATTTATATAATGAACAATGCAAATAAATTCATAAACAATAGCAATATTATTGTGGTTCATAATACTATTTCAATATGAAATAATAATAATACAACAATTTAAGTGTTCACAAGTTGGCTGAAGCATATAGGGGTCTACGATGCCATTTCTTCCCTCTGCCTTAAAAATTAAGAAAAGAAAAAATAAAGGAACAGCTCAAATAACAAAAATAATAACATTTCTAGCTAACTTGGTCAGCTGCAGCAAGCCTTGACAGTATGCCAAATTAAAGTGTACACTTACCTAAAGCATTTAGTGACCAATAACAAATGCATTTGTTACAACTTATATATCCTATATATAGATAACTGGTTAAAAAGTGGTACTGAAATATATTTAAGACATGAACTGGAAAAGTATCTTTAGTTTGGTCTTTTTTCTAGCTGGCTAAGGCTATGTGAAGCAGCAACTTTTAATTGTGGCCAAATTTCAGGACCATGGTCAGCTCCAGTTCAGAACCAAGGTCAGCTCTACAACTATGATCAGTCCCAGACTCAGAATAGACTGTATACAGTCCATGATCAGAACCAGTGACATATTATGGAAGCTCCCCCAAAGTGAAGCCAAAGCATCTTAATTGCCCCCTGGTGGCTGGCTGCAGTGTAGGTTATAAACCCTCACTCCCCAGTGTTACGTAATAGATCGGATATGGGCCAAACAAAAACATCAAAGTAATAATAATATATGAACATTTCCAAAAGATGTGATCAGTTTTCTCTGATCAGTTTGATTTGCATTAGTTGTTTGATGACATGATTGACAGCTGTGCTCTGCTCGTGACTGAGTCAGTGGCTGTATGGACAGGTACTCGAAAGCGAGACTCCAAGCTGATCATTACTGCACAAACTCTGACTCCAAAAGATGTGACCAGTGCAAGATGGCAGTGCCTGTATCCAGGATATTTTGGGTTCAGTTTTGTGCAGTGGGGTAAGAGGAGCTGCATCGATCTTTACAGTCAATGGTCATAACCATGCAACTGAGAGGAGAGGATCATGGGGGGAAAGACCTAATCATATATTGTAATACCCTTTATCTGATGTTATTTATATCATAGACCAGCGTGGGCAATCGTTCATACAGAGGCAGACACAGTTGTGATATAGGGTCCAAATAATGGCTAAATCTCTAATAACGAAACAGTCAAAAACAAACAACATCATAAAACAGAAGCATAAAATTAGCACATAACCTCAAAATCAATAAGTCATTCATAAAACAATTTAAGAGCACGGTTAAGTTATAAGTTCATGTTTTTGGTTCAGCTCATGGGCACTATGTGGTGATCACATCATACGCAAATGTAAAATCAGAAGAATAATCCTTAAATCCTTAAAAATAAATAAGTTCATGTCTTTTAGTGGTCAAAACTGCCATGTGATGGAATTTTGGGTTAATTAATTTTGTAGGCAGGGTCCAAAACTTGTAGCTTTATAGGACATGCTGGATACAGGGTGCAGTGAGTCAGATGACACTTTAATATAAAAGATAGAGTTCATTGTCATCACCAATTAACACAGCGCTTTGTTAGATTTTAATAGCAATATTTACATGTGCTTATAATGGCCTTGCCGGCTGTATGGTTCTCATAATCCAAATAAAGGGGCTCTGTTTAATTAATAATACCAAAAAGAGAGAAAGAAAATAATGACAAGTCATTCAGATGCGGAAACACAGTTATGTTATGCTACATTTCATTACTTTTACCAAGGTTTTGTGAGTTAGGTTCTACAGTATCACTTCTTAAAATACAGGTTATCATCCTGCTCTTGTGAATTTAAAAAGTCTTTGTCTTCGCTGCCTGTGGGAGGGCAAACTTGTGTTCAACTAGCCAGAAAAAACGCAGGACTTCCAATTACATATTTAAAAATAAGATTTCATTGAATGTTTGATCCAAATCAAATACCAATATTGAATGAACTGGTCAGTGACAATCAGACTAATGAGATACAATACTGCCCCTCAAAGACAGACTGCAATAACTACAGAGGCAGTGTAATTGAAGAAGTTGTAAAATAGATAAAATGATTGAAATGCTTTTATTTTGTCTTTTTAGACTGACAATTTTACCCCCACAGACCCAAAAAATACATAATAACTCAGATACTCTGATTACTCTGCACTACCCTCTGAGAAAATTTGCTCTCTCAGCTTTCTGATCCATTTTAACTACCTGTAGTTTGTTTAAGAATTTGATCATTATTTAATAATCCGTCCATAATTGATAGAAAACAAGTGTCTCTGTGCTTGACTAATCTATCTGTCAGAATACTATTATCCTAATATTTATACCGAAATCAACATAATAGCTTACAATCGTGTGCACTGTAATACATTTAGGTATGTGATTTAAAGGGAGACTAACCACTGAATCACATGAAATTTACTAGACCTAAAAATGAGACGACAAATATTTGTCCCAGCCGTTTACATCCACATACTCTGAGGAGGGAAAAGCCCCTCATCAAACAGATTAAATAATGGACTGATGATTCCATCCTGAGCCTTCAGGGCTGTTATGACTGTACAGACTGGGATGTGTTTAAAGAGTCTTGTTCTGACGATCTCACTGATGTTGTCAGCTGTTATTTTTCCTACTGTTTGGACAGTGTAATCCCTGTTAAGGTTGTGAAAGTGCACCCAAATACTAAACCACGGGTGTAAAATCACTTAAGGTGCTGTTAAATAGAAAGAGGCGAGCGTTTAGAGAGAACAACCTCTCAGAACTAAACAGACTGAAAAGGGAAGTGAAATATGAAATTAGGAGAGCAAAACACAGGTATAAAGTTAAGCTAGAGAGGGAGCTTGGGAACAACAATTTAGATTCTGCCTGGGACTGTATGAAAACCATTGTAGGCACAAGGAGCAAGAGAAACAAGGTTGCACAGGAGGGTTTCAGTTGTGATAAACAGCTGGCTGAAGATTTTAATGAGTTTTACCTCAGGTTTGAGACCCATGATTTCAGGAATGTCATTCTAAAGCATAAAACAATCTAACCAACAGTGTTTCCATCCCCCTTGAAGAACATGCTGTGGTAAATATGTTTAAACTCTCCAGAGATAAGAAAAGCCACTGGCCTGACAGTATAGACAGCCGTGTGCTCATCTCCCGTGCAGAACAACTAGGTCACATTTTTCACTACATTTTCCAGCTGTCCCTCAGTCAGCAGAAAGTGCCAAAAATTTGGGAACAGTCCACAGTCCATCCAGTAGCCAAACGTAAGTGACCCAAAGGTGTTTAATGACTTCAGGCCTGTTGCCCTGACCTCTTTTGTCAAGTGTTTTAAAAAGTTGCTAAAGAAAGAGCTCCTTACAAAAACGAGAAAAAGAAGAGCGTCTTCTTGACCTGCTACAGTTCACTTCAGGGCTAAACGAGGTGCAGAGGATGCTGCTGCCACTCTGCTTAACCTGCAAGGCAGCAAAACACATGCCAGGATTTTATTTGTTGATTTTTCATCCATTTTTAATACATAAACCGCACATTTTAGTTGACAAGCTCTTAAAACATTTTAACCTTTATTTTTAACATGGTGGGCTGGATTCTTGATTTTTTAACTGACAGACCTCAGCAAGTAAGGGTGAATGCTTGCCTGTCTGAGATCATCTATAGGGTCTTCTCAGGGGTGTGTCCTGTCACCACTCCTATACATTCTTTTCACTGGTGATTGCAGCAGCCAGCATGATAACAGATACATTTTAAAATTTGCAGATGATTCAGCTATTATCAGTCTCCTCCACACGACAGTGATCACGGTCCTGTTGTAGATGATTTTGTAATCTGGTGTGATTGAACTGAATGTGACAAAAACTATGGATATGGTAATTGATTTTAGGTGCAAGCCCTCTGCTCCCCAGCGCACCACCACCAAGGGTCAAGTGACAGAGGTAGTGAAGACTTACAAGTATCTTGGTACCACAGTTGACAAAGTTTCCAGTCTGTGAAGCATTTTTTCACTAGAGGCCATGATAATGAATCGGCAACTGTGTGCACTGTGCATGGTAGTACATCGTTCTTCATTTTACAATTGTAATTCCTCTAATAATCACCATTTTTACTAAAGGTATCAGTAATCTGATTACATCTCTCTTTAACTGTATCTGTAATGGAATAGAGTTACCTGTTTTGTATCCATATTACGTAATCCCTATATGTAATCCGTTACTCCCCAAGCCTGCTTGTATCGTGTCTAATTATGGTATAGTTTGTTTAATGTCTAATAAAGACAGATTAAGCAAAGTGGGGACAGAGATAAGGCTTTAAGATAATGTTTACATGTTTTTTTTCTTACTGTCACGCTTTCACAGCAGGGGTTAAATCCTCTACACTGCTGCCGTCTCTCTCTCTCTCTCTCTCTCTCTCTGGCTCACTTTACGCACGCTGCTCCACACGGCTGCGCATCCCTGCACGGAGAAACTCACTCCCAGGAGCAGGAGGAGGCACGCTGACAGATTTGGCGAACTGCTTTCAGGTTAAACGGAGAGCTGAAGAGCAGGGAGACGACTGAAGCAAGGTTCAATCTCTTGTCCGGACCCGGGCTACTACAGTACAAGAAGCGCGTGGAGCTGCGGTTGTTGTGTTTGAAGCGACTTGTTTTGGAGTTTGGTGTGATTTCATTTACACTTTGTACACTGCCCACGTTAAACAGAGACAAATCTAATGCTGGAGGAGTTGTTCACTTTATAAAACTGGCAGCAGGGTTACTGCAGCCCTTGGAAGACCCTCTTGTACTTCGGATCCGGTGTGTGTAGAGACTCACGTACGCATAGCGGGACCGCTGCAGGAGGTGTTACTGATGAGGACGGATTTGGTGAATTTGTGGATCTCAGTGGCCTCGTTTCACTGGACAAATTATTTCAAGTAAAGAACTGATTTGCAAGTTTATCATCTTTCCCCGCGTTGCCATCACCATCCTGCAGGGACTATGTTGATGAAGGAGTACCGCATCTGCATGCCTCTCACAGTGGAGGAGGTAGGTGAACTTCAGCCCTGTTACGGTGATGTTGTACATCCTGTTCTGTCTGCCGATTGTCTTCTCTTCCGCCACAGATCCGCGGCTGACAGCCAAAGAGCTGCATGTCAGCGCGTTTTGTTTGGTTCATTGTAGTTTTACTGTGCAGCAGATTATTGCAAAGTTAGCAGTGATGCAGCAAAGGACATAGTGAGCTCCTACAACCGCGGGGTGGAGCTGCTGCTGCTGTTGTTGTTAAGCCTGCTGATTTGTGTTTCGTGCAATGAGAGGGATTTTGTCCAGCAGCAGCAGCAGCAGAGGGAATCCTGTGATTATTATAGGTAGTGAAGGACAAATGTGCATATTTTACTTCACGAGCTCGGGTTGTGATTGTATGCTTTGTGAGTGGTTAAGAGTAATGTGTGTAGATAAAAAGGCTTTTTACCTCTGCTCCCCCACTGCTACTTCTATTCTGTTTATTATCTTCCAAACACCACTTTGCATTTTTATTATTATTTCATGGTCATATACTATAAGGACTCAAGAACTGTTACCTTGTTATTTTTGCTTTCAGGAACTGATGCTGATGCAGTCACTGCATGCATCATTACTCTGTCTCAGAGCTAAATGACTAAAATGCAGTTTCAATGCACATTTCTGATCGTTTGTACAGACACGCTCACAGGCAGTGTTTGTGTTTGGAGATGGGTAGGGTGAAAGAGAGGATGAGGGAGAGAAGCATCTGCTGGCCGAAGTTCCCCTCAGGTCACAGTGACACAGAAACAGCCTCACGATCAAGCACTACTGCTGCTGCTGTGTGTTGACAGTTTACGATGCAAATAAGACACAGTTTTTCCTTGAACATTCAGGGCTCAGCTCAGTTGTGACTGTATTTATTTGATTTTTGCTTGGTCCTGTTCCTGTCTCTAGTGTTGCCTTTCAGTGGGGTGACATTAATTGCATGAATGGGCACCCACAAATTTATAGTTAATTTATTTATGATTTATTTAAAAACACTACAAGGACTTTTTAACTGGTCATGAAACCGTCTCAATTTAATATCAATGTCTCTATATGACCTAGCCAAGATAACAAGACCATAATGCCTGCCACCGGTCAGATTCTTCTTAAAATCAGTGTAAAGGTACCTGTGTTTATATTTTTATACCAAAGTTACAGTGAGTAGTATGTTAGCCAGAGATTTTTTATTGTTGACATTATATTTTGCGGTTACTATGGTGGAAATGCTTTCGTCCACTGGAACTCCAAAAATATACGAGTTCCTTGTAGTGCCTTTAATGGGGACAGTGCACATTAATAATCATTACTGTAAATGTGCCAGAATTAGTTAGCCAAGAGGCTATTATTCATCTGCAGTCCCTGAACAGATCTGTCACCATACAAAAACAGAATATGAGATTAAAATTACAAAGTTATTCATCATTTATAATTTATAAGCATCCAAAACAATAATAAAAGGAAAAGAGAATATTAATGTCAATAGAAAAACCATTCAAGACACGCTTATACTACATTGTCAAGCACTATTTAAAACATGCAACACAGAGACTCATAAAACAACACATGCAAAACATGAGGACTAAAGGACTAAAGAGGACGGATATGAGGGATATTAATGCTAATGGAAGCATGGACTAAAGACAACATTTTTGGACACTAACTAAAACATGTAAAACAAAAGCATGAATGCATAAATAAGGCTGATAGCAGAGCAACAATAAAAGACATGCATGTATTTAATGTCTATGCTTTTTTATGCACAATGGATGATGATGATGATGATGATGATTATTGTAGGCATTATGTGTGCGATTACATGATGCTAAAACTGAACTTCACTTTAGTGGTGAAGTTTATATTGATGCACATCCAGTCAGAGTTTTCACCATCTGGAAAGCTTGTGTAGTTTGTGTAATGTAACTTCTGTAACGGTGATCTTCAACCATTGTGGGGCACTGCAGGATTGTGGCTTGTGACATTCACATGTGCTGCAGGTCAGAACAGAGACAGCCCTCATTTCCAATGATGCATTGCTGAAATCTAAGTGAGCTATTTTAGGCTCACAATACAAATGTTAGTGTGTATTTGTATTAGGGTTTGTGATGTGTTTGTTCAGAACATGCTGGTTTATGCTGGTATTTGTCTCTTCTGTTCTGGTTTATTGCTCCTTGAGTTTGTTGGCTAGGACATATTTTCACTCCAGCTGTTTCCAAGTAGGAGCTTGTAACACATTTTCCTTGTATTATATGCTGATGCAGAGCAGATTTTAAAAGCGCTATTTATTTCTCATTTTGCACAGTTAAGTGTAGTAATTACAAACAGAAAACGTATTTGGTTCAGAACGCCGATTGATCATGTGAATCCGACATCCAACAAATTATTTACGACAATATTTGGCCCCAGTACCAACACTGGATCAGATCGGTCCCATCTCTATAACACACTTCTAACTGTGAGTGTTTACCTGCACGCACTCTGGTGTAAAGGCAGATCATTCCAGTGTTACCTGAACCTAAAGAACAGGTGTTCCAGCTGACGTGTTTTATTGAGTTTAACTGTGTCATAAAGGTTTTACACACAGTGTAACCCAGTTTATGATGTAACATAAGTTGCCACTTGCAGGCGGTCAGTGTGCTTCTAAATAAATGTGTTACTATAGTAGTTGATGGAGTCACTACCATTGAAGGGATAGTACGGATTATTTGATGTATGGTTGTATGAGGTACTTAATGATAGTCAGTGTATGACCTATGTTAGATGCTGTTCAAGTTTGGGGGAACAGAGCAGAGTACCATCACAAAAGCTAAGCAATGAACTGCTGTGGATGGGATCTGCAACAAAAGGTATTTCACCAACGTAAAAAAGGTTTCTCCAAACTCCACAGGAGTTGCTAGTCTACGGCTGCCTCATTTTGTTAGTTTGTGTTATTGTGTGACTTTGATGAATCTGAACAATCCTTTTAAAACACACATGTGACACAATGTTAACAAACTAACAGATCTAGACGGTCATAGACTGCCAACTTCCAGTGTTTTGCGAGGTAAGATTATTGATTTCACCTACGGAATTTGGTTGGTTTGGAAAGAGTGATATTTGACTTGTGTAATGGTGGTTTCCCATCAGAAAAGGCTCTCTGACACCAAGGTAAAGTGGTGAAAATATTCTAGATATAGTGTACACTTAAAGTATTATTGATTTTTTAAGTTTTTATTAAGGAGCTAAAATACCATTTGTTGCTGACCCAGTCCACAGCAGTTCATTGCTTATACTGTATTCCAAGCTGGTGCCCCTCTCTGTTTCTACTAACTTTGGGGCAGGTTGACGGGCATCTACTGTACGTAATACACTGACTATCAATAAATACCTCATACAACTCCACTCCAAATAACCCATAGTATCCCTTTAGATTTTAATCTTAGTCATTTATGCTGTGACGATGCAATTCTTAACTACAGTCAAGTGTACTGTTGTATTTTTAGGCTGGATCACAGAAACTAAAAAAGAAGGAAGAGACATTTCAAACATAAAAATATTCTATGTTTCAGGCTCTGGTGCCAGTTCTATTTAAGTTTATGTGAGATGCAATGTTAATCACGCTATTTGGAGCCCGCCAGCAAATAAATGACTGATTTAGAAAATCAGTCAGTGTGCTATTCTCTGAAGTGTGTTCTGTCTTTCTTTTTTTCAGTTTTTAGAGGCATTGCTTCATCAAAGGTCATACAACATTTAGTGTGCCTTTCCCATAAGCTGCATCAAAGTCTGGCTCCAAACAGAGCGGAGATTGTTCTATAGTGTTGCAATGTCCCTCCCTTCTTTTCAGTTTCCTTTGGTTGGGTGACAATGAAATTGGAGTCATCTTTACACTTTTAATCAGAGAGCTGACTTGAGCAGCCTCTCATGAGGTCTATTGATCTTTATCTTGCTTGATCATCCCTGCTTTGGACCCTAAAGTAGTTTCTGTGAGTTTCATGTTTATAATTACCAGGATGCTGCTTTATCACCTCTTGTCCTAAGGCTGAGTGGCTCTTGCTTCGCTCCAGTGGTGATGGAAGACACTGTTTTCCTCTGTGGCCAGCTAAAGGCTATTACATCTGTTGTTGTAAATAATGATGATAATGGGGTCCAACATAATCTATTAACCTGCCATTGACTTGACAAATAAGCATTTGCAATCTATTAATTTTTCAGTGTGCAAATACTCCCACCCAACACACATACAAGACACATAAATCATACAGCCATCATCAGTACAACTCCTCCTCCCTCCTCTCACCCCTCCTCCAGAAAGCAACTGTCCAATCATTGATTAGCAACTGTAACACTGCAGGCCTGTCAAGCTTTTTCTGTATTCATGTGGTGTTGGAATAATTTGAAGAGTTGGTTCCTGACTGGGCAAATGCCCCTTGAAGTCAGAACAACTCAGAAAGTTTGGGAAAATTTTGCTACATGACTTGCAAGTTGTTGCCATAAATGCAGACACATAGCAAATGAAACCAAACATTTGGCTGATAACTTTTTATTGATAACAGATTTTTGCCCACATAATTTGTAATATGATATTGTTAGGTTGTAAGTTAGGTTGAAGTGTTGTCCACACAGGGTGACGTAGATTCGTCAGAAGAGTTCTTTATTAGCATTAACTCTGATAACAGGTAAAGGTATATTTAATTAATTTATGCCTTTCCTATCGTATTGTATAACACTATCAAATGGTACTGTTAGCTAGAAAATGGCTCATTGTTGGTGTTAGCTGTCCTGTAACGGTGGCTGATCGGCTATTAAATATTTGAGCTTGAAAAAATGGTTCGATGTCACTCCAGATTTTCACTGTCCATTGTCTTTTCAGTTGATGATATAACACATCTTAATCTCACTCAGTATACTGTATTTTTCCTTGGATTCATGATGAGTAATGATTCATTTTGTGCTTTGGTGTCCTCCTGGTTATATTGTATGCATCGCTTACACAACCCTATTGTAAGAGTCACGAATCAGAATCTCCTCGAATGGCACTGCAGCATGAGAGCAACATGCTCCTCCTCAGATACAACTGAGTCTCTTAGTGAAGTGGACGGTCTTGTTGCACAAAGACATGACGCGACAGTTCAAGTCAAAAGTTAAATTTCATAACCAGCAATCTTCAATAGACCCTTCAGGAGACTCTCATCTTCGAATGGTGGTTAAGTTGAAGTGCTGCTTAAAAAACAGGAAGGAATTCTTTTTTTTAAATAACAAAAATAGCTCCAATACTCTTTGCTTTCATGCAAATTATAAGTGATGTTGAGTATTCTGTTGCCCAGATGCTTTTGTTCTTATTGTGTATGTTTGCATGAATTATGTTGCCTCAGTGCATGTTACCTTCCTGAGGTCCACATCTAATATGCAATACACACCACATTACATGAATAAATATTTATGGAATTAGTTTACATAAAAAATACATCAATATAATCGATACATTTAGCCAGTCAATACTGTACATATATTTAGGTAAGAATACTGTTACAAGTTATGTATTGGCTTCTGCATACCAATAAATACTTATGCATATTATTTTTAAAGGGTATTAGGTGAATATTAATTTGTTAAGTAAATTATTACAATTTATTATGGCTCTGTAAATAATACTTTTTCTCAACAAATTAGTCCTTGTACAGCTGCTACCTTGGCCAGGTCTCTGTTGTAAAAGAAATTTTTAATCTTTGTGGAATTTCCTAGTAAAATAAATAAAAGATCTACTCTACATTCATACTAAATATGAATGGTATTTGTTAAACAGATGTATGACTTTGTTTGAGTGGGTAATTAGCCTTTCACTTTAGCATTTTTTTAAAATAGAATAAGGTTATTGATGTTGATGTTTCTCCTGTAATTGTGGTCTAGTGTGTGTATGTGTGTGCGTGCGTGCGTGTGTGTGTGTGTGTGCATGCGTGTGTAGACTGCCCTGCATAGCAGACCATTCATTTGACTAATATAAGTTTTAAAGAGTCAGGTATGTTGTCACACTTACATTATCTATCACAGTTAAAATGAAAAGTATTTTGTCAGTGTCTCTGTACAGTTAATACACTGTGCAAACATTTAAGTCTCTTTAATAGGATGAGAGAACGGCCAGAGAATTAATCAGTCACTATGTAAACATACAAAATACCCAAATGCTGACATCCTGCCAAGTTTGCCAGAAAACAGGCTATCGCATTATAGAATTTATTGTCACATCCATTTCTAGTTGTGTTGAATGTCTTTGTCAGTCAAACAAACAGTAAGCAAACAGTACAAAGTGCGGTTTTACTAATTATAAATAACTATAAATAAAAAACACTAAAAGAGCAAAAATATGTGTATATATCAAGCTAGAAATAATGAAAAAAACAAGCCTTTGTCACAATGATCTAATGTAAAGCATGTTCTACTGCAACAGAAAAGACAAACACCTGTTCTGATGAAGGTGACATTAGCCAGTCAGTGTAAGCTCAGTCTCTGGGGGTTTCCATATGTTTGTTTGTGTCCCTGCACGCTGAGATGCCCCACAGCACATCTCGGCCCAGACCCAAGATCTTGTTTACGTCCCCAGAGTGGAGACTCTGTGCTCTGACTAACGAGAAGCGTGTTCCTTCGTTGTTCCCTAAGGAGCTCGTAGCTCAGCCAGACAGTGACCTGGCTCACACACACCAGATGGAGAAAAACATGCTTACTCAGATGATCTGCCAGACGGACGCAGGGAGAGAGAGAGAGCGAGAGAAAGAGAATGCATGTGTGTTGAAAAGGTGATTGATTGCTTTGGTAATCAGTCACATGAGTCAGTATGATTTTGTTTTGGTCACTGTAATTGGCGATGATTATCTGAAGCATCTATATGCACATTTTAATACACAGAGTATAAAACAATCATCATGTGCTTGCACTTAGCTTAGCTTAGCATAAAGACAGGAAACAGGGGAAAACAGCTAATATGGCTCTAATATGAACAAAATTGTCCTACCAGCACCTCTGTACTGTAGCTCACTAATAAACACCTTATATCTCACTTGTTTGATCTGTATAAAAAACAATATGCAAAAGTGACAATCCACAGTTTTATGGAGGTTACATGTGTAGAAGATATATTAGTATTAAACATCAAGGTTTATCATTTTTGTATTTGTTTCTGACGTCTATATGTTTTGTAACTATGGCTCCAAATGCCATATGAGTATCACATGCTGTTAGGAGAATATGAAGAGCACAAAGACAGTCTGTCTTTGAGACAAAGCTTGTGATCAGCTCATGGCTTTGTGTTCAACATAAAGTTTAATATAGAGGATGAACTTGTGACTTACAGTAAAAAATAGAAAATTATGCAAAAAATCTGCAAAAAGCCACTCAGGTCATGTTTCTGTAGGTTGGAATGCTATTTAAAAAATGGCTGTACTTCCTATTCTGTTCAGCACTTCTGACTTCTGGTCATGATAAGGTTTGTACGTCTCCTATTGAGTGCTACGGGCAGATTCCAACACATATGAAGGACTATTTTGTGGCTGAGTCATAGCAAAAAATTGTCTGGCACGTATCCCACTAATTAAAACTAGTTTTCCTATCGGGATACCTTACAGTACTATACCGGATTACACAAACACACTACACTGAGCTTTTCTGCCTCTTCAATTACCATGCAATTTCCTCTGCAATTAATTAACCAGTCACTGGTTAAAGAACAGTGAGTGTCTTTTCTGCACCTCAGTCGCAGCTGAATTACTCTCACCACTTGCTTGATCAGCTCCTGAGTAATGAGCTCTGGATTGTGGGTTCAGGGAACAAGACCATCACCTTCGCTCTGCAAAAAGACAGGAAATGTCTGTTTGCCCTCACCACTTACTAAAGGCACTAGTCTAAATTAGCTCCCAAAGTCATTAAAACGGAGCTTGGTTCCACTTTCAGTCAGTGCTGGCTCTTAAACCACTTATCAGACTGGCCATGGATCTTCATTAAAAAAACCTTGAAGACCACCTCTGATGTGCTTCTTAATAGTGTACCTTCATAGCTAAACTGTCAAATCACCAGACCCATCAGACCAAGTGTGAACTCAGCATGATGTTACCCATTTTAAACCCTCGAGTTTGGCATCATGGGAGTCGCCATCTTGGTTTTGTACAACCAGAGCATGTGCAGTACCGACAAGTGGGTGATGCATTGTGACTTGGGCAGTGCTTGGTTTTGGCTCATCTGTTCAGCAGGAAATATCCTTCTTGTCTTTTGTCTTTCTTGTATTACAGCTAAACAGTACACTAAAATATGTGTCTAAAAACATTTTAAGTGAGAAATAGGCCACGTAGTAACAGAATCTTGATCCATATTTGATCAACACTGCCTTGTTTGACAGTTTGATTTGAGTTTCTTGAGCCCTGTGCTTTGCACTGGACTGAGTCACTGAGAATGACATGTCAATCAAATGGTACCTGCACCCTAAAGCATACCCTGGTTTATCATCTGTTTTAATCAAAATGGGACCATTATTTACTAAATGAACAACATGCTGTATATAAGAAGACTTGAAACCAGCAATTGAGACCCTAAACTCATTTGGAAACTTTTTACTGAGGTCATGAATCACTTGAGAAGTGGGGTCATTTTGCCAAAAGGGTACATACAATAGAGGGTATACATGTGATATCACAGAATGCTGAGTCACTGCGGTTACACCTACTGATTGGCAAAAAAATTAGTGAATGGCAGCCTTATCTCTCAGCTCGAATGCCTTGAAAACAGAAAAAACACATCTAAAATGGGAAGGAGCTGTTGTGCGATAGACTGAACAAAGAGATTCAACAAGAAATTGGAGCAGTCTTTTTGCAGACAGCTGAAAGCTAAAGGGCAGAGAAGCAAACGGATAGCTACAATTCACAGAAACAACTGGTATCCAGCGCTGCTGCATGTCTTAATAATGTCAGAAAATAAAAATATCTGTACAGACCTGTCCACATATAACCAAAATATCAGGAAATGACAGGAAACCTGATTCCTGGCCAGATGTCACTGTCCATGAACCAATGTGTCTTTGGTAAGTTAAGGATCACTGTCGAGTTCAGCTGAGCAGATAATCAATTGTTTCCGGTTTCACAGTTTCCCTCCTAAATGCAGCCGTGTTGCAGAATGTTTTGCCACTCAGAGAGACAGAGGGGGAGTGATATGGTGGGTAAAGTGACATTAGTGCATACCCTCTATTAGACCTATTTTTAAAGCCAGTGGAGTCGCCCCTTGCTGGCCTTTAGAAAGAATGCAGGTTCAAGGCACTTCCACCTTGGCTTCGCTTTTCAGACCTGGAAACTTCATTTACTATCGTCCAGACCCATCATAGTTCATTCAGTACTTTCACTCACCATATGTCAGTTGCCCAACGAGTTTTGATATGTAGTAGATTTGTAACTCTTTTTTGATGTTGCTGTGTGGATCCTTGTATCTGGAATCCGACTCGTGACACTGATCCATATTCCGATCTAAATTCCACGACTCCATGTGCTTGCCATGAGTTTTCTATTTCTAAATATCGCACTAAGCTGTGTGAATTAAGTGTTTTCCTCTTTTATTCTATATTTAATATAAGAAAAACACATGAATCTCAAGTTGTAATGCTACGATACAATTAAAATTACCAACATAAACCCACCATAAACCACCAGGTTGTGAACAAAGCACAACACAAACACAAGCAGAAAATAGCAAACTTTAAGTCTCAGCTATGCATCATGGTATAATTATGCAAATGAGGGCAGACTCTCAGCCCATCAGCTGCACATGTGAATTTCACAAGCCAGAATCCTTCAGCGCCCCACAATGGTTGAAGGATGCCATTACACAAGTTACATTACACAAACTACACAAGCTTTCCAGACTGAAGTTTCAGCTTCATGCAACCTTAGTTTTACTACTACTACTACTACTAATAATAATAATAATAATAATAATAATGATAATAATAATAATGATAAATGATCATCATAAACATTAAGAAAAAAGAGTGCCGATATCGGTATAGTATAGTATATATAAGTATAGTATAATCAGCTAATAATTCAAATATTGAAAAAACTGAACCAGTTACAAGTTATTTTAGTTGCTTTCTCTGTTGGACTGTGTTCAGTGGTCTGTATAGTTCAGTTTACATACAGTGTACCCTCAACAACAGTTCATTCTATATGGCTTTGGTTCATTACCCCACTGGTTATAACTGATGAGTTCTCTACCTGCAGTCTTTATTCGAATTGCGTCTATTTTCCTGAGTTCTATGGTTTTCCAGCTGCCAGCCTGCTGGCTCATAGGACAGCACCCACTGTGCGAATAATTGAAACCCTGGTGGTATTTTCGAGGCTGCACACAAACTTTGTCTCAATTTATGGTTCCTCCATTAAAGTTAATTTTCCATGGTTCTCCAGCTGAGAAACTTTCTTTCTGCATCTGGCTGTTGCTGTTTTCCTTTTTATATAGTATTTTCAGATCCTGCAACATTGGCATTACATTCACCAGTGCATTAAATTGTGTTTGGCAGGGCTAGTCTTTTGGTAAACAATGGACAGGTGAAGACGATTTATGCAGAATTTGTCTTCAGGCTAAATAATTATTTTAATCTGTTTGTGTTGGCATGTTTTGTGACCCCTCTGATGGGGGCCAGATGGATTCAGATTTTGTTGCACTGGATTATTGAAGCAGTGTCACCACAGAGATGTTATACTGGAGAACTAGAGCTGGAATTCACTTGTTCATGTTCTTGGCGTATGCATATGCCATGCTTGTATCTTTGGTCTCGCTGACTTTCCTTGAAAATCTGTCCCTCTGTTTCGCTCTCTTTTTCTCTCAGATTTAAAGATTTTTCATTGTTTCTTCTTAGTTTTTTTCTGATTGGCCTGTAAATATGGACTGTGTATGAGTGCAGTGCAGTTCTACTGAAAAATTGCTCTGGATAATTCCAGATGCATCAGATATGATTGAGTGAAGATGGCAAGCCACATGCACAAATACCAAAAGAATAAGTGATTCATTCCAAAGCTTTATGATCTCTATAAAGCATTCATGTTGGTTCAAGTTGGCTGGCTGACTCGGCAGGGGCTACTTATCATCTCTGTTGCTAAATCATTACTAAGGGTCAACCTACTTGCTGGAGTTGTAAACCACAAAAAGTTTTTTTGTTTTATTTTGAGAGTGAATTGCCCCGCATTTTGATGATACCTTTTATTCTGTACGTAACCATTGTATAATAGCAATATTGCACTCAAAGGTAAGCTTTAACATCATTATTGGCACTTAAGTGATGCTTCTTTTCATCTGCCTGCAAGAAGCAACAAAAGATAAAGTGAGGCACAGAAAGCTTCCCAGACTCACCTACCTCCATGAAGATGCCCCCAGTCAAAGAAATACTTCTACTTCTAGGAATTAAAGCCTCAATTTCACATGGAGATAAGGCAGACAGAGTTGTTTTTGAAGCAGTTTACTGCGAAGGCATGGCAAGGTTATATACAGGAATAGACAAGCAGTCAGAAATTGCTGCAAAGGCTACATATAGCAACATTAATGAGCTGGTAAACATCTAGGGTTAACAGTTTTCTATTTATAGTTGAGCGCTAAGGACAAAAAAATTAGATCAGTTGTGCAGGAACAGTTGGTCAGGTGACTGCAGATTGTGGGAAGCAGGGTGACTGGTGGACATGTGAGAAATAATAGTGTCCTGAGGGGGAAGAGAGAGTCCATTGTCAGTGCCACCATGACACAAGTTGTTGGCTTGGAGTAATCTAAGCAGCTTGTAACAGAAGTATCTATCAGTATTTCAGCATCATTCTGAGTTGCGAACAGTCCAATTTTTTCCAGTGTTCCTCAACTTTAAAAATAATATATTTGCAACCTTGTTAAAATGGCTGGTAAAATTAAGATTCAAGCCTACAACCACACCCAGGTCTTTAACATGTGGTTTGATCTGCTTGGATAAGGCAACAAACACAGACTCTAGTCTCTGCCTCGCTGACTTTGGTATAAAGAAAAAAGGACCCACAACAGTTCCTTGGGGAACATCGCATTCAATGTCAAATGTCTGTAACACAGACTAAACTAACAAGAAAATTTTCTTTCAGATAGGTGTGAGCAAAGCCTGTCACAGTACTTGCAGTACCAACCGGTTTCTCGTCGATTGATTAAAATACCATAGTTGATTGTATCAAATGCAGCACTTTGGAGAGGAAGACCCAGATAGAGACAAAGGGGATGATAGCATAAAAGGATGTGGATCCATCTGTTAGTTTTACCTGCTTATCCTTTAACAGAGAACTAAGGACAAGATGATGATACATTGAGAAATAGGCTTCCACAAGCGCTGTTGATAACAAAGACTGCTTGATTTCTACTTTGCAAATGTTTAATGAATGAACCTTTTTGTTGGTCCTCATAAGACAGCCACATCACTGGGCAACCATAGCACTGTGGTTTTACAAGTGTTGCACATTAAAACAGCAACATGAGTTGAAACTGGGATCTTTTTGATGTAGTAAAAATAAAGGTCATAGAAGATAGGAGAAATTGTCAGTAAATAAAACATTTGATTCAAAGCAAATAAATGTTAAATAAGGGCAATAGAATCATCAATGACAATTAGGGTTTCACAATTAATTTAGATATTGTCAAAATTGCAATACAGTAATATCCAAGTGCAGTATCCAAATTGCAGAAGCAGCAATTTTCTGATAACGGAAAAATGCATGTGTGACAAAACAGCATTACAATAAAGTACTGTTAGTGCTGCAGGGATGACCTGGCATACAAATGTTGTGAAAGTAAAAATTGGGATCAAAAATGATTGTTTTCCACTGGTCATGAATAAAAGAATCATTGCAATACATTTTTTTACCATATCTTTCAGCCCTAATAATGGGTTCTAGCACACTCTTGGAAACCACAGCAAAGTGCAGTTTATGCAGCCAATAAAAGACAGCCCTTATCTCAATGAATGTGTAATACATTTACTTGAAAATGAACTTGAAACTCAGCTAGGAACTCTTCCCACAGCCCATGTCATATCAAAGCTTGACATCTGTTGTGCCCTGTTGCTCCTGCCTCTGGCACTGTCTTTGAAACGCTACACATTGCAGCATGGAGCTTCAAACAGAGACCTCATGGGGTTAGAGGAGGCAGTGACACATTTTTAACAGTCCTTCACGTGCACACTCACACACTACAGCCACACATACAGTACACATTGTACTGACACTTCCTAAGAACCCAGGTACATTGGCTTAATCCCAGGGAAATGCAGGCTCAGTAATATATTATTTATTTTACAGTATCTAGTGGAATGTGCACCGGCAGATGCTGCTGAAACAGAGGCAAGATCAGATCAGAGCAGATCAGTTCACTTTGCTTTTACCTTGATAAGCTTAGGACACTTTTTCATTAATATTTCCTCATAAACAAGAGTGTCAAGTCCTGCTAACACTACACACTTATACTAACACATTACTAAAGCCTCTTTTACACTGGACAAAAAACCCACTCGGTATTAATTCCCAGGTCAAGGTATCGGTATCGCCTCCAGCTCTGATTGACAGTGATGGAAACGTGACACCCGGGTAGATATGCTATTTTTTGCCCTTTTTTGGTGGAGGCACTAAAGGCTCATCGCCTCTACTGTTAACTACTGTGACTCTTTTGCTCCTTTTCCACACACATGTGCGGCTTGGCTTGAGTTGGTTTGACCAGGCACATCTGCCCAGCACAGCGGAGTTTGCTCCAACATGAGGGTGTGTACTTAAGAGACGATGACCTTGTCTTAAGTGGAGCATTGAACATTTTATTTCCCTCTAAATTCTTAACAATAAAAGCCCCCGGTTATTTTGTTATGTAAGAGCTTTTTATTATGAAGCTGCAAAATCAGGAAATGTTGGGTTTCCACAGTAAAATATGTTAGATGAAAGTAAAAACAGAAACTAAACTTAAAACCACAGAGATTCAGTTAGAAGCTACACAATAAGTGAGCACTGAACTTCTCTTTAGGGTTAAGCCGCAATTAAAAATCTGTATATATTGGTGCTAATTTTGGAGTAAAACATACACATTACCCCATTTTACAAATAGTAAAACCACCACAAAAATTAAATCGAACAACAGAATATATTGTTTGTGTGTGCCCTCTAGAACAATACATAGATGTGCGTTCTCATCTCATCTGATGTCCCAAAGGGCAGCATCATTAGCCTGCAACCTGCACAGACGTGCTGCAAGGCCTTCAGTCTATAGCTCTTCAACGCGCTTCAGCACCTGGATAGTGAGACATGTTGAGTACAGTGTCAGATTAGTGATGACGCCCACATGTTCTGAGAGGAATCTTTTTTGATAGATTTAGTTACATCTGTAATGTAATCTTTTTGACAGGATTGTGTGTGAATTACTTAACGTAATGTAACATAGTGTAAAAATTCAGTCAGCAATGGAAAATATTTGGTTTGAGTAACCTCTGGTGACAAATTCATGCGTGTGTTTGTGAGAGCAGACCAGTTTAATGGACAGCTACCATCATTCACCTTATCGGAACCGGAAACTCTTAATCGCCTGTCCCTCCATTTCTACCCGTACCCCACCTCCTCTCTTCCTAAACCTTACTTACTGTCAACATCCTGTCTAAACAAGGAGAAACAATAGCCACTGAGAATAGAAGCTGCGCTGACACATTGTGAATGTGTCAGTAGAGTTATGGGACAGGTGTTAGGAAAGATGCAGCATGAGAAGGGGAGCAGCTGGGCATGCAACACTATAATGTGATCACAATCTATCAGGACGCATTGTGCCACCTGATTGGTGATGGATTGTATATGTGATCAGACTTATTTTATGATAATGAAGAGTGACACAGATCAGTCATTTGCTGTGTTTAAAATTATACTGATTCCCCCAAGATGGTTGCTATAGGACTTTAAAAAAATGCAACTTCTAACTGATCACTCCAAGAAAGTATTTCAGCCTCATATTCAGCCTCCAATCTTAAATTAAAATATGGATCAAATCTTCCAAGTGTACATGTCTAATCCCCTGTCTCGACCACAGGGAAATCAGGATTTTTGCTTCCACATCTCACGCAGGAGGGGCTCTCGTGCTAGTCTATGCAGCTGTCTGCACCAGCTCTGTGCATCTCAGCTGCCACTCGCAGGGCGAAATGTTGCCTGAAGCATTTATTTATGCTTCAAACACGAGGTCAAGTCCCAATTAAAAAGGCACTGAATACATATATTTATGTACATTTTGCAAGCTAGGTGGCCCTCTTCTCCAGTTTGTAATCTCCACAGATTCTCCTTCACTTTACTCAGCAGCTGGGAAGGAAACCAAACTGTCACCATCACTGTACATTTACTGCAACAAGACAATACTGCAGCCACTAGCACGCTTTCTCTTTCTCCTGCTACACACTTCCCAAATCTCAGTTTGTAGTTTGGATTTAAGCATCAAGAAAGTTGAGTGGTTGAGTCTGGGATTACATTTCAGCAAGTAGTACAGTGAAAAATGGTCTTCTAGCAGAGCATAAGAAAAGAAATTACTCTTCAAGGCACTTATTATTGTTGTCCATCTTGCCCATCAACAGGGAGATTGGCCCAGTGGAAGCACCCTAGTGATAAAATGACTGGTTCTTTTAAAAGTGTAGTTAGTGATGTGGGAGAAAACGAGGTTGTTGATATTTGAAGTGTAAACGAATACAGACCCACCCCTCCCTTCATACTCCACCCCGGGCTCCACCCCCAAAGTTCATGGACGCACATTGTCATGGAAATGGCCGTAGATACTAAAGCAGCAGTAAAGCAGCAGAAATAGCCAAATTGTGGGTTAGCACACTGCTAAGCCATGAAGCTAAGGTTAGCTGACCCGTCAGACAACTGTACCCACAACTCGACTGCTATTATAAATAGATAACATCACAACAACAGTAGATTATGGCAGATTAGACAATATGATGAATGCCTGACAGCTGTTACTGTTATAATGTTGCTCACCTGTCCAGCAGAAAGACGGCGACCTCCGCGTATGTTTTCAGACCTTTCAGAGTTCCCTCCACCGTCTGAAAGCCACACCGATGTTGACCCGGGTCTTCGCCCTTTCATGGTCGTAGCCCCTCTTTTTTTAATTTATGCTCCTCCGACCGTTTTCTCTTGGGCTGTTTTTCAGCCATGGCGAATGCAAAATACCTGCACCTGATGTCTCTCTCTTACTCAAGCTGCGCAGCTACGCGACCTCCTACTCCCCCTCCCCCCTATGTCTGACCTGTGTACGAGTATGAACCGGCCCCCCGGGCGTGAGGGGGTGGACCCATGTTCTGGTGGCTCAGTCCGAGCCACAGATTTACCTGCTGAAATTCAGAGCCCAGGCTGTGTATTGAAACCGGATTTTTTTCCAGCATGCTCTCAGAAGTGACAGCTTGTGGATAGTGAGGAGAGATACGGTGATTTTGACAAAAAGTGCATCGGATTATGATCGCTAACTATACCTTTAAGTAACCTGGTTTGTTCCTTTACCCACTACTAGTAAACCAAGTCATGAACGACTCTTTTGGTTCTTCCCTGTAGCTATATACAGTAGTTTATAGATCCAAGACGCAGGTGTCAAGATCTACATTTGCACATTGTTCTCTCCCACCACATACATTCACACAGATGGAAACGTTAATCATTGTTGCACTCTTATTCTGGTGGCGGTGGGTAACAAGTGCACGTGCCACCAATTAAAATGTTTCCCTGAGCAAATCAAAGCAAGAGATTCAACAGTTTCAGCCAATGAGCTGCATAATTATCTACCGATCCTCTGAAAGGGTTCACTTTCAAAGGGTAATTAGAAGATGTTCACTTCACACTCCACTGGCATAAAGCCAATCAGCTCCAATCCTGGTCATCACCAAGACACAGTTACAGTAACATGTGTAACGTATGGCTGCCTCTGCGTGTGCCATTTACCTTCTCAGCGTGTCAAAGGGCTGTTTCTCTGTAAAGCAGCCATGAGCAATTTGTGACGCCTGCATAGTAGATGCAGCAGATCTGGAGTTTTATGTATTGACTGTGACACACACCCCACACACACACACACACACCACACACACAAATATACAGTATGTCCCTACCCTTTCACAGTATGTGGGTGTAAGCACAGATACACCATGTGCATACAAGAACAACTGGTACAAGTGTCCCTGGTTGCCATAGGAACATCAGCACCTCCTGACTGATTAGGAATCTCTTTGATGATGAAGTGGCTTTCTGTACTGTATGTGTGTGATACTTTGTGTGTGTGTAGATTTGAACCCAATTGACCCAGGTAACCATTTGGTTTCCCTGAGAAACAGCAGAGGGGAAAGTTTACGAGAGGCCACACAATTAATAGCATTAATTGTCATCTCACATTAAGGTGTTTTAATTAAAATATCCACACAGCTTTAATGAGTCTTTTGATTTGCTCTGAACGACCTGAAAATCTGCTGCCTGGAAACGGGTCTGTGTTGTGACTATGTAGATACAAAGTTGAAGGAGAAATATGTCATATATTTTCTAAATCATAAAATGACCATGATATATCATCAAAGATTAAGGAAACATGCTAAGTTGAAATGCCATCTTCTCTGACAGCAGCACACCGGAACTGTTTTTGTTTTGGCCACACTGTCTTTTTCACGTTTATTAGAATTCAAATTAAAACCGAACATTCACAGAATGCGTACGTGTCGAAGAAGTAGATGTTTATCATTAGTTAAATTGAGCAATATGTTAATGGAGTCTGACAGGCAGTAAGGCAGGCAGTCACTGAACTCCAACTCCAGAGTGTGTATTGTCAGAGCTGTGGACCTTTTTCAAGATAACAGGCTTAGCTTTACATTGACAGACATGACAGAGTTATAAAATATTGATCAGCTTACAGTGAACGACGCATTGTTGCTTGTCAGTGTCAAGTATAATGTTGCGTTTGTGTAGCTTCAGTGTCTCTGCAGCATGCAGGAGTCTGGGGAGGAGGGGATGGGGGAAACAACTCTCTTCAACCATATATTAGATAGGGCTTCAACTTATTTAGTATACCGTCTATGGCTCTAGCTCACTATTTGGATGGTAGTACTCACTTTTGAATACCAGGGTCTTACATATTGCTCCTTTAAACACTTCAGCATGGGAGTGAAACCTGATCCAACACACCGGCTGGTCAGACTTGACTCTGATCACAGTGTCTTTTTAAGTCCTGGTGTGTATGTTTGTTTGTTGTCTGTCATGGTTTTGTACTGAAGCAACAGAAAGCAAGAATAGACCACCACTGAAGTTATGGAACAAAAAGCAACCCTTCTGTTTATCTCCATAAACTCGTAAATGTCACCTATTCAAAGATGGTTCCTGTAATAATGATGCATCACTCATCACACAATTGTCAGAGAGTGCTTGTGAATAACAAACACTCTTGCTTTTGTATTGCCACAAACACTTGTCACAATGTTTTCCTCTTGTATATTTGTTCCTGCCTGGTTTCTCTGACTCAGTGTTCCTGCACAGATAGTTGGTGCCATGAATGCAGGTGGTCAGCAGCATGGATCCTCTCCTCTCTCTGGCGTCTGTTGCTTTTGTCAGCACACACTAGAGTTTTTCTCTGTTGTTCAATTTGCTGTTTAACTGCAGTGATGTGATTTCTCCATCAGAGCTGTTTTGTTGTTATATTTTTCCGTCATCTCAAAATGATTTCTGCCACAATGTTCATGTATGAATGTAATTTCTTACTAGACAAACATTAGAGATGGTGACCTTGTGTCCAAAAACATTCTGTGCTTACAAGGTGAAATTTAGTGTGTCCTGTTGTTTGTATTCACACACACATGCACATTTTTATTGATGTACACCGTTCTTGTGTGACACCTATTGTTGGCGCAGAGGCCATGGATGCTGCTCTCATAGTAAAATATCATTTGCTTGACTGCTTGTGAAAGTCATGAGAGAAAGTCTGGTTTTATGTTTGTGTGTGATGCTGCTGTAAAGCTTTCTGCAGCTGTTGTGATGTAAAACCACCCACAAGGCTGTTCTGTGCTATTTATATTAATAATTTTTTAAAGTTGAGATGAAATGAAGAATGCCTTTTAACCACTTTAGATCACAGCCTCAGTCTTACTGTGCACTTATTTAATAATATATGCCAAAAAAAAACCCTGAAAAATCTTTGTATTTTTACATCAAAATCATGGAAATCTGTTGATTTTTTTCTTCCTGTAATCAAAATGTGATGTGTGCTCATGTAAACTAGAACCAACCAATTTCAACCAATGATCTGTCAGTCAATCTTCAACTTTAAATTGTGTAAAGGTAATAAGGCTAAGATTCATTAGTTAGCCTCCTAGCAACAGTATGTCGGCGTGTTCCAAGATGTTTGCCAATTCAAACTTTGTTCTTCTTCAGCAAAATACTCTTTTTGGCCCGCTGGCTAGAATTTATTCACTTTGGGGAACATGGTATCTGTGATAGCAGATTATGCACAAGGCATTTTACAGTGAACTGCTTCAGCAGCTAGCTAACGTTAGTTACATGGAGCATATACTGTATGATGGGCTGTGTGACAACTTTAACCACAAAAACACAACACAAAGACACTGATTTTGGTGAAACGGAATCATATTTTATTGAGAAAATGCTTTCTGGTTTTCCCTCAGCTTCAACTCTGGGTCAGAGTTTCTGATAAACCTCGTTCTGTTGCCTCCACTGGGAGGCTGCTAAGCCTCCCAGTGACCGGGACCAAACACAACCTCTGACACTGATAGGGGATACAGTACCACTGTCATTACCCAGTTTCCTATTGGAGATGAGCAGTGCAGTGCCTTCACAGGTACGCACGGCCCCATGTATTTCAGCCATAAATACTTTACATAAATTGTGCCACCTTTCTTCTGTCATTATCATACAAGTTGCACATTCTGAGCTGGGTCAGACGCTGGCACAACAATGAAATAATCAGAATTATTTATCATGATTATTGACTAGTTGATTCTGTATGCTGTATTATATCTGTGTTATAATTTAAAAAAACATCTGCATTCACTTTCACTTTGATCTCTTTAGACATAAATAAAACTTAAATATCTGAATATTAGGGCTGCAACTAACAATTACTTTCATTGTCAATAAAGCTGTTGGTTCAGCACGTTTGAACCAGTTTTTCAAGTCATTTCAGTAACAGTTATTTTCATTGTCAGATCAGTGTGTTGATCATCTTCTCTTAGTTGTTTGGTGGGTCCATAAAATAGTAAAAAATATTGATCAGTGTTTCCCAAAGTCCGAGATGACGTCCTCAAATGTCTTCCTTTGTCCACAACTCAAAGATTTTCAGTTTACTGTCAGAGAGGAGAGAAGAAAACAAGAAAATATTGACATTTAAGAAGCTGAAATCAGAAAATTTGGACATTTTTTCTTTTAAAAAATTACTCAAACCCATTAATCAATTGTCAAAATAGTTGTTGTTTAATTTAATAATTGATTAATAATCCATTCAGTGATTAATCGTTACAGCACTACTTAAAATTCTAATATTTTAATCATAATACACTATAATAATGCATTGCCACTCCAGTTGTTGCCTGATTATTTCCAGGCCTGTTCAATTGATCTTATTTCTTATGTTTAGTTTAGTTGGATAACTTTTACATTTTACATTACATTTGTCTTACAATGGGTGGTTTATAGTGTAGAAAATGTAAAAACACAATAACGTACAATTATGGATGATTTTTAGTTTTCTTTTTAAAAGTATTTAAAAAAATAAAATCAGAGAAAAAAGAAAGAAATATAGAAACATGCAACATGACAATACGTAAAATGTGATCTTGATGGGATTTTTCTCTGAGGGAGGAAGTTATTCTGGTTTATTGACCGTCCAATCAGAGGAAGTGTGAGATAATGAGGATGTGAAGAGATGTCAAAGCATGAGGAAGAAACCGTGCACAAAGCTTCATGTGTTCTGTGTTAGAGTTATGTGATAATTAAAGGTATGAGGAAAGGTTGCTTTGTACATAGTAAACGTTAAGGAGTCTCATTTTTCTCACAGAGCACGACAGAGCTATGACAGCACGCTTAAATATGTACAGAAGGCAAGATATGTACTTCAAAATTGTACTTATTTTCTCAGGAGCAGTTTGCATCTATGGACAAAGTAAGTATGGCTATTTCCCTATTACTGTTTATTATGAATCTAAAAGATAGGAGTCAAAATGACATTCCCAAGTTTATTTCTAAATCTTGTGATTAAAAATTGCAGGACTGATGTATGGATTCTTGCATTTTCCTAGGAAGCCATGAACTTTGTCACACCTATGGATGCTTTGACTCAAGTGATACTCAACTCTGTGCGACACTGGATGATGATGAAGTCTACTATGCAGACTTTAAGAAAGGAGATCTTGTTTGGGAGAGCAGACTGCCCCTTGCCCTCCATGTTCCCTGGGCTTACGACTATGCACTACATTACCGAGCTGTATGCAGAGGTGATACGTGGAGATGGAAACCAGACAAGTCAGCGTCAACCAAGACTAAAGGCAAGTGATACTCAACATGTTTATTTTATGTTTATGCATACCTTTGACAAAATATACTGTATCCAGTTAGCACTGCTATTTTAAAAAATGTAGAAAACTAAAATTACACTAAATTTAACCCTCAGAAGCACCAGAAATCATCATATACCCCAGAGATGAAGTGATAAAAGAGGAAGAAAATACTCTCATCTGCCTCATCAACCATTTCTTTCCTCCCACCATCAACATAACGTGGACCAAGAATGATGTAGAAGTATCAGTGGAAGATCCTTTCATCAAATGCTTAGCCAACTCTGATGGGACATTTCATGTTTTGTCCACCCTGGACTTTGTTCCAGAGGAAGGGGACATCTATGGCTGCACTGTGGAACATGACTCACTGGAGACACCTCAGACCGAGTTTTGGGGTGAGAACAAAAGCTAAAATATGTTGGCTAAACACACGATATGTTATAGTTTGTTGAGTTTTTAACTTGCATATTGCCCAAATGATTCCAACAATGTATAAACACAAAGAAATCCACAATTTATTCAAAGTAACAGTGAGTTTTCTGCTAGCTGTTGTTAGCTAGATGTTATAAGTCCCAGGAAAACACAGAATACGTTGCATAAGTCAGAGATTGATAAAGGAAGCTGGTCCAAAGTGACTAAATGTAATGTTAATAAAGCTTGAATATTACCTGGTCCATGAGCACGATACACCTCATAGATTTTCATCAGCTATAGGGTTTGTACAGAAACCCAGCACCAACCAGGCACCGGCCTCTATATGCTTCATTTTGGTGCCACACCCCTGAGCTGCCGATTTAAATAGTTGCCCCTCTGGTGTGGACGCATCACTAAACGTGCCTAATTAACATTACCACACAGCATAAACTCTACATAGCTCTGGCTGCAGGCGGCCTTCCACTAGCTATTGCATGCCATAAACAGTTAAAATTCCAAGCTAAATGGTCTAAAGTATGGCTGTATTTCACTTGATTCTAAAAGCATGCAACAAATGTTTAAAAACAATTGTGTTTAAAGGGGAGAAGCATCTCGCGACACACTTGAAAGTAAAGGGATGACCGTGCTCGACTGCTTGTCATAGCATAGAGTATAAAACACTAAATATGACGTGTCATAGCGACTTGATATTTATGGTGCGTTCTATTTATGACAGATATCAGAAGTCAAAACAGGGAATGATGTCATGCATGAGTTGACCGCATTTCAGCACAAGTAGAAAAACTTTTTTGAGCTTGATAGCACATTCTGCTGTATTTTGCATTTACAAACACAATAGCAACATGTCCACAGACAGTGCTGAGTCTGCAATTGATTTAATGAGACACAAGAGCTAAAAAGCAGCTTTAGTACTGTTGGTGCGCACATCAGCCACATTGGATTTTGAGGTCTGGGTTGGTGACTTTCCGAGTGGGAAATCCGACTTCAGGGGGCTTTCCAGTTGAAATTCCCAATTGGGTTTATTTACCATTGTATCTGTGATGGGGTTACCACTGATGATGATGACAAGAGCGTCTCCTGAGGTTATCAAATGATGATAATATTTCTGAAAAAGAATCACTGAAATTTAAAGGTGGAATTTTTATTTATTTTGGTGTTATGAGTTCTGTAACTGTTATATAGTGTTACGTTGTTGGAAATGGGTTAGATTTTATTTATTATGTTAATTTGTTATGTTAATTTGTTACATGTTTTTAAGCATATTTTAAACTCCGTTAAAACAGGTATATTGTTCAATTGTTCAAAAAGCTAAATTTGCCTTAGCAATAAAACTGTTTCTAAAAAAAAATACTGGTTCAGGCTACAGTATCGTTTAGCACCGGTATCGATAAAAATCCAAATGATACCCAACAATAACAGCTATGCTGGTTGTTTTAAATTGAAAATAGCAACACCCATGATCCCACCCCATTTCAGTTGTCATCAAACTGCATCTTTTGTTTTTGTTTTGATTTTTCAGATTAAAAATATTTTTCTCCTGTCCTTCCCAGAGGTTGACACAACTGAGATGAGGCTTGGTCCAACTGTCTTTTGTGGACTTGGCCTGAGTCTTGGACTTCTTGGAGTTGCTGCAGGGGCGTTCTTTTGGGTGAAAGCAAACCAATATCAGAGCATTCTGGAGGCCTAGTGGTTCAGATTTATACCATTTCTAGTGCTGTGATCACGTCATACCTGGTTCAATTCCAGCCAGTGACATTTGTTTCATGTCATTCTGTCTTTCTCTCTTCCCTGTCTCCCTGACACCTCTCAACTGTCCACTATCAAGCAAAAGGCCCAAATTCACTTAAAAAATGTAAACATATATGAATCAAGCTGTATCACTTCATATCTGTAATTCACTGAGAGTTCTTTCTCTTCTGTGTGTGACAAAATACATAATCCAGTTTTTTATTTTTGTATTTGTGTTGTCACTTATTTATTTGTCACAATTTTTAAACCATTTATAACGGAGATTAAATGCACTTGATTGCAACTGAGTCTTTGAGCTTTGACTGAAAGTGAACATAACAGTATTATACCTGTATAACCACTTTATTATGAAGATTGACAACTTCTCTTCCACAACAATTTCATGTTTTGGATCATATGCAGAGTCTATAGTAAATGCAGTATTATGTGTCTTGGTCAAATCATGCACAGAATATTACTTGTTTTTTATGCAGATTCACCAAACACAGTTTTCGTTCATTTTGGTACTATGTGAAAATCATCCAGTTTAAACCCTCTTAAGATACTTAATCCATCACATTATTTTGATTATTTAGGTTCCTTGACTTTGTGACATAGTTTGACTGACTTTAATTATGGAGTCGACTGTTGAAACTTGTTGTTTTAATGAGTACATTTTTGGAAAATCTCTTAAGACTCTTAAGACAAAAAAGCAAAGGTGAAGGTGGGAAAAGGTGAATTTCAACTACGCCAACAAGTCTGTGTGCATGACTTATTTTTGCGTAACTATCGTAAAAAAAAATTCGGTAAGAGAGAGAGAAAATCCAGGCAAATGACAGTAATGTATAAGAAACTAGAAGAGGTCACTCAGTCAAGTGGAAATCACCACCAGGCAAGAGATGGTGAAGCACCTACTGCAATGCCACCACAAATGCCAGATACAGCCAGCAGAGATTAAAAGTAGTTGATGATCATTTGCTGCCTCTTGCAGCCAGTTAAGAAGAGTGAGAAGTCAGCTGTCAGTGGTCATATAAAACAGCAGTCAAATAATAGAATTACTGCCTCGCAGTTGTATTTCTCCACCTACCAGTCAGGTTACAGTTCACATCCATGTCGGTCCAGATTCATATAATGTATGTAGTAAAGACTCTGAAGGAAATTAATATGGAACTTACCACTATACTGACCTGTAACTTTGAAGGAATTTCATAAAAAGGTATTAAGTGTATTTTTTGGCAAAATGGAAATTCTCACTATACATGTGTGATTCCAGTAAAAAATTTCCAGTGAGAAACATGCTGTCTTCGCTTAGAGACTATTTTTTAAAGCGGAGTACAGAGGACTGATAGAGAGCTGAACATTACAATGTCAAACTGAAGTTGACCTTTGACCTTTTGGATATAAAGTGTCATCACTTGCTCATTTTATCCCATTAGACATTTGTGTGTAATTTTGTCAGAATTTCCCCATAGGCATGTGTATGTGAGTTCTTTTATTCGATCTAATATCTAATTCAGCTCATCTCAAATACTGCTGGACCGATCAGCCTTTTTTTTTTCTGTACATTAATGACTGTATGCTGAAGGACCTCTGTGATTCAAAATTCTTGAAAAAAAACTTTTTTTTATGGGACTTCTATGCTTTTGTGTTTTGGCATTATGTTTTCAAGATTAAGGTGATCCACCATCTGTTTCCTGGTGGGGAGTGCACTCTTCTAGTTCGTGTATGCATTCTTGTGTTACTGCCAAAAATGTGTTTGGTAAGGTCACAGTGACCTTTTGACCTTTGACCGTCAAAATTGAATGACTTCATCCTTTTGTGCCAAGTTTGAAGAAATTCCCTCAAGGTGTGTTCCTTTATCTCAGGCATTTGTGGGGTGTCATTTCCTGCTTCTAAATGAATGTCTCTGACAGCACCTTCACCAACAATCTTAGGCCCTGTTTACATCTGATATTAACGTGGATGATCTGATCACAAGTGGACAGCTCTAAGTACAGGTTTGAATGCACCTGTTTGAGATTCAATTGCTCAGACCACATTCAGAGGTGGTCTGAGCATTTGACATTTGATAATAATAATTTTCATAATAAATTGAACAGCATTGAACACAAAAGTGTAAACCAGCAAACAAAAGACAATTACCAACATAAGCCACTATTTTGAACAGACAAATTACAAACACAATATGCATGCAATATGCATCATATGCATTTTAGAACATAAAAAAGCAAACTTAACAAACAATTCACAATTTTAGCCTGCATTACAACTGGAGCAGAGAGCCTGAGCGCAGCACACTTTGCTCAGCATGAGTTGCAAAATGTAGATAAATATATTTATTCAGTGCACTTTTATTGGGCATCAATCTCACATTTACGTGTTAACTGTTGAAATAAAAAGACTTGGAGCATAAATAAACACTTAGGGTTGCAGTTGAGATGTGCGGGACACATGAGACGTGAGCCTGCATGGAGCTGCTGACACAAGATGGACAGGAATGACTGTCTTTTTACTGTAAATGTTGCAATATAGGGGCATCTGCAGGGATACAGCTATGAAACATTATATCTTCTTCCATACTTCTGCAGTTATTTTTGTGAATGTAACACTAAAGTAGTGTAAGGCATTACTCTACAGATATTGTAAAGTAACTTTCACATGACAGTAACTAGTAATATGTAACGTATTGCATTTTGAGAGTAACACTGGTGGTGATGGTGCAGCCACCTAGCAACAGTAATGAGATGTATGGAAATAGTGAAATTGATAGTATTCATTGCTGTATATCAACTTTCTCAACTGAATGAACATAATCACAAAATAAGTTTTTGCATTAAACAAAATCTCTTTATTTGGCAGGTTATTTTGAATTAAGCTTAATAATCTGCAATCTTTAATTAACTTATCGCTCTATCTGGAAATGTTTTACCTATAAGACTGTGATAGTGTAATTCAGGACAAGTTGATTCCTCTGGAACATCCCCCCTGAGCTGGAGAGACTGTCCACTAAAGAATAGTGACAATCTTTTTAGTGCCCCAAAAAGACATATGTTTACATTCAAGCAACAAAGCCGACTGTAGTAATCATGATGAGAGCAAAGCAGAAAGTAAGGTGACAGTATTATAGAGTGGCAAGTGATATTTATTTCCCATTTTTCAAACAACAGTCAAGCATCACCACAATTGTTCCCTAACCTTTGCCATCTTACTTATTATTGTAAACCATGATGACAAAGTTTCCCTAAAATGATTAAAAACTGTTAATGACTCATCCTGCCCGCGGGGCATTACTAAATTTGCATTCAATGCAATGCTTTTTCGCTCATGACGCTGTCAGGACGTGAAAGGAGAATACGTTCCAGAGCAGACTGGAATGGAGAAAATATTTTCTGGTCAAACAAATGAATTATGATTTGAAAGTATAACCATGTGAAGAGTTGTATAAAAAAGCCCAAAATTAACTTTACCTTACACTGTTACACAATATGAACAGTAGCTGTGGTAACTGCGTTTTTGTACAGTTTCAGTGTTAATTAAATGTCTTGTCACCGTTTCAACATTTCATTTACAGAGCGTGAGTGTAGTTTTTGTTCCTGTCCATTTGTAAAGTTGGCTCTTGACAACTTACTAAGTAGTAGCTGGTAGGTACGTAGGTAGGTAGCAGGGAATGAGGAAGCTCCAACACAGCTGTAAACACAAAGCTAACCACAGAGAACTGGCTATACTACAGCACACAGCAGTAACACAGTCGTCAAGATACCATGGACCTCAAAATTTTACTCATTATCTCGGGAGCAATTTGTACCTGTGCACAAAGTAAGTACAGATTTTTCTTTGTATTATTATTGCTCTGTAATACCAAAGTTTATCCTATATCTCACCTCTGCTTCAGTGAAAGACTAAAAGAATCAGAAACAACTTGGCCAAAAAGATGAGAGATTTTGTTTGTAAATCTTTGTATGAATGTGTTACTTCTGTGAATGACAGTAATATGACAGTGGTTGCTGTGTTTTTTTTTTCTAGGAAGTCATAAACTTTGTCACACCTATGGGTGCTTTGACTCAAGTGATACTCAGCTCTGTGTGACACTGGATGATGACGAAGTCTACTATGCAGACTTTAAGAAAGGAGATCTTGTGTGGGATAGCAGACTGCCTCTTGCTGTCCATGTTCACCAGGCTTATGAATATGCAGTATATTACAGGTCTTTATGCAAGAGTAATTTGAGAGCATGGAAAGATGACAAGTCATCTTCATCAATGATCAAAGGTATGCATCATTAACAAATGATCACAGTTTATCAACAAGTATTCTTTACAAAAGTATGCAAAATTAAAGTATATAAGTTTGTGTTGACCCTCAGAGGCACCAGAAATCATCATCTACCCCAGAAATGAAGTGATAAAAGAGGAAGAAAATACTCTCATCTGCTTCATCAACCATTTCTTTCCTCCCACCATCAACATAACGTGGACCAAGAATGATGTAGAAGTATCAGTGGAAGATCCTTTCATCAAATGCTTACCAAACTCTGATGGGACATTTCATGTTTTGTCCACCCTGGACTTTGTTCCCAAAGGAAGGGGACATCTACAGCTGCACTGTGGAACATGACTCACTGGAGACGCCTCAGACCAAGTTTTGGGGTGAGAACAAAGAAGCTTAAGTCTTTTTTAATCATGAGTATTTTCTTAATTTAAGAGAGTAATTTGTAAATCCATATCATTGCTACATTATTGCTATTATTTAGCAGCAGCTCAGTTTAGCATCAGCCTTACTACAAACATAAAAATATTCCACATCATTCCTATATAATTGATGTTACTCAATTTTTAAACCCAAAAATGCAGCCTTATAAGTATTATACATACTTTCAAATATTCCACACCATTCATACACTCTTGCTATTATCAGTTAACCCTCTCCCGCCTTTGTAACACGTCTTACTGATTCACCTGCTTCTCCATACAAATTAAAGCCAGCAATTTATTTTAGCGCCAACTTTTAAAGAAAATTTAAAATTTTCCACGTCATTCAAACATTATATTGTTCAACTTTTCAAGTCAGCAATGCTGTTTAGCGTTAGGTTTTCACCAACCACCAAATGCCATCTCTTTCTTAATTTAATTAACTTTTGGATTGGATTTTGGACTCACCAGACAGTTTGAGTGTGAAAGCCCCTTGTAAAAGACTAACCCTGTGTTGTTTTCTTATGTCCTTTGCAGAGGTTGATGAAATTGTTGACACAACAGAAACCAGTGTTGGTCCAACTGTCTATTTTGGATTTGCTTCAAGCTTTGGACTTCTTGGAGTTGCTGCTGGGACATTCTTTTTTGTTAAAGGAAGACAGTCTTAATTAAGCTGAAGAGCACCTGTAATTTACATATAACATGGGACTGTAACATTTACCAACACTTGGGACCTATATTTCCTAAATGAAAAAAAAAAGTCTTTTAACGAAAAGATATTTTTATCCGCAGCTTGGTAGGAAATAGAGTAACGACTATGTAGGTTTTCAGATGAAGATTATTTACCATTTGTTTTCATCTTTTTCTCCAGACAGCTTACAATAAATAATCGTAATATCTGTGGTTATACCAAACTGAAATAAACAGAAACTGTTGTTTTTTATTCAGTATGCAAATCTGCCCTGATCGACTTTCTAGACACACTTCACAGTGAACATTCAGTTACTTTGATTTGATGGCAGTTTATGAGTAAACAGAATAGGTTAAGGATGAGTTTGCTGCAAAAAAAAAGAATAAATAAAATGCAAACTGCAAACATATGTGTTGTATGTTTAATTGTGTTAGCATTATTGTTGTTCACTTTATAGATAAATTAGACTAAATGTGATGTTTAACGATCACCCGAACCCACAACTAAGTTTTAACAATATAATTGTTATGATCCTTGGAGTGAGCTTACAAGGGAGTTTTCAGACACCCACGGGTGGTGCCTTTTCTGGCATTGTGTTGGCATTTCATTATAGCAGTATTTATTTCCTTGTACCTGTAAACTTATCAGTACTGTGTGGCAGAGAGGCTTTGTTTGGTGGATTTTTATTCCTGTAAAAACATGCACATTAAAAATTTCTTCTTTTGTGTGGTATTCTCTCCTCTCAGTCTGGGTGAGTAAGGTTGCTTATTTCTTTTTGAATGAATTTGTGAAATGTCAAGTTTTATTTACATTTAGCTTTGCTGTTAATATTTTTCTCTCCTTTTATTACAGCTTTTTCAGATGAGTATTTTTTGCAATATTCTGCATGTTGTACTTTCAAAGGTCCAGACTTAGAGGATATAGAGTATGACCTCGTGAATCGTGTCAACAACAAAGTCGTGATCGAGTACAACAGCACAAGAGGAAATTGGACCGGATATACTGCTTTTGCAAAAACAATAGCAGACATTTTTAACACGGATCCAGTGTATGCAATCAAAAGAGTATTTGAAATGAAGATGCTGTGCTCAGACAACATAAACCTTGTCAAGCAAACAGGTAAGTATTTTTTCCTTGATTCTACTTCATTGAATATACTAAGAAAACTGTATAACACATATTCCAGGTTGCAATAACAGCACAACTTAGAGTATATTTTACCCACAAAAAATATACCATCACAGTTTTCATCACACTAAATTTGCATCCAATTTCCATAGGAAACGATAGGTTATTTGTTGCTAAAGTAAGTTAGCAAACCGATAACCGTCATTAGCTCGGTTAGCTGTAACTCACTCCCTGAGCCAAACTCAGCCAGAAAACCACTTCAATACTGTGGCCTATTCCCTGTCATCAAACTGACCTCTGCTGATCTTTTAGGTTGTTTCGGTTCTAATCTGGCCATGTTCACACAGTCCAGGAAAAGTCAGCAAATACTGCTCTCCCTCCTAGAGTTACCTCCATGGACTGCTTTGGCTGCGTGGTCGGGAGGCGTAGTGCACAATGCTACTGTCAACCAATCAATATGTGCGTCAAATCTCTCCCTAGCAGTCTGTTTTACAAGAAACCAGTAACCAATAAGCACTCTGCTAGCCATTTCATGGGAACTTTAACAATCAGTTTGTCTTGTTCTTGAGAAAATCATTGATTTGTTAAGCATCACCATAACTCATCATCAACTGATAACGATTTAGAGCCAAAATGGTGACAGGTGCAACACGTGGAAATCCATTTACTGTTTGCACATTTATAATAAAAACACTTGCAATTGGCAGCAGTTTACCAATTTCACAAGAGATGGCGTCATATTAATTTTTGGTCTCATCCTTAATGTGCATGCTTATGTATATGTGATTGTGTCTGTGGGCAGGGGGTATAGCAATGTTTTCATGAAAATATAAAATGTTACCTGTTTTTTTTAGGTAATCTTACAGCTGTACCCACCATCAAGCTGAATTCAGTGAAGCACCCACCCATGCTTGTGTGCAGTGCCTATAACTTCTATCCAAAACAAATCAAATTGACATGGTTGCGGAACGGCCAGGAAGTGACCTCAGCTGTCAGTTTTACTGACGTGATACCTGATGGGCACTGGTACTATCAGGTTCATTCCTACCTGGAGCACACCCCGACTTCAGGAGAAACAATTACCTGCATGGTTGAACACTTCAGCCTGTCTGAACCAGTGCTTCATGTCTGGGGTAACTATGATACTGTAATGCAAATTGTATGTAAGATATGAATATATAAGATGTATGAATTAAAGTTTTTTCTCTCTTGAATTTTTTAGATCCCTCTCTTCCGGAATCAGAGTGGAATAAAATTGTTGTGGGGACAGTTTTACTGGTACTTGGTTTGATCTCAGTGAGCACTGGATTCATCTACTACAAGAAAAAGTCTGGTGCACACATCATGCCCTGCCAAGGTGAAGACATCAGATAAAAGATTTGTTTTAATATTATTTGTTGTTACTATGTTATGTATTTGCAGCTGCAATAGCCCCAAAAAATAGCTGTTATTATGCTAATTTTTGACAGGAAGAGTTTTGGTTCCTGTGGACGACCTCCCTGCAGCTGGAGCAACTTAGCAGTCAGAAGAAGCAGGCGTATTGTTGGCACATGCCATCCAAGACGGCCTGAATATAACAAAAAATATTCTTGACTATTGCAATTCTGTGCATCTTAGGTCATAACCACTATTGGGTGAAGGCTGGGGAATGGTGCTTATCATCTTCTGCATGAACTCTACTGGCCAGTGAACTGCAGTTTGCAAGAACTTCAAATGACCCTTCCTAACTCCCGCCCCCCTTTTGCTTTATGCACCAGTAACAGTTGAGCAAGCTTGGTTCCTCCATCAACTTCATCATTTAGGCTTGACTATTTTGGAAAGAAAACCCAATTTCAAAGATGTAAAAATGACATATTAACATCATAAGTTAGCTAATGTTAACAAAACGCTACAGCAAGGTAGCTAGCATTTGGCTGACATTCACTAATGCTGGCTAGCTAGCAAGCTAATCTACAGCAATCTTTCGCTGGCTAGTTAGCTAACATTTTGCTAACATTAACTAACTTAAGATGTGACTAAATGTCACTTTTACTGGAAAGGAGAAAATTGACCAAAGTACTAAACTTGCTTGACTTATCGGAGCACAAAGCAAAAAGGGGCAGGGCTAAAGGGTAAATTGTATAAAATACACTACGTGTAAAGGCTGGGGTGGTGGGTGCTGTAATGATGGCCACTGCTCAACAGTGGGTATAGTGTTCAGTTCACTCCATTTATCGAGGTATCATAATTTATTTAAAATGGTGTAACATCATCATTTTTGGTAATATGTCTGTTTTTAGCTGGGCAAGAACTCCATAACCCAAATACTGTTGTAGGTTAAATGTCAGCAAGTTGGCCAGATAGAATACATGAATGGACAAAGAGTGCCATTACATTCAGTTTTTAGATAGTAGGGACAACAAGGGGGTTGAAAGGGTTGAAAAGATGACATTAGTGTTAGTGGAATTCATGAATAAGGGAGAAACAGTTACAGTGATTCATAATTGGAAAAAAAATGAATGCTTTGAAATAAATTGTTGTTTGTATGTATAATTAATAATTCATGTCAACCACTGAACAGTCATAAAATAGAGCATTTGGTGAAAACTGATTGTATAAATGAATTGATATATGTCTCGAATCCTAATTTCAACTTTCCTTGGTTGAGTCACTGTTTGTTGTTGCTGTTTGATCAATAAATGCATTACTGCAAACTTCAGTGCAAATACAAACCTGTTTTTGATTGGTATACAGTAATCATAATTTACATAGACTCACTTTGAACATCAAGCACCTAATTTTATTTTTATCACCATGACAGTTAGTAAAGCATGCTGTTCTTTGTGTGTGGTGCACATCGTACCTGCTAAACAATCTGCATGTTAGCATGCTGACCTTAGTGTTTAACCCAAAGCACTGCTCTGCCAAAGGCCTTACAGAGTTGCTACCTTTGCCTGTAAACTCTCTTGATTTTGTTTGCTTATTCCTGTGTAAAAATGGTAAACATAATGACCCTCCCGTTTTAGAAAATGGAACCAGAGGTCAAGGAATGACCATTACATTCAAAACTGTTTCAGTAACTGTTATAGTTACGAAAAAAGACAGAAAATGTTTGAATATTAAGCAATTTTATTTATGGGACACTCAGTCTCCCATTTTTTATCACACTGAACTGTGCCCTGGCTTCTAGTCCTCTTTGGATCTGCTCTGCACTGAATGCACTGTACCATTTCAGCACTGTCTTCTGACTTGGTTGTGAGTTACACAACTCTAAATGGTATGACATATAGTACATTACCTTTATCTAAGCATGTCTCACAATAATATAGAGAGGATGTTTGGTCATACAACTCCAATTCCAAAGCATTTGGGATGCTGGGTAAAACGCAAAAAATAAAATCTGAATGCAATGATTTTTCAGTCCTTTTTGAGCGATATTCAGTTGAATACAGTACAAAGACACGATATTTAATCTTCAATGTTTTTGTTTTTAATTTTGAATTAATACCAACAACACGTTCCAAAAAAGTTGACAAGAGCGTGTTTACCACTGTTACCATTGCTGTGTCTTTTAACAACACCCAGTGAACATAACTAAGCAACACTAATAGCTGAAGTTTTGAAAGTGATATTCTTTCACATTCTTGTTTGATATACAACCTCTGGTGCTCAACAGTCTGGCACATCAGCACACTTTCCCACTTTGCATCAGTCCACCTCAGATGAGTTTGGGCCCCAGAGAAGTTGGCAGCATTTCTGGATGTTGTTGATATTTGACTTTCTGTTTGCATGGTAGAGTCTTATTTACATTTGTAGATGCAGCAATGAACTGCGGTTTTCCAAAGTGTTACCAACCCCATGTAATAATCCTTTGTACAGTCATGTCAGTTTTTAATCCAGTGCTGTCTTAGGGGTCAGAGGTCACATTTAATGTCAGTTTTTCAGCCTTGCTGTGCAGATTTCTTTAGATTCTCTGAATCTTTCAATGATTTTGTGGATTGTAGATAGCAAAATTGCCAAATTTCTTGCAGTTTTGTGTTGAGATATGTTCCTGTCAAACTGCTGGACTATTTGCTCACATAGTTTTTCACAAAATGACGAACCTCACCACCATCCTTGCTTGTGAATGACTGAGCCTCTTGAAGATGCCCCTTTCATACCCAATCATATGCTGTTACCAATTAACCTGTTTACCTGTGGAATGTTTTTTTGACCATTCCACAACTTTCCCAGTCTTTTGTTTCCCCTGTTCCCCTGAATGTGTTGCAGGCATCAAATTCAGAATGAGTGTATATTTACAAAATACAAAGTCAGTCTGAACATCAAAACAGATTTGCAAATAATTGCATTCCATTTTTATTTATATTTTACACAATGTCCCAATTTTTTTTAAATTAGGGTTATATTGTTTTACTGTATTTATGGCACTTATTCCGAAGAAATGAGAAATTTCTTATTTTAACTTATCAGTCTTAGACTCTTACATGATCCACTGATAAAAGGCATGACTCTCTTCTGCTTTTTTGTTTACTAGCCACTGCTGGTATGGTGTCAGATGTGAGCAAAGTATCACAAAAACCAAAGCCACTTCCTGACATGTGAGCTAATCAAACTGATCTTTATTTTTGATAATCGTCATGCCAACTAAACAGGCTTCCCTTTTATGCAGTTGGTTCCTCATCTATGTCGAACAGTTGCCACCAAGGCAGAGAAAAAATATGAGGTTCTAGGAGGTAGACAGAGAGGCTGATACCATATGCAAGACCAAACCAAGATAACATTTGTGGTCAATCCTTTTCTCTCTCATTTTTTCTCCCCTACTTTCCTTTTCATGCTTACTTTTTCCTCATATCTCAGCAGGGCTGTAAGAAGCACACTGTGCTCTCTCTCTCTATGCATAATAAATGAGATGGTTTTCCCCAAGCAACCAGAAATTCATGTTGTACCAAAACCACTCCGGAGTGAAACACAGAGGGGACAAAAGGCTTATGTAACATGGAGGGAAACTTGTTTATCAACCGACTGAATGAGGCCTGTGAAAAATAGCACCTGGTTCTTGCTCAAGGTTTGGTTCTTTGAAAAAGTAGAGGTGAAGAATTGACTAAGAATATTGTGCATAGCTGGCAGAGTAAATGATTCTTGGGCTGCAGTCGGCTGCACATCAGCACAGCTTCAAAATGAGTTGAAACACAGTGCAAGTATACACGCATATTATGCTTGTGACACAAATGACATCAATCAAAAATCAGCATTGCTGCTAATGTATATCACACCTGAGCATCCATCTGCGGGCTCTGCTTCTTCTTTGTTCTCCACAGGGGATTTGATTGATCTTGCCCTGCTCCTGTTTTCTCACTGACTTTAAATTAAGATTTGCTGGGTGTGAAATTAAACAGAGCCTGGATGGCAAAGTGAAATCTATAGTTTTATTTGTTCTCAATTAAATTGCTCTATATCATATGAAAATTGACTCACAGCATGTTTATCATGTTGCAGTCACCTGAACATCTCAGCGGTTCCAAAATGTGTGCTAATGTGTTTACTGTACCTGTATGACTTGTATGAGGAAATGGATTTAATCCAGCATCGTCATCTGACAGTAAACCAAAAGCTTTTGGCAGCATTCATTTATTCGTGTTATAACTCACTTTTATTTATCTCTGCTTGTGTCTCTCTCTGACGGTGCTCTCTCGCTAGTTCTCAGAGAGCAGCCTCAGAGGCTTAAGAGTTTCTGGGATGTGGAAATCTCATCCTCTTCGCTCATCAGACAAAAATCGATGCCATCTAACAGGCCCATCTCATCAGTAGAACACTCTCTGCACTTCAGGATAGTATATTAAGTGAATCAGCATCATGGAGTGTTCAGTTCAAGAGTCAGATGTTAAAAAATGCACTTGCATTTGCACTCGGGACACAAAAGTAATAAGTAATCATAAGGTAATGAGGGACTACTTAGTAACTACACAGTATTAAGTATTACTTTACTTTTACTTTTAATTAGTAATTAATGAGTACTTACTAGTCTTGTGTCATTCTCCGGCCATTTTAATCAGGAAACATTCATAGTAGAAAGTAGTAGAAAGTCGTCAGTATGATGGATTCTTTGATATTCATAAACTAATAATACCCTATGATTCAATAATGTAGGACCTCCCAGTCTGTTTTCTAGTAACTCATCATTATCTTCAATTAGGAATTATTAGACAAGTACTTATTAAAGATTCATCAATTTTCCAGTCATTCCTGATTCGTTCCTCACTCATTTCTTCATTAACTAACCGTCAACAAATCATTAACAACTCTATAAAAATTGATTAGGAGTTACCATTAACTAATGATTCACTAAGAGTTAGTTCCTCATTTTGATATCTTGCCATCCTTACAGCCAAACCACCAGCATGGCTAAAACAGCCATAATATTCCTTTATAACAAAAACTGTGTTTACACTCGACAGCCAATTCCTTTAATAGATGACATCTGACACATTTAAATATACACACAACAACGTGCACAACACTCACAGCAGGGAGAGTATTAAAAAAAAGGGACGCAGGTGTGAAAGTACATCGTCAGACATGACTTAAATTGTAATATAATCCAATAATATGCCGTTGTCTTATTTTACAGGCATTTGTCCTTAAGTCCTTAAAGTCAATTATATACCACTGTCACTGCCAGCTCAGTCAAGGTCTAATGTGCTGTCAGTTGTGACATATTGTCAAAGATATTATTGTAGGTTTTGAAAGAAGGAACTGTGTTGTGGCAAAAGAGGCGCAGTGCTTTCAGTCACTATAGCAGCAGAAGAATGGCTGACATAACGGTGCTCTCAAACCTGGCTTATAGATAGAAGACAGAGAATGGTGGAGAAAAAAAAATTAGGAAAAGAGTAAAACAATCTGTGCAGAGAAAAGGCTGGAGGAGAAAGTGACAGGCATCATATAAACGGGAAGAGGGACAGGAGCAGCGGGGAGGGCAAGAGAGAGACAGCTGTCCTCAATCAAAATCCTCTTATGTAATTGCTCAACAGTCTGTCAGTTTCCTGAACATCTTTCTTCTGCAGCGCGACCATCTTCTCACGCTCTCGTTCCTGCTCACCAGCTCTACCTCTCCTTCACACACTCAGAAATAAAGATGCTAACTAGAACCATCAAGGGTTCTTCAACTGGTCCCCATAGGTGAACCCTTTTCCTTTCCTGGTAGAACATTTTCCACTTAGAACCTTTTCAGAGAGTTCTACATACACCATAAAGGGTTATACCAAGAACCACCTGTAAAAGGGTTTTGCCCAGAACCCCTTATGAGTGGTTCTACATAGAACCCTTCTATGCAGTAATGGTTCCACCCAGAACACTGTCTGGGGGATCTGTCCAGAACTGTCCACCTTCTAGGAGCTAACTACTGAGAACTTTTTTTTATGTTCTAAGGGTTTTATCTTGAACACAATCAAGGTCCTTTTCCACCAAATAAGCTTTGGTTCTTGAACCAGTTCCATTCAAGATTCTTGGAATCTTGGTGCTATACTATCTAGTGAACCAGCCCACATTTCCACCAGTTTTGGGTGGAACCAGCACAGAACAATTCTACCAAGAACCTTTTCAAATTCCAATGGTTTTATCTAGAACCCACTCAAGGAGTTCTACCAGGAACTCTTTTAAATTATGCTGCAAAGAAACCTTGACAAAAGAGTTCTTCAAGGATGCGAACAATCCTTGAGGAACTCTTTCTTCCAAAAAGGGTTCTCTGGATGAAAAAGGTTCTGAGGTTATTCAGAAGCAAATGATTCTGGGTAGACCCTGAGCCCTTCAGGAAGACCCCTTATTTTTTCAGAGTGTACTGCCGTCCAGTCCTCTTCCATCCCTCTCTCCTCTCCGTTGTTCTCTCCTGTTACATGCATCCATACGAACACATCGCTTCAGCAGACCACCCAGTGTGCTGCCAGGCAGGGAGTCTAGATGATGCATGGTGGAGTGATCCGTAGTGAGTGATCTTGACGTTATGTAATCTTTGGTTCAGTGACCTCGGACACTGCGGAGACACAGGATGGGAAGAGACGGGTAGAAAGGGAAGCACAACAGGAGAGTGCTCTCTGCCACCTGCAGCGATCAGAATTAATAAATTACATCTCTCTGCACGTCTTTTATGTAATCTTTTTCTCCTGCAAGTGGCTCTAAGAAGACCTCCCTGTGCATGTCAGGGCTGGTGTCGTTTCCACTTCGATCCATTTATAATAGTGGTATATTTTACTTATTTCCACTACTGAAGGGCAAGTGATGCTAATTTGAGCAAAACAATTAATTGTACTGAGGTGCAGACAGAAAACTGAAACCCGTACAGATTTCTAATAGTGTTTTTAGGCAACAAACAAGTGACAGGTGATATGGTATGTGGTATGTCTGGAAATTTTCCGTGCAATATTCCCTTAAAGATATTTGTGGTTTACTTAAAGCTGCAGTGATTTATTGACTAATTGACTAGTTGATTGAAAAATTATTGCCAACTATTTTCATCATCTATTCTTTCAAATATGGAGATTTCTTGTTTTTCTCTGCCTTATATTTTATGAGACTGAATACTTTTGGGTTTTGGGGTGATAAAACAAGAACCTTGGACTTGGAAACTGTGATGGACATTCTTCACTGGCACTTTATAGACCAAACGATTAATCAATTAATCTTGAAAATAGTAAGCAGATGAATCAATAATCGTTAGTTTGCAACCCTAGGTTTGTCCCATCCGTGTATTTGGAGTTAAACTTCTATAGCAAAAAGCCTTGCTAGAGTGTTTTTTTTCTAAGTTTCACAAGACACTTTTCTGTTTAGGTTGAATGGAGGGAGCAAGCAGACAAAATGCAAAAGGCGTACATAGAATCTGAACCTCCTGTTCTTCCTGTAGAAAAGGCACTGACACTAGCTTATCTTGCTCTTAGACCTGTCACGCTTCATCTCTCATGGCTGCTGGACTCTCTGACTGAGGCCATGAAATTAAAGGCAATAGTCCACTGGTGTGGCACAGAGTACCCTTGTGTTGAGCTACCTCAACACATTGCTTCTCCTGAGCCGGCTGCCATCCTTGTTATCCTCCTGCTTTACTAACTAACTGACCAAACCACTATGGCACAAGAATTTCTCAAACCATTTCAGGGAGGTAACACTCACCTTCACATTTTGATGAATCAGCATGAAATGGAGCAAATGCAGGCAGTCACACTATATGCCCTCGCTCTTAACGGCATTTCTGCTGAAACAGCAGTGTGTGATGCGTGTGTGTGTGTTGTGCTTAAGTCCTTGTGAAAAAAGTCACAGTTTTGAGACTTGAGACTGAAGGAAAACCCATTAATTTCATTAAGGTTTAATTTACTGTTATGTGGTGAGAAAGTACTCAGTTTAGACGTGTAATCAGGAGGGTTAGAGACGGGGTTAAGAAACTGATTTCAGTGTCCTCTCTCTGACGAGCTGTTTGTCTTGATTCAGCTGGTGATATTAGCAGTGTGTTATTTGGAAACTAAGAAAGTACTACTCAACATCCAACACAACTGACATACAGTCAGGCCCATAGCTACCATTGAGGTCTCTGAGGTCATGTCCAGTGTATTTTTTTTTTTTATTAGTCTTTTATATTACATATAGGAAAAGTAACTGAATAATATATAAGATGACAGTCCTGACATGACAGAAAGGATAGGTATATTGCACTTTGAGCTGTTTTACTGTCGGTTTATTAATATAGTTATTGCACAAATCAACTTGAATGAGAATCTGTGACAGTTTTCCTCAGTCTTGCCTTGAATATGAACTTGAATATTTCAGTTTGATATCCTATAAAAACAATAGACATAAATGACAGTAACTGTAAGTTTGGCACTTGATGATAGTAAAAGCTCCAACCCAGGATTATTATGCTCACTGCAGCAGTGCATTAAGGCAGACTCAACACAAATCACAAAATACACCTCCTTATGAAGGGAGATCTCCGCTCTGTATGCAAAAAAAAAAAAAAAAAATTAACATTACTACTACTGATTGCGTATAAATTGATTATTTACTGGTGTTGTTCATCTGCATATGTGTATGATTTTGGCAGCTTGTAAGTTAACATATCAAGTGTGAATGTTGCATTAACATTAGAGATGTTTACCACATTGGTAAACTGGCTAAAAAGCTAAAGCCAAACCCTTAAGTGATTTGTCAAACTCTGATGGTGAAAAGGTTTTCTCATCACCAAGTCTGACATATATCTGGAGGTATGTAATTATGTTATCTATCACAACCTGTCGCACTTTGAATTCCTTGAACACGTCAGCATGTCTGTCTGCGAGATGCATTGCCAAATTGGACATGTTGGCTACTTTGGTCTGCGTGGGTTTAAAACTTATTTTACAGACAGGTTTTGCAGTGTCAGTGGGTTTATCCTGACTGTCGTATATAGAGGTGAAATACTGCCACACTTCGCGTGTCTGCTTTGTCAACAAGCTGTGGACAGTCAGCAAGAGTAGCATCTGCAACGTTAGCAAGCATGCCTCTCGTTCTGCTTCTCACCATGAAAGTAGGAAAATGTTTGGCACGACCACAGTGCCCGGAGGGAAAAAAATGGCTCTGTGTGAGGTTTGTGTAGATAAAGGATTGCATCAGACCACATATCTTCAAAAGAAATATGTTTGCATACATGAGAGACAAGTCAGTCTCTTCTGGGTCATTGTGCTGCTCACGATTTTGGAGATTTCTTCATTCTTCCTGATCTCTAATGCTGCATTTTAATGTAGGCTATCAGAATATTTCTGGACAGGAAATTAGGCACAGACCCCCCCCCCTACTGGGACTATGTCCTGGCTATGTCCCTGGACTCTCACACCCTGACACAGCTCTGCTGTGGAGCACAATGTCATTTATAGCAATGTATGAGCTTGTGGCCTCCTGGTTGTATTTTTAATGGAGTTCTGCGATCTCTGTGTTTGATATTTAGCAGCTCTCTGTTTACCATGATGCTGGCTGGTTTCAATAAGTCTGAGAGATGGAGAAGTAAATGGAGGTTGCTCTCTCACACTGCCTGAAGGCAAACTGCAGTGTTGCTGTATGTGTTTTTTCCTTTTGCTTCATCTGCTGGAAGATTTTGAGTCAGTTTGTTGCAGCTGAATTTATAGACATGTCTGCTGTGCACCTCCAGATTCAGATGTGATATGTCCATATGTATTATGTACTTCACTATGAGTTTAAATTAGATTAAATGTGTAGATTATGGTGAATGCTGCTCACACTGTACAATGTGAATGTTTTTTTAAAGAATCATTTGCTGCTGCTGTGTTATTCATTCCAAGTATTGAATGTAGCAGAATCTGAGTTTTTGAATATTTGGACTATATTTGCTAACATATGGTTTGATAAATTAGGATCCATATTTGCCAGTGCATGTGAATATATCTCCATTTACATTTGGGATATTTTCATTTGGCCACTGTATGTGCATCTGCTGTGGGAGGGTGGGTGTTTATATCTGTGTGTGCCCTCTGATGTTAAAATAATTCATCCACCATATGGTCAGATGAACTCGAGAATACTTCTCGTCCTTCCGATATAACTGAAGAGTGGTTTGTGTTGCATATCCCACTATTATTCCATTCCCCCTCCAAAGTTGCTCTAAAAAAATGTTCACTGGGGAATTAATACTTGGCAGGGTTACTTTTTACTTAAAAAATCCTTTATTTTGAAATCCAGAATCCTTTATTTTGAAATCCAGAACTACTGTCACCTGGAACTACTTTTTCAACAGTGCCACAATATTTATACCAATATATAAAACAGAAGAAGAAGAAAAACAGTTATGCTAATGTTTACACCATAGATTTAGAAAAGACATTGCTGCTCAGCCTTGCCTCTAGTTTTTCCTAGTGGCCACTCATGGTATTGCAGCAAAAAATTTGCCTACAGCTCAAAAAGCCTTTTCCCCATGAGCCACTATTACAAAGAAGTGTCTGTAAAACTGTTGACAGGACACAGGACCCTTTTTATCACAAATATTTGATCCATGGGGTGGTCCATGGTTTTTATTTTTGTAAAACTTTCTTTGAGCCAAGAAGAGTGGGAACGTGCGGGCAGGGGCAAGGGGAGAAACACTACTGTGCATTTTCAGTAGGCCATCTATCTAGGAAGTAAACCCAGAAGCTAGAAAACTTTTTTTGTTTTATGTGCCAGGCACGCAATTCTCATTGGACTGAATAGGCACCATCTTTGCAAGCTGTATTTAGTATAAATAATTACACAACGATTGCCAAATGAGCTGAACCAATAATTGTGACAATAATGTGATATTTGATTGATCTGCTTTGCGTGAGTACTGAGTCAGATTAACAAAGACGATCTGCCCACGCAGACAGGCACATGTACAGATCTCTGTCTCTCATTCACACACTCACAGTCCTCAAATGGACACCTAAATGCAGAAGCTATTTATCTCTCAACAGGAGCACAGTCATTTATCCCAGAATACAGAGCGCTCACAGTAGTAATTACTCTGTCGGTGGTTGAATTTTAATTACATGTTACATTGTGTCCAGTGTTGTTGTATGTGTGTGTGTGCTCTGTCAGGATTCTTATCTCACACTCACACTAACACACTCCTTGGCTGTAGCACAATGACCACAGCTCCCTGCCACCTGCTGTTGTGTTAGAACAGAGAGCCAGAAAGACAGAAAGAGACACAAAGAATTTGATCCCAGTCTGAGCTCAATTCTTTCATCTTTTAATTGTATTTCACATTTTGTGCATATTAACCCATGGTGACTCTGATGCATGTATTACTGGAAACCAGCATGTTTAACTGATATAGTTACATTTGTATTATATGCTTTTTCCCCCCGACTTTATTTGGAACAAAAATAGGTACAGAGACTGACATTGTGCAAATCAACCAAACATTTCTGGTAAGAAAAGAGTCATGATAAGTGTCCAGATAAGCTCAGGGTTGCAGCATAGCAGTATTAAAGCGATATTCCACCGCTGAATGATAGTCCACTCAGTATGTACTCACCTCTATACTGATGTGAGGATGGGTGAAGATCTTCAGTTCACAAAACAATCCTGAAGTTTCAGCAGAAAACAGATCGACGCCATATTTACATGCTATCTGCTATATGCTACAGGTGACATTTTGGCTAAAAACATGGTGTAAATGGCATATTTTGGGGTTAAATTTTAATGTCGCGGCTTGCGGACACTTGGATTACACCACATGAGCTGGATGGAGAAATTTTGTTTGTTTTGTGTTTTTTTTTTTAACATTTACGTTTGGTCTCCATTCACTGCCATTAGCTGCAACCCTGTTTTCTGCTGAAACTCCAGGATTGTTTTGTGAACTGAAGATCTTCACCCATCCTCAGGAGGTGAGGACATATTGAGTGGACTATTATTCAGCGGTGGAATATCGCTTTAAGACTGTGAATTGTTTGCTGTTGAAGAGGAGAATAAAGTCTCTTTTATGTGAATGACACTTGAACATCCCGCCCTCATCTGTCTCTGCAGAGTGGTCTGGACCGCTAAAGCTGGTTAGCAGCTAAGTTATAAGCCAAGCTAAGAGTAAATCAGTGCACTGTTTACTACAGTTTGGCAGCAACAAGCTGGAGGAGGTAACACTGGGACTTCATCCAGGATTTACTCTGTAAGAGTGAAAAAAAAAGTTAATAAGTGCACCAACCAATGTAAATTGTATTTGTGATTCCCCTTATTTATAATTCCCCTTATTTATGTTCTCCATGTGTATTTTTGTAAGCTTTTATCTGTTTAATCCTGTTATTGTAACACACACTGACTGACAAAAAAAACAAAACAAAACAAAAACAACTGCACAACTTGAAGAGTTTCATATTTGACAAATATGAATGGGATCAGTCCTCTCATCTAATTCTTCTAAACCGTATTTCCCAAAATGTCGAACTATTCCATTAAATTTCTGCTGTTATGATTCCGCGCCGGCAACAGCCGTAGCTGCCGTTATGTTTCCACGTTGCCAGTGCAAATGTCCGTCACAATCTTGTGGGCATGACATCTCAAGAAGGTCTTGAGGGAATATCATCAAATTTGGCACAAACGTGCACATGGACTCAGTGATGAACTGATTAGAATTCATATACTAATTCTGACATCATAATGTTCAGCTCTCTGTCAGCCCTCTACACTCCTCTGTAAAAATAATCTGTGAAATGTGAAGACAACATGTTTTTTATTCACTGGAATCATACATATGTAGCATAATACAACTTCAGTTTTGCCCAGTAATAGAGTTTCTTCACTTTTCTTTCTCCACCATTTCCCAATGTTATTGCAGCTCTCTATAAGCACTTTTTTTAGTTACACAAAGAAATTGAAAAGAAGGAAGTAGAGGGATATGTTTTTTGTCGTCATTATTTTTCTTGGGTCAGCTTGCCCTTCAGTCTCCCTCTAAGAAGTGCTCTTGTAGCTCTCAGACCCCTGTAGTAACTGGCAGTACGATACTATGTGATTACTCAATTTTCAGTGGTCTACTGATAATATGCACTGAGTTGTATAAAGAGGGAATGGCGGAGAACACCACGACACCCGAGCTTATGATACAGCATCTCTTGTTCTTGCTGTCAGCTCTCGATCCTGCCCGATGGCTCTGCTGTCTTTAAAGAGAAAGAGAGATAATGAGAGATTATTCATGGCCACTCTAACGTGAATTCCCTCAAAGCCATTAGAGCAAGAAAAAAAACAACAATGAAAGGAGCCTCTCATTCATCTGCTGCAGCTCTCTGGTAGCCAGCAGACAGGAGTACAAGGGCAGGTAGGGAGAACATTACAACAGCTGCCGTGTTTACACAATATGTCTGATCCCTGAATGAGCCGAGGGAAACAGGAAAGATGGTTCTTAATGCTAATACATTAATGTTGCCAGCCATCAGTGTGATCCAAGTGGCACTCAGGGGTCCTCTTGAGTGGGTACTCTGCCCAGATGCTTTTCATCCAGCAGCGAGATTGATGTCCGCTGCTCGGCCGTCTCTCATCTTTGTTTTGTCCAAACAGGAATCTCTGGAAATGTAATTATTGATCAACCTCCTCTTTCTTTTGAATGTCATGAACAAACCCTCTCTCCATGGCTCTCACTGTAATGACACTCACAGTATATATTAAATACAGAGTGCTGCAAATATTCAACAAATGATACTGCAGCGCTGCAGTTCATTGAGGATGGATGAGATAGTGTAAACTAATTAACACAATTACTTCACCTTTGATATAACTCAGTGACAAAGGTGGGTCTCACTTTGTTTTGGGGTCAGTAGCTGTATTTGTGAATCTGCTATATACTGTACTGCTATGACCTTATGGGAATGCTATAGGGATTGACTGATTGACTTAGAATATCACTGGTGGTTAGTTTCTCCTTGTGCGGATCCTGGGTATGTAATTCTCAGAGAAAACTATCCCTGTCAGAATGTGTCCACTTAAAGAGCTTGTTTTGCCAATGACAGGTTCGTGTCGTAATGAGATCTGTGCCCTTTAATGATTATACAGTATGTGTTTCACAGAATGATGTCAGGACTATTCCTCTTGTGTACCTCCTCACACATATTAAATTTGTTGCAGTTTTACACAGATGACTGACTGTCATTGAACTCAACATGACCCATAGGCCTAGAGTAGATTTCTAATTGTTTAAGCCTACATCAATCAATTATAGTGCCCAGTTTGGGTCAGTATAAGCTGAAAACAGTGACATATTACCAACTTATAAGGTTAATATGGAGACTGTGTTAGCAAACAGGGGCTTATTTACACATCCAATAGAAATGGAGCAACATCAGTATTGATTAAGAATCCAGTGCTCACTCTCTTATTTTGTTTTGGTCTCTTTAGCTGTTAAATGCACCATGTTCACACACTAGTTACTTTGTCTGTTTGCTGTTTGGTGTTGGGAAGATAGCGTAGAGTCATTTTTTTAAAGCTTTTTTTGCTTGACTGAACCAAAACAGTAAAGTTAACTGACACTAAAACGCTCCATACAGCAGAGAAGAACTCATACATAGGTAATAATGCTCTGTAGGTTCATCAGTATGAGCAACATCTTTTCCATAAAGGTAGTCATTTGATCCATCAGTACTACAGAAATATTGATTTATTTTTCATGAACTGTTTAAATTATTTTGTCTATCCAGTTGTTCATTCTGGGAGATTCTCTGCCAGCGTGCTTTGTTTGTCCGTCACGTGTGTTTGTGAGCAACTAAATACAGGTTCCTCTTTCAGAATGCTTGCCCTGTGACTTTGTCATTGTGGCAGAAAAATTATGCCAGACTCCAACAGCTGTTCAGTCAGAAACACACTGCCATCAACATTCCAGCTGGGAATACTCTCTCTCCACCCCTTGCTTTTCTGTCATGGTCGGCAGATGGAAAAATATTGGCATTGTGATATAAGATATATAAGAACACCCTGAGCTTGTTTACTGGTACAGACTGGCTCTGCATCACATGTCTCTTCTCTCCATTCCTTGGTTTTCATGGCTGGATGTAGAGTCACAAGTCAAGACCCCGAGCAGTCCTTAATACAGCTATCCTTGGTTGGACCTCTCTGTGTGTGTATGTGTGTGTGTGGCACTTGAGTCCTACATGAACCCTTGGCATTCCAGCAGAGCGGCATAAGTCACCATCCAGGCCGGATCAGTTTCTCCGGCCCGGAAATAGGCCTACAAGCAGTCGGAAACCTTCCGTCCTGGAGCAGTATCACTCCGACGCTTGTCGTTTTCCAAATGTATGGAAAATAGTTTCCGTGTGACGCCCCAGTCCAGCCTGTCTAGGCGACCAAAAGTGACATTGTCATTGGGCCAAATGGGTCAGTCAGTGATGAGTGAAAGATGTGTGTGTTGACTGATGTTTCACAAGGGCCGTGGGATAGGGTCACCTAACTGGCTGCTGCTGCTGCTGTTACTATTGTCGTGCTGCTCAGTCCTGACCCCACATGAGGTCGTTGTCACCATATTGCGGAGAGATCCTGTTCCTCCCGCTTTCTTGTACTATGGCATGAAGTTTTTGAGACCTTCTTATGTATTGATGTTGAAACAACAATATGAATTTCTTCCTGCTATCATTTTTTTGGTGTCTGTAGGATTTATACACTCTTAGCAATTCTGAAAGGGTTCTTCCTGAGGGGCTGAGGTTCTGCTCAGAGCCATTTGCTTGTGAAGAACTCTTCTTAGAAGAAAGAGTTTGTCAAGGTTTGTTTTTTATAAGACTAAGGGTTCCATTAAGAACCATTTTCATCCAAACAACCCTTTTTGAAAGTGAGAGTTCTTAAGGGATTGTTGAGATCCTTGAAGAACTTTTTTGGGATACATTTAAGATCGTAATATACAGAGTGCTTTACTTTTCTAGCTCTGTTTTGGATATTTAATACCTAATTGTTAATGCTGCCCTTTTATTTCACATGGGGAATGTGATTGGTTGCAGACTTGGAACCACTTCCTATTTAAAATGGCTTCTAATTGTCAGAAACAGTTTGCCTGATGAAGATCAAGTCGGCTATGGAAGTGTTGCACATAAATGTAATATTGCAAGTTAGACAGTGTGAGGTTGGTTCTTTTGGAACTTTTTGGTCCACTTATCTCTCTCGTATACACCTGTCTCATCAAATAGCTGTGGCGAGTATTCTTTTGTCCCCTGGTATCAGGGCCATGCAGTAATCCTGGTGTTTTCCCTTCTGCATTTATATTTGTGGCTGTTCTAAAATTATACTGTTGAGTCAGTCGTCGAACTTAAAGCAAGAGCATATTGTTTCCATTCAAACAGCAGCTTCATCAGAATTGTACCCCAGATGTTTGCTACTTTAACAATGTTTGTAATGTCAGGATGACCTCCTCCTACCTTAATTGTCCCACTAGATTTAATAACGCAATCGATCTAATATCGAGATTCTTTGTTTGTTCGTCTCCTGTCTGTCTTTCAGTACCGGATTGGCCAGCTGTACATGATCAGTAAACACAGTCATGAACAGAGTGAACGTGGGGAGGGGGTGGAGGTGGTCCAGAATGAGCCGTATGAAGACCCCGAGCACGGAGCAGGCCAGTTCACCGAGAAACGAATCTACCTCAACAAGTGAGTGTCCTTTTCTTGCTGTGTAACATTCTGTATGTTAAATGTACAAACCCCAATTCCAAAAAATTTAAAACGTAAATAAAACAGAATGCAATGATTCGCAAATCACCTGTTTCGACCTATATTTAATTGATTATAGCACAACGACAAGATATTTAATGTTCAAACTGATAAACTTCATTGTTTTTTGTGATTTTTTTTCTGACTTTGATGCAAGCAACACATTCCAAAAAAGTTGGGACAGGAGCACGTTTACACTGATCATCACCTTTCCTTTGAACAACACTCAGTAAGCGTTTGGAAACTGAGGACATTAATTGTTGAAGTTTTGAAAGTGAAATTCCTTCCCATTCTTGCTTGATACATGACTCAATGAAGCCACACTGTTGTAGCACAGGCAGAATGTGTCTTTAGATTGTCTTGCTGAAATAAGCAGGGACATCTCTGAAAAAGAGGTTGTCTGGATGGCAGTATATGTTGCTCCAAAACCTGTATATACCTTTCAGCATTAATGGTGCCTTCACAGATTACCCATGTTGCCATGGGCACTAACATACCCCCATACCATTGCAGATTCTGGTTTTTAAATTGTATGGTCCTTTACTTATTAGCACGGAGAACACAATGCCCATGATTTCCACAAACAATCAATGAAATGTGGACTTGTCAGACCACAGCAAACTTTTCCACAAAGACATCTGCAGCTTCTGGATGTTGTTGATATGTGGCTTCTCTAATAACCGGATGGACTGTGTTTACTAAATATAGTTTTTCAAGGCGTTCCTGAGCCTGTGTAGTAGTAGCCTTTATACGACTGTGTGGGTTTTTAATGCAGGTGCCGCCAGAGGGATCAAAGGTCAAAGGCATTCAGTGTTTCCTCTTATATGCAGAGATTTCTTCACATTTTCTGAATGTTTTAATGATATTATGGATTGTAGATGGTTAAATCCCCAAATTCCTTGCTATTATGTGTTGAGAAACATTCTTAAACTGTAAGAATATTTGCCCATGCAGTTTTTACAAAATGGTGAACCTCGCCCCATCCTTGCTTGTGAATGACTGACTGCCCCTTTCATACACAATGATGTTACCAAGTAATCTGCTACCTTTCGAATGATCCAAACAGGTGGGGTGTTTTTTTTTTTGTTTGTTTGTTTTTTAGCATTCTAAAACTTTCTCAGTCTTTTGTTGCCCCTGACCCAACTCTTTTAGAACATGTTGCAGGCATCAAATTCAGGCATCAAGAAAGTTCATCAGTTTGTACATTAAATATCTTGTTTTTGTTCTGCACTTAATTGAATACAAGTTAAAAAGGATTTGCAAAACATTGCACTCTATTTTTATTTACGTTTTACACAGCATCCCATTTTTTGGAGGAATTGTAATTAAATAAATCATTTAAAATGTGTATAAATGTGAGTTTCCAGAAAAATGTCAAATCCCACATATTCTGTAGAATATTCATTCATCTCAGAGTAATTATCCTCTGCATCTATCACAAGTCGCCGTTCATTAGGCTGCTGCTGATAAAGCTTTCAGGAGTGATTTGCTAAAGAAAAGATGATGAGACATTTTTCGCTTCATAGCTGTCACTGATGCTCATTGCTGCTGTAATCCTCAGTGTTAAGACAAAGATTAGTCATTGGTTAAGATGTCTAATGATGTGTTCACGTCTTCACATGTAGGCTGTCTTGTTAACGTAAATAGCTGAGTATATATAGCCACATAAAGGACATCATAAGTATGCAGTATGACACTATTACAAGGCTTTGCAAGCTGCACTAAGCATTGCTGTTGTGTTCTAAGAATGAGCAGGGAGACAAATGTAGTCAGGTGTCCCTTTTCGTCTCTCTCCATGTCTCCATGTTTTCCAGCTCAGAGCTGGTCCGTGCTTTGTTTGTTGTGAAAGTGTGAAATTAAGTATATGATTTTTCATTATGTACTGTACAATTGAATCAGCTGCTGTGTGCAGTCTAAAGTGTGGCCTCATTTGTGAATTTGCTCTGAATGTGACCCCATCATCACACACCAGCTACATTTTTTTTTTTTTGCATAAAAAAAAAAAGTTATGTCCATTTGTACAAATTGTATGCATTGATATTCATTGCATTCATCATTAATTGATTCATTGATATTGATTGATTGGCGCTGATGAGGTCAGGCCAGGTGAAGGCCTGGTTCAGCACGTTATTGATTTCCCTTGTTAAATCTACAACAAAGGCTGAGATGTAGACAAACAGAGTGGAAAATAAACAAATCTAAAATTAAAAAGCCCTCTGTTTTATCTTAAGTGTTTTGTTACATCAAAGAATGCATTTTTTTTTTAGAAAAAAGGCACATTAAATATTTATATATATTGTATGCAAATATAACCGTACATTTATAAACGCATATCCCTATCCACATATATCCTTTCATATTCATATATACGTATACAGACACACATTTCTGCGTATAAACATACACTCATATCAACATGTAAACACATAAGCCTTGTACATGCAAATTCTTGCGTGCTTGTACACAGACACTCCCATACTTACTTTTTCAATGTTCAGACAAAAATAAATAAATAATTACAGATAAAAAAAAAATTGTTTGACTTTAAAATGGAATTTTATCAACTTTGGAAATTAGTTTTAACCCCAGCCTTCACCCGAACTCAAAGTATGCCACCTACGTGCAAAAATTAAATTCTGTTTCATTTTTCTATTAACATCCTTTTCAAGAACTCACTCATGCTTCAACAACAGTTTCACATGTTGATGATAAGACATTGATGATAAAGTCTGTCTTTACAAAGATGATAACGCACAGTTTTTGGTGACATTGTTAGAAATGTGTATGTTCAATTATATGTTAATTATTCATCATAGTTGGTGGTGGAGTTGCACTGGACTACACCTCAAAATATAATGCAGTCCTGTACAACAACTCCACTAACTATGACTTGATGATAAAACATAGAATTTAACAGCTCTATGAACAACAGAAACTCAACATTAAATGCATCAAAAAGATTTGATAGCAGAACACCTGTATTGCATTAGACTGCACAGGTGTACCTAATAAAGTGGACACTGCATGTAAACTAAATGTACTGTATATAAACATAATTATCATCTCTCTAACCCTAACCAAGTTTTTTCTTTTCATAAACCTACCCAGTTCTTAACCACAGCATCACAACAGCACCACAAATCTAGAGATCCCTTCGAGACACAACACAACACGCCTTTTTTTTTTTTCCAAATAGGATGCCTTTGTTTGGCTACAAGGGTTCTCTGATATTTGAGCACTACCCACTCAGTGAATGACAGTGAAAAAATATTACATTAGTACATTAATTATCAAAAAGAGATCTTATACAAGTATGTGAATTTGACTGTTTTTCCATTTTCCCAGAGTCAGAAACTAATAAATACTTTTGGACAGACCTTTTTTATGTATTTGGTGTACACTGAAGTTATATCAAACAGCAATATTTGGCTATCTTAGCTCAATTGTTGAGTGTCTATGGGATCAAATGAAATAATCATGATGTTCTAGACACTGAGCAGAATCAAATACTGCCGCAGACGGCAGAGCCACTCACTCCCAAAAGTAATACAGTGAGACGGAGACGGACGAAGAGCCACATGGAGAATACCAAAGTGAGAGGCAGAGAGGGTGAGGTCTATGTGGTCAGGAGTGACAAGTAAGTGGGCCTCTGGGAAATGTGAAGTGTCATTGACAAACTCAGAGGAGAGGAAGGTTTAGTGTGTGTGTGTGTGGGTGGGTGGAGAGAGATGAGGTCAGTGTAAGTGATGGATAATTTGAGCAGTCACTGTCGGACGTCGCGCCTGCTTCTCTCCACCCACAAACCACCTGTTACCATGTTATAGCTGCAGTCTGTGCATGTGTGTGTGCATTTGTGTGTGTGTGTGGTGTGTGTGTGTGTGTGTGTGTGTGTGTCTTGTATGTATGGCAGTGTGACCAGCCTGCTGTGTGTGGACACTCCCCTGGCTGCTTGACAGTCCATTGGATAGAGCCGTCTGTCTCATGTCCCAGCAGTCCTCACAATATAATTTCAGTATAATCTCCACATTCAATTACAGCTGCTAGAAGAAGAATGGAAGAGGGTGCATAATGTGCGAGTTAAAACATTCAGTGGCTGGTTTAAAAGAGAATTATCCTGAAAGCCAGATTTAGTACAACTTAATGATGGCTTTGTGTCTAATTATGATGCTATTTGCCTTGCTTGATTGGCTGATATTCATTTTGCAGAAATCAGGACCAGCTGAGATTTGGGTGGATTTGGGGAGATCTGTTTCTGATGGGACTCAATAATGAGACAGTCTGCAGTCACTTTCTCTCACTATTGCCAGTTATCAGGACTAAGGGTCCATTCAGACAGAGCACTTTTTGAAGGGAGCAAAAATGAGGCACACCACACTGCCTTTTTTTTCTTGAAACTGTCGTTTAATTAAAAAAAAGAGCAGTGTGGTGCATTTGATACATTTAATAATAACCAATCATTAATATTGTAAATTGATTGACTAATTAAACCTTAGTTCACTGACTAAGCTTCGCTAACTGAGCTAACTAGCTAATGGCAGCTACACACTGTTAGCTGCAGCGGTGACTTCAGTGTTACAAGAGAAAAGGTCCACGTTGCAACAATCACCCAGCAAGGCAAGCTCCTAAATGGAGTTTGAGGTGCTTACTTTTTTCTGCAACTAAGGAAAAAATTAAAACACGGTCCACTAAGACTTTTCTCACCAACTGTCTGCCCGACTACTGGGGGCAGCACTACCTCCTGTTATTTCCAAGCAACCGTAAACTTTCGTCACTTCCACAGATATCCAGAAAAATGGAACAATGGGGGGAAAAAAAATACGAATGACGCTGGGTGTTTTTCTGCACTGGGTTTAAGTTTTTTCAGCTTGTGCTGTTCAAAACTGTAGGGCGTGTCCAGTGTATCAAACTCAAGGCGATTCCGGGGGGGATGAACAGCACGCAAAACACTTTTTGTCTATAGAAAACAACTGAAAAAAAAAAAGCCTCTCACTGCAAAACTGCACTCTGTCTGGGCCTCGCTGTTCCATTATTCATACTTCCCAACCCTCACGATTTTCCCAGGAGACTCCCGATTTTCATCGCCTACTCCTGGTTTCCTCCTGGCATCACAATTTTCACATATTTCTCCAGATTTATGTCAAATTTTAATACCTTTTTTCCCTATTTGTTACCAAAACCTGTTTCTGGCCACACTATGAATCTAAAAGTCTAGTGTTTCCACCTGGGCAACAACAAAGCTTGCATGTGAAATGGAAGAGAGCCGCTTGCGTCTGCTGTATTTCCTTAACATATGCTCAGGCCTCGTTCTCCTCAGTGAGGAGAGAAGAGAGAGAAATAGGGAGAGCCAAGAAAAGGAAAATAGTTTCACGCATCCTAGAAAGAAGATTTCCATTCCTTATATTAAAATAAAGGGACATATTTTTTCTTAGAGCAGACCCAACTAACATATCCTCAGAAAAACATTTGTAGAATATACATTTTCTGCGCTATTGTAATCAAATTTGAAATTGGACTCGATGAGGCTAGATGCTGTGGTTCCATTGTGTTTTTCAGCTAATAAGTGTTAGTTACAGGTCGTCTGCAGACAACTATTTGCAAAAAAATGTGTATCTACTTTTGGCTGAAGTTACCAGAATGCGACAAACAGTCTATGAAACTCAAAGTTTTCTTAAGGAGGACACCCCAGATCCTCCACTTTTCTTCCCTGTTTTTGAGGTCTCAAGGTTGGCAAGTATGCGTTGTTAAAAGTATCAAAGTTTCAAAAGGAAAATCTCCTCTATTCAACTGAATTCATGCATTTCTTAGATCTGTGGCTTGGCAATTTTCCCACCAGCTAACCAAGGTTTGGCCCCTGTTGTTCTCCTTCCCCAGTAATCATCTGCACTTTGATTGGACGCCCAATAAGGTGCTCGGCTACTTGGCTGCAACTGCCAGCATTTAGAATCCATTTGTGCTGAGTAATAGCTAGTTCTCTGTACTTTCCGCCCCTCATGTCCCTCTATGTATCTATAACGGTGTAAGGTCTGGTGAAACTCCACTGCAGGGCGCAGGGTGTAATCAGTGTAATCAACTTCCCCAGGGGCCGTCATGGCTGCCTTGCATGGCCTCCATTACGGCTCCACGCAGCTGGATTCTTGTCATTGCCTTCTCTAGGTGATGGGGCAGAAGGAAAAGAGTGGAGCAACTTTCACAGACTGTACAGCACACAAGCTATTTGTCTCAGTCAGTCCTTTAACTTTTCTGCCTGTTTTTCTTCCTCTCCTGCTTCGGTTTACAAATCCACCCACTCTGATTCTTTCTTTGTGTTTCAGCAAGCTGCCCAGCTGGGCCAGAGCAGTGGTCCCAAAAATTTTCTATGTCACCGAGAAGGCTTGGAACTATTACCCATACACTATCACAGGTAAAGCTTTAACTACACATCCTTGTGCTGTTATCTGCAATGTACACTAAAAAAATATACATGCACATTTGTCTGAACATTATATTATGTAACAAAAATTAGCATTGGTTTCAAGAAAAATAGACAACCACTGTCTCTTTTAATAAGGATCTCCCTCTACAATAACAGGCCCTCCTGCTGATTTGTACTAGACAAACACTCACAGGCAAACTCTTATTTTCTGCAGCCTTCTACAAACTCTGTTTGCCTGCCATTATATGGGATCATTGGGAGGGCAGAAGCACATGGAAGCAATATTCTGTCCACTGCAGTTTACTCCTGAGGAGCAGAGGGGAGGGAGCGATGGAGGTGACAGAGATCAGGAGGGATGGTGGAGGTGTTGGGTAGAAGACAGGCAGGTGTAACTGAAAGATAAAGAGTGAAGTGTAAGGTTAAACACAAGTTTAAAACATCCTCACAGTGGACTTTTTGGCTGCAGTTTGTGTCCAACAAACTAGCATGTTTTGACATGGAATTAAAGAAGAAAAGAAATCATTAACAGTCTTTTAGAAGGAGTAGATGTTTAATTTGTGTTATATTGAGTATCATGTTGAGTCTGGCAGTAAGGCAGGCAGTCACTGAACTCAAATTCAGGGTGTGTATTTTCTGAGCAGTGGACTTTTGTTTCCAGGGTAACAGGGATAACAGGCTTAGCCTTTACACTGACAGACAACTGACAGTTATAAACACCTGATCAACTTAAAATGTTGCACTTGTCTTGTGCTCCTGCAGTGTTCCTGCAGCCTGACTGAGCTTCCCCGAGTCTGGGGAGGAGATAAATAGGATTTCAACCTCTTTAATATACTGTCTATGGGTCCAGCTCATTATTTGCCCTGCAGTACTCATTTTTGGGCGTGCAATTGCTACATTTGGATGTTTAAGTACTAAAAAAAAAAAAAATAACAGTTTCCTCTTTGCATTTTTGCAGTTTTGCAACACCAACAGTGTCAAAGGTTTGAGTGATGTATTATATAAGATATGACTGAATCTGTTATCTGCAGCTCTTCACCTTACAGTTTAAGTGGTGTTTTTATCATCCAGCACTGCCAGGATGAAATACCCTTCAGGTTTGAAAGTTAAAAAACAAACTTGACACAAACAAGGTTTCAGTATTTGTGAATGTGCTGGTTTCATTTAAAATGTCATCATATATAGTCTGTCAACAACTTTTGAAAGTATACAAACTTTTAGCAGAAGCAGAAGTGCTATATAGTTTAACTTTTTTTTTTACAATTGGCAATTGGAGTTCCCTTTTTCAAAAGTCAGTTTTCTTTATTAATATGCAGCTCAGAACAGCAGTTAATCTAACATCCAAAATGCTCTGATGCAACCAAAACCTTGCACCAGAACACTGACAACCTTTGCCTCCCAACAGTAACATTTTGTCACTAAACAAACATCAACTGTACTTCACTTGAGCATTTATTTTTCTGACATCTTTTTATTTTTACTCCCTACATTTTACCACAAATATCTGTACTTTCTGAAAAGTAAAAAAAAATAGAAATGCCACAAAAAATACATGCTAAAATACAAAACATGCATGCACCTGCACAGGGACCCATACATATATTATGTCCATGTGATGAACACGTGACTAAATATGTTTTCAGTAGAACCACGCACTTATAAAAACGATCAGTGTCACACAGATTTAAAAAATGAGGCTGTGTCAAAACAAAATGGGCTCCTCTCATACGCTTTCGCTGAGACTGAAGTGCTACTGCTGAAGCTTTATGGTTCTGTTTCCATTTTGAACTAAATTATTTTTCCTCCTCCATTCTCTTCATGTCTCTCTCATACGGTTTCATTCCTTTGTTGTCTTCTACCTGTCTGCACCCCATCATTCGCCTCCCATCTCTGTCCATTACACCGATGGCATCTGCTGGGAATATGGTCAGAGTACACGGTGAGTAGTTTCAATGTGTCTGCACCCATGCACATGCTCACACAAAATCACTACACTAATAATAAAAACACTTTGATCCAAGAGCTGATATATGAACATCTCCAGCAGGAATTCATGGTCACTTGATCCGTGACATATAAATGCCCCCCTGCACCATCTGTCACACTATGCACATGTGTATTTCAATCATAAGAGACTTCATTCTGAGTGTATGAAATATATTTAATTGACATGTGCACAGTCAGGATGAGAAATGTGTAAAGTCTTTGGTGATCAGACCCCATCAAGACATCATGTATAAGGGGGTAGCGAAGCTGCGATTAATGTAGGAAACCCCACAACAGTGGTGGTGGTGAACGGGATGAAGATCAGGATGTGATGAGGAGTGGACTTCTGATGAGCTCAACCTGGGCCGTGGATATGAAGAAGTGGAGGTGAATGGGGTGGGGGAGGAACAGTTCCACTCTGAAATGACAGCCTACAGCAGCAGAGAGGAGAACAGAGTTTAAGGCTGACGGCAATGACATCATTGGCTGATGGAGATAGTGGCTAAATCTGGTTGGTAAGTTCAGTTGACTGAGAATAAGCAGAAGAGAGAGTAAGAGAGAGAAAGGTGTGAATGAATGAGGTGTAAAGATAGTCTTCCTGATTGAACTTATGCTTCATTTTATTGGCCGTACAAATAAGGGTTCCAGAGGGGTTCTTCCTGAAGGGCTGAGGTTCTACCCATAACCATTTGCTTCAAAAGACAGAGAAAGAGCTTGTAAAGAGTTCTTTGTAAGACTAAGGGTTCCATTAAGAATCCTTTTTATCCAAATAACACTTTTCGGAGGAAGAGTTCTTCGCAGATTGTTGAAATCCATGAAGAACTCTTTCATCAAGAGCTCTTTGTACCGTAATATGAAGGGGTTCTCAGTTGAACCCTCTGAGTGGGTTCTAGATAGAAACCGTTGGAATAGATAAAGGTTCTTTGAAGAGCCCCCAGAGAGGGATCTGGGTGAAACCATGACACCATAGAAGGGTTCTCTGTAGAGCCTCTAATAGGGTAAACCTATCACAAATATCTCTGACAGGGCTCTTCCTTTATTAAAGGTTCATAAAACATTCTACCAGGAACTAAAACGGGTTCTGCTAAGGGACAAGTCAAGAAACCTTTATGTTTCTAGTTAGCATATTTATTTCTAAGAGTGTACAGTAATGCACAGGCCCCAATATCATGTTAGCTGTTTCCCTCTTTTAATTATTTTCCCTTTCTTGGAACTGTTTTTTATTTTTTGTTGACATGGTAGTGTTCATGTTGCCCTGTGTTTAATACTGTACATAATGACACATCTCTGAAATTCCTAGTAGTCTCAGGTTATGTAGGTATAACTGATGACTGCCTTTTGAAAACTTTTTTTTTTTTAAATGTTGTGATGCATGATACACAACTGCATTGCACGTTCATCTTGTAACACAGAATGTCTGTTGTCATGGGTAACAGGTCATGAAAGTATTGTTTCATTATTTACAGTGTGATTTCCACCCCTAATGCACGTGTGTGTGTGAGTGACGTCGAGAGAGATCGAGATATTTGTGCACGTGTTTGTGACATTCAGCTCATTCTTCTGACCTTCATTCATCAGATTGTGCTCAAAGCAAATGAAGTCTAATCCAAACAGAAAAAAACCCCATCTCATCTCAGGTTTTAGCGTTTTCCATGCAGTGACCTTTAACTATAACCATCTTTGAAACATGTTATTTCACATCCGTTAAAAACCCAGTGTGATCTAGAACCTCGATTAAATCTAAACAGAATGTTTTGTATTTCATTTTTACTTCCAAATTGTATTTGGTTTTGTGTTTTCCTCTTGACTTTAAAGGTTATTATCCCCTTCAGGCGTAAGTCACATTCTTGTGACCGCAAGAACATCTTGAGGGAATTTGGCACAAATGTCCACTTGGACTCAGTGATGAAGTGATTTGATTTTGGTGGTCAAAGGTCACTGTAACTTCATGTAAACCCACTCTCATGAATGACATATCTCAGGCACGCTTGGAGGGAAATTCTTCAGATTTGGAAGAAGCGTTCACTTGTACTCAAGAATGAACAGATTAGATTTTCGGTGATCAAAGGTCAATCAAAGAAAACAGTGTGCATGAATCTACTTGCACAGTCAGTCCTTGGGTAACCAAGTGTAGAAATCAGCATTAACTATTAATTCATTTTCCATGGTGAAAGCAGGCTAAGTAAGGCAATCTGCTCTTCCTTGGGAATCTCGAGGTGTTCCCAGGCCAAGTGGTATATGTAATCCCTGCAGTGTGTTGTGGGTCAGCCATGGGGTCACCTCCCAGCTGGATGTGCATGGAATAACTCTGCAGGGAGGCAGCTAAGACAAATCCTGATCAGAATCCTGATCAACTGACTCTTTTTATGCAAAGGAGCACCTGTTCTACACTAAGCTCCTTACAGATATCCCAAAGGTGATTCCTGCATTCAGATGCATTTCAGCCTTGCATCTGAAGTGAAATTGTTTCATTTCCTTCTCTAGAGCTCCTGACTATAGATGAAGGTTGAAATGTAAAATCGACTTGTAAGAGCTTCACCTTCCGGCCCAGATCTTGCTTCATCAGTTGTCTGATGCAACACCTGCATCCCTGCTGCACCAATCTGCCTGTCAATACCAACTAATCAAGTACATTTCCCACAGCTCTCAACAGGAATAACTGGTTAATTGACTGTCGCTGAGAAAAAGCACTAATGATTTGCTCTGGGATGTTAGAGGAACATTAGCCTGCCCACCTTATGTCTAAATCAGCAAGGAAGCATCAATGAAGCACAAATAAAAGTAGCAGCAGGCTGATCTTTTCCCTCGAGACTGTACAGATGTATGCAACATCTGGATGTTTGAGGAAGGTCACACCAACTGATGTGAAAGTAACTTCTTCTGACTTTAGATCAAGAATATGAAAATGAGTCTCCAGTACTTGGTGAAATATGCCGTAGCTGTACAAAACCACTCAAATCATTATTCTCACATCAGCAATCATGATTTCCGTAAGAGCCTCCGACAAGACAGCGGTCCACTTATAAGTTAAGTATTTATAGTCTGTCTAATTCACCACATTTCCTGAAAGAGTAATAGGCAGCGTGAATGAGAGACAGAAAGCAGTTTTCAACATCAACCCTTTGTCAAAATGTTGGAAAGATATTCAGTTTACTGTCATAGAAAGATAATTATTAAGTACATATTCATAGAAGGTTAACGGTGAAATCAGAGAATTGGGACATTTTTTTCTTTAAAGAATTACCCAGAAGGATTAATTGATCATCAAAATGGTTGGCAATTAATTTAATAGTTGACAACCTAATGATTAATTGATCACAGTATCTCTAGGTACTATAATAGCCTGCAACCGCTGGGAAGGACTCTTTTCAACATGTATATATATCAACAGGGATGTTTTCTGGTGCACCTTTTTTATAGCCGAGCCTACCAAGAAAACAGCATGACAGTTACAGTAAATCAGGTGGGTGAGAAAATCTCAGGCTGAAATCTATCTAATCTACCAGCAGACACTGACCAAGGTAATTCTCACCAGAAATGATGAGGTACAGCATGCAGGAAGCAAACACAACAGCCTCCTCACTGAACAACCGGGTACTGGAGATGAAAAAGGAAGTTGCCAAGTATAGTGTATTGTTGTTTGCTTGAACAATGAGTAATGTGATGAGAAAATAAATAAGAAAGAGTGGTCGCACTTTATTTCACAATACTCTAATAAGATGTAACAAGCCATACTTTGTATCAAATTAGACAAAAACAGGAAATAATATGATATTTATTAGATAATATCTGAACCAGCTCTACCAAGTAAAGGCAAAAGTTATAGAAGTTGAGTAATATTTTGTCTGTGGGTGACAGACTCATTGTAAAATCACTGGCAAATGTGATTTGATCAAATAGAAATAGACATCAGTCTTGGCTACTCTGCCAATTGTATTGTACTGTTGTAATGTGTCCCTCATTACCCTCAAAGACAGTCTGATAAGGACAATTAATCAAAGAATATTAAGGGTCTAAGAGTGGGAAATAATACGTTTTAGTTTACAGTATAGTTCTGTTGTAATGTGTCCCTAATTACTCTCTAATAAGTCAAATAAAGAGTCTAATACTGTCTAATAAAGAACATGTTATTTCTAGTTTTTGTCTCATTCAATACCAAGTACAGCTTGCTGCCTCTTTTTATTGTAAAATAAAGCACAACCCAAAGAGTCAATGATGACGTAGAATAAAAGCTCAGTCGGTTATCTGTGACATTATTTTCTCCAGGATGAAAGTTTGCATATTTATCTTCTGCACACACTTTTCTTGTCGTCTCAAGAAAAGACTCTCAAGGCCTGTATGACACTGACTTATTGTAATGCACCTACAATTACACACAAACACACATCCAAGGATTCACCATGAGCTCCTAGCAGTAAGCCCTCCAGTTTTTTTCCTCATCCATTGGGCTGTCTCCGTCCTGCTGTGCCACACATAAAAACACACGCACGAACAGCTTATGTAACCAGTATTCCTCTCTATGGTTGTATAATAATTGCAAGTGTTAAGCTTTAATCTAATCAAACAGTTGTGTTTAAGAGCTGATGAACGGGAGTCAGTGTGCGTGTGTAGAAAGGGAGTGTGTGCGGTGCAGTTATAAATCTACACAGTCAGAGAAAAATCATTATTGCTCATCTGGTTTAGGCAATAAAATGTGGACACAGAGACACACAGTTAGTCTCACATCTCATCTCATGGATCAGTTAACAGAAATCTACCACTTTCTTAAACCTAAGCTTTCTAATTATCCTCTGACAAAGTTATTATCTCTGTGCATATCAGTTTCTCTTTTTTCTCTCCCCTCCAGTGCTCCTTCCTGCCCAAGTTTTCCATCCACATAGAGACCAAATACGAGGACAACAAAGGGAGCAATGATAATGTGAGTAGAGCTCAGGGTGTCATGTGGTTGGGAGCGTATGTGGGTGGATCTGACAGAGGAAGAGATCTCAGCTTGGCTTTTTAACATACTAGTGCAGGGCCGTTCAAAACACACCCGATTGGAATGGGGCGATTTCTTGGCCTATGCTCTTGCTGCTTGCAGCTTTCTCAAGAACTGTGCTTCCAAACACTTCACGCTCTACGCCGACTGCGTAGCATTATCAAAATATTATCATTAAGCCTCAAATTAGCTGACACCTTGTTAGTTTTTATTGCACGCGTGGGCAGTCGAAAACAAATGATTTACAGACTGTAACAACAGTCTGCAATGTTAGTTTAAGCCATTTTCTCTCTCATACGTGGTTGTTAAAGTAAACCGAAAATATAAAACTGCTGTATGAATGTTAGATGACGCATGGTGTAACATTACATTGCCATGATAGCAGCGGAGCAGAAATTACTTTTAACAATGGGGTGATGAAGAAACATTTAGAAATCCAATTATAAGTGACAACGACTAGCAGAAACACTTCTGCCTGTTGATAATCCTAATATAAAGACTTTGTTGGGGACAAAAAGTACACAGCACACTGTTGTCTGGGTGTCACTGCATCTTGACAAAGCAGTCCGGCTTCAACGTTTTCACTTCAAGTGTTGGTGCAGAGCAGTTTTTTGTTGGGGTTGAGAGGGTTACTTTAAAACGGTATTCTGATACAGCTGATACAGCTGAAAGTAATGATTATTTTAGTCATTTTCTCAATTAATTGATTAGTAGTATGGTCCATAAAATGTCAGAAAATGGTGAAAAATGTTGATCGAACTCCAAGGTGACGTCTTAACGACTTGTTTCGTCCACAACTCAAATATATTCAGTTTACTGACAGAGTGGAATCTCAATGATAAATCAGTTATCAGACTAGTTGCAGATTAGGTTAATAGTCAATTAATAATAGATTAATCGTTGCAGCTCTATGTGTTGTATGTTTGTTGTTGGGTTTATTAGTTTGTCTCGTTTCATTCATTTGTTGTGCACAATTGATTGATTGATTGTTTGATTGATTTAAAGACATAAAATGGCTAAATTTCCACTCAGTGAAGCATTGTTTCACTTGAGGCCATGATAATGAATTGGGAACTGCATGCGCACTGTGCATGGTAGTATATCATATACCGTTTTTTTTGAAACCAGATTACATAATCCCATTACATGTAATCCGTTATTGTTTTAAACCTGGTTGTTATCCTGTGATGAGATATTTACAATTTGCAGATTTTACAGAGTACCACATCGTTCAGTCTCTATTTAAAGTACTCCCAAACTTTAGACAACCAGAGGCGACATTTTCTAGCTGCAGCTTCTTCTCCAGCAGCAGCCATCTTTGATACACGCCATTGTCATAATCAGTGACGTCAGTAACATTGACGAGTCCCATCTCCTGCTGCTACAGAGCATCTGTTTGCCTGTTTATTCAAAACATGTTTATTCAACATGTCTAAATTACACCAAATTCAACACTGCACTTCCTTGGGTCCCCAGGAATACACTTGCCAAGTTTGAAGTCGATCAGATGAACGGTTCTCAAGATGAGTGAGTTAAATACATGCAGACAGACAGAGATACTTTGCTTTTTAAAAAGTGTTTCACACAAGCTCCTCTCTTGTATGTTTGTCAGTCCCACTGCTGCACACCTGTCTGTCCATTTTATTGCCTCATTTTTTTTCTTCCCATATTCTCACAGATCTTCTCGCTTCAAAGCCTCCAAATCAGAACTGGTGAATTCTCTTTGTCCGAGGGTTATTGCATCATTGTGCCATCATTTAATTGCCATCATTGTGAGATTCTGCTCATAATTCAGTCTTTTTTATGTGAAGGATGTGAATTAGCCTACATTCTACTATGTTCTCAGTCCCAGCAGAGATTTTTTTACACAAAGTGTGATCAAGTCTTTCAGTAGCATTATTAATTTTGCCCAAATTTATTTGCCTTCATTGATAGCTCACACAGTTGTGACCTTGCTGGAAAAAGTATCTAATTTTCGTTCACGCACACAAAATGTAGCCCCTCATATACAAATATTTGAATTAGAGCAGAATAAAATACAATGAAACAATGTATGCAGCCACGTACATTCACCCAGAAAGGATGTGCAGAATCCAATATCAGGTTAAAGTTCAATGTCATTTATTTATGGTGAAAGGCTGAGGATGCTTCAGGGCATCTCACAGCCTGAGGGAAGAAGCTGCTCTGTATTTTTAGTTTGTGAATTTTAGTTTGTGATGTTTCCAGTGAGGATGCTTTCTATTGTTTCTCTGTAAAAGTTAACAAGAACTTGGCACGGGGATTTTGCTCTCTTGCGTATACAGCCATTTCTGGCTTTTCCTTACCACGGTGGACCAAAATGGAGATCTTTGTGGAAAGTTATGGCAATTATCTGCTGTTCAAGCAGAACATCAATAGCAAAAATGTAAAAATAAAACACTTCACCACCTCATTTTGTTTCTATAATTACACCACAATCAACGGCTAAAACAGTGTTTCTCAATCCTGGTCCTCAGGCCCCCTGCCCTGCATGTTTTAGATGTTTCCCTGCTACAACACATCTGATTCAAATGATCAGGTCATTATCAGGCTTCTGTGGAGGCTTGATGATGAGCTGATCATTTGAATCAGGTGTGTTGGAGCAGGGAAACACCTAAAACATGCAGGGCAGGGGGGCCTGAGGACCAGGATTGAGAAGCACTGGGCTAAAAGACAGGCATCACAGAACCATTTATTCAGTTTCAATTTCATGACTGTTGTTGGCTTTAAACTTTTGATACATTATTGTCAAAGCAGTTACAGCACAAACTAGGGCTGGTATCTGATGGATTCCTCCATTTTTCACAGCAGAGTTGTGTGAAACGTAAATAACCACAGATAGACGTTACCAGCAGAAACACTGAGCTAAGCTAACATTAGCTAGATAACCATAGCAGCAGTGGTCTCTTGTCAGGTTTCTTGAATATGTTGGAGTTTACTGAGGCTACTTTACCGTAACAATAGAGACTACCCTGTGATTTATGATAGTTACCTGCTCTTTAGAATAATGCTAGACTGATGATTTATCAGGACAAATGCATTAGGAGATGGAAAGACATGCATGCATGCACACATGCATTTCTATAGGTGCAGACCATTGACATATATAGAGATGTACAACATGACAGCTTCCCAACAGTGAAGCCAAAACATCTGGATCATCCCCTGACGGCTGGCTGCAGTATAGGTCATAAACCCCCTCCATTAAAAAAAAACAAACATAAAAACTAAAACATCAAAGTGCGCATCTAATGATTTTTTTTTCCCAAAGATGGTTTGATCCTTTTATTTATGGTAGTTCATCAAGTTGTGGCTCCAAATGAAGTCACCAGTGCGAGATGTCAGCGCTCGTATCCAGGATATTTTGGCTTCATTTTGGTACAGTGGGAAAAAGTGGAGACATGGTGTCCATCTTCATTTATGTTATTTATGTTATTAACTGTCATAACAATCATTTTGACTTTTGAATTCCAAATTGTATAATCCTCATGATAAATACCAAACCAAGAGATTAATGCATTCACCCTGTTATCCTGATAACTTTTTAAAATGAAATATCAAAATGTACATGTTGTAAAGTTTAATAATGTATTTATCAATATGCTTGCCATCACATAAAGTAAACCGTAATGATTGCATATGCTCACAGTAGTATTTTTCTGTAGGTTAATAAGCATCAGTGATCCCATTCAAATTTTAGATTACTCAGATTATAAACATGTTATTTTAACATGAATAATAACAGGTTTCCTCCATCATAAAAAACAATCATAGTTATGAAAAGGCTGGAAATGAATGAAAAATAAAAACAAAATGTTGAAAACACTGATTGGTACTTGTAGTAAGTACTTTGTGTAGAAATTTGAGAGTTCTAGCCCAAAAATTCAGTGAGTTATAAGTGCAGCTACAGAAGATGTTGCAACCGTCAATTATCTACCGATTAGAACCAGTTAGTTTAATTACTGGTATTTTAATGTGAGCAAATTAATGGAGTAACAATATTACAGTGGCAATTTCTGTGCAGTCAAAGTGACAGCATATGGCTGAAAAAGGTAAAAATGATCACATTTTCTTTGCTCTTGTGTAATTTATATATATAAAACTCATTTTGAATGAAAATACAGGAAAAGTCAGGCAAAAGCAGCATTGTATTTTTTTTTTAAATGGCCACCTTAGCCATTCTAGTGTTAATATGAAACTAGCACAAGTGAAAATGATTCCTTTGGAACTGCAATTTTGGAACAGATTCTTATTTTGAAACGGTTCTTGATGTCCATCCCTAGAACAAAACCTTATTAATAAATCCTATAGCAATAGCTCCAATTTTTTGGAGAAAATTAAGGCAAAGAAGAAAATAAATGCTGCCATGACAAGTTCCTCTTGGTTTTGTTCCACAGTCATCACAGTTTAAAGCACTCAGCTTGCTATAAAACCTCTTCTAACACTTTGGTGGCAGTAGGGGCAAGTCTGAAGGTTACGCAATACTGCCTCCATCCATGCTGTAACTGAAAACAAAAGACTGCAGCTCCACTTAGTGGTGGCTCATGGGAGTTGCATTATGATGGGTTCACAGACGGTCACAATTTCACAAACTGATCGTAACAAGCGGGGGTGTTTTAGAACTGAGCAAAATACAAGTGTTCGCTCCTTCCACTCTCAAGCTGACACTCTCTCCCACCACCTTCACCACTTGTCTTTCTTTATCTTCTCCCTCATCTCTTTTATTAACTGTCTCGCTGCCCTTTCTCTCTTCTGCTACACCTGTATAAAAGTTTGAAGGATGTAGGAAGTGTGATCAGCCCTCTGACGCAGGAGCAGTGAAACTGTTCGAAAAGGAGCAGATAACAAGCTGACATTGCCTTACTGTCCCTGTGTGAGTCAGACACAGGAAGAAATCACTGACCACACTGACTGTGTGTCACTGACTGTGTGAGTCACAGAGTTTTAGTGTAGCATCTAAAGACAGAAGGAAGGAAGGTGCTCATCATCTCAACAGGAAATCATCGTGTTATCAAACCCCTGAGCATCTTAGCGCAGTAGTCTTAGAAATGAGATTCTTCCTGAAAGGATGAGGTTCTACCCAGAACAATTTGCTTCTGAAGAACCCTTTTTTGAGGAAAGGGTTCTCTGCAAGACTAGAAGTAAGACTAAAAGTTCCTTTGAGAACCCTATTCATTCAAAGAACCCTTTTTGGAAGAAAGGGTTCCTTTAGGTTTTCTCTATTTTAACATTGGTAATTGTAACATAGATTGTTAAAATTATGGATTATGTTTTTTGCCTCATCTGTAGAATACAATGGTTTTTCATAGCACCCTCGGACAACAAAAGGGTTATCAGTGACACCCTTATATGTCTTTTTAGACTCTCCTTGGAATATAAAAGGATTCTGGGTAGAACACCAAGGGTGGGTTTCCTTGGAAGAAGGGAATAAAATATAGAATAAAAAAAGTGTTCTGGGGGCGGACGTTTAGCTCAGTGGGTAGAGCGTCCGACCCATGTGTGGAGGCTGTTAGTCCTCTGCAGCGGCTGCTGGTTCGACTCCCGCCTTCGGCCCTTTGCTGCGTGTCATCCCCTCTCTCTCTGCCCCGTTTCTTGTCTACTCTTCAGCTGTACTATCCATTAAAGGCATAAAAGCCCAAAAATATAATTTAAAAAAAAAAAAAAAAGTGTTCTGGGTAGAAGCCCTGGGTGGGTTCCAGATTAAAGCAGAAATCACAGCATGTCATCTCACAGCATTCATCAATCCCTGAAGTGTGTTATTGATTATAGTCCTCACACACTGAACTGTTCCGTGTTCCTCAGATCTTTGGCAGCGAGCCCAGAGAAGAGGAAACAGAGGTGTGGTTCGTGGACATCGCCTATGACGAGATCCCCGAGCGCCACTACAAGGAGTCAGAGGTGAGGCAAGTCAAGTCGCTGACCTCAGGACACAGAGTGAATGAATACATGCAGACATGGCAGAAACAGAGGAGAGGTGGAAAGAAGGATGAGAACAGAGAGGAGAGCGTGTAGATTAACAGAAGAACAAAGAGGGGAGGGGGGACGTCAACAAAAGAGAAATGAAGGGAAGGGATGGCGTGTGAGCTGATAAACACAATAGTGTGTTATCTGTCTCTGGCAGCACCAGCTCATTTTTGACCACCAGCTGGCCATCTGCCTCCTCTGAGTGATGGAAAGGCGTGTTTTATGTGTGGGGGAGGTGATGGACATTAGCTGTGGTGATTTGACATTTGTATGCGTGTGTGTTCGCCCGTCTATCAGGGTGTGATGGTGATAAAAAGCTAGCTATTAATAACCAGGAGGGGTCATGATGTCACTGCAGTGGGGTTTTATTATTGACACCCCCACTCTCACACACACACACGCACACATATACACACCTCCCACCAGGCTTTATGGTCTTCTGCTTTTATCCACTCAGAGCTAAGAATAGCACAGAGATGTCGTCCAGAGCTAAAAGTGGATGTCACATGTGACGGCTGCTGTAAATATCATTGGATTTTGAAGACAGATGCGTTCTGGAAACACCAGAGTCACACCTGACAACACACCACAGACCAGTGTCATACACGAACAAACCACAGTGTATAAGCATGTTCAGGCATCTCCCTATTTATCATCTATGGATATTAAAGCAGTCTCTTCAGCATTTCACAGGCTTTTTTTTAAAAAACATTGCTGCAGCCTAAAATGCCTGACTTCACAGTAGCTTTTCTAAAGAAAAATGCAAAAGAAAGTTGAGATTCTTTTTTTGTTGTAGAATTCATTTAAAATCAAAGGCGCTTTGTTCCAGGGAGAGTAAAACGGCGCTCTATTCTGAGTGTTTCAAGTAACCTTACCAAATAGTCTCAGGATTACAAGAATTATAATAAAGTGTGCTTTATTTGTAAGAAACTAAATCTTTGTGCAGCTCAAAACAGCAAACACAAAACTGTAAAATACAGCATAAAAGTGCATGGAGCAATGGAAAATATTAAAGGAGAAATATGTAATATATTTAGAGTGTTGTTAGTTAGAGTTAGAAATCAATGCAGAATGTTTGCCAAATGAGTAGTGTCTGTTTATGAATCATAAAAAGACACTTAGACGGAGTGGATGTTAGTTAAACAGTTCAACTGAGCAAAATGTTGATGGAGTATGGCCGGCACTAAGGCAGGCAGTCACTGAACTCCAATTTTAGAGTGTGTATTTTCAGAGCAGTGGGCTTTTGTTTTCAGGATAATGGGCTTAGCTTTAACCATAGATTGTATATTAAAGAGGCATTCAGCCTATGTAATATACCGTCTGTGGTTCAACTAGCTATTTGGACTACAGTACTCATTTTTGAAGCCTGTGGTCTTGCATATTACTCCTTTAAGGTAAAACAGTAGTTAGGCATGTTATGTTATAAAAATGTTCTTAAAAGAATGGCAAGCTCTCATTAGCATTTCTCATCTTCGCCCTCTTTGTCTGCCAAGAAAATCTGTGGCACATTTTACACGCAGACAAACAGCCCTCTCCCACCTCCACTGCAAGAGCTTTCCCAGCAGGGTTGTGCATCACCCCCGCACACCATCACAGTCAGACTCATGACCCCGAGACAAATGAGCGCTACGGCATAATAAGTCTATAGGGAGCAGTGATTAATGCATGTAAAGCTTGTGATTAGGGACTCCTACTGTGCAGCCTGGCTGTACTCTGCAGGAAGCTCGTAATGAATGCAGGTGATCTGTGTCCTATAGGAGGTGTGCATGTGTGTGTGAGAGAGATCATAGAGATAAATACAGGAAAACAACATTTTAATGAGGTAACAGTTAACTTTATCCTCCAAGAGGATTTTTGGTATTGCTGTCTTGCAGACACATTAATTCAAATGTTAAAAGAAATAATGACAGATCTTTGTTCTTTAGTTTTAACCATATTTTAGTTATCTAAATTGTTTTAGTTTTTGTCTAGTTTTAGTTTAGTAAATATAAATTTTTAATTAATAAAGCTACAGTAGAAAACAGGTTTAGTTAAAGTGTAATATTCTTTAGAAACTCATTATACTGTATACTTCTAGAAGAAACATCATTTAACCTGTTATTAACATGAACTAAATATCAGCTCCTTTTCCCATTGTATGTCTAGTATACCACATGTCTTCAAACATGCATTTTTCTTTTTGTTACACTTTTTCGTTTTACAATTTGAGGACAGCGAACCTTTGTACTTATTATCTTTAGCATCAATCTCTCAATCAACGACCTAAGATTAATACTCTGGGTCATTCATTTAGCATATCTGACTACAAGAAACAGGAAAGAAGAAATCTGACCGAGGTACCAGGAGGGCGGGACACAGGAAGGGTCAATTGTGTGCTTATAACCTCCCTACTACACAAACTGATCAGTTCCGATTGGATCTCTTCCCAAATCACGCCTCCCAAATATTGTTGTCTAAATTTTATTCACTGACAAAAGTGCCAGTAGATTTCGTCATAGCTTTCAACATCAATCATAAATTAATTTTATTTTCTTCTCTTTATCTGTAAAAAAGTTTGTTGAAAAAACAACAAAAATGAATGTAGTTAACAAAATTATCACTGACATGAGGAACAGTTTCTTATTTTTCTGTGGCTTTGTAGGACCTGAGGTATTTTAAGTCAAAGAAGACCAACCGAGGCCTCCTGCAAGAAGGATGGATCAACACCCAGGACCCCATCATGTGCTCCTACAAACTGGTCACAGTCAAGTTTGAAGTCTGGGGCCTGCAAACACGAGTGGAGCAGTTTGTACACAAGGTCAGGATAAAAAAAAAACAGTTTTTGTGAGATTCTTTTTTCTTTGTGTTGTCTACAAGTTGTAGACTCTCAGAAATACCCTTTCCTTACTCAGTCAAACTTTTTGACCCGTGTAGATGGGTGTCAGTGCCAGGGGCTTTTCATTTTCTGCTCTGGAAACGCAACAAGTTGGCCATGAACCAATCAGATGTTCCATTATCGCCTTCTACAATATCTGCCGTGTTCACATCCTACAGATTGCCTTGCACCACCTCCCTTTACCTTGGCTGCACAGTTTAAACCTCATATCTCCTATTTCCCCAAATCCATTTCACCTAGCCCTCTACAGCATCTGTCCCTGGGGTGAACTGTCCCTGTCCTCTCCTTGCCTGAGGCAGGCACCACACACACACACACACACACACACACACACACACACACACACAGACACAACATACACACACACACACACAGACAATACACACAGAGGTAGGTCATTACCTCCATGCACCACTGGGAGTGACATATTAACACACTCTCATTCTCCAGGTGACGAAACATTTAGAAGTTTAATAGTATGAAACTCACTGCAGCCTTCAGAGTTAACTCAGTCTGAGTCACATCCTCTCTCCTTTAACTTCCTTTTGTCCCTCTTTACCTTTGTCCTTCTGTCATCTTGCATCTTTTGCTTCCTTTTCTCTCTCCTGTCTTCTAATTCTGCACAGGTGATTCGTGATGTGCTGCTTTTGGGGCACAGACAGGCCTTTGCCTGGGTGGATGAGTGGATTGGTAAGTCTGCTCATGAAACATGGGTTAGTTTTGTGTGTAGACACTCATTCATCTCAAAATTTAAGTTTAATAAATATGGCAAATGTTTGATAATGTGGTAAAGCCCTGATCATTTTTGTTAATGGCCTGTAGAGACAGAGGGATGTATAGGCAAGCAGCCAATTTGTCTGACTCAAATTTGAAGTATACCTCAAATAAATTATTATAAAAAGGATACAGCTGAGATGTCTTTAAATGAGCTTGCACAGACATTTTTATGGTGTACAGCATAAACCAAAGTGTCAAATCTGATTTGTTATTGTCTCTCAAATGGATTGATTACTAGATAGGTTCACTAATTACGATTAGCTAACAATTTTAATGTATATTAGACTACTTTCTATCAACTTCACATCAATTGGTAATTCTTTGGCATACACACATAATCAATACAAGTAACTGTGGTTGGGATTCATGGTAACCAGGTGAATGTTTCACTGAAGCAGCTTTGTCATGCTCATAAATTAAACAGTCCTCTCAGTCTTTCTAAGTGTGTAATACTCCATCCCAACAGACATGACCATGGAAGAAGTCAGAGAGTACGAGCGTGCCACACAAGAAGCCACCAACCTAAAGATCGGAACCTTCCCCCCTACCATCTCCATCTCAGAGACCCCCCTGCCATCCAGCACCCGCAGCGGCCCTAACAGCGCCCCATCTACTCCCCTCTCCACAGAGGCCCCCGAGTTCCTGTCAGTGCCAAAGGACCGTCCCAGGAAGAAGTCAGCCCCAGAGACCTTGACTCTGCCAGATCCGGGCCGCAGGGATTCAATCTTCAAACTGCCCAACTTTTTCTCCTGGAACTCCAGTCCGCAGCCAGAATGAGAGTGGGGCTGTGCCACTGGTGAACACCCTCGACCTGTGGATCAGTGGAGGATGCCTGCCCAGCACATCCCACAATGCCCCCTCAGCCGGCTGAAGTGAAGGAGACTTTTCGCTGTCCTGGTGATCCCAGCCCCTTCAGCAGACCCGCCGGTGTCACAGCAAAAGTTAACAGCTCTCAGACTGCCTTTACAGGTACAGACAGGCAGCCTGATCTCCACAGCAAAAAGTCCTGCGAGGTGTAAAGGTACAGTGCGTCCCCATTGAGCGTCAATCAAAAGCAGCTGGAGGCTCCTCATTCGTCTCAGAAAACAGACAGCCAGCACCGTGCACCAGACAGTATGGAGTCAAATTAGTCCGAGTGTAGCGTACATTCCTGAAAATGTTTTATCCCACAGAGCATCACCTTACTTACGTCCAAGCCCAGGGTGTGTTGAGATTAAGTCACTGCACATAAACTTTACGTGTACAGAATTGTTTTTTCATTTGGCTTTACCTTTAAGCATCAGAGTCCCTGGCTTTGTTAACTGGATCTTGTGGTTTGACGTATCTATTTGTGTGGTTGGGACTTTTTGACAGATCCTTGATGGCCACTGTATCAGTTGAGTATTATGGTTTTCATAGTCAGGTGTACGGCAATTGTGTATTCTTGTATATACAGCAGTATGAGCATTATTTAACCAATAAAATGTCCTCAAGTACTTTGAAATGATTATCATATCCAGTGATGATGCTGCTATGAAACTGCTCTTGTGTATTTTAAATGGCAGGACTCTCTATCCTCTTTAGGTGTTTGTTTATTATAGTGAGTTCTGTCAGCCAAAATGTAACTGCATGATTTTGACTACAGAGGCTGTGTCGAAATATTTGTGAATTCAATGTTCTCTATGCTTTATTTGTAATCTGGTCCTCATACTTGATGTTGTGTTTTAACAGGCTGGTCATGTGGTTTGCATGTTTTGCTGCTTTATTCATTTCAATTGTATTCATTTTTCAGTCATACTGTTGATGAGTTTTGTATTCAGTAAATGAAATTAAATCCTATTGTATCTATAATTGCGTGAGGAGTCTTTGTTAATACCATTTATTTCAATTGAATTTTACATAACCTTTTAAAGCAAAGAAATGCATAACCTAAAGTTTTTCAGAAGCCAAAAATATTTACCAAAATTTAATTTAATACAAAATATTTCAGATCCATGTAAGCAAAGGACTAGCTTGACAGACTAACATGTATTTTATTCTATTTTAACTTAAATATTTTTACTGATCTTGAATAAATGCAAAATTCCATTACATCAGTGTAATGCCAACACTAAATCCCTTCTCTGACCTCAGATATTTGCTTTCATTTTGAATATGTGTCAAATTCCAGGCCTGTTTAATCTGGCCTGTGAGAGCTTGCAAAGAATATAATTTGCGCAATATAATTTTATGCTGCTTTATGGAAGTACAGTGTCCATAAACCACATACCCCAGAATGCATCCAGATTTTGTTATCCATAGAAGGTGTTCATGTGGTAGATGTGAGTGTACACAAGATAGCAACTCAATATCATATAGCTGAACAGCTGAGCAAAATGTCCAAGAAAAGAAAAGTTGACGCAGAGGGAGGGCAATTTAAAGAGGGATGGGAGAGCGAATACATCTTTGTCCTTAATAGGGACAAGCCAGTATGGCTTCTTTGTAACGAGGCAGCAGCAGTGCCTTAGGAATAAAATGTACGGCAGCACTTTGACATCAAACATGGAGCCAATTATGCTAACCTTAGCCACCAAGAAAAGCAACAAAAAATCCAATAATGAGAAGGCAGCCTGTGTTCTTAACAGAATATGCTTGCAAAAGTTGAAAAAAAAAATGAATGCAATGAAAGGCAGGTTTATTGTGGCTAAAGAATTCAACTAATCCTGAAAGTGTTTTTTAGAGCCAGTCCTGACCTCCATTGGGCCCTATGCAAATTCTGCTAAGGGGCCCTCCAAACTGACCAGAGAGCCACGTAAACCATTTGCCACACAGTCACACCCCAGTGCTTCCACTACAGTCCTCCCTCCCCAGTTTACTCCATAATGAGGTACAACCCCCCCCCCCCCCACAAAAAAACAGTATTTATTGAATATAATATTTTTGTGTACATCCAAGAGGGAAATACTATGCTTTTTTCATCCACAAAGCTGAAAAAAGGGCATTTGACTTTTTAGCCATACATGGTTTTCACATTACAGTGACACTACAGACATTTGATGATCTTATAGACCATGATGGATTGCTGTAGATTAGTCACGATGCCCAGCTCACAGGAGAAGCCGGATGTAAAGAAGCCAGGTGCAGTTACACAGGGGAAGGGGTGGGGGTGTGGGGGTGTGGAGAGGGCAGGGACTATTTGCATGACTGCTTGACTCCTTGAATACTAAATAAAGGCAAGGTGTAGAGCTATATGTAAGCTGTTTATCAAGCTATTTGAACTTATTTTGCAAAAAACCCATATCAGAGACAATTTATTACTTCTTGCATGTCTTACCTCTATTAATTTCTGATAACTGACGTCTTGTAAACTATTACTCCTTAAATAGGTAATACTACGCTGTAACTGGAATGCTGTAAAATTTACAGCAACTTACTGGCAGCAATTAGCAGGTAAGTTGCTGTACATACATTTCACAGTATGATTACACAGTATGATTACTGTAAATCTAATCATAGTACCACAGTACTGTAATTACTATTACAAAAATAATCACAGTACTGCACCATAATTGTTATCACAGTAATAATCAGCATGCTGTATTGTTTACCACAACACTAATTTAACTCCTGTAAAAATGATCACTGTATCAATTTTAATAACTGTAGAATAACTACATACTGTAAAATGAAGACACATTTTAAACCAAATTTAATTAATTTGATCAATTCATTGAACTTTTAAATACTTAAATACATTTTAAAAAACATTAATCATTGTGTTCAAATCAATGCTGAATGTTCTCTGAATTAGTAAGTGTCTGTGAGTCATACAGCTGTGCATACTCTGATTATGGCTGCTTTTTTCTGACAAAATAGCATTTTTCTATTACATTTCTTTGTTTACAACACGGACAAAAAGAGGTTGTGTGTCATAAACTGCTGTAAAAACCCAAACTGAGACACATATTTTGGATTTGCTGTTTCCATTTGGCCATTCCCATCAACAAAACTCATATCATATGTTCAGATCTGGACAGTTATTGCACATGTAAAGTTTCAGGCAGATTCAACCAAGAAAACAGAGGTTAATGCAACTTCCTGTGTTTTGGTGAAACATTAACCTTCACTGTGCTGTCATGGCAACGCCGTTGGACGATACATCAAGATCTTCACAACATAGAATTTCCAATGTCTTAAGGGTTATCTGATCGGATTTGAGTTGGATAGGGTCAACCTGCTTGGAGGAGCATGTCAAAGTCTAAAACATATTTCCTTTTGCCAGTAGGTGGCGCTATGACTACTGTGGAAAACTGTTCTGAAGATGTGTTCATTGCAGGACCGTTATCAAACATGTGAAGTTCGGTGCAGATCAGATCATTTATAATAAAGTTATAGCAATTTTGTGTTTCATGGCGAGACATCAAATTCCACACCATGGCCACGCCCCTTCCACAGTTCGTCACCACGAGGTCAGGCGCCCATCAGATGCCAGCTGGATACAGGAGGCGCCGGCTGAGCCCACGACCATTGCAGTGAGGTCAGGCACACAACAGCCAGTGAAACATGCCACCAAAGCTCCACTTTAAAAGCCATTTGGCCACTCCCATCAACAAAACTCATATCATATGTTCAGTCCTGGACGACTATTGAACATGTTAAGTTTCAGCCAGATTCAACCAAGTAAACAGAAGTTAATGCAACTTCCTATGTTTTGGCGAAACATTGACCTTTGCCGTGTTGCCATGGCAACGCTGGCTGACAATATGTTAAGATTTTCACAGAATAGCATTAACATGATCTTAGAGCCTTTCTGACCATATATGAGTTGGATATGCTCAACCTGCTTGAAACAGCACGTCAAAATGTAAAACAAGACATTTCCTTTTGCCAGAAGGTGGTGCCATAACTATTACGGAAAACTGTCGAGTAGATGTGTTCAGGGCAGAACTGTTATCAAATGTGTGAAGTTTGGTGCAGATCGGATCATTTATACAAGAGTTATAGCAATTTCCTCTTTCATGGCGAGATATCAAAATTCCAGGCCACGCCCCCTCAGAAATCCATCACGGCGAGGTCGGGCGCCCGTCAGGCGCTGGCCGAGCGGCGGCGGCGGGGTGGTGTGGGGTGGTGTTGTGTTGTGGGGTGGTGGTGTGGTGTGTGGTGGTGTGGTGTGGTGGTGTGTGGTGGTGTGGGTTGGGGTCCTACCTTCTTCAATGCAAATCACCAGAATAAGACAAACATGAAAATCAATTATGTAGCTCACACAGGCACTTCACATGTTGCTTTATGTTATATCCACCCATTTTTATCATTTATATTTAATTTAAAATGATTTATTTCTCTGAGCATCATTTAATGTTTTATTTAATAATTTCCTATTTGTATCTATTTTTCATATATCTGTAGCTATTCTTGTTGTAACTAACATTACTCACAATTATCAAAGATGACATATTATGAATATAAAAATGGCAGTTTGTAATAATCAATATTGCATAATAACCTGTATATAATCTGCATGTTTATCTCTTTCAGAAGGCACCTTGCATGTTCCAAGTCACACAATTTACACTGATAGTAACTTCTTGTTTTGAAATACAAGCAAAAAGGCAGCAGTAACAAGCAGCAACAACCATATATATATATATTCTTCTTTAATAAAAGTAAATTTGCTATGAGGACAATGACATGTGACTTTTTACAAATGCTTTATTTGTGAGAAAGATTAACCAACAATATGCATCAACAAGACAGAAATAATGGACATACAACCAATGATTAAAAAAAAAACAGTTACAATGATGTAATGATATGGTAAAAGTCAGCAGGCTCTATTCTCAGGGTACCTTTACTGTCAGGACAGCAAAACAAACACCTTTTGTATGTCCCCAAACATGAACCAGAGGGCAGAACTTTGTGTTCTGGGGCAAGTTAAATTCAGGGTCAGTTACCATAGTAACTGATGCCAGTGTGAAAATTTTACATGACTGAAAAAAAAAAAAAAAAATTGAATGAAACAAAACTGATACCATACAAAACTTATTTTCTTGAAATGTATGTAAATAAATATTTGATTAATGTACAAGACATACACTGTCATTCCAAAAGAGATTAATATGCAGATTTACAGATTATCATGCAATATGTTGATTATTTAGAGTCCATTATGTATTTGTATTATGTCATCCTTGATAATTATGACTGGTGACATTTGTTACAATGACAATAGATACTGACAGAATGTACCTAAAACATTTTAATATATAAATAAACATTAAATTAATATTCAATATAAATTATCCTAGTTTATAAAATTTGATCAAATAAATTATATAATTTTAGATGGAAACATTAATTTAATGAATAGAATGAGATTTTTGTGAAGAAATTACACATAGCTGAGTGTAATGAACCACAACTGATGACCTTTGGTGAAAAAAGGACAACAGAATATTTGATTATTTTGTCAGTTTGGGTATTTTCTTTTTATCCATGAAGCACTTAATTCACTTTCATTAGCTATAACATGAAGAACCAAGAGCAAAGTTAGTGTATATTAAGAGAAACTTTTTATTGACCCTCACTGCCCCAATGTTCAGACACATTAGGACAAATATACAGAGAGTTAGAACCAAACATGAAATCAATGGTGGTTAAGAACTGAAAATAATATTACATAAGAGAAGCTAAAATTGATCACTATTCAAGTAAAATTCACACTTCAAGCAATATACATAAATTAAACCCAACAATTCAGCACAGACTAAAAGTTACATGATAGTCAGTAAAGTTGCAGCAAATATAATATATATATATATATTTTTTTTTAATGAATACAGTTTTAACTAATTATTCCTGCCTTCTAAACCAGAGACACTCAACTTGTTTTGCCTGAGGGCCACTTTTGCAAAATGACAGGAGGCCAGGTCACATGGGCCAGTTAATAAATGAGCATTATAATAATATTATTTATCAGATAAAATGAATAAATCTTAAAAGGCCCATAACTAGTCCCAAACTAAAACACCTTTTTAAACTGTCTTAATTTAAAGTGACTTGCACAGTTTTGTCTTACAGTAGTCATATTTACCCTGTCCTGGGTTAATGGAGGATTAGAGCTGCTCCAGAAGAGGCAGGTTTAGCTTGTGCTCACTGCTGTTTGTGGGGGAACATGGACTGTTTGGAATATCTAAATCAGGGGTGGACAAACTTTTTCGTCAAGTGTTTTTCATTCTCACTAAAGTTTAAATCCAGCTAAATAATATAATACACACAATGTTACAATAGTTTAAAACACTACATTGTGGTAAAAAGCAACAAAACAGTCAAACATCAATCCACTGGCTGCTTTCAGTGATTCACAAACATTGATGTACCTTCTTGTCAAAGCACCACGCAGAGCTCAGTTTTTATAAAACGTTTTATTTAAAAATAATGACCTGAAAGTTACAGTGTTGGACAGACATGTAGGCACAACCACAGCCACATTTAAGAGTTTCACTTAGCAGGAGACACTGAACTCTTAATGAGCAGTTCATTTGGCCTATAGTCAACCACAGCACATAATAAATATTAGACTCAAGTGTTCATGTTTTTATCTATACACATACGACCACAATCAAAGCACATGTTGCTGAATACTCTGCTTCCAATTTAAAGAGACAGTTCACCCCAAAGTCAGAAATGCACATTTTTCCTCTTACCTGTAGTGCTATTTATCCTTCTAGATTGTAGATTGTTTTGCCCGATTTTGAAGATATTGGCCGTAGATGTCTGCCTTCTCTCTAATGTAATGGACCTAGTAAAAATAATGTAGTTATGGTAGATTCTACTATAGACAGAAAGGAGTTTGTGGATTATCCGGTGTGACCAGGTCATGATTTCTGGAAAGCGACACTGATGCAAAAATTTTTCAAATATATTTATATTTTTTTGTGATTTGAGCACCACAAGCCGAGTGTCATCTAGTTTCACGATATTGGAAAGAAAAAAATATGTATTTTTGATTGGGAGTGAATTGTCCTTTAAATTGAACAAAAATGTGAGTGAACAATGGCAAAGTTATAACTGGTTAATAAAAGTCGGAGTTTAAAATGTGCAAAGTTCAGTTTAAACATTACATGTTATGATGACAACATCTTCTTTTAAAAGCAAACATCCATAAACCTTAGAAACCCTGATATTAAAAACATTTTTTTTTTAAATTGAATGCTTTTACAGCACAAGGTGTAATGACAGCACAAAGACAAATAAAATGAGGGCATGTTTTCCCAACGTTATATGTAAACACAATAAAACCCACCACCAAACGTTAACCAGTCGATAAATGTGTGAAGTGCAAGCAAAGAACAAGGCATGAGTCTGTTTTCGCTGTGCGTGATTGTGCCATCATTACGTTTCTTCCTTCATTATCTTTTCTCCAAGTCTTTGTTGAGGCTGCTTGTTGTCCGCCCCTCCCTGAGGTTCCGCATGGCATTGAGGAAAAATTCATACCAAAAAAAGGTGAAGCCTGTTGACAAAGCTGCCTTCACAAGGCTGGGTGAGAGGCCTTTGAAGAAGCCTCGAACACCCTCCTCTTTGGCTATTTGAACCGCGCAGTCCAGCAGGCCTCTGTAAGTCCGCACCTGCACGAGAGAGACCGGAGATAATGCTTAAATATCAGAGGTGGGAAGTAACAAAGTACAAATACTCTGTTACTGTACTTAGGTAGAGCTTTCAGGTATCTGTACTTTACTTGAATATTTATTTTTCTGACAACTTTTTACTTTTATTCACTACATTTTTGCACAAATAGCTATACTTGCGACTCTTTACATTTTCGAAACCTTTTGTTACTTTAGTTTTGCATTTAACTGGAGAAAAGGCGAGTTTCATTTAGCTTTGCCAGTTGAACTTTTTACTTTTATACATTTCAGAGCCTGAACTTTTACTTCAATAAAGAAGTTGAATCAGTACCTCTAGTATTAGTACTTTCACTGACACAATCATCTGTATAAGTATCTGTTTACTTTTGCCACCCCTGTTAAATGTTAGACCAAAAACATGGGCTCCAAAATGTGAAACTGCAATTGTCTTCTATTTGTATACTACCAATACTATTGGCACATCATTCGTATCAGCAGATAAAAGCTTTAAAATGAAATATCAGTATCGGTTTAAAATGCAGATATTTCTGCCAATAAGATGACATTTTGTTTAGGCTCACATGACGCCAGTATGTCTGCGGCATGGATGTTTTTTGAAGTGTCCTAATGGGACATCAAAGTTGTTGTTTGCAGTGATCAGAGTCCGTCATGTGATGAGGAACCAAATCACACAACTATCAGCACTAGTTTTCTTATTTTCCCCATCTCGACATGCACTCTTATTTTGAAAAGTGTTGCATTTCATTTGGAAAAGTACTGTATTTTATTTTGAAATAATACTTTTTCACTAAAATCTGTGCTCCAACTCATGAAGCACGTAGTGGCAGAGCTTACCTGTCCAAAGTGAACTCTGGCTGCCTCAAAGCCGCCCACCTGGAGTCTCTTCTTGAAGAGGTCAAAGGGGTACGTGATTGTTTTGCTGATCATTCCAGCTCCACTGCCACAGATCAGGCTCCTCAGGTTTCCTTGAGGAGGGAGAAAAGTCACCAGATTCAAACCGTGAATACCTCATATATAGAGGCACACAGAGACGTCACCAGAAGTCACATTAAATCAGACAAATGTTTTATTTTCTAACCAAATATTTATTGGCACTGCAATTGTTGTACCTCCAAACCATCAAGATGATTTAATATTATTTAATTTATTATGAAATACATTTCCACATCCTCACACTGTACTTTTCATCTCTCCCTCTCTTTTTATTTTTATTTTTGACTAAACTAAATTTTAAGAACTGAACCCCATCACCACCCTTCCTTTAACCGGGGGCACTGACCAACTATATGTTAATCGAATAATCGGTATTAAGAAAAAAAAAGTTTAAATTCTCAGATTCCAACATCTTAAATGTGAATATTTTCTGGTCTCTTTACTCCTTTATGATAGTAAACTGAATATGTTTGGTTTGTGGGCAAAACAAGACATTTGAGGACATAATCTTTGGGAAATACAACATTTTTCACCACATTTTACAGACCAAACAACAGAGAGATGACGCTGGAATTACGCTGCATTCATGTTTCTGGATGGGTTCATTTTACTGCAGTTCACAGTACTAGAATATTATACGTATTAGTATTAGAATGTATCTTAATAATAATAATATTAGAGTATGAAAATTAAGTACCTGTGTAAAAATGTAGATAAAGGTTTTTCTCAATAATAACATGCAACTAAGGGTAGCATTACTTGTGATTTCCCGAATAACTTTTTGGTGTTTGGGTGCATCCTTCATGTGCGTAATGTGGTGTAATAAATGTGATGGGTGGGACAATGACTGTGATATACACTGACCTCCAGAGTTTCCTGCTGTTGAGGGTGGAGCCAGCAGCTTTTTAAAGACATTGTAGGTGAAGAACTGTAGCCCAGCGTAAGGAAACACTGCCAACAGTGTTGGAGACAGTCCGCGGTAAAATGTCAGCACTCCCTCAGAGCGGCACATCGTAGACACAGCATGTCGCAGGTTGTTGTACACCTGAGAAGATGCATGAAGCAGAATACATAATACTTTTGGTGGGGTACATAAAATTAAATACATTGCATTCCCAGCAGTAAATAATAATAGCTCCTAATGATTTAATTAATTTAATTACCAGGACCTGAACTCTAGTTATTTACCAATTAAAATAATTGTTTATTAAGTTTTTGCTCAAACTTGACCATTATGAGTCAATGAGCTTACCAGCAATGTGGTGATCAGCAGCAAAACTGTTTGCTACAGGTAGGAATTAGGGCTACACGATTTGGTACAAAAGTCATATTGCGATTATTTTGACTGAAATTGCAACAATATGTGATACAATCAGTGGAAATGATCAGTTTTGCATTACAATTTTCGTGATCAATGAAAAAAAAAAACTATTAAAATCGTGACGATGTGATATTTATTGAGGTCTGTACCAAACAAACATGTTTTCTTTCATCTGGAGAACAAGGTTTTTAGGCCAGGTCATCTCTGCAGCACTATAGTGCCTCATTTTAACGCTGTTTCCTCATACATTTTTCCTTTTTCTAAAAATTGTGATCTGGTTCCGCTCCTGCGATTTGGATATTGCACTTGACCATAATCGCAGTTTTATTGTAATTGGGATTAACTGTGCAGCTCTAGGTCTGATGGTGCTGACTGAAACGCCACAAAAAAAAAAAAAAAAAGGACTGAACAGCCTCCTGCGTGCACAAATCTACTACCACAGCAATCCCAATTTTCATTGCAATCAGTGGTTACTGTTTCTCCCCTACCACACTCACAGTACAGTGACTTTCTGTCTTAACACAGGCTGACAGTTTTTTTTTTTAAATAAAATAAATCAAAACAACTAGAACTAAGAACCTACTATCAAGAACCTTCTGTCAGCAGTGCTACCTTGGGCTCTCCCTGAGCTGCAAAGCGTGTCCGCAGTGTGTCCAGAGGCTGGCAGACCACTGTAGCAGAGCAGGCAGCCAAACCGCCACACATGAAGTGAACTCCTGCCGTCTGGCTGTCATATTGCGTCGTCTTGTGCACCACCTCAGTCAGAAGCTCAAAACTGGCAAACTGCAAAGCACACATACACAGTTTTGTATAGATACGGGCATTTTTTCAAGTACTTGTTAGTGTGAGTGTGCAGTTTACAGTTTACAGGCGCTACCTGGACAGCCCCGTAGCAGATGGAGAGGAGTTGTGCCGGGATGTGGCCCTTCCAGAAAGCAGAGAGTCCCTCCTCTGAATGAATACAGCGGGATGCCTGAAATAATCCCCAGTACTTCCCTTCCGGCCTCTTTGAAGACACTCGCTCAATCTGCAGCTGTGGGGAGCAGAAATACTGATAAACATACAGGAGGCAAGCAGCATGTTTAATTGAGAGATCAGTTGCTGAAAAAAGAGCGAGGAAACCAAATCAACCACTGACGAGAAATGTGATTTAACTCTACTCTGTGTGGGACTCAACTGCAACAACTGCATATACTGGTATATCTTTCACTGCTTAAAATGTGGAAAATACTGAACAATCATTAGTAAACAGGATTTGATTCAGATATCTCCCAAATCATGAATCCACAGTCAGTACACAGTTACCTGAAATCTGATTTTAAGCACGTCGAAGGGGCTGATGAGGGCTCGAGTGACCATCCCAGCAGCTGACCCAGCCAGGGCCGCCTCCTCTGGGGAGAGGGCTGCACCCTGAGCGTTTGGGTCATAGCCCACCATGTCTCCACCGCCTCCAATTCCTGTTAACACCACGGACAGGAATTATGAATAACGTGCACAATGTAAGCTCAATTAAAAGTAAATTTTTATTCACTTTTAAGAAATATTGTTTGAAAATATAATAGATGTATATCAAACACAAATATGGCCCTGAATTATGTGTTAAATCTTCATTCAAAAATCATCTTCGAGCCAAACATCTTTAGTTTCACAACTGAGAGCTGGCAGCCTTCTTCTGGCTACTAGCAGATTCACAAACATTCAGGAGGAACAGAATGTGAAAAGTTTGTCAAATTTTCATTTGTATCACACTGCATACTATGCTGATTTATGATTTTTCCATGAAAAAAAAAAAAAATTCCTGAAATGCACCAGACTCGTCAAGCTGTCGTAACAAAGATGTCTCACACAATGTCAACTTGTAATTAAAAATTTCTTTTATTATTAATTTATTGCAGGTTTGCTCACTAAAGTCATCAAATTCATCACTTGTTTCATTCATCCTGCCACATTTATACAGTTTTACTACAGACAGAATGAAGGAAATTAAATAAAGACAGAGACAGAAAAGAGAAAAAAGAGAGCAAAGCAAAACAGACTTAATTCTAATTTATTCAAATACATTTTACAATTCTACTCCTCTTCCTTTCTTATGAATTCCTCCTCTCTGTTTCTCAGCCAATAAGTACTTCTTTCCATTTCTTGTTTCTTTTCAGCTGTTAGTTTCCATGTGTTTATAGATCAATTCATCCAATTATGTATAATTTGTTTCAATACAGCTATGCATTTACACAAATATTCCTCCTTCCTATCCTATCCTTCCTATATCTCCTTCCCTCTCTATTTATGATGGAATGATATCTAACACAATACTGGATGGTGGCCGTGCTTTTTCTTGCTTGTTCAACACTGAACAAAAGTAAAGAGATGTGACTTGTTAGCCTCCTGTTCCCCTAATCCCCTCCAGCATTTGGTGCAAAAATGACATAATTGAACCTGAATGATACACAGTGACTACAGTCATAAACATTCATAAAGATTCCTTCCTGTTCATGGAAGGTGTCATGTCATGGTTATGAGGTCTTATGCACACCCCTTCACATAAAGTGTTAACATACATAGACAGATAGATATAGATATAAAATATAGATATACAGAAAGCACTGGCGACAAATATAATCTAACAATCAAGAACTAAATTTGGCTTCATGTAGTGGTCAAATCACTAGTGAACTTCTTTTTTTCCTTCACTTACTATAATGCTACTATGATCAAATTTTAAAAAGAGTAGATAAAGCAGCGTCATTGCTTTAATATTCATTGATTATTGCTTAGTTTAGGGAAAAAGTGTCTGTAGAACAGTCAAAGTCTAAATGTAGCACTTGCTCTGACTCTGAACAGATTAGTGAGTAAATGGTTCCATAAACCTGCAGCCACACATTGTGGTTTATAGAGAAGCAGCACTCATAATACTGTTCATAAGATGCTCCTCAAGTGCTGGAAGTTTAGCACACAATTCTGACTCTGAGCACAGCAAAATAATGAGAACAACAGGCAGGGGGCAGAGTCTCTGCAGATACAGCCACCATTACACACCTCAGCATGTACTGCTGCTAAAAAAGATGCTGTATGTTGGCTATTATGTTGTATTAATTTGTTTTCCAATGTTCTACTCCCCTCTCCATCAATGCTTTGAAAGAGTGTATTCGTTCCTGCAAACCTTATGGAAAATATAATAAAAACTTGCTCAAAAAAAGAGAGACTGTAGTTGCTGGGAAAAAAAAAGTCAAAATGCGTGAGACACGCGAATCAAGAGTGGACGGAAGCCACGGAAACTGCTCATGTATTGGGCCCAGAATTTTGTGCAACACCCCTGTAAATGAGGACCACATGAACACATGAACAGTCACAACATGTAGAGGACATGCACTGGGACCTTGGGAGTAGGCTAAGCTAAGCTAACAACAACAGAGCAGCTGTACACTTTGTACCGAGGCACAGGACTACAGCGGTGACACAGGCAGACAGACACTTACCTTATATTAATTCTTTCATTAAAAAAAAAACTACAGTCAGCTACACCACTGACGCCCGACACGGACAGTCCACCACTGACCGGCTCAGGAACATCTTTCCATCGCACGCCAAAATTTACAAATACCACTTCCGGGTCAGATCGCGCACGCGTACTACATCGCTCAAAGAAGAAATACCGCTGAAAGATGTATCACTGCCTCAAGTTTTGTGTCGCTCTTGCTATACCTAAATCAATCGATCAATAAATCAATAAATAGGAAAACAAAATAACTGTATGGAGAACATAAAACTGTACAAGGGAAATGTAAACTGAAATATATACCGTACATCTTATTTGTTTGAGGTCATTATAGCCTTCTTGTTATTTGTTATACAAAGTCAAAGAGGTACTGTAGTCCAACACAGAATATATGAATAACGGGAATGTTTTTTAGTGTATGCGATATTTGGTAAGAAGACTTATAAGCTTGAGAACATTGTTAATAGTTTGTGAGTCTGTATTATAACTCAGAAACAAGACCATGTCTTCAATCAAATATTATGTGTTTTTCATTTTTTTATTTGGCTATTACATTTACTAATGTGTTGTAAAAAACATCACCACCACAACAACATATCAAAATACAAAATAAGACAACACATGCACCTTTACACACTCCTTTTTGTATATATTTGCAGTTATTTTTATTGGTATATTATGTGTTGATATATTGCAGTAGAATGTATATTTTACATAAGTCTTAAATTCTATTCTTTATAATTCTCTGTGCTTATATATATATACATTCTTGAATGAGAGCACCTGTAACGTCAACAATGTCCCCCTGTGGATCAATGAAATATTCTGATTCTGATATCTATGTCCAGGAGGAGTTGTGGATACTTGGCACAGACCTACGTAAACCATTTTTCCCAGGATTACGAAGGCATGTCCCGCCCTACTCTGCTTCTGATTGGCTTATCCGACATTCTTACCCCAATTTAACCAATCACACTCCTCATGCCTAAACCCCGGACAGCGAGTAGAAGCCAATCAGAGTCAGAGGAGGGCGGGCCATGACTTGGTTCTCCTGGGAAAAATACGTACTTTGGGTGGCAGTATGCACCAAAACACAAAGGAAGAGGCGGGTTGGCATCTTGCTGTGATCCTTCATCTCTGAAAGCCGTGTCGAGTAACGTCTGCTTATATCCATCCTGTGAAAAAGACCAGCAGTGAATTTGGCGTAATTTCACTGTTTATTATCGAAACGTGAGTAGCTGATTTAATCTGGCTTTCCTACCAAGCAGCAACTAAAAACACGTAGTTAACGTCAACCCGTTTCTTTCTTTTGACGACCATTTGTAACGTAATTTCAGGTCAACGTTATCCAACTTGACGCTAACTCGTCTAACATTAGTTACGTCGGGTTTCTGTGAATGAGAAGAGGCACGCAAGACCAGCTAAGCTAATTCATCATCAGTTAGCGTTAGCTCTTAGCTGTCAGTGTGTTGACAGCTGTGTTACCGCTTCGTTTTCTCTCGTTAACTCAGCGATAATCGACATAACGTTAAGTTAACGTTAAGCTAACGTTAGCTACATGACACGTGATGGAAGTGTGGTTAATATATTTGTGTTGAAACACATCACTAACTAAAAGACTGCTGTGTTGTTGTGTGTTGAATCTGTTGATTTTGGGGTGTCAGGTGACCTCTTGGTTGACCTGAGTTTGCCCGTGTAATCCCCCCCGATCCCCCAGTGAATGAGCTGTAGGGAGCAGCCGGTTTGATGACAGCACAGGATTTTTGTGGTTATTGTTGTCACACAAATTGTTCTGTCGTCTCTTGTCTGTCTGTCTGTCTGTAATGTATTTTGTGCCCAGGCTTGGAGCAGGACCTCAATCTGTTAATGAAAAAATTGCATTTATTTTGAAAAACACCTGTTGTATTTTAACCACTGTGTGTGTGGTGTGTGTGTGTGTGTGTCAAATGTATGAAAAAGTGTTGTCTGACATTCACAGCGGGACAGGCCTCAGGTGTAACTTGGTATCAGCTATAATGGAGAACTCAACTGATGACTACAGGATCCAGTCTTTTGACCTGGACACACAGATGTTGTTGAAAACAGCCTTGAAAGGTTAGCATTGTTATTGTAGACTTATTACTCATTTAGAGGAATTTCAGTACCGTGTCAGTGTTGCAGACTTAACCTAAACTAAAATAACTTTTGTTTCTTTCAGACCCAAGTTCAGTGAACCTGGAGAAGGTATCCAATATCATCATGGATCAATCTTTAAAGGACCCAGTGTTCAGCAAAGAGGCTGGACGCATCTGCTACACCATTGTGCAGGTCAGTACTGTTTCAGTTTGACTGGTTGTCCGTGTGTTGTTGTCCACGTTAAAGGGTAGCTTTTCAAAGTGGATGCTCTTTTCTAGTGTTTTTTTTTTTAATCTAAGTAACTAATGTGAGCAGCAATTTTTAAAATTGATCCCGTATTGAGCAAGACTCCGTCTGCAAAAATGTAATTTTAACTTCATAATCTTCATGCAAAGTCAACGGAAACAAAATAAAACTAACCAAAAACGTCTTGACTCGTCTTAAGTTACATTTGAAAATACTGGGAGAGGAGCAAGAAGGAGGTCTGACATTATGTAAGATCAGGTAGAGACAGCATGTAGAGCCAGCATATTTTCACATCTAACTCAGTGAGAGTTTATTTCTACGAAACAAGAGTTGGTGATTGTTGAGAGAAGCCAAGACGTTTGTGGTAAACTTCAAGCCTGCTGACTGCAACACTCTCTCTCAATACTGGACCAATTTATATATTAAAAAAAATTGCTCCCCATTAGTCACCCATTAGAAACAAAAATCTGGCAAAATAGTGTCCAGGATGAAAGATACTGAAGTTACCCCTGAGTTTGTTTGATCAAGACAGTGTACACCATTGAAGCAGGGGGATTTAAGAAACCAGAGCAGGACTGAAATATCTGATTGAGTCTCTTTAACCAAATTCTTAATCCTCTTTGCTTATTGATGCCTAACTGGTAGTTTACACTTGAGCAACAGGAAGCTCTTAAGCCAGCTTACCAACACCACAGTGTTTCCGAACTCTTCTGTCCGTACTGCATCTTTCATCTGATCTCTCTTGGTCACCTTGTTTAGGCTGAGGCCAAGCAGAGCAATGGAAATGTGTTCAGAAGGAACTTGTTGAACCGGCTCCAGCAGGAATTCAAGGACCGTGAAGAGACGAGGGGGCGCTCGCTGCAGGAGTGGGTTTGCTACGTCACGTTCATCTGCAACATCTTCGACTACCTCAAAGTAAGTCACTGTTATTTCCTATCAACATTTTTCAACTTAATCATTTTATCACAGTCTTAATCATAATCACAGAGCAACATTAAATTACTCTGGATCAAAGCATCTGCAAAACAGCTTGGATGTGTTTTCTTTTAGGTGTGACCTCGTGATGTCTTTGATTACATCCTGTGTTACACTGTACATGCGCCTCTCTTGTTGCTGTTTAAATGCATCTTCTTGAACTTGTTGGCTGTAAAGTCTTGTAATATAAGTGTGTAGTCTGTCAGTTGTGGGAAAATGAAACAGAAAGGTGTGGCCCTAGTTCACTTTCAAAACCACTGTAGCTTGACTCAAGTTTCATCCTTGAATTAATGGCCATTGTCGTTTTGCACAGGGCACCTCTTATACCGAGACAATATGGGCTCTTTTCTCACTTGTGTGAAATTGGAGTCTGACACTTAATGACATGGTTGTCGTGATGAAAGCTTTAGGTCTTGAACTCTCCGTGTATGCCTTGATATTTAGGTGAACAACATGCCAATGGTGGCCCTGGTCCATCCTGTGTTTGACTGCCTGATGAGGCTGGCCCAACCAGATGCGCTAATGAATGAGGAGGAGGTAAGGATTTTCTTTAGATTTATATTTGGTAAAATACTATTACTCAAGACTGGCTGGTTAAGAGGAGTGAGGAATTGACAGTTGGTATTGGTTGTATATAGTTTTTTTTTTTTTTTTAAACAACCATGACAATAAAATAATACATGAAACTGTGGTGATTGTATAGATCTTCTGTGCTGCAACATCCATATTTTTGCATTTCAGTCCACCACAGGCTCATCGGTTTTGCTGATACTGAGAATCAGGGCGTTGTCGTTGCACCATGTGATGAAGCTCTCTATCAGTCCTCTGTTCTCCTCTGTAAAAATAGTCTCAGTGTGAAGTGAAGACAGCATGTTTCTCACTGGGAATTATTCACTGGAATCATACATGTCAACAAGTCTACACATATTGCGTGGGTTTAGACAGACGTGGACTTAAGCTGCAACTTGACTGGTTGGCAGAGGCATACAACCGCGAGGTGGAAATTCAAGTTTTTTCCTTCAGCAGGGTGGTGTCTGAGGCTGTTTTCTTATTGTATATAAAGTCATTTGACTGATGAATAACCACAGATACCAAGTGTACAAAACTTTATTATCATTTTCTTTGAAAAAAATACTGCAAACATCTTTTCAAAATATTCTCTAGAAAATACCATCTTTCATCTTAATTAATGGGCAAAACTGTTGAATATACTTTTTTTTAAAAATACGAGACAACAAAAGAAGCGGATGAAAATTTTTTGTTGCATTATTTGGACGTGCCAAATGGTCAAATTTTTAAGATGGCATTCATTGAAAGAAAACATTATCAGAGTCAGTTTGTGTTTCACAGGGGCGTCTTCATCCTTCTTTAAGTCACTGACGTCTCCTTCCACCTCCCTCTGCAGGTGGACTGTCTGGTGGTGCAGCTGCATCGCATCGGAGAGCAGCTGGAGAAGGTGAACGGCCAGCGGATGGACGAGCTGTTCTTCCTGCTGCGGGACGGCTTCCTGCTCCAGGAAGGCCTCACCTCCATGGCCCGTCTGCTGCTGCTGGAGATCCTGGAGTTCAGGGCTGGAGGCTGGTTGCTCAGCAGCACCGCCCACAAGTACTACTACAGTGAAATCTCTGACTAGGATCGTTGCGAGGACAAGGGTGCTGAGCAGCTGTTCTGCAGGTGCATTAGCCAACCTTCAAGCACCTTGGATACCTCTCCTCCTTATTCACCACTGATTTTAAAACCAGCAACATCCTCCAGGAGATCAGTGGAGGGTTTCGTGAAGAGTGCGGTTCATAAACTGTAACAAGACTTTCATTTTGCTGGATTGTTCCCTGCGTTTGATAATATTACCAAGACATGGTGCCGTGGATGTGGAACGTGCAATAGTTCAGGAGTTGAAGTTCAGTTAACGAGGTTTAGCCACATTCAGGTACACTTTGTTTAAGGTTTGATTACAGCTAAAGAAGCTGAAGATATTTTTATGTTGTTTTTTTTAATCTTGCAGGCATTCCTGTTTTGAGAAAACATTTCAAAGTCCAACTTATTTTTTATCAAATCCAAAGGGCTTGGAACAGACATTCCAGTCAGGTGGAAGCTGATTTGGTTTTTGCTTTACTTTTTTTTATTGTTGTGTGACCAACTTTTTAATTTAATTGAAAATCAAGATTTTACTTATTTAGTTGAATATTTTAGCATTGAATTAATGGTTTGAAATGCAGTTCAGAGGAATTTTCTAATTTGTCCAGTAGGGTTCCTGTTACTGTTTGGTTACATCTCGTCATGTGAGGCCGTTTTGTTGGATGAAGAATGTGTCTTAATTCAGGGATTTTCTTTCATTTTTTTTTTTTTGTTACAGCTCAGTATATAAAATTACCAAGAGATTGATTACAGTTCAAATTTAAACTGTTTTCTACAAATAAACCAACAAAAACATATTTAATAAATTTCAGGATTCAGCATCATCCAATACATTATTGTAGCGGTGCTGGAGGACAGTGGTGGAAGAAGTACTCAGATCATTTACTTTGTGAAATTCCTCCTTTTGATCAATAAATATATCTTAATTTAACTTGAACCAGAGTAGCTTTTAAATTAAAGCTATTTAATAAATGTAGTGCAGGAAAAAGTACAATATACTAGTATAAAGTAGCAGAAAACATAAATGCTCACGTGAAGTACCTCAAAATTGTACTTAAAGGGACAGTTCACCCCCAAATCAAAAATGCATATTTTTCCTGTATTTTACCCGTAATGATATTTATTAATCTAGATTGTTCTCATGTGAGTTGCTGAGTTTTGGAGATATGTTGCAAGGACAAGGGTGCTCATGAAACAAGGTCTGTGGATTATCTTGAGTACCCGGGTCATTTTTTTGTCTCTTTGTGCACCACAGGCCGAGTGCCATGAAGTTCAGTTATATTCAAGAAAAGGCAGACATACTTTACCTCTTGTGTCATACCTTAGGAGTAAATTTTCAGCTTGTGATTTTTTGTTGTAGAACTGTTTTGAATGGAAAAATGGTGCTGAAAGGAAACTAAAGCGTTTAAACAGACTTTAGTTTTACCACATTCTTGTAAATAGGTTTGTACTTTAATGTTATGAAACTGGTTTGATTGTGTAAAATGCAGCTAAAAATGAAACTGAAGATTTGCACCATGATGTGTAAAGTAATTTTGATTTTGTCAAGATGGATTTTATAAAACTGATATTGTTCAGAAACCAGTATCGAAGTCAAGGTTACTGTTGGTACTGGTATCAGATTTTTTTGAATGATACCCAGCCCTAGACATCTCTACAGCCAGTATCTCCGAAATTTGCAACACACACCATAACAATGTAGATGGATAAATAGCACTACAGGTAAGAGGAAAAATATATATTCTTGATTTTTAGGTCCCTTTAAGAACAGCGCTGGAGTAAATGCACAGTTAGTTTCCACCACTGATGGTATTTCCTCCCCACACATGTGTTCAAGTCAGTTATGAGTATTTTCCTTTGAATTCATCTTCCACCAGCACTGCAGCAAACACTGTACCTGAGCTCAGTTTTCTGTTGGAGTCTGTTGTTACCTTTGTTGATGCTCAGTGACGACTTTACATGTCTTCAACCAAAGCTGTGCCTTGGAATCAGACAGACACAAGCATGAGACGAATGTCATGTGTTTAAAATATCACATCGCTTTGAAAGGTCATAATTTGTCAGCACCGCACCTGTGATTATATAGATTGTAAATGAGCTGAGCTTTATATGAAATTGGCTTTCAAAGCAGTCAGACAATTCAGCTTTGATCAAAGACAAAGACAAATGAAAAGAATTTCATTAGCACATTAGGACATTTAATATCTTCCAGAGTTATGTTTTGTGTTTTAGCTTTAGTATTTGTCACCACATTCAGATCAAGTTGAGGCTAAATAGGTTGGATTGATCCTAAATTGTTAAATTAGGAATAACTAAGTTTGAATGCTGTAGGCACTAATGGTCCCTAAAGGGCACAATACTGACTGCAATATACAGTATGTTTCTATATTTTATTACACTGTTGCAACATTTTTACATCACTCAATTCCATTTTTATGGTTGGGCTGTATATTTAATGCAGATTTATTTGTTCTAATAAATCTTTGACGTTTTTCATTAATTCCGTTTTATGTGTTTATTGGGTGTTAATTAACAATACAAGTGCTTATTATACAGAATGTTATTTCTCAATACAAAAAGAATTCCATGTCACCCTTTAAATTTCTACAACAGCATATTAGGGCCAAATTATATATTAATGGAAGCAGTGGATGGGGGCAATATTCTGAGATTAAAATCACATTTACGAGGGGAAAAAATCAAAAAGAATTGTGTGTTTTGTCACTTTGCAAGGTTTTTATTCAACCTTAGTAGTTCCTTAGATCAGCTCATCTAAATAATCAGGTTATATTGCATTGAACGGCTGATCTGGATGCGGCGACAGCTTTTGTGCAGCAGGAAACTACAGCATAATTGACGGACACAAGGATATTGGCTGCAAGCAAGCGAGCTGAAGACGAGTGAAAGGGGGAACGTGCGAATATGGACAGAACTTCCCCCCTGGAAGTTACGACAAATTCAACCAAGCGCCATGAATTCTTAATGACCTTGCAATTTTGTCCAATCACCGCAGCTTTTCTGCAAATTTGACCAATCACTGTAGCTTCCTGCAAGCTCCACCAGTCTTAACAGTTCACTGCGCAAACTTCACACATGTACGTTTTGTTTTATTTTGTCACAGGCGCTGAAAGGTCTGCAAGGTTCATCATTGTTACTGACATTTATTGATGTTCTGTACACTTAGATATTTTATTATTTTGTGCTGGCTGTTTTGACTGAGGTTGAGCTCCAAAAAAACATTTGCTTCTTTGTGGAATAACCCCCAGGTGCACTTCTTCCTTTACAAATAGAGCATATTTTGTTAGAATGTTTTAGGAAGGTTACTTGAAACACTCAGAACAAAGTGAGTTTTTTTTCTCCCTCAAACAAGTTGTCTTGGGCACATAAATTGGGCACACACAAAAACAAAATTGAACAAACAATTTTTGCTTGCTCCCGCAATAAACACACAAATTTTTAGAAAAGTTGCTGTGAAATCAGGCATTTCAGACTGCAGCAATCCAAAAAAAGCCAGTGAAATCCTGCAGGGACTGTTTAACAGTGAATTCAGCCTGCGAACTACACTGCAGACTAGAGTCTCTGTTAACAGTGACAAACCGATCCGCATTACATAGGCTCATCTCCTATATGACACATCTATCCCCACTGTGCTGCATTATTATAAACAACAATGGACTGTCCTCTCCTTCACCTCCTTGCACTGTTCAGGTTTGCTCTCTGCCGTAGTGTTAAACATTCTCACACTGTTGTAAATTGTTAACCCGTTAAATACAAGTTATCCTGACCACACCAAAAAATAAACAACTTAATTTTTTTTTACAACTTTAATCTCAGAGGATTACTCTCCAGCTCCATCATTTTTTTTTTTTAAATCTAAGGGCTCTTACACACTGTCAGAGATTTCACTGTTGTCCTGAAGCACTTTCACAGCACAGTCCATCCCCTATTCACAGAAGTACTTGAAACAACAGTGAATCTTCCATGGTCCTTTGTTGCCAACACAATGTCTGTCCAGTCTGTCAGTCTGGAGACACATTTAAACTGACAGTGTTTCCGTCCTGACAGGTGTCCTTCTACCACCAGCGGTAGTGAGCGTAGGCTCTGTTGGCTTCGGCCATTTTGTGCAGCTCGTACTTCTTCTTGACAACGTTGCCCTCCTTCACATAGGCTTGTAACAGTTCCTGGGAAAGTTTTTCGTACATGTGCGTGCGTCGGTGTTTATTGTCCCTGCACTCTGTGATCATCCATTTCATTGCAAGGAAGCGGCGTCGGTTGTCTGACAGAGGGATGGGCACCTGGGTAGAGATCAAACAGAATATAATTTGACTTTTTTGTGCTTTGTTAGCAGAGGATTAATGACAAAAAAGCACAAATCTGCCTCATGACTGACCTGGTAGTACTTTCCACCTTTCTGTATGCTTGCCAGCCCAACAACAGGCTTACAGTTCTCCAGAGCCTGATGAAAAATTGTGTAGGGGTTACACTCAATCTCTTCCTTCTTCCCTTCTGGAGCTTTGTGGTATTTCTCCACCTGTTTCCTCTTTATGTTCTCCAGGGTCTGGAAGCAGGAAGAGAGAAGAGAATTGTGGTCATTCGTATACTATTAGGCCAACAACAAATCTTTTGAGCTTTACTTTGAGACTGTGAACAGTGCTTGTTTTCTTACCTGTGTCAAGATCTCCCGGGCCAAAACCTTGTTTCCATGTTTCATCATCATGTTGGTGAATTTACTGTAAAACAAGGACAAAAATGATCACCTGACATGAGCGCTCAGATGCACAGCTTGGACTTAATAAGCGATGCACTCCCACAATGAGTTAGGATGTGTGTTTGTTCTACCTGAGGACTGGGTCGTTGAAAACAGAGCTGGTGACTCCACTGGTTGCTGCCTTGATGGGTCTGAGCGCTTTGAGCTCCCGCTGCTCCTTCTCCTCAGCACTCAGTTCTGTCTCCGGCCTGCTGTAGGCCTCCTTCCTGACCTCTGGCTCCAGATAGTATGGGTTGTATCTGCTCCATCTCACCAGGAACACTCTGCAAGCAAAGGTTACAAGAGAGGACAGGGGATCCATTTCAAATTAAGCACTTGGCGGAGGAAGAATTGAAACAACTGAGTAGTTAATCTTCAGAAATGAATCTACTTTTCTATGTGATTTTGTTTTTTAATCATGGTAACTCCTTTTCTTTTGGGGTTCAGACAGATCAGGCAATTTGAAGTCTGCAACTTGTACTTCAGGAAATTTGGATGGTATTTTTACAATTTTCTGGGACTTCAGGGACCAAATGATCAATTAATTAAATAGTTGAAAAATATATGGGAGATTAATTGATAAAATAATTATCTGTTGCAGTCCGAAATGATTTTATTTAGTCTTTTTAGATACTTGTATCATAATTAAATCAATCAAATCCAAATGTTTTCAATGAAACAGTAAACAGAAAATTAATTTCCAACAAATCTTTGATCTCTGTTGCTGTTTTTCCTCATTTTTGTATCATTGTAAAGGGAATAACTTCAAATTTTGCCCTGTTGGTCAAGCGAAACAAGAAACCTCGAAAATGTCCCCCAGACTTTGGAAAGTTGAGACAGTAATTTTTATTCCTGTTTTGTGACATTTTAAAAATCTAATTATTAAACAAAAACATTTACAGATCAATCCATCTTGCTCTGTTCTGTCAACTTCTGATGGGAATATCATTATTTTAGATACACACAATATAAAGTAAATTTTGATTGACTTTTCTAAAAAAAAAGAAAAAAAGTTGGATAATAACATTATTGATGGATTAATAGTAAAAATTATAGTTTTTAATTAACTATTTAGCGCAAATTACAAACAATCATAAACATCAAAAGAGATATCTGCCAGGGGTTAAATGATAAATATAAAATGAACACATTTTAAAAAGGGAAAAAAATAGACAAATAAAAATAAAAAAAGGGACAGCTGCAATTCAGACAATTATACAGTTGACATATAGAGTCTTATATAATATAACACTGTTTTTGTTCTGATCTGCTGACATCTCAAAAGCCAAGCACATCATATTTAAACAGTAATGAAAATTGAGCAGAAACGTTGCTAATGAACAAATTCTTTCAAAAAGAAAAAATGATGATGACAATAGGAGGACAGCTCCAAAACAAACCCATGTAATAAAAATAATAATTCACTGCAGCCTTGCTACGATGCACTCGTGTTGGATTTACCGTTGAGGCGCTGATGCTTAGCATAAGAGCTAGTTCGCTATGCAACCACGTAAATTACTCAGCGTTTTGATCCTGAATGGCAAAAAAAACGCGCCCATAGCACAGCAACATCAAACAGACAGCTAACGCCGCCTGTTAATTGTTTGTGTCTTTAAAAAATATATAATTACCTTGGTGTCCAAGGTTTTAATAGTCCTGAGATGGAGGCGGCCATCTTGAAAATGTGAGTGTCAGTTAGGACCCCAGATTAGTATCTCCTGCCGATGCCTTCGGGAAAAAAAAAGCTAAATTCAGACTCCGCGTCTTATTTAGTAGATTTTAATTTTCAAGTTAAAACACCACTTTTTAAATAGTGGTCGACAAGGTGTTTTTTTTTTTTTGTTTTTTGTTTTTTTTCAAAATATTTCCGAACAATAATTTTGGACTCTCGCGCACACGCTGGTGACATCACGCGATGTTTTCAGTGCTATGGCGTACCAGGAAGGGGAGTCGCTTGAATCTTGGCTCAGTGAGTGATTAATCCCGTTTTATGAATTAAATAATATGGGTAATTAGCTAGATATATCGCTGCCGGGTGACAGGGCAGTAAAACCGCCAGTACAGGAGCTGTCAGCGCCGCTCTCCAGCTGATTCACAGCTAGTAGAGGGGTCCTGGTTGACAGTCTGCTGTCTGCATCATTAGCAGGATGGGTGGAGGAGAGCTTTAATAAACACTGTGTGGGTCACATTTACCACTGTCTGACAGCTCAGTGTGTGCAGTGATTGTTGAAGTGATGTCTTCAGATATCCAGTTATCCCTCAGTGAAGCTTAATATTGGCAGCTGTTGGACGGAAAACAGATTGGTCTGAATGATGAATGAGCAGCACTGCCAACACAATGAACACCACATACATCAGTAATTATACAGAGGAGGAATGTTAACAATTACTGCATTGTTGTGTTGGTCACAAGACTCACAGGGAGAGATATTCACAGTAGGTGTGGGGTGATGTGTATTCAGATTTACACTGCATAGCAAACACACCAGTTAAAGGGACAGTCCACCCCAAAATCAAAAATACATATTTGTCCTACTACCTGTAGTGCTGTGTATTCATCAAGATCAGGCCTTTTCAGTTACAGGCAATTGGTCAGGCATCTGCTTGCCCAAATTCTAAAAGACAAAAGCTGTAAATATCCATATTTGAGAGGCTGAAATTAGCATTTTCTACCATTTTGTATGAAAAATTATGTCAGCAATTAATCAGTTATCAAAATAGTAATATTCTTTATTACTACTTGCCCAGGGAATTACCCGATTTACTTTCCTAACATGGCATTTTACTTATTCTGAGCCAACGGGTGATCTTTTTAGTTGATTTGAAAAAAGCAAAGTGCCAAGGGGCGGGACAATTACATGTCTAATGTTTGACCTGTAAATGCAGCTTTTTATTTTTTCTCCACTTTATCAGTTTTCACACTTGGAAAATAAACATTATGCACAATAGTAGAGTGAAAAAAAAAAACAGTGTACCTTTGTAATCCTAGATTAGAAGTAGCTTGTTGTTTTGACAAAGTGTTGCATTTAACATCTTTGTTCGTTCAGTTTGACTCTCCTAAATTCCCTCTGCTTAAACAGCCTGAGTTAAAGGGACAGTTCACCCCAAAATCAAAAATACATATTTTTCCTCTGCCCTGTAGTGCTATTTATCCATATGAGTTACAGTGTTTTGGAGATATCAGACCTAGAGATGTCTGCCTTCTATCCAGTATAATCGAATAAGATGGCACTTGGCTTGTGGTGCTCAAAGCACCCCCAAAAAATTTGAAAACTCAACAACAACATCTCTTTTCAGAAATCAAGACCTGGTACAAAAGATAATCATGAACTACTCTCGTTCAACCAAACTACATCCACCAACTGCATCACTATGCAGACGGAAGTGTGCATCTGCTCATAGACAAGAGACTTATGCTTGTGACAGTGCAGGTTGTAAACAATGATGATGTCCTTTTCAGCAGTTGCAGTGATTCAGTTGGCGGGTGTAGTTCAGTAGAAAATAGTTCCTATGTGAAACTGCTCACAACAAGGTCTGTGGATTAGGTGAGTGTGTATAAATGTCTCTCTCTAATAATAGATAAAGCCACCCACCCCACAAACAGACAGGAGGACTGGGAGTACATTATAGGCTTCTGTGATCAGATCAACAAGGAACTAGAAGGGTATGTCTGTCAAATATTTGCGCACCATCTTTTTGAAAACGTTGTCACCTCTGAAAAGGTTTCTCATGCAGAATTACTTCTTGCAGTCCTCAGATAGCTGTAACTCTGCTCGTCCACAAAATCCACTCACCACAAGAATGGGAAGCTCTTCAGGCCCTGACAGTAAGAAATACTTCACTCACAACCAAACACTTATCTCAAAGAATGAAGCAAACACTTCAGCTTAACGGTTTTGTGTGCAGGTATTGGAGGCATGTATGAAGAACTGTGGGAGAAGGTTTCATAATGAAGTTGGAAAATACAGATTTTTGAATGAGCTGATTAAAGTGGTGTCTCCAAAGGTGAGCAGTCTCCAAATAGGTTTCATGCAAATGAAAAAATGTGCTGACTGCATATCTTTCTATACAGCCTCTTTTTAATCACTTCTTGTTTCCAGTACATGGGTGACACCACACCTGAGAAGGTGAAGATGAAGATTGTTGAGATGCTGTATAGCTGGACGGTGGCTTTTCCAAATGAAGCCAAGATTGGTGAAGCCTACCAGACACTGAGAAGACAGGGTGTGTTGAGATAATTAACATAATGATTGTATAAAGACATCTGGCTTACAGGAAGCTTATCGTTTAGGGCTGGGCAAAATTTTCAATCTTATATCAATGTTGTGATATGAGACTAGATACGGTCTTAGATTTAGGATATTATTATATCATAATATGGCATAACTATTTTCTTTTCCTGGTTTTAAAGGCTGCATTACAGTACAGACTTAAACAGTACAATAAGAAGATGTGGAAATATATTTCATAATTAATTATATGCCAATATTAAATCTACTTGATGCTTTTAAGGCACAATTGCATTGCCGATAAATATTAGGTCAGAAAATACAACATTTGACGGATTTATTGTGACTTTCAGTATAAACCATGCCCACTTCTGGTCTTCTATCCAAATACAGATAAAGAGACAGATGATTTTGTTGACTGGACAGATACAGATACAAATAATGTCTGTGTGCATCTAATATCGTCATTATTGCCGATTATTTATCAACTATATCATTGCGTAATATTTTGTGAAAGCACCAGTCATCCCTACAATATTGTTGCAATATCGACATTAAGGTATTTGGTTGATATTTAATTTTGCCCGCCTCGTCCAGCACTATTATCAGTCCTGTCCTCACTCTCTTCCCCAGGCCTCGTGACACGTGACCCGGAGTTACCACTGGACAGGACTCTGATCCCGTCTCCTCCAACACGACCTAAACATCCGGTGTTTGACAACGAGGACATGGGCAAGGTGAGAGATCGAAGGAAAACAAAACAGAACAGTTAAATGTGAAGTAACCAAAATAAATAAATAAGCAAAGAAAATGTAGATCCTCTATAAATAACTAATGCTTTACTCTTGATGAAATCAGCACAGTTCTGCTTAACTTAAGATTTAATATAGGAAGTCTCTGTAATACGGTGCCAGGAAATGAATGTAATGTAATGTCCTTTGAAGTGTTGAATACATGACTCTGTGTGTATGTGTATGTGTGTGTGTGTTTAGCTGCTTGCTGAGCTTCTGCGGAGTAAAAATCCAGAGGACCTCCAGGAAGCCAACAGGTTAATCAAAAACATGGTGAAAGAGGTAAGACGTGTCACAACTTTACAGCTTACTGAATGTTAAACGTGGTCATCATATTCATTTCAAATTTACCAACAAGCTGCTGTTGAGTTTCTGCCCAGGTGATATTACTTTAATATTCTTCATAATATACTGTAGGACATGTCCATTTTTGTGTGTAGCATTCAATACATTTTTGTTTTTGTGTTTTTGTCAGGATGAGGCGCGGGTGCATAAGGTTACAAAGCGCATAAACACACTGGAGGAGGTGAACATCAACGTCAAGCTGCTGACGGAGATGCTGTCCCACTACAATAAAGACAGCTCCACTGACTCAGACAAGGAAATCATTAAGGTGTGTGTCTGTGCACGCACACACAGATACACCCACACAGATGGTAAACTTTAATCAGTTCTTTAACCCACAAGGAAGAAACTGGAATATTCCCCTCTCACAGGAAAGGACACAACTAATTTACCACATGTAGGGTTATTTGGGGAAGACAGTCCATCTGTTATACAACCCAGTATTCATATTTATGTTTAAATACATATTGTGGAATAGTTAATCATTTTAATACAGTAAAAATTGACATTGTGTAAAAAAGCCCTCTTGTACAAGCCATTTTTGTTTTCAAGTGCAAAACCACTTTTTTTTGTTGTTATCTGCACATGCATTATGTCCTCAAACTCCCAAAATCTATCTATCTCAGTTCACCGTTTAGAAACACAGATAAGAGTCAAGTTTGCCTGAAAATATCTGAACATAACTTTTTTGTTCAGTCATTTTACTGTATTGTTTTACAGAACTGCATTGTTCCATGAATATTGTCAATCATGTAAACTTATTTTATATGTTTGCATTGTGATTTTTGAGTCAATAACCTGACTCAACTAACCACTGATGTCACAGCTGCATTTAAACTGTACAGCGCTTCCTTTCCATGTCCTCTCAGGAGCTCTACGAGCGAGCGTGTGACAAGCTGAGGCGTGCTGCTTTCAAAATGGCCACTGAGACAGAGGACAATGACACCAGTTTAGGTTTGTTAGTTTGGTGTTTGGTTTGGTTTCTTATCTGAAGACACATTTTGCTCATCTCATCGTGTATAATCTGAAACCTTTGACCTTTGACCCGTCAGGTGACATCCTGCAGGCCAGCGATGACCTCTCCAGAGTCATCAACTCCTACAAGAAGATTGTTGAGGGGCAGCCCATCAACGGTGACAGTGAAGAGCCGCCATCTACGGCGGGTCACACTGAGAGTGGTGAGACACGTTTTAGAATTTGATTACTTTATTTGGAGGGTTGTACATAAGACTGTCTTTACACTGTCATAGCTATGTCTTTGCTATGTCAACTTGACATTAACAAAGACAAAAATGTCTAAATGACAGCTTGACATTAACCAAGACATGACGTCTATTATGACCTCATGTTCATGATAGGTGTCATGACATGGTTATGACAGTATAATGACAGTCTTATGCACACCCCTTCAAGTAAAGTGTTGCCAAAATATGGCTGCTTTATGCTCCAGACTTCCCGCTATTGTGTAATTAACTCAGCTGCTGCAGTTAATCTTCCTCTTTGTCTCTCAACAGAAACCACAGATACACTGATCGATCTTGCCGGCCTTGACACTCCGAGCCCTCCTCAACCTGCAGCCCCTCCCTCCCAGACCTCAAATCCTGTCTGCACCAATCCCATGGCTTCCCCCATCCCTGTCCTGCCTCCTCCTCCCAAACGCCTGGCTGGCTCTCATGGCAGTCAGAGCAGCAGCCCGAGTCACCCCCCTCTCGACAAGGCCTCCACTGCACTCTCTCTGCTTGATGATGAGCTGCTGTCTCTAGGTAGTTCTGTGCATCCCCGACATAAATGTCCCACAATGCAATGCAGTAATGATGACAACACCAAGAACTACATAACAGACAAAGGTGGACTGCATCAGTAATAGTTGAATTTAAATGTAAATAAGGTTTCACTTTGCTAAGTATAATATATTTTTTAAATTAGTTAATTGATGGCATGTTTTACTATGGTTACACATCACCTGGCAAGGAGGCTCTCAGGAAGTGGCGTGCGCCGGGCATACTGGTTATTTACACAAAATTATGTTGAACGTTAGAACATATACTGGGCATGTAGTGCACAGTATGTGATTTTGGACGCAGTACAGAGCGAAAACTTCCTGGAGTCTCCACTGGTTGTGTGGTAACTGCTACCAGCCAAGAAATATGCTGCCTTCAACTGGTGGTGTGTTTACAAGAAGAGTCCATATGAACCCCCCCCCCCCCCCCTTCCAAATTCACAAGATTGTGTACACAACTTCCCATATCATAATTACAAGTTCACGGGTTACATTTGAAGGCAGCAGTGATCCGGCATATAATTCCCTGTAAAATGATGAATTGACATTTTTACATTCCACTCTTTATGTGGATTAAACAAACAAGAATGACCGAGGTATAAAGTGTTAATTAGTGAGCTTTAGAAGGGCTAGTAGTTAGTTCTTGTTCATTTGAAACAGAGCCATGCTAGCTGTTTACCACTGTTTCAGGCTAAGCTAAGCTAACCAACCAACCTCCGCTCTTTAGCCTCATATATAAAGTATTAGGATAAAAGATTTTCTCTCTTTTGTACCATCTCTCAGGACTGAACGACCCCCCGACCTCTCTGAGCAGCCAATCAAAACCCAAGTTGACCGACTTGTCCAATCAGTGGACTTCTTTACCGGTACATATGATCTGAAACAGTTTGTGAGCATCTTTGACCAAATTAAAGCTTCTTAGGTAATGTGTAATGGGAGAGGGTGAATCATCGTCTCTTCACGTCCCCTCTGCAGGCTCCAGCTTCAAGTGTGGACATGTTTGGCAGCGTTGTTTGTTCAGGTCCAGTGGTGCCTCCAGCTGCACCAGCTGCTGCCACACACAGTCTCCAGAACCTGCAAGACCTGGCCATGATGGGTTTCACAGATCACAAGAGGTACAGAGTCATCAAAACTTTATTCTTTTAGGATTTATATGTGAACTATATGTAAAATCTAAAATGTTTTGATTTGCTTACATTTTTATACTCCTAAACTTGCTCTGTGCCAGAAAACACTCTTGATTTCACAACTTCAAAATCTAAAATTGACAAATTAATTTAATAATATTGCTACCAGATGTGTTTTAACCATAACATGTCAACTCCGTAGTCCTTCTAAATCAAAGCTAAATAAGAATTATGGTTTTAAATTGTGTATTTTGATCGGGCGGACATTTAGCTCAGTGGGTAGAGCGTCCGACCCATGTATGGAGGCTGTAGTCCTCTGCAGCGGCCGCTGGTTCGACTCCCGCCCTCGGCCCTTTGCTGCGTGTCATCCCCTCTCTCTCTGCCCTATTTCCTGTCTACTCTTCAGCTGTCACTGTCAATAAAGGCACAAATGGCCAAAAAAATAACTTTACAAAAAAAAAAAAAAAAAAAAAATTGTGTATTTTGATTAACATTAAGAGAACTCTTAGCAACTTTAAAAAATAAAATTACTTAATTGTAAATTGATGTTAGTGCTCTTATTTTATTACAGTGCTTTAGTGTCCCATAGCGATCCATCAAGTGTTATTTTCAGTTTGTCCAGCCAGATGACGGCCAGAGGGACCAGCTTTGGGATGCCTGCAGCAGCAGCACCTCCCGTCGTGGCCGGGCACGGCTCTCCCTCCTCACCCTTCCTCTTCCACGGTACAATGCCCGGCTCTCCTGCTCTGTCCCACGCCAAGGCCCAGAGCCTGGGCTCAGCCCCGGGAAGCCCACTGTTCCGCTCTCTGTCCCCCTGCCACCCTCCCCTCCAGGGCAGCCCAGCCAGAGCCTCAGACGTCTCCTTGAGCAATGTGCACGTCCCTCTGGAGGCCATCAGACCAAGTAAGGACAGGAGAGAGGACTGAGGGAGTGATGAGTGACGGGCTTGACTAAAATACATGTCTGCATGTAGACTCTTTGAATAGCCGGTATCTGTCTGTTTCTGATTGGCTGTGCCCTGTCTGTCCCCAGGTAAAGTGCTGCCTGTGACGGCCTACGATAAGGACGGCGTTCGCATGCTCCTCAACTTTGCGTCTGACTGTCCCCCCGGCAGGCCAGACGTGTTGGTAATGGTGGTGTCCATGCTCAATACAGCACCCCTGCCTGTTCATAATGTGGTGCTGCAAGCTGCTGTGCCCAAGGTACAGATATTTACTTCTCTGTTCATTCAGATGTTTCATATCTATGTTTAAAAAAAAATGGACCTGACTTTTCCTTTTTTTCAGTCGCTAACATGTATTCACTGGTCAAAACTGAAGTCACATTGTCAAAACTCTTCATATAGTCCATATAGAACCAGAAGTTCTATATGGAGCAAACTGTGAATCATTTTAATTGATTTCACACAGAATGAATGACCACATTTTTCATGAACTCCTCTCTCATTCATACGCCACCACCTGCAAAACACTGTACTACTTGCAGCACATTTTTATTTAATTGCTAACACGCTGTTTTCAAAACTATTAAAAACACATTCAGTACAGAATGATGGCAAATATGCATTCCTGCAGTAACCATATTGAAATATATAGAAAATCCTAGCAGAATTTGTAGATTAAAAAGAAAGAATAATCCTTCTAAACACAGCTGAGGGCAACTTCAGCTGACCAGGTGTCCTGATTGTAATAGTCTCATTACCAAACAGACAAAGGTTGACCACACAGAGAACTATTTTTTGTAATTAAATTATTATTGCAGGCCTGGAATTTCAGGAATTTGTGTTTGTTTGAACTTTATATTTTTCACAAGTAAATTACTATCTGCAAAGTACTGTGTTTCAGATACATTCTTGTTACATACAGTATAATTTAGTGAAGTTGATAAAGATTTTTCTATTCTATAATGAAATACTGATTTATCTGATAAATCAGTCAAACTTCAAAGATGAAAGTTCATAATTTATGTAATGCTGCCTGGTGCCTTTGTGTTTGTGTCTGTGTGAGTGACAGTATATGCATTCTGAATGAGAGCTGTTGTATGATGTGTTTTGGTGGTGAGATTAATTGTTTGGCCAAGATGCATGTTGGTAATGCAGATTGTATTCAGAGTTTTGCGTTTCAGAAGTGGCTTCAGTGTTGACTGATGCTTGTTAGCAATAAAAAAAAAACCTCTAAGTTCACGCACAGTTGGGTATCTTCCACAGTTAGTCTTTTTAGTGTGAAATTCACAAATTTACTTTTTGTGTTACTATCCCTCGCCCACTCTCAGCGAGGAAACGCTGTTGGTGGAAACACAAAGACAGATTTGCAAAGTGTGGATTTATCCTTTAATGAAAGACAAACAGCGCTGACTCTTCCTTTCATCCTCCACCAGTCAATGAAGGTGAAGCTGCAGCCTCCATCAGGAGCGGAACTGGCACCATTTAACCCCATCCTACCTCCAGCCTCCATTACCCAGATCATGTTGTTGGCCAATCCAACAAAGGTAGGGGACAAAATAACATTTGACGACATAAATACGCAAACCACAGAGTTTCTGAACCATCCGGTGTTCTGTTGTTGCTGATTAAGATCTTGGTGTGTGTGTGTGTCTTCACAGGATAAGGTTCGTCTGCGCTACAAGCTGGCTTTCACACTAGGAGATCGTCTGTGCAACGAGGTCGGAGAGGTCGATCAGTTTCCCCCACAGGAGACATGGGGTCATCTATAGCAGCGTGCAGGCCTGCTACCTACTGACCGCTCAGCAGGGACAGACCGGTTCAAACTCCATGAAGGGGTGCGCTCATCCCAGAGAGAACGGAGGGGAAATTCAGCGGCACTCTAACTTTCAGCTTCACATTCCTTATAGTTGTTCATTTGTTTTGGCCATGGTTACTAACAGCAACAGCAGATACTTATTTATACAGTGCTTGTATACGTCTCTGCAGATAGCTAACAAACTAAAGATATACACTGGCAAGTAAGGCAGCCGTGGTGTTTACAGGTCAATGGTGTTGAGATAAATATTTTAATGGATTTTCCCCAAAGATGAATACAACATTTTTGAATGTAGTATAAATAATCAATGCATTAGAGCTCAGACTCAAACTGCGGTGCAGCATAACAAAGTATTTTAAATGAACCACTAAGTTAACAGAGCCTAAGAGACAACACTTGTGCTTTTATTTATTCCTCGGGCTGAGCACTTTTTCAGCACTCAGAAACTATACTTGAATATATCCAGACATTTGTGAAACAGGATCTACTAGATGTGTTAGGATGGAGTTAAACTGGAAAATGTATCTGTTAAGTTAAACGTCTGTTCAGATAGTCATTGCTGCAGGAAGATAGTTTGACTGTTCATTTATTTATTACAAGATTATTTCGGCCGTCAAGGTTTATTCGGTTAAGGAACTTGTGTTCATCAGTTGTTCTACTTAAAGGGATAGTTTGAATTATTTGATGTGAGGTTATATGAGATACTTAATTACCAGCACTGAAGATAAGCAATGAATTGCCATAGACAGGGTAAGAAGCAAAACATTTTAGCCATTTAAAAAAAGGCCCACCTAAAAAGAAAAAACAACTCATTATCAGTTTAAGTACTGGCTATATTTTGAATATATTAATTGCTTTACATTGCTGTCAGACAGCCTTTTCTGATGGGAAACCGCTGTCAAAAATCACTCTCTCAATTAACCAACTTCGGTATTTTAAAAGATTAGTTTGGATTCACCAAAGTCACACAATAACACAAACAAACTAACTGATCGAGGCAGCCATAGACCAGCGACTTTCGTGTTCTGCAAAATAAAATGGCTGATTTTGCCAATGAAGTCTGGTTGCTTTGATTTTGATAAGAGCTGTCTGATGGCGAGGTAAAACTAAAAATATTCCATATGTAGTGTACACTTGCACTGATATTTTGTTGGGGGGTGTTGACCTTTTTAGGTGGCTTAAATAAGTTTTGTTATTGACTGTCCACAGCAGCTTCCTACACTGGTCCCGCTGCTTCTCCAAACTGTCAGCGTGCCAACCACCATGTACTGTAGGTAATACACTGACTATGGTTAAGTACCTCATACAAAACCACTTCAAATAATTGGAATTATGCCTTTAACTGGGCTGTTTTAGATTAGTGGACCAACAATGTTGATTTTTGTGTTGTAAAGGCAACAAACCGCACTTTAGATGAAATTTGTAGTTATGACTTAAGTCTACTGAGTTCAACTGGTTTTATTTAATGTGATTAGTTTTTTTTTTTCTTTTAAAAACAAATGATTGCAGATTTTCACCACTTCAGTCATAATTTTAGTGCTGAGTATCCATATTTTGTTCTGTATTTAAGGATGTTCTCTCTTCTACCAGACAGTGTCAGTATTGGGAGTTATTTGTCATTCATTATTTTCTGTTATAGTATTTCAGTGCATCACTGAACCTAGAAAATGTGAACTGAAAAATCTGAATCTAAATCTGGTAGCTTGAAAGGGAAATCTGTCACCAGGCAAATGACTTCGTAGTGTGCAGCATTGGGACAGAGTGGAACTGAGCTGTGAGCAAAGTTTTCATAAATCAGTCCACCCGATCCTCGTTCAGTCCTCGACTCGTCGTCATATGGGATGTACAGAAGTGTGTGTTAAATGTACATAGTTTGTAATGTACCAATCGTTTGTTGTATGACAAGTTATGTGAACATGTGACGTGTAGATTTTGGGCGAGTGTTAGGTCTGTACATACTGTATGATGTGCCATGTGTTCGCTGCATGAAAAAAATAAATATTTCTTTCAATGGATGTCTGATACTCGAGAGTGAGGGTTTTTTTCTACAATTATTACAAGAGAAGCCAGATTTTAGAACAATGTACATCATGAAAAGTGTTTTATTATCAAAGAGCACATGTTGATCGCTTCAATTTTATGTACAGTACAAAAATGCAACAGAAAAGCCTTTCTTTTAAAAGTCAACATTCATGCCTCCACAGTTCCCTCTTTGACTATAGCCATTGCCAGATTCCTGGCCAGAGCAAGTCTCAGGAGCTCCACTTTGGTCAACTCGATGTCTTCATCCTGAAATGACAAATAACAAGTGTAGTGGATGGGGTAAAATGTTCTCCAGGGTTTTAGCCTGAAGTGGAAGAAAAGAACATTAAAGATTTGCCTCTAGTTGGCTTCTTATATTCTAAACCAGAGAACAATTATCATAGAACTGGTTTCATATCTCTTCATTCAGACTGTAGCACCAATTTTACATCAACACCAACCAAATATTAAGTGCATACACAACCGTAAAAAAAGGATTCATAGAATTTGTCCAAGCCATTCGTAAACACACCAGAGAGATAGTTTATTGTCGATTCTTGTTCCCAGGATATCAAATACCAATGTTGCCTCAAGCATGGCAAAATAATAAAAAATACAGGCAGAGGGCAGAGTCTCTGCAGACAAAGTCACCACCACACCCCTCTAGCTCATAACGATGGCTGAAAGGGATTATGTGTCTGAGTCATTATTTTTGGGGGCAATAGCTCCATATTATACCTTTAAATGCCATTATGAGTCCAGTCATAAATCTTATGAAAAGTTCATGGGTTTTCCTGTCATTACATTGTCATTTCCAATCATATGCTATCACCCAAAATTGGCACTCAGTCATCAAAACTGTGAAACCCCCTGAACAAGGGTCACTTACGAAAACAAATTTAAAATCAAAGGGTGGTTAGGACAGTATTCTTTTGGGGCCAAAACTATTTTGAATGTATAGATTACATTTGGTGTTTGAATTATACTGTCTTTATCTATGTTAAAATAGTCATTAATAAAGGAAAATAAGAAAAAACATCAATATAACTGGTGATCACAAACCTTTTAATCTGTCAACAGCAGCTGCTGAGACGAACTCTTTTAGTGGTTAAAAAGAAAAAGAGCACCAGCAACTAAACACCAGTTTCCTAGGCAACCAATAAACAGCAGCAATGCAGCAGCACCACCTGAGCAGGATTAAGGCTGTGTGAGGAGATGTGTACCTGCATGGGCCTGTCTGCACCGGGAGCGGTGGTATTCAGTGAGGAGGTGAGCTCCTCTAAACAGAACATCAGCTCATAGGTTTGGTCTGCTGAGAAGATCACCTGAGAAACAAACAAACAAAAAAAGACAAGAGTCACCTTTTAGGCAAAACAGCCCACAGATCGACTTTGTTGTGAGCACTGAAGTTCCTCTTTTGTTCATGCTTTGTGTTTCCCTGTATCACAGAGACATAATAACATGGACTGTAAAGTTGGTCACACATTTTTTTCACAGTACACTAACAAGACGTTACAAGCCGTACTTTGTATCAGAGTACACAAAAACTCAAAAACTAATTAGGGACACATTTCACTTCAGTGTACAGTACTGTTCTGTTGTAATGTGTCCCATATTACGCTTAATAAAGTCTAATAACAGTCTCATAAAGGGTCTCATATTATTTCTAGTTTTCGTCAAATCTGATATACAAAGAACAGCTCGTTATGTCTAACTAGTGTACTGTAAATTAAAGTGTGACTGTTAAGTTTATCACATAAAGTTCAAGTCTGCACTTAAGTTTATTATTCATCTTTACATATATATTTTCCTCATACTAGGATTATTGTTACGCACCAGCTTATTACAGCAAATATCCTGAATGTGAAAACCTATTTGACAATAATAAACACTGATTCTGGTGCTAATTTCCGTTTAGTACAACATCAATGACTAACGTTTACTTGATAAAATTAATTTTGACAAAAGAATGCAAAAGAAAAGCATGATCTGCTCTCAGATTCAGTCTTGAGACTTATAATTGAAAATGCATGATCGGACACATGTTTATTATCCAGTCACAGACATGCACACAGAGAGCACTGCACAAAGCACAAATCACATATAAATGGGTGAATTAGCTGTAAATCAGACTAAAACCATATGCTGTTTTATTTGGAGTGACTCACTAATCTGAATCAGTTCTGCAACTAAATCACACAGAAAATCTGTTTTTTTGGGATCTGATGCCAACTATTAAACCTCAATGTGTCTATCCTACACAGCAAATAAATGTCAGAAATACTGGGATATAATTTAGTATAAAGCTGCAATTGACTACTCTTTTAGTTGATGGCCAGTCCAGAGTATAGTGAACACTTTGTGGTGACCGACCTCTTTCTGCTCCAGCAGTGGCAGGGCGTCGGTCAGCAGAGTCATCCAGAAGCTCCGGGGGGCGATCTTGGCTGTCATGAGGGAGAGGAGCAGCTTAGCCGCTTCGCTGAAGCGCTTCTCTCCGTACAGCTTGTGGAACTCACGGTACTTTCCTGCGAATGACGAGAGAATAACGTTTTCAGGCTTGCGACACAGGCCCATGTTAATACTTTCTGATTACTGCCAAGCTAATGCCGACATAGATGTTATCACACAACAACACAGCGCAGGTTGATAAATTTGCATCATGTTACTTTTATCTGCGTGAACTGTTCACACTAGTATTTAAAAAATGGGCTCAAACTGGACTTTGGACGAGGATGCTAGCAGGTTTAAATATGTATAAACCCTGCTATAAAACTCTGCTGTTATCCAGACATAACCCAGAGGAGCAGTATGTGTGAATGTAAATGTCAACATTAGTTGGCCCGGGCTTAACCCTGCCAGCTTCTTAGTCCTAACTCCAGTTGAGCCACATGTGTGAATAGTACAGGAATCCTGATTCTCCAAATACACATTCCATTTGACTTTTCATTTTAAGATCAGGATTCAATTTGATTTTTCACTTTAAATACATTTTTTTTTTAATTCTTCTTTAAAAACTGTCTATATGGTATCAAATGTGATGAACGGCCGGTGAGCTACACTGTGTCATCTTTGAAGCAGTGTTTTTTTTTTGTTTTTTTTTTCCACCAGAGTGGAGGAAGACGACAGGGGCAGGGGTGGAGGAAAAACAAAATACTTGGAGAATCACATATTTTGCCTTTTCGATATGATTATTGAAATTAAGTGCTCATTTCGATTGATTTCCAATTCAATACTGAAAATGTGACACCCCTGGTTAATAGAGCAGCTCAGTGCCTGGAGCGCATGAGTGGCGTGTTTGTGATGACGTTGCACGGTGTGTAGCTGCGTCGTCTCTTCTCCGCTTGCCAGTAAATCACTTTTCACTGTTTCACCGATTGTTTCATTTTTATATAGCTGATCAATATCAGCCTACATGAGTCTAAAATTACTTGACTCTGTTTTAAAGCCTTTTATCATCACACGTGACGTGAAAAATTCAGATTACAGTCAAAAAAGTAAGAGTTCGCCCTGCAAAGCCCAGCGCACCGCAAAGTATCTCACCTGCCAGGCAGGCAAATTGGAGTCAGCTGATCTCCATGTCTATCTCCCCTCTTCACCATCATCTCAGTTGGTTAAGTTTGAGACTTGTTTTTTTATTGATATCAATGCAAAAACGGTCATCATGAAGGATCCTCCTCCTCCTCCTCCTCCTCCTCCTCCTCCTGCTGCACACTCTGCAAGTGCTACTCCTTGCCTGAACTGTATGGATTATTTCCAACATGTGTGACTGTGAACATGTTGCAGACAATCTCCTCGTGCTTTCTACATGTGTGAAAGAACCCATTCAGACGATGGCCTGACTTGATTCATAATTCAGAGTGCATATATGAAAATGGCTTTATTAATGTCCCGTGCGACTAATTTGGACACCTGCGTTCACACATGCAGCTCGTCCAGGTAATGTCGAAAAGAGCGCAGAGTTACAGTGCAAGTACTTTTCAGCTGTGAAACATTAAACACGTTGAATCATGAGCTCTATATAACTCCATTATAAATACACAGATGAATTTACAAACTAACAGTCTAATGGAGTTTCTTCATCTATCAATAGTTCATCTCTTTGTAGATGTTCTTCCAGTACAACACGCTGTCACATGCTGTTGCATTAAGCCGTTCAGAGCTTTATTTATATCTCTGTGTGCACTCATGTCTCTGTGTCTGAGGCTCATGTGACAGCCTAACAGAGACTATAAGGGAAGCAGTCCAGGAGAGGATCTGCCCTGACTCAATGTTCCCTCACTCAATGTGTGAATTTAACTTGTGAGAGTGGCTCAGTCACAAGCAATGCTACCAATGTTGCAGTGTGTGTGTGCATGTATGTGTGCGAGTGTGTTTCTTGTTCATACCAAGGAAAGTAAGCCTGTCGCTGAGCAGCATTGCTGGACCCAAGTTGTCTATCAAGTCCAAATCAGAAAAGGTCCCTCTGGCACAATAATCCTGTAAGAACCTGACACACACATGCGCAATTTTAAAACCACTTGGAAAGAAGCGACCGAACAACAAAGTGCTTTCACAAGGAGACCAGCAGGTTGCAATTCATCTGAAACCTCAAATAGACTACAATGCTTGAATTGTCTTGAATAAGCCATGTGTAATTCTTCACACTACTTCACTTTTTTGTGTTGTGTAACAGACCACCCCAGAATACAAGATGTCAGCCAAACCATGATCAGATCCAACAGACATAAAGCAACAGGAACAAGGAGCATTTTTTTTGTCTTTAATAGTTTTTAGAAAGAAATTAGTGCATTTATGTGGGTTTTTTTTTAAATATGAGTAAACCTGCTAAAACCAGATGACCCTGACCCTTTTCCCACTGCCAGTAGATGAGTTTGTCTATTGTGTTTTTTTTCTTATTGCGTGCTGCAAAGCCGAGACGCAACTCATGTCTGTTCAGGACACCAGAGAAAATTTGTTTTATAAGAGTGTCTCTGTGCATTTGTAGCTTCTCACTGAACCTCAGTGGTTTGAAGTTTAGTCTCTCTACTATGTCACTGTTTATACTTTCAGGTATCTGCTTTATTTCACTATTTCATATTCACTTTTGGCTAAAGGCCTTTAAGTAACAAAATAACTGCTGACTTTTATTGTGAAAGATTTATAGGAGATGAAACGTCCACCGTTATATAAACACTTGATGCAAGATGAACACTTCATGAGTAAATACACACTTTCGAGCGGGTGCAAACTCTGCTGTGCTGGGCTGCTGCACTGAGTCAAACCAAGCAGCACATGCATATGAGAAAAGGAGCGACAGAGTTGCACAAGTTACCAAACAAGCTGACAAGTCTTTATTGCCTCCACTGAAAAATAGCTGATAAGTACCGTGACTACTGCAGCTTCATTTGACCCAGGAGTGAGTGATTATACCCTTATGTTAGTGGGTATTAGTGGGGTTTTTTTCTGTCAAGTGTAAAAGGGGCTTAAGTGTGACCAACGCAAGAAATATCATCTCACAAAAATCATCTTAACTCTGAGTTTGAGGAGAATACAAGTCCTTGTATGATATTACAGAATCAAGTTTTTTTCAAAAATGCCTGCAGAAAGGTTGCTCTTGAGGACATGGTGGGGGAAAAAGGCCTTTTTCAGTGCTGGGATTCTTTGAGGATTATTCTAGTGTTCAGAAATGTCTTGAACAATAAGAGCTTTGTTAAGAGAACTCACCTCTCTGAAATGAGGGTAGCAAAGGCAGCATCTTTGGCCCTGATGCTCCAGGAGAGAGCCGAGCCCAGCCTGTTGTTCCTCAGGGCCCGCATAGCCATGATCTTACAGATACTCCGGACTGGAAGAGGATGAGACATTAAAGGTTAAAGTCCCCACTGCTTATGTTAGATGGATAGTTTGGATTATTTGAAGTGGGGCTGTATGAGGTACTTATTGATAGTCAGTGTGTTACCTACAGTGGATGGCGGAGAAGTAGCAGGAGTACTGGTGTAGAAAGCTAAGCAATGTACTGTTGTGGACAGGCTCAGGAACAAAACATACTTTATCTACCTTCTCCAAACAAGATAAGGTAATATACTATCAACAACCTCACACAACCCCACTTCATTAGCAGTATGCTATATTTATGTTATTTTCACTTCTTTACTTTGCCATCAAACAGCCTTTACCGACAGAACTCCTATTGCAAAAACTGTTCGTTTGTTTGTGTTATTGTGTGATGTCTGTGGATCTGAACTAACCTTTTAAAACACTGATGTCAAACAAAACAATAGCACGAACTAACAGATCAAGGCAGCGATGACTTATTGCAGTTGGCTTACGTAACGGAGGATTCCCATCAAAAAAGGCTGTCTGATGGTGAGATAAAGTGGTGTTAATATTCTAAATATAACATACACCTAAACATTTTGTTGCAGACTCTCTCCACAGCAGTACAATGTTTACCTTCCTACACCAGTACTCCTGCTACTTCTCCCAACTGGCAACGTGTCAACCACCATCCACCGTGCACTGACTACTAATGAGTACCTCATACAACTTCAAATAAATCCGAACTATCCCTTTAATGTCTGTGTTTGTGGAGAGAATGACAGAAGATAAAGAAGGAAAGTGCTACCTTGCTCTGACATCTGCCTCTGCTCACAGATCCTGAGGACCTTGAGCGCTTTGCGCTCCGTGTCTAAAGGCACACGCTCGATCTGCAGCTCCAGGTAGACACGACCAAACTCAGGGCAGTGGTCAAAGTAGTCCACAGCCAACTGCCACAGACTTTACACAAACACACAAACAAAAACATTCTATGAGGGGCAATTTGTAGAGGCCATTTGGTTATTCAATATCATGATGCTGCTGTCTGCTGGTTCGTGTCTCACAACACTTTCTAGGGCTCTGAATTAATTAATAGAGTAAATTATATTAGTAAATATAAAAACATTTTATAATAATAAAAATAATCTGCCCAAAAAGCCAGTTTTCATACTTTGTGTAGATCTAAACCTTTAAAAAAATGAACAAAGTGATTAGATTCATCAATTAACATAATTTCCATACATCAGTATAAATTGCATACTGAGCGTATAAAACCATACCTGTGATGAGTGAAGAGACCAGAAGCATATTCTAACAAAAGAAACTCTCTCAAGTTGGAGCCAAAGCTGAAAAACACACACACACACCAGAATGTAAATGTTAGATCAATAAAGAATGAGTCTTGTTATCTCCACATTAGAAGTGTTTGCAAGTACAAACTGAGTCCTTACTGCAGATTGTGAGACTGGAGGAGTTTGCAGTGATCCAACAGGTCTGTCAAATGGGCCACAAACCACCAGTTGTTGAGAGCAATGCTGAAGAGACACATGGTGTAAAAAATAATGTAATAAAGGTAGACAAGTATGAGGCTTGTATGTATGTACTCTATACATTAGGGCTGCAACTAACAATTATTTTGATTATTAATTTATCTGCTGAATATTTTCACGATTAATTGATTAGTTGTTTGGTCACTAAAATGTCAGAAAATTGTTAAAAATGTTAATCCCTGTTTCCCAAAGACTATCGTGACATCCTTAATTGTCTTGTTTTGTCCACAACCCAAATATATTTAGTTTACTGTCATAAAGGACAAAAGAAACCAGAACATAATCACATTTGAGGAGCTGAAATCACAGAGTTTTTCCTTTACAATAGTTTTATCAATTCTATGGATCTAATTCTGCGTGTTACCTGCAGTCCTTAATGACCTGATGGATGTCAAACTCAAAGGCAGATAGTAAGATGCTGTCCAGGGGCTCTGGGACGCTCCTTGAGTCCAGAAACATGGTCATGCATGACTGCAGCACACACACGCACAAACACACACAGTAAATAACAGGGCTGTAGCAGCAGTGACCGAATGCTGAGTGCTGCAGCAGCAGTTGGTGCAGTGTACCTGTGCATAGTAGTGTAACTCAGTGGGTTTGACTGTGGGGTGGCAGAAGAGCAGTCTGGTAACCAGGAAGTGGTACCATGTGCTCAGGAGTTCCTTGTGTTCCAGCAAAGTGTCTTCGTCCCCCACTAGGATCTAAAATGAAGAGGAAAAAAAACCAGGTGTGAAATGGTGTTGGATTAATACTTTAAGATTTTAAAACTCACATGGTGCAATAAATGCACAAGAATCTTGATGTCTAGTCAAATGCCAGGCCCTCTTTTGAAAATGTTCACCTGGAAGCGTGTGAGAGTGATTTGGAGTGTTTTTTCAGCTGAGATGTTTTGGTTACTATGATACCAAATATCCCCAGAAGTAATGTTTAATATACTGTATGTGTTGCAAGTCCCAGCTTTCACAGATAGTTCATTTTATAAAAAAATACTGAATGTAAAAATGCCAGCACTAGAAATGAAATGGTAAGAAAATTTCATGTCATGATTATAGTGACCAAAATAATCACAGTTTTGTTAAAATATGGTGGAAATGTTCAAAAAGTACTGATACACACACACATAATTTCAAGTTTTATACTGAAAAACGCTAAACAATTTGAAATGACATCACGTCCTTTGTGATGTCAGTGTCATCAGTCCAGGAAACTGTTGCTAACTTTGTTTGATGCTGGACAGTCAGCCTCGACACGCTGCTGGTGTTTGTCGCAGAGTGTAAATACACAGTACTCCCATTGAAAACAACACAGCCCCTTACACAACCAAACAGTACATTCCAAAGCCTTAAACATGACTTCCCATTGCATATACAGTATACTAGAGATATCATTTTACATGTTCCATGCATGTCAGAAACAGATGGACAACAGCTGGAGCTACTGAGGACAAAAGGTGACTGACCTTGCAGATGAGCTCCAGGTGTTTGTTACTGGCAAATGAGTTGTCCTGCAGGCAGCGGTCCACCTCCTCATGCCAGTGTCTCCACTTCACATCAAACTCAGTCAATGTCTGGGTGCCACCAGGCTGTAGGATAACCACAGGAAAAAAGTTCAGGGGGGAAAGCCTCCATCCAGGAATTAAAAGCAGGTTAACAGCTGAATGCAAGCAGACTTACTCAAAGGACATTTGGCTTAGAGGACTTAGAGGACCAGTGGAACCAGTGGAATACTGCTTGCCTCACCCTCCCCTTCCAAGCGCGTAGGTGAAAGTGCCCACAAAACTCACAGAAAACCACAAAAGACCTTCTCTAAAGCCATTGTTTTGTTTGTCCATTCTGGGCTACTGTAAAAGCCTGGCTTTGGGCAAGCAGATTTTAGACCAAACTCTACCTGCCCAATGTCATTTTTTACTTACCCCTTTACAAATTAGCTTACTTAGACTTATGTACAGCTGCAATGTCTATAAAGTGTCAGAAAATAGTGAAAAATCACATCAAGTTTCTCAAATTCAGTCTAAAACCCAAAGATATTTAAGTTTAATATGATAGTAAACTGACAAAAGCAGTAGTCTCTGTATTTGAGAAGCTGAAAACAGCATTTTCTACCATTTTTGAATGAAAAACTGCCTTAATGATTAATCGTTAATCAGAATAGTTACATAATAATTTTTTTTACCACTTGCCTGGTCAGACAAGGGATTTGTTACATTTCCTAACCCGACATGGTATTTTACTTGCCCCAGACAAGCAGGCAATCCTTATTGTTGAGCCCTATAACACTGAACCCTGTTGTACATATTAGAATCCATTTCTGCCACATTCTGCCAAGAAATCCTTCTAATTCTTACACACATTAAAAAAAGATAAATAAAATCATTCATCTTACATTGTAGAAGGGCATCTTGCTGAGCAGAGTGTCCATCAGCTTGTACATGTTCCTGGCAGCAGGCTGCAGGGTGGCCTGCTTCACCAGCATCTGTCTGGCTTCATCCAACCTGCCCTGCAGTACATAACTCACCACCTGCACAGCCCGGACACAAAACCTTTGGTCACTGAGGTTTATGTCAAAACATCGCTGCTCAAAATCAGGTCTAAGTGTGTGTATAGCTTTTATAGTTTCAAAGATTAAATATATGTGTGTATGTGTGTGTGTGTGTATGTGTATGTGTATGTGTGTGTGTGTGTGTGTGTGTGTGTGTGTGTGTTGCACCTACCACATCCCAGTAGTCACGGTGCTCAGCAGGGCTCTCACTCTGCAGCACTTCTCTGGCCTTCTCATCCACATTAGCATTGTGTAACCTTACCCAGTCAAGGAGGTGGAGCAACAGGGAACCCGCTGAGCACACAGACAGACACACAGGTGACCTTTTTGTTTGGGTGATTTCATCGTCTAAAAGTCAAATTATAAAATGTATTCCAGAAATAAAGAGGGAGATCAACTACAAAGACAAAGTCAAAGTCTAACCAGGAGCAGCATCAATGAACAGCACTTCACACAGATTCCAGATGAGCTCAATGGCCAACAGAATGGACACCTGTCTCACCAAAAGAGAGGCAAAAAAAATTATCCACAAGTAAATTTCAGTCAAAAATGAATGATTCCCCTGCATTTATACCTTAGAATTAACTGTCTCTTTATTTACTGCAGCTAATTTTCCAATAAAATGTTCAGTAACACTTTATTTGAAGGGTGTGCATAAGACTGTCATTACACTGTCATATCCACATGCAATGCTTAATCATTGCCTGGGTCTACTCAGAAACAAATACACAGATGTCTGTGAGCATTTTTAGTCTGTTGTTCACATAACAATGTAATGTCTCTGCATGTTGGTTCACACACACACACACAGTAAAAGGACTTACCTGATTTCCACACTGTCTCGCCTCATCTGAAACCGCTGAAACTGCAGAAAAGAGGGAGAGATCACTTTGATTCTTCTAATCACACCGAAGACTAAAGTATCAAAATTATATTTCGAAGTTCTCACCTGCAACTTGCCGAAGCTCTTCCATACAGGCTCGTATCACAGATCTGTAGTTTTTACTGATGCTGACAAATCTAAGGAGCAAGACAGAGACAAATCATGATGGGCAATGTCACAATGTGTGAGCGCTTCATATGTCTTTTGTAAGAGTGGCCTTACTGGGGTTTTTTGTTCTTGCTGGGGAGGTCTTCTCTAATTGTCTGCAGGCCGACAAAGATATGATGTGACTCATTGAAGAGTTTGCGTAAAATGGGGGAATATATGTCCTCATCTTTCCTGACTTCATGGATGAAGGAGCTTCCAGATCCTTTTGTACCTGAAAACACAAGACAAGTAGATAAAAGAGACATAAGAGAAAGGGCAGGAGACCTTAGAGAAGGACTTGTATTAATATCTACACATACCTGAGGCTTTGTAAAGGGTCTCATACACAAGGATATCACCAGGTCCCCATGCAAATCCCAAATGTGTCCCATCACTGGCTGCAGGTATGTTCTGCATTTAAAGAAGAGAGACAGGGACACTGAAATTATTCAATAAAGCAAGTGATGCAAAGACTCAAATTGCATTTTTTCATTTCCTGCAGTCAAGCCAAATTTCCAACTTTTTAGCAACTTAAACTATACTTAAACCCTTCTCATAATTTAAATAGACTACTAATTTAATTAATCAACAATTAAGTTAAAATACTTTCTAACAAGTATTCAGAGGTAGAAGGTTTCAAGTATCTTATCTTATCTGTAGTTACTTTTCCGACAACATTTTATTTTCACTCCCAACGCTACCTGTACTTTCCACTCTTTACATCTGTACTTACACTCCTTACAAGTTTGTTAATTTGGTTTTCACGCATTTGAGAGAAATTATTATTTATTTCTATTTGTGCTTCATTGCACAACACCTTCCCATCATCACAACTGATTTCAGCCTGAACAGATGGGACAGTAACACAGAAAAGATGAATCCTTGGTGCATCCATCAGTGCGCTGAGCATGCATGAGGTTTTGTTAGCTTTGCACAGAAAGAGCACGAAGGAATGCCCTGCAGAGTGCTACTTTTCACTTTTATACATTTCAGAGCCTGTACTTTTTCGCTTTTAATTGTTTTGGGGTTTTTTGTGTGTGTGTATTTTACAACTGTATGTGCAATCATCCTGCACAGTTTCCAGTATATGCCTAGGTATATCCCTATTGTTTTTCCATATATGTACAAGTGAAAGGTGTATATATTGTAAAATAGTCTTGTGTGTACAGCCCTGTACTTAGTATCTTGAACACTTTATACTCTTATACTCTTAGACTCTATATTTTAAATCTGATAGGTATATGTATATTTTCTATTTGTATCTTAATTTTATAAGTACTTTGTTGTTATTTTCCTATCTGTACTATTTGAGCTACTGTGACAAGTGAATTTCCCCGGTGTGGGATCAATAAAGTCCATCTTATCTTATCTTACCTTTACACAACAAAACAAGCCTTGGCTATTTACAAAAACATACATTCATTATGATCTAAATAGACCTCTGACACTTTTCTTTTTATGGTCTTAGTTTTTATTGATCTGTGCTCAGTCGTGCTGATTTTACCAGCTTGACACTGTATTGAGCAGACTTACAGATGTGGATAACAGCCAGATATCGATTGTATCATTGAACCTATGTTGTTGCTACTTTGACACTTCATGTTGTAAGACGTATCTATTTTTGTTATGTGTCTGAGCACGTTATGGGACTCTCTGTGATCCTCTAATTATTCAAATTAGCTTCATTAGACTCGTCCTTATGTTACTGAGACAGTTAGCTCGCTTGTTAGCAACGCGGCTCAGCGGGAGAACAGAGAAAGACGAAGCAGCAGCGGTGACTTACGGTGACAGCCGGCTCAACGTCTACCTCCTCCATTAGGACAGAATATAATCAACACGATCAAATATTAAAAAAAGAGGAACTAGTTAACTGTGAGCACTTTAAGGCATGAACTACAGGTGCGGGGCTGCGCGCTCAGTCCATTCGAAAGCCCTTACGGCGCACGTATAATGACGTCACGAAAGAGCTGCCCTTCCTCCTGCCTGTTTTTCCGTCTGCTGTGTGTTTGGCTCGTGGTGGTTTTGTACCGAAATACAAACAGACAACTAAAAATGCCTAAGAGCATCAACACAGATAATCGATCAAACTAAAGCTGTGGGGAACCAGAGTCACAAACAAGAGGGAAGTGATGATTCATCAAGACACAGGTTCATTTCTGTTACTGTTATGTGTACAGACAAAGCATAGAGTTATTATTGCTGGAATCTGTTAAGAATCGGTGTTTTCATTTGCCTCATACATGTACACTCTTTTCTTTATTTGTAATTATTCATTTAATGTAGTTTTAGTGGGTGTTCTTCATCTGACAGAAAAAAAAACAAGATGGCCGCTGGGATTCACAGGGTTAAAAAAAAAAAAAAAGGAAAAACAAAAAGTGCAAAGTTGAGTAGTGTAGCGTGTATTGTAGTGCACTGCGTGATGTTGGTGACTGTACCACGAAACACTGATGTCAGCAGGGCGATGATGTGTACGTTATGGGATGGCTGTGCCTTTACAAACATGACAACAAAAGGGAAAATATCGCTGTGCGCGTTCATGTGGTGCTGAGTGGCTCTTTAACGCGCGCTGGGACTCTCCCGCCCATGCCCAGAATGCGCTTTCGCCCTCATGACTATCTCAAAGCCAATCAAAGCCCGGCGCTGTGGACGCGCACTGGCTCGTGGCCGCGCACGTTAGGCTCGAATTACTTAAGCGGGAACGAGTACGTGCGCGCACCCGTATTCTTTGTGTGGCAGCGTAGAGAAGCGCCAAAAGAGTGACCATGGCTGATGAAAAACCAAAGGTGAGTGTCTACACATTGTATCTATGTGCCAGTTTATTTCACCACATCTGTGGCGTATGGATTCACAGGAAAAAACGGACATTTTGCACATGTTCTGCTGTTGTTTGTAGTTAAAGTTGAGAGATAATATTCATCTACAAGCTGATACCTACTTTGATAGACCGGAAGGTTTGTGAACGCGCATTTCCAGACGCGCAGATCGCTGTCTGCCTGATAACACACAGCCAACCGGCTGGTGTCATCCTCAGTGCAAGTGCATGCCCCGATGTGCAAGCGAGTGTGTGTACGCACGTGTGCATGTTCATTTGCGCAACTCCGAGAAAGTTTGCGCACTCGTTTTGCAGACAGTGCAACAGAGTGTGAAACAGAATGTAAAGAAATGGAAAATGTACCCCAGGAAAGGTGTTAAAGTTTACTTAGATGTTGGAAATTCACAATAGAAAACATAAAACATCTGCCTAAACCGCATGATAATATCTGTTTTAACTTTACACAGCAAATGATGTGGTTTTGATTTTTAGTTTTGATTCGCAAAAGTTTTTTTTTTATTTACTCTATTACCTCACAGTAAGTAATCATACTACCTTCTTTACATTAATGACATATTGGAGGTGAAGTTCACCCGCCCTGAAGTAAGCACCTGTTACCTGCAGGGTTGCAATGGTAGATTTTCACAGTACAATAACTATCTCAGAAAATGTCATGGTTTCATTGTATCACAGTATAACATACCATGTATTACACTATTATAATTATTATTTTTATATTATTATCATCATTTTAACGAATGCTTTATCATAACTTAACAAAATATTATGTCCTGATGGGCATGAACCTTAAAACCATTTTTAGTGAATTCATGTGTTCATTAATAACACTAATATGCAGAGGAGGGTATTATTTCAATTTAAAATGCATATTTAACTACTTTATGATTCCTCCATTGTCCGTAACCACTTATCCTTGAAGGGTAAGTACACCCCAGACAAGTTGCAAGTTCATCACAGGGCTGACACACGGAGACAAACAATCATTCGTGCTCACACTGACACCTATGGTCAGTTTAGAGTCACCAGTTGACGCATGTCTTTGAACTGTGGGAGGAACCCATGCGGACACGAGGAGAACATGCAAACTCCGCACAGAAAGGTCCTGCCCCAGTTACAAACTCCTCAGCCAGCTGGGGGATTTAAACTCAGAACCTTCTTGCTGTCAGGCATCAGACACCTGAACGATGTCACTTACAAAACATAACTTAAAGCTACCACGAGGAACGTTCATATTTTGTTGATTTTAGAGGCCCCTGTAGACAGAAGTGGTGTTTCCACTGTAATAACCATAAAATAACTTATTACAATTATTTATCTTATCATCATTACTATTTTTTTTTACTATCACATAGCATTTATTATTCTCTTTCCCTTTTTTGTTTGTCATTAGTCTACTTAACCCTAATCCGCCTAGTCTTCTCAAAAGCACAAGCTGAACTGCACATCCCAAATCCATATTAGCTGTTGTACTGCACTGTATTGTCTTATTGTTAAAATGTATTTACTTCGTGATGCATTTGTGTCCAACTCGGCCAAAAGTAGAACTCAGTATTTTTTTTAAAATAGCCCTAATGTGATAGAACTCAATAACGCAGATAAGCAAGTGTACATGGTATGGTAACCATCAACTGTGATCCCATGGTCTACTGTGAAACAGGGTACTGCTGCAAGCCTAGTTACCTGCAGATCTTCATCTAACCGGTTCACTTTTTTATGCATCAATTACTCACTCAGTGCAGTTTAGTCTGTAAAATGTCAACAATAATGTTAGTTGCCCAAACTGAGTCTAAAAAGTATTCTGTTTATAGTACAAACAGAGAGAAACGTGCAGAGAGAAACATGCAGAAAATCAGTAGTTGATAAAATCTGCATATTTTTCCCAAGTTGAGCTTGCCAATAACCTTTTTGTTGATCAACTAACTGATTAATCATCTTATTATTTCAGCTCTGGTTCCTTATGTGTCTACATGAACTGTTTTATTTTTCTCTCTCTCTCCTCCGCAGGAGGCAGTCAAGACAGAAAGCAACGAACACATAAACCTGAAGGTAGCGGGTCAGGATGGATCTGTAGTGCAGTTCAAGATCAAAAGACACACGCCGCTCATCAAGCTCATGAAAGCCTACTGCGAGAGACAGGTGGGCACGGCACCATATCCGCACATAACAACCATCGCTGATTGATTGTGAACACTCAGGATGATGTTACAGATTTATTTCCTAAACCAGCAGTTCCCAAACTAGTTACTGCTGGCTGTGTACTTTCGTAGAGTGACTCAAGTTTAATAGACTTTTTTTCACCACAGATTTTAACAAACAGTATAATTTCTGCATTGTAGCTGCATTGCAATTTTTAGGTCATACAGTCATTTTACTCAGGGGTAGAAGTAACTAATTACAAAAATACTCAAGTTACTGTAATTAAGTAGTTTTTGGGGTACTTGTACTTTTATGAGTTTTAACACCAGTACTTCAGTACTCTTTCCACCCCTGTTTTTACTAGCATTTTCTATAACATACGCTGAGATCATGTGTCCTCTTGTATATCGCCACATGGTGACTTAAAGGAGTAGTATGGGCAATTGCAGGTCCAAAAGTGAGTACTGCAGTCCAAATAGCGAGCTGGAGCCATAGACAGTATATCCTATTTATATCTATCTATCTATGTATCTATGCTGAAGCAGGGTCGTCCCCCCCCCCCCAGACTTGAGGAAGATCAGGCAGGCTGCAGGAACACTGCAGGCGCGCAACATTATAATTTGACAATAATAAGTGACGACATATCCTCCACTGTAAGTTGATCAGCTGTTTAGGACTCAATTGTTAATATAAAGCTAAGCCTGTTAACCTGAAAACAAAAGCCCACTGCTCTGATAACACACACAGTTTGAGTTCAGTGACTGCCTGCCCTCTTCCTGCCAGACTCCATTAACATTTTGCTCAATTTAACAATTCTAAACATCAGCTCCTTCTAAAGGTTTTTAATGATTTCTTACGACTCATAAACAGACACTGACTCATTCCGCGAATATTCGGCATGAATTTGAACTCTAAGTTATGGGTCAGAATAGAAATTTCAAAGGAGGACGCCGCAGCTGTAGTGTTGTGTTGTTGTCATAGAGGCGAGTATTTCAACTTGCTATGTGTCCTTAATCTCTATAATATATTGCAGTCAATTGATGATTTATTACAATAAATATATTACAGATTTCTCTTTTAAGCTTTAAAAGGTGAGTATATGAACCACCACCAAAAAAAGGAACAAGCAATGTAGTATTTTCAACAGAAAACAGCAGGAAGTTTCTCTGAATTTGTCTCTGGTGGAGCTGTAATATTGAGCCTGCTTGTGTGAACTGTTTACATAGGAGCCGCCCCTGACAGCTTTGTAAAATCTTTGGGCATGAAAAGGTGTTACACCTCCACTATTACTCACACCCACTGCATGTAATACGTCTACTCATTTATTGGAGTTAAAGAACAATATGTTGGGTAAATAGCGCAGTCCCTCTAGTAAATTTTAATCAAAACTCCTGCTGTCTGTTAAATCTACAAGGAGTTTTTAACTGGTTATTAAACTATCTCAATTTATTACTGATGCCTCTACGTGACCTACATAAGTAAGCAGGTCATCAAGAAGACTGGATACTTCTCTGTTGTTATTCTTAATGCCTGCCACCAGAACAGATTCTCCTGAAACCAGATGAAACGAGCCTGTGTTTACAGTTTGCCATGCAAAAGTTAGTGAGTAGTACGTTAGGCAGTTAAAAAGAGGCAGGAGATTTTATTCAAACAAATTTATTTTTGCATATTTAAAAGCGTGGTTATGGCAGTGCAAATACTGCTGCTTTTGTCTGCAGGGGCCTCCAAAATCAACAAAATAGAAAAGTTCCTTTATTGAGCCCCTCTAAGTCCCGCCCCTCTTTGCTCTGTGCTCCAATAGCAGTTGAGCAAACCTCAGTCAACTTTCCCTTTTTCCTGTAAAGAAAACATATAGTTAGATCTCAGGTTAGCTTATGTCAGTAAAACGTGTGCTAACTAGCTAGATAATGATTGTTCAAGATAATGATTGTTGTTACAGGAAACAGGAGAAGAGAAAGTTGACCAAGGAGTGAAAAGTGGCGGGACTTAGGAACTGACCTTTTCACCAAATGCAGTCTATAATATTCAAACGATGGCTCCCTTCCATTTAAGTTTCCTTAGCTCTGGACCAGCAATATATTGGCGCCACTCTTGAACCAGTTTTTCTGACTGAGTGCCAGTTGTTTGATTGTTGAAACAGGAAGAACTGGTTTGAAACCAGCCCTCTAAAAAATGTACCAGTGAGCCATGCCAGTAAGTCAGCATGCACGATACTGAGGTCCTGGCACACCTGATTATAATGCAGCTTTTCCTGCCATGACATGTCAAAATGTTTGTCATTAAAAAGGCCTGTCAGAGTGGAATATTTTTGCATAGTACCTTGTAGGCCTTAATATTTACCCATTTATTAGAGTTGTCAGTTTCAAAATGTATAGACAGCATGGAAAGGTTCGGAAGAGCCACGCTTTGTAGTTAAGGTGCCTTTACATCATATGGAAATAATTGTGGAAAGGCAGAAACTATTTGCACCCAGGTCAGAATAGCCAATGGGCCTATTTGCACCCGGGTTGGAATAGATATATATATAGCCTAGCATGGCAAAGACAAGCACAAGAGACAAACCATGATTTTTCCCTGAACCTAACCAAGTAGTTTTGTTGCCTGAACCTAACCAAGAAGTTTGGTGGCCTGAATCTGATCAAACTGCGACCGAAAACTTAAAATACTAAATAAAAAAACTGTAACTAACAGGTACAACTAACATGCAATTTCACACGACTATAAGATTGTACTTATCCACAGCAGGACTCAACCTCCACTCTCCTGTAGGGAAGCCCTGCACTTAACCCATTCTTCCACCACAGCCTTTTATCAACAGTGAGTCCATCGCTCTTTATAGTTGAAATAAGGAGGCAGTGTCTCCATTCATACCCAGGTACAGGCAACAAAGCCTATGATAAAAGTATTATTTTCAGGCAAAAGTATTATTATATTTTCAAAGTTTTAATTGTGGTTTTTATTTGACATAGAGATTCTAGTTGACTGCAGGTATTAACTCAATGTTAAGGTCACAGTTCAGTGCGTTGGAGAACTCACCACATCACATATAAGCCACCTACAGATATTGCAGGATGCTAAAAGGTCAAACTTAAAATAAAAGCCAGATGATGTGGATTAAAGAGTTATTCATCACAGTCATGTTTTCGTTCATTTTTTCCTCAAAGAGTTATTGTTCATTGTTTATTGGCTGTGATCCAGCTCTGCATTACAGCTCTTCTCTTCCTGCTCAAACACAGTTAGGGCTGCAGAGTCGATGCAAATCTTCCCTAAATAGCTGAACACAGCTAAAGGTTTTAACTCCCCCATCACATCCAAACACAAACCCCCTTATCTACGTGTCTCTGTTCTTTCTTTCTGTCTTTCTTTGCACATATTAATCACAAAACATATCTCAACTTTCCCATCAGCAGTTATCAGCTAAATCATTTTTGAAGCTGTCCTTCGCCAGGCTTCTTACTGGAATGGGATGCAGGAATGCTGACTTACTCTCATGACTTATTCTGGTGCGTTAATACTGGGATGGGTGATCCTGAAGTTTGAAGGTAACTTTTACGTTCTGAAGTATCTGCACCTAAAAAGTTAAGAAGAGGATATTAAATGAAACACAACCTCTGACATTCCTCTTTGTCTGAAAGTCAAATGAGCGTTTAACTTCGTGGAAGAATGGAAACCTGACACCGTTTGTCATGCAGCTCATTTTTAAAACAACAGTGAGAGCCAGATGTTTTTCATTATCCCGTTATTCGTGTTTCACTGCAAGAGACAGTGTAACTTGTTATTTTTCTGTGACCCTGAATCTTCAGTCGGCATACCTTAAACAAGGAAACACCTACTTTAAAGGAGAAGCCTGTAATATATTTAATAACTCATAAAATGACCATGATATGTCGTCACTTGTTCTATCGTTTGCCAATTTCATGTTAATTAGAGTTCAGATGAATGTTGAGTGTTTACCAAATGTGAAAGTGTCTGCTTATGAGTCGTAAGAAATCATTAATAATCTTGCAGAAGGAGTAGATGTTTGTAACGGTTAAGTCATGTTTGTACGGCAGTCACTGAACTCAAACTCCAGAGTGTGTTTTTGTTTTCAGGACAACATGCTTAGCTTTTCATTGAAAGACAATCGACAGGTGTAAACAGCTGATCAACTTACATTGTAGGACTTATCGCAATGTTGCGCTCGTCTTGCACTCCTGCCGCGTTCCTGCAGCCTGCCTGAGCTTCCTCAAGTCTGGTGAGGAGGGGGCAGGCGTGTGTTTGGACCCCAGTAATCCTTTTTGGATGTTTTAAATGTGCCACACAAGTAAATATTTATGTTGTTAGTAGTGGTCGCAGTACCAATGCACCCCCTTTCACATCCGGAACAGGTTGATCCACCCTCAATTCCCCACACTTTGGGAAAAAAAAGCAGCATGGCCTGTTTATAGCTGTCACCATGAAGGTGGCACATTCAGATGCCACTTAAGATATTGCAACAATGTGAATTAAATTGCAGTAAAATTACACACAATCTGCCACGTGAAGAAGAAAGAGAATGACACATTCATGGGCTCAGAAACGGATGCAGAAGGTTCTCCCACTGATTGAAGACAGGCAGAGAGATGTATGAGTAGGCCCAGTACACCGTCATTACATTTTTCTTCTTGAGACCCACTCAGCTTTAGTAAAAACAAATAGAAACTCCGTGGTTTTATGCATTTGCCTTGCAGTGAATCTCCATTTTTGGTGGTGAGATCATCATGTAGTCCATCATTGTTAGACTTAACTTGTGAGGTCCTCATCAGAGCTTTTTGTTTTTGGAATCCCGCATCAGCCTTTAATTTAACATAACATAACAACTGCATCAAGTTCACAGAGAAAAGTATTTGAGAGGGTGCTTACTACAGTGATTGGAAAATATTGCTTTAAAGGGGCAGTTCACCCCAAAATCAAAAAGAAATATTTTCCTCTTACCTGTCTTGTGCTATTTATCCATGTATATTGTTTTGATGTGGAGTTGCAGAGTTTTGGAGATATCGGCCATAGAGAGGTCTGCCTTCTCTCCCAATATAATTGCACTTGTTCAGTTTCTCAGCTCTTGGTGTTCAAAGTGCCAAACAGATACATTTCAAAAATTCAACACCAGTGTCTCTTTCCAGAAATCATGACCCAGTTACTCAAGATTATCCACAGACCTTGTTGCAGTTTCATGAAGGAACTACTTTATATCTTTTAGAAAGAAAGTAGTTCCAGTAGATTCTACTTTAAAATAGTAATAGTTCCTAGTTTTTCGCTTGTATTTTTCTGGTGCTTTGAGCACCACAAGCCGAGTGTCATCTAGGTCCATTATATTGAGGTGAAGGTAGATATCTCCACAGCACATACCTCCAAAACTCAAAATCTCACACCAAAACAAGATTGGTGGATAAATAGCACTACAGGCCAGAGCAAAAATGTGTATTTTTGATTTTGGGGTGAACTGTCCCTTTAAAGTATCAAACTGAAGTCACAGCCACTGACTGAGGTTGTTAAATCTCAGCCTGTTTACCAATTCATGGAAATGAATTGGGATGGTGGGGCTGTTGGTGCAGACAAATGAGGCAGTTCAGGCTTGATTTATGACAGAATTTGTACTTGTTTGTGTCTCCAGGGAGTTTCAATGAGGCAAATCAGGTTCAGATTTGATGGACAGCCAATAAATGAGCCAGACACACCAGCACAGGTAAGTGTGAAGTCTTGAAACAATGAGTTTAAATACATAAAACAGACTTAATAGTGTTGCATTCATGGGGGCACGCTGTGCCAGGGGTTTATAGCAAGCATGCTTCATGCCTTTCCACATGTGTCATCTCTTGTGCTGATGCATCTGTGGAATCCTTATCAATTAAGATATACACATTTCATGCATTCTTTTACATGTGTTCCATGGCAAAGCTTGCAATTGTAATCTTTCGTATTATAATTTTTTCCTCTGCAGTGGAAAATGCATCATGTACTCACAGATATACAACCCCAATTCCAAACAAGTTGAGACGTTGTGTAAAACATAATGAAAAACAGAATGCATGCATGATTTGCAACAACTTTTCAACCTTATTCAATTGAAAACAGTACAAAGACACAATATTTATTGTTCAAACTGATTAACTTGATTGTTTTTTGTAAATACACTGAATTTGATGTCTGCAACACGTTCCAAAAAGGTTGGGACAAGGGCATGTTTACCACTTTGTTACATCAACTTTAATTTTAACAACAATCGCTTTCACACCAGAGCTGTTTGCGAGTGTTTGGGAACTGAGGACACTATTTCTTGAAGTTTTGAATGTGAAATTCTTTCCCATTCTTGCTTGATATATGACTTCAAATGTTCAGCAGTCTGGATCTCTGATGGATTTTGGATTGCATAATGCACCACACATTTTCAATGGGAGGCAGTTCTGGACTGCAGTCAGTACCTTAACTCTTTTACTACGAAGCCACACTGTTGTAACACATGCAGAATATTCTCTGAATCTTTGAATGATGATATGGATTGTATTTGGTGAAAACTTTCCTGATCTTTCACTGCCCCTGTCCCAACGCTTTTGAAACATGCTGCAGGCATCTACTTTTCAATTGAATACAAGTTGAAAATGAATTGCAAATCATTTCATTCTGTTTCTATTTATGTTTTACACGATGTCCCAATATTTTTGGAATTAGGGTTGTATGTTGCGTGCTATTGCATTTTACTGTGATGCTATGCAGAAGCTTGTCATCAAAGCCAAATACAGTGTTTCCTTTTGGTTGCAATGGTGCCATTTTGCCTATGCAAACAAATTTGACTTTGCACGTACTGTCAGACTTGGGGCACATACCATGCAACTGCAACATCTCAACATGACATGCTCTCTCTGCATACAGTAGGCTGCATCTTTACACTCACAATAAAACCAATTTATCCAAGAAAATAAATACACAAGACGCAGAGCAACTGGTTAATGAAAAGTTGCAGAGGTTGCCCAGAACTTCAGTCATATGACATGTTTCAACTTTTTTTCTCTCAACAGTTGGAAATGGAAGATGAAGATACAATTGATGTGTTCCAACAACAGACGGGAGGCCTGATTTAATCGACCACATGCATCAACGTTTTCCTTCTTCACACAGCCAACCTTCCCAGCCTGTGATACACAGCAGCTGCTTCTTTGCAACTTGTCCTCCTGTCTCAACAGAACACCACGCAGAAGAAGTTGTCATTTCTCTGCTGCACATAACTGCTGTATAGTATTTTCATTTTTGCCCTTGTTACTTTTCTGTTTTTGTACATAAACCACATCCAGTTCGCCATGAATTCAGGTTTTGTTTGTTCATGTTGTGTTGTGGTGAAGGTTAAGGAGTTCCCATCCTAATTTGAGGGGATCCTTCTAAGGTTGCAGACAGATAGGACTGATGGGGTGAGAAATAATAAAACTGACTTAACTGATCTAATGTCACTGTGCTAGGCTTGGTCAGTGTCCAGCAAATCTGTCCTTACATGTACTATTTTGAGACTGGCTATCACTTGGTGAACTATATACCCAGTTTGGGAATGGGGCTGGAATGTCACTTGTTTTCTGTTTTCATCAGAAAAAATATTTGATTTTATACATTTTATATAGTAGTGGATGTGTAGAGAAATGTTTTGAATAATTGGTTGACTAGGCCAAGCTTCAAATTTTGGGAAGCCTGAAGAGATGTTTCAATTCAAAAAAACTGTATTGTCTATTAAGATGCCTGTTAAAATAAAGCTATTGTCTTTTTCCAAACTTCCACTAATTTTGTCCGGCTTTCCAGTGTGATTGTTTGATAGGGGGATCAGACATCCCTGTTTTCACATGACAGTCCACATTTTTCATGGCCCCATTTTTAACAGTGTTAAAAAAAGAATGGATAAGAAGAACAGGGAAGGAGATAGAGGAGGAAATGTAAATATATGATTACAGAGCCTGCCAATTTATTATTTCAAACAATGTTTTTGAGATAAAATACAAAAATGAGGTCTGCACTGGGAATCTGTTGATGTAAAAACTGGGTTCACTGTTGAAGCTACCCTAGTACTGAAACACTGGCTGGATTCTAAAGGATTCCAAGTCCACTGAAGGGTGTCCGATAAGAACAGTCCAAATGTCACTTTCTCTTTCTCTTTTATTTGTGCCACACAATCAACACATGCTCAACTCCATACGTATGTGGATGTACAGGTAGATGTGTGATTGTTTAGATGCACGCACACAGCACTGTCCACAATATCAGTCCAACACCAACAAGAGAAAACACTATTAGGAGGGCCGCTGTTAGGTTATCATCCTTCTCTAATGAGGGTCTCCGTGGTCTGATCCGAGAAGGGCGGAGCGTAACCTGACTGCGTGCTCACAGGTGAATAGTCTGATAGTTAACTGATGTCAACAGAGGGAGGTGGGATCTTGTGATCCTGTTCAGTCTGCATGCTGCACAAAGTGACGGCCTTCTTCACAGTTGACCAAAGTCTTTCTAATAGTGTACTATTTATTATTAATGACTGAAGAGGAAGTAGACGACTGTGGTACTGTATGATTTTCTGACACATTTTACAAAGATACTTAGTACCAAATTTTATCATTTGACCTGCGCCACAGTTTATTACAATATGGTCACAGTCCATGAACAGGACCATAGCTACCACTGAGGACAAAGGTCATGTACTTATTTTGTCTGGGTCCCTTTTTTTACATTTTGTAATGTATATATTTCTTAAAATGTTAAGTTAAGGTGTCAAATTGCTAAAACTACTGGCATACATCATCCTGCCAGCAAAGCTGAACAGCTCTGAATGCATAACTTATTATAATATGATTATATTGTGTATTGTATTGGTATAAATTCAATCTAAAGACATTTTAGGTCAAGACAAGACATTTTACAAACTATTTTTTAACTGTTATTCCATGCGTAGCTTTTACATTATGGTTTACTGTTTGGATGAACTTGAGAACTGAATTTTAGAACCGTGATGGGTAATTTAGGGCAAAACCTGAAAAACAGTGCAGTTGTGCTCCCCAATTTCATTGACAGTGAGATTAATTAGAATGCAATAAGAAGCTGAAGCGAACATGAATAATTTCAGATTTGCCATTTTTTGATTTATCCTGTGAAAGGTTTGAGTCCAGGGTTCTTGTTGGCACTGACATTAGTGTTTACTGTTACTCTCTGAATGCATTAAGACTTATAGGTTTATAGTATAGTCTTTCTCGGGGGGCCATACCCCTGAACCCCCTAGCATGGCTAGCATTCATGACCTTATTTTATTTAAAATCCTGGCTTAAGTTTTGTACATGACACTAGATTGTTCCTCCTTTTATAATGTCATAAATAATAACATTGGTTATTTTATTGATATACTGATCCCTAAACTGGAAATGCCGCCTGTTTTCATTTCAGTAATCAGGTCAATTTATTGTTTGACCCTCCTCTGGGCAGAAATACAACCAATATAAAATACATGACTAGAGCACAAGTCCAGATATTTTTTTTGATGAGCCTGAAGCTCAGTCCTAAGATCTTCACCAGCTGGATGTTCGGCTTAACCCACGTTTTTCTTCACCCTTTTAAGGATTTTGCAGATTGCCATGATCAATGCTAATAGATTGGACAGCAGGAAAAAAAGTCCTCAGGGATGTGGACTGTACTGTCTGGATATTCAGTGCCGCCACCAACAAGAGAGGCCATCGCTGAGGTTCTGTCCAATGAGAGAGGAGTTCTGTGACGTTCTGTCCAATCAGAGCGGGTCGAACGCTGGTGGGATGGGTCTCGTGGGCTGGCACCGCAGAACCAAGGGCTCTGGTCCTCGTTATGTTTTTCAGTGTCGGGTGGAGTCTACATCCTGTCGCATCTCTGCAGGGAAGGCGGAGGAGGACTTTTTTTTTTATATAATATATTAGTTTCTCATTGACTTATTTGTTACTGCCAAGGAGACATCGACATACGCCATTAAAGATGACGACGACCACCACCTTTCAAGGAATGAGCCCTGGCGCTAAAAGCAGTTCCAGGTAAAAAAAAGAAAAAAGCTGAAAATCTTTTCGCGGAGGAACAAAAGAAGTGTGATGCGGGGCGAGCCGCTCAGCTAGCAGACGCCTCTGCTCTGCTGAAAGGCGGCAGGCTTGCTACCTCACATTAGCCCGCTTAGCTGAACTGTCAGATAGTCTCGCTAATTAAGTTAATCTTATTGGGTGACTGTTGCACCATATAGCCTCAGGCTTCACTAAGTTAGTTAGGTCTGAGCTGAAAAAAAAAGGAGAGGAAGCCAAAGCGCTTAAAGGGGATGTTGTTCATCTATTTTTTTTTGGGGGGAGAAAAATGGCCAAAGCTATCAAATGTTACCACTCCACCGGCTGTGGTCGACTGCAAAATAACTTTTTTTTTTTTTTGTAGTTCAAGGCCGGGGTTTCTGTCGTCCTGTCTCAGTTGTGCTGCCCTTTGGAGTTGAATGTTAAAGTTATTGTGGATTTTGTCGCCATTTTTTTTTTTTTTCCCAAAAGATGCAGCTCAGGAGCAGGAGTCCACATGTGTGATCGATTGCAGGAAGGATCTGCATATGTCGTTATCACTGATATTGCTCATTTGTTGGTCAGGGGCTTGTGGAAGTTTAGAGAAACTCCGTGATAATCCCGTCCATGCGTTTGTAGTTTGAATAAGTAAGGCTATGCTTGACGCACTGTGTGTGTTAAATCTTTATATTAAAGGGGGAAAAAACACCTAAAGAGGGGCCACTCATCATCCAAGCATGCAGTCATAGCTTTCCAGTAAGTGATGCGTCTCGTCGGAATGCATTCCTGCCCCCCCTTCTGCAGTGAAAACAATGCAAAGAAAATGACTTTAAATTATGGCTGGCTCTGTAATGGCGCATGATTTCACGGCACATTTTGAGGAAAACTACTACCAGTAGCCTTTTTTTCTGAGTGATCACGTCAAATCTCGGTCAGTCATTTAAGCGTTTTGAAGTCGCATGCTGTTTTCTGATGCTGCGGGGGCTTGGGTGGGGGCTTTGAGCCTAGATAAGCCTGTAAATCTTTTTCTTAGCTCTTTGCTTTTGCTCCTTAAAGCCTCATTTACGAGTTGCTGGCCGACCAAAGGGATCTGTACGGCAGCAACTTGAGCAGAATTAGGCTCAAATCTTAGTAGGCCATCAAACGCCTCCTCCTACCCTGCCTTATCAGACATGCCATCTTTGGATCTGTGGCTCAGCTACATCTGCCCTAGCTCCACCTGCCTGAAGCTGCTCTCAAGCTTATCAACGTTAATGCCACTTCATTGATATTATTTGCTGTTTCATTCTAGGGTGGGGTCTGCTGCCAGGCAGCTAAAAGCTTTTCCCCCCATCGCAATCCGTGTGGAAAGCATGAGCTCATCCTCTCTGGCCGGGGAGGTGAAGTCTGGTTTAGGCATTATTGTCACAGCCAAGTGTGACGGACACTGGTGCATTTACAAGAACTGATTGAGAAAATTCACGTCCGTGCAGTCCACGCCATGTGGATCCCCTTCCTCTAGTTGCTTTCTTTGTAGTTCTGTTTCGAGAGCGGAGTTGTTTTTTGGACTCCATCTGCCCGCCTGGCCCTTGGACAGCTGCTTAGTGTGTCAGCTGGTGGCTTCAGGGACTCTGAGGAGAGGAGAGTTTGCTGGAAAAAAAGAGGGAGGGGTCCAGCAGGGCCTCTGCAAACACATCAGTTTTTGTCGTCCACCCAACTGTCCTTCAGCACGGCAAGGAAAAGGGTTTCCCTACCCATTATCGTGGTCCTTTTGTTCAGCTTGTGGTGCAAGGAATGTCGGTGTGAAGTGGGCTTTGTTTATCATGCACTGGTCCGCATAAAGGCCCTCTATATAGTTCCAGAACAGTCTATTTATTAGGTGACCTACATTTGCTGCGGACCTCAGACTTTTCACCTCTGGTGTGTAATACTGACCCAAAAGGGGGCATGGAATTTAATTAACTCATTTAATAATGAAATAACAATGCTAGCAGGAACTGACACCGACCTCTCTTGTGTCACTGCAAAGGAATCTGTGCTGAGGAGAGGCAGCAGCTAGCCTGCTAACTCTGTGATTATATGCGACTGGAGTCAGCTGCCGGGCAGAGATTGTGACTGTCTGTCTGACAGGCTGACAGCCGGGGCTTAGAGAGCAGAGACCTTGCTGGTAGCCTGTGTGTTTTTGTGTGTGTGTGGTATGTGTATAAAAGGGTTAGGGTGGAGTAGAGAGAAGGCTGTAAGTAGCTTGAGGCGTCCTCGTGTTATATTTGACTATTGATTTTTCTTTTTTTGCACTGTGCAGCTGATCGGTGGCATGTGACATGATGGCCATGTGTTTTAGTTTGGCCTGAAGAGTGGGCGATGGCAGCGTGGTAGCAAAATGTCAATCAAATGACATTATAATCCATCTTTGTTTTTGTTTTGTTTTTTCTTTTTGCTCTTCAGGGTACTACGACCGCCAGGCGGGGAGTCCAGCTTCAGCCTCGGCACAGACGATGCCACAACACCCCAGCGCAAGAGCAAGATGGCCTCCAGCATCTTTGCAGAACCGGAGGATCCCCATGCTCATCGGAGGAACAATCCACCTAGTAAATCATAACTCTAACATATCTTAGCTCATTTTCTATGTGACAGTAGAGGGGCCAAAAGAATGACAACAAGAGGGTTTAGATTACAAGGTAACAATAACAGCGATTTGAGGGCATATAAGCACTCATATGAGGACAAGTTCAATCTTGCTAAGCTAGACAGAACTACCAGAAGCCTTAAGTAAGCAAAAAGCAGCATGGAATTAATTCTTCGAACTTGAGCTCGGAAAAGATACAAACTGGAGTGTTATTTAGTATTTTTCCATTTAGGTTGTCAGAAAGAACATCCCACAAGTGGAATAGCCAAAAAGCCCCGGAGTACTGGGATAAGGGTAATTTGAAGCTAGGCTGTGTTAAATGGGATGAGGATCGGCCCTCAATGGAAAGAAATAGGTCAGTTAAAAAAAATGTGTCAGTTGGTGAAATGTGTCGCCTTGTATAGGCACGAGGGAAGTTTTATTTTGAGTACAAACGTAGCAGCAGGGAATGTGAGACCTGTAAATGGCTCTGAGTTGTCAAGGTCACTGCAAACATACAGCCACAGAGGCTTGAATGAAAAATTAATGTAGTCTGACATTATTGTGCCTGCCAGTATGTTTACAACTAGGGTTCCTATGCAGTATGTCAAAATATGAGGTTTGATTTTAATCATGTCCAGGTCAAAGTATGGAAAAGTATTAGTGTTTCCAGACTAATGCCCCTACTCTCTTTTCTAAAATATAAAATTCTGAATCTCTAAAAGTAAACTAATCATACTGGGAATTTCATTTGTACATAATATCATAAATAACCAAATATTAAGCTTGTCTGAATATTTACGAGTTATGCAGTGATTGTAGTTGTTGCACTGACACTGTGTAAATAAAATTATTTATATTATTTATTACTATTTATTCAATATGTTAAGGAAAAATAATATGTGTAGCATTGTTTAGTTTACTTCTTGTTTGGGCAAGTTTTCCTAAGGGCTGACCTGACAATATCAAAATATAAAGCCTGGTTGGCTAAGATTTGAAATGGAAAAAGAAAGCCGGTTGCAACATAACACAACATGTCCAGCATATACTTTATGGTAATTATTTGGCAACATACTAGCATACATAGTTGCTGGATGTTAAATAGATGTTAACAGCTGGATTGATCGATGTCAAATATTGTCTGAAAACTCTACAAAAAAGTTTGGAAATTTGAGTCTGGAAAAGTATGGAGTTTTGAAATGGAAAGAGTATGAACCCTGTGAATCGTGTAAAACTTTAGCTAAACATTATTCACTCTTTAGTATGCCTCATCTTTTTAGCTTTTAATTAATTTTTAACCAACTGCTCAGTGAAAGAAGAAAAGTCAAGTCTGCAGCAGTAGGGATTCATTTCAGCTCATGGCTGTGAAGTTACTCACAAGCCAAGAATCACATGTTTTCACACTGGCAGCTTTGTAGAAAACTGTTTACATGGTGTATCAAATTTTCTGGCTGTGTGGACAATGAAGAATTTACCCTAAAATCATTGCTTCATCCTCTGACCTCTCTAGCCAGCAGCTGCTGACAGCAAATCCTCTTCCTGCTCGCATTGTTTCATTTGGGTCTAGGTCAAGTTCAGGGGGGCCTGCTCATAGTTGTCCCACTTTAACGGATACAACTGGATGAGGGTATTTTGTTTCTGCCTGAATGAGCAAAGTTTATTACTATAACAGGTTTTATGAGCATTGTGGGATCTGTCTGACCTGGGTATGAACTCCCCACTTTAGATGAACAGGTGTGTTTATTTTGGCATGTCGTCCAGTGAAGATCCTTTTTGAATACATCTCTTTATATGCTCGATACATGTCTCAACCATCGAGAACAATCTAGTACACTTTGCTGAGAGAGCATCTGGAAGATACTTATCTACTGTCCTGCAGTCCACTGTCCAGTGGAGTCAACTTAAGTAAAGTTAGTTAAGTAAGTTTACTGAAGTAGAAGAGTAAAGTAGCAGAACCAGTACCACACTGCAGAAATACTCTGTTACAAGTAGAAGTCCTGCATTCAAAATGTTACTAAAGTAAAAGTACAAAGGTATTAGCAGAGTAATGAATATATTATACTTATTGATGTATTAATGTGTTCATCACTTGTCTGTATTGCCTGTGCAATAGAAACTTCAACTCCAATTTCATCTTGCAACCCTGTGTTGTATGATGATAATAAATTACCTTGATACCTTAATGTTGCAGCTGGAAAAGGTGGAGCTTATTTTAATTTCTCTATATATTTCTGTTTAGTTTAATCTATAATGTGATACGCCACAATTTATTAGTTGTTTATATTTTGTATTAATAATCTGACTCTGCAAAGTAACTAAAGCTGTCACATAAATACAGTATTTTCCTCTGAGGTGTTGTGGTATAGAAGTATAAAGTAACAGAAAATGAAAATACTCAAGTACAATACAAGGACCTCAAAATTTTACACAAGTAAATGTTCATAATCACTAATCACCACTGCCTGCAGTACTTGTATCCATGTTTCACTCTTGGTGTAACTGTCAGCTGTTTTTAAGACATTCTTGTGCAACACTGTACAATAATAGGGTTCAGAAGATACTTATTTCCATTTAGCCTTTTCCTGAAATTATAGCTACAGGAAACATACAGAAAGGTGTGAAATGTGACAAAGATCCCACCATGGACTTGAAGTAAAACAGTATGCATCTTAGAGCACTGGGCCTCCAGAAAGGCGTGATTTTTATGATCATCGAACGTCTCCATAGGTTCATTTGGCGGCCTTTTGACAACTTCAGTCTGGTTCTTTGATCAAATCTAAATATGAAAAAAAGTATAAATATTTTCTTTAAATGAGGAACAGTCTAATTAGCCCATTCATTAGTTGTGTCCATTGTGAAAGGAAAACCTCTGCACTTTTCATGTTGATGTCCAATCTGTGCTGATGGTAAATGTGGTCAATTGGAGCAATAAATTACTCAGTATGTGCTATACTGACCAAGAAAACTGAGTTCTCAAGCTCGCAGAGCTATGCAGCAGTGCCTACATGTACCAGAATACATTGCTCTTACTTTGTTGGCAAGAACATAGGGTTAGGTAATGAAAAAATACTTATCTAGCATGGCCCCTGCCTACCCAGAGGAGGAGACAAGAAATCCAAGCTGAGATAGCCTCTAGTTCTTCCTGTATGCAGTAACAGAACTACAGACTTTGCAGCATTAGAACTCATCTTTCTTGGTCAATGTAGTGAAATTTATTGTTTCAATTGACTAGATTTACCATCAACTTTGAGTGGAAATCCACATGAAAAGTGGCTAAGTTTCCTTTTAAGCACAGAGACGCCTATTATTTTAAAAAGTTTTAACTCAGACTGTTTAAGCAGAAGAAATGATTTTAAATGCAACCTTGACTTTATGTAAACAATGAGCTACTTCTAATCTAGGATAACAAACAACACATTGTGTTTTTTTTCCTGTACTTTTGTACATTGTTTCTTTTCCAATTGTAAAAACTAATAAAGCGGTGTGTGTTGTAGGTTGTGGTCATTCAAAATTCAAATATCTACGTCCTGACTTAAATTTATTTGCCACTTCATGTTTTTTATGACCTTATTATTGCCATTGATAAAATAACTGTGCAGACCTGTGGCCACATATTTGTTTCCTGTTACATTCTCTAGAATTTTCCAAGTGCCTTCAATTTAATTTTTATTTTCTTTCAACATTTTATTATAATATTCTTTCTCAGCTTGTCTCATTATAATTCTCAACTTAGTTTTATAAACCTTCTATTGCTCTCCAGCAGCCTTTGTTGTAAATTTAATGAAGTCTCTGTAAAGTTTGTTTTTTAAAAATTTAATGAGGCTTCTAACTGTGTTGTGTCAGTTCAGCTGTATTCATGTGCCGATTATGTTTATGCTTACACACGAGCATATTCATAAATCACATGGTGTTTGACAGGTTGTTGGTCAGGATTTTAAGGTTTTCAGATAGCAGAGCTGCTGTTTTGTTCAAGTGCCCTCAAGCTTGTGGCCACATGAGGAGCACTCTGTAATCAGAGAGGAAGCCAAGACTATCAGCGGCAGCGTGATTGCTGTTCCTGTCTCCGGGCTGGTTGACCAGTGATGTCAGTGTTATCGTATGTTAATATCATGGACCCAGGAGATCTAAGGTTAAGTAGAAAGCTATGTGTTGTTGTGATGATAACATAATGCATCACTGTCTGGCCCGTGAATCTAGTTTAATCCTTTTCCATTTGCTCACTGTGTGGAGCCAATAATGAAGGAGCTCTTGTTGAGTGATGGAGACTCTCAACAGCGCTGATTCACTTCACTCTATTAACAACAATGGCCACTCCTCCGCTTCTTCAGCATAGTTGTTCCCCTCATGACAAAGACCGTTTGTCCCCTCCCTGGCCCTCAGGCTTGGAGCTGGGCTGTTACCTTATGTGGCTTTGGTTAGCACAGTCTGCTTCCCCACAGCGGGCCAAACACTGTGTTTTAATGCTCTTTCTGCTAAAGGAGAATGCAGCCACTACAGGACTATGTGAGTTTTGGCACTCAGGTCGTCTGCCTGGAAGTGTTCCACTATGTTTCTGGGTCTGTAGCAGACGCCCAAGCGGATTTGGTGATGTTTCCTGTTGGTTCTCAGTGATTTTGTCTCATGTTATTTCAGTCCAGTTCCCCTGTAAAGCTGATGTTTTTGTCAAATCTGAGAAGATGAATGTTGTGGTGAGCATGGTTAGAAGCATTGGGGTCTCTGGGGTGGCTTTGTGGTTAATTGGATTAGTGTCCATATGGTATGACTCTGCTGCTTTCAAACCTGAGTCATATTGTGTCAGTTGGCTCTTGTGTTTCTTGTCTAGTTTCAATATTATCTACTGGCCAAAAAGGGAAAAATAAATAACAGGGGTGTCACAATTTCAATTTTAAGTCGAAAATCAACCAAAATCAGCTTTCTGTTTCAGTAATCAAAGGCTGAATTGGCAGCAATGACAGTTGTCAGGACATGAAACCAATGATAATGTTGATCTTCCAGCCCGTTTTACGCTGCATAAAAACTCCACTAACATCTGGCTTTTGTCTTTTAATGGCAAAGGGCACAATTGGCATTCATTCCCTGGTCAAATGACTCTGCTGTGGTCACGGGTATTTATGGGCGCCAGCTCTAATCAGCAGTGACGTAAACATGATACCCAGGTGGACACACTAATTTTTGTCTGTTTTCAGCAGAGGTAATGAAGGCTTGTTGCCTCTGTCAGTAACTTCTGCAAACTTTGCTCCTATTTCATCCACATGTGCTGCTTGGCTTGACTTAAACTCGGCTTGTCAGAGCAGCAGAGGTTGCACCTGCTTGAAGGTGTATTTAATGACTATGTTTGAACGGTGGATAAACACTTAATTTCCTTTAAATCCTTCACAATTAAACCCTAGATAATTATGTTGCCTAAAAGCTTGTGTTATGAAGCAGCCAAAACAAGAAATGGTTTTCATCAGCAGTACCTTAACACAACACATGAAGCACTCAAATAAAGCTGAAACCCGAAAGTAAAACAGCAGTGCAGGAGAGAAACTAAACTACAGAGATTCAGTTAGAAACTACAAAAGTATTGAGAGCTAGACACACAGAGAGTCTCTGTTTTCCAGCGCACATCAAGAAAAAACAAAACAGAAAGGTAAAACAGTTACCAGCATTTAAATCACTGCATATATATGCTAATTTTGGTATAAAAAGTTATAACAATTGCATACCATCAGTGCTAAAAAAAAATCGAAAGCCAAAGAGAATCGTGGATTTTGAGAATCAAGACACCCCTAATAAATAGGCATGACAGGTACTGGATTACACTCTGCTAAAATAAGTTTGTTAATCTATCCATCTGTCTCTTCCCTTCCCAGGCGGGGCACCCACAGGAACCCTGTGCGGGGAGCCCTCGGCCCCACTGAGGCGGTGCCAGCAGCCTCTTCTCTTCCCCAAGAACCCTCAACCGGAACTGACCACCATCCACAACTCTGGGGCCGCCCTGGTCTGGAGCCAGACAAGACAAGAGGTACCTCTCATTGAGTCTGACAGGCGCTGTTTCCAAAACAGAGCCACAGCTTAGTTTGAAGCTGAAAAGCACACAGTCATAGATTAAGTATAATTCCAAACAGTTCAGTGGAAAATTTCAGTGGAGGACAGACGACTTTATCCATCTATTTGAAACTGACCCAGGATGTTGTTTGATAGATATTCTCCACTGACATCTGTAATCCTTGTGGAGGTTTAATTTTGATTCTGGGAATGTGCCAGTCCAGTCCTCACTGCCTGACATGGGAGGATTTTTTTTTTTTTCTAAATGAACAGTTTAGCTGAGGTATAAAGAAACACTAGAACAGAATATCTGTTATGAGATATAATGAGAGCATAATGGTCCAATTGGTAAATAAAGGCATGAATTACCTACCAGATATATATAATATCTCATCAGTCAGAAAGCTCAGTATGTGTTGGAAAGAGTGTTGAAAATATGTACTCGTACTGAAGGACTGATACATTACTGAAATATCACTCAACTACAATAAAACTACTGCTGTTAAAAAAATACTCAAAGCTACTGCAACAAAGTTTTGTGTTTTGTTTATTTTTGAGGCTCCTGTGGACAAAAGTGGCAGCACTTTCATGTAATAACCACAAAATATAACGTCAAATATAAAACGATCTAAAAATCTCCTCCCTCTTAGTTTCAACCGACTTGCATATCTCACACTGTAACTTTCCTGGGGAAAATGTAAACACAGGCTTGTGTCATTTGATTTCCAAGCATCAAGACTAACTATATAGAAATGGCAGATCTTCTCATAAATGGTCGTGTTTGCATATGTAGGTCATATAGAGGCTTGAGTATTAAACTGAGACGGTTTCACAACCAGTTAAAAACTCCTTGTTGTAGGTTTAAGTAAAACTACACAGTACTCAACTCAAAAACTACTTGGAGTACATGTTACTTTTTAACCATTGATGTTTAATTCATTATCAAGAGCGGGAAGGGCTCTCTGTTTTTCCAAATCCTGCGCTGCTTCTGCTCAGTGGTCACAGTTACCTCTCCAAACCAGTGCCTGGTGCAGCCTTTGTTTATTTTTATCACCAATATGTCATGGTGTTTCATCAGCTCATTTTCGTTTGGATAGCTTTATTGGCTGTGAAAATGCAGATGAAAGGTCCGGATATTAATTCAAATCAAAGGCCCACTCAGTAGTGACTTATGATTTTAATTAATAGAAGTTGATCACATACTGTAATACATGCTTAAACGCACTACGAGGAGTTTTTAACTGTTTATGAAACTGTCTCAGTTTAATACTGATCCTCCATATGACCTACATAAGCAAAGACCATCCATGAGAAGATCTGCTATGTCAATGTAGTTGATTTTGATGCTTGCTACTGACTCTGATTCTCTGTGAAACCAGATGAAACAATCTCGTGTTTACATTTTCCCAGACACGGTTACAGTGAGCAGTAGGTTAGAGAGTTAAAAGGGAGCAGAAGAAATTTTTTTATTTGGATAATTTTATTTTTGATGTTACATTTTGGTGCTACAGCAGAGGAAACACTAATTCTTTTGTCCACAGAGGCCTCCAAAATCAACACAAACGTGATGAGTAATATCACAGACTTGAAAAATTACTAATAAAAGTACAAGTACCCCAAAACCAAAAATGACTTAATTACAGTAACATGAGTAGATGGCACAGAGGTGTCTATAATTATGTGAAAAATTACTTTTCTGATCATTATGTTGTCATTTGGCTTTGTGGTATAAATAACAACACTTCTTCTCATAGAAGAAGTCCAGACTTTCTGTCTGCTCAGGTCACTGTGGTGCCACAATGTAGAAGTAATATGATTCAGATACAGGAAGACATTAAGTCCCTTAGGTTCAGTGACAGTATCTGATATCCTTGTCTTATGTTTTCATTGTAGCTTGCAAATGGCCAAGAAGAGGCAAACGATGGTAAGTACCGTGAACTCTTGAACTGTTTATAAAGAAGCTTTTAAGTCTCTGTCACACTCTCAGTATGTCTAAACAGCAGTGCATGACTTAGATTATTCAGTGAATAGCTCCATGGTTCGCTATAACAGATCAGGTAATTCCACTCCCCCTGCCTTTCAAAAATCAGATTCTGGTGACCAGTCTTGTCCCATATGCTGCTAACATACCATAACTTTTTTTTTTTTTTAAAGATACAGTACACACAATCTCCCTTTCTAAGTTAAGGTCACATGATCCCTTTGATGTGGTTTCTCCCTGTCATGATGGCGTGATGGTCTGTAGTCAAGCAGCTGTTCTTTGATGACAGGCTTCACTTAGTATGAAAAGCTTTTTATTAACCTCCAGGTGCATATTTGTAAGAGAGTGGCTGGCTCCACAGTTAATGGAGGGTTCGACCGCACATCTCAATGGGCATTTAGAAATCAAAGCTCATTTATTTATCTGCTTTTGAATATGATTGGAATGTGAGTGCACTCTGAAGTCTTTTATATACATGTATTAACGTTCAGCCTGTATGTTCATCTAAAAATACTCAGGACTAAGCTCTTCACATATTGAACCAAGCAAACAAGGCCACAGCTCACCTCCGCCTGAGAAAAACTGATACTATTACTCAGAATTATGATATTATAAACTTAAGCATATGTGTAATACATTAGGAGGCAGTAAACACATTCATTGAAAGCAAAAAGGAGACGAAGGGATGTAATAAGATAAGCCTTCTCTTATCATGATCGCCCACTGGCCATTGCAGACATAAAATACAGCACTTCTCAAAATAATAGTGTTTTTCAAAGTAAAATACAGTGCTTTTCAAAATAAAATAAGAAACCCCTTTGACAGTTTTTTTCTCTTTGTTCTTCACCAATTTGTGGTCATGATTGAGATGATGGCTGTTAAGATGGTAAATTAAATTCCTAGGGTTGAAGGGATGTGATTTGTCTCCTCCCTGCATGACTGATGCTGAGCAATCACTGCAAGCAGCAACTTTAATTAAAAAAACAAAACAGAGTCACAAATTGTTACCTGAATAAATCTATCATACCTAATACATCATCATCCTCTGTTAACATGTCTCCTCCTATTTCTTTGTGATCCTCCCTTAAACACAAATGCAACGAGGAGAGAGACACTTGCACAACTAATTCGCAAACTGCTGATGTTACAGTCTAATAAATACAGCACATGTGTTTGGGATGGAATGTGTCACATCTGCATCTGAAAAAAGGCCCCAAAAGCCTGAGCAAATCTAGCCCAGTGAGTTAAAGTATGTGAGCTTCTAGATGCACGTTGATCGGGCTGCCCTGTGCAGTCCCAATATCTGTAGCACCAGTTTAAAAAACCTATAATTTATGCAGACACTCGGCTCACTCTGATGTCAAGCTGAGAATATTTGAGCATTCATTCAGCCTAAAAAAAGATTTCAAAATCTGTTAAAAAATAAAATGTTGCCCTTATTTGAGACATTTAAGTCAAAAAGTCCTCTTGAATTTGCACATTTCTGCAGGAATTCAGGCACTAATGGACAACGAGAGCCCCATGCTTCAGCACTGTGATTTAATTACAGAACTCCGGCCTTCAAAACCAAAAGGCAGTGACTACATATTGAAGGCATAGTTCAGATTATTTCAAGTGAGGTTGTATGAGGTACTTGATGATAGTCAGTGTATTACCTGCAGTGGATGGCGGAGATGTAGCAGGAGTACCAATGTAGAAAGCTAAGCAATGTACTGCTGTGGACGGGCTCAGGAACAAAACATACTTAATCTACCTCCTCAAAACAAGATTAGGTTATACACTAACTATCAATAACCTCACACAACCCCACTTCATTATCCCTTTAAGTCATAATTTAGTTAATATCCGTATCAATTTTGTTTTGACATAAAAGAATTAGTTTTCTTTGAAGTGTTTAATTTCCAAGAAAAGTTCAAACCAAATCAAAGACACAGAGCAAGACAGCTAAATGTGCTGGTGAGATAGACATAGCTAGCCTTTGCCAAAGCTAAATTTAGTTTTTTTTTTACCCCTGGCTATCATTTTTGATGAAATAACATCTTGGTAATTGAGTTTGTTATCCCACAAATAAGGCAGCAGCTAAATCTGGTCACAGCGAATGAAAGCAGCTTTCATCGATGTCAAAGTTGTCAAAGTTAACCAGTGGGAGGGGGAGAAAGCTGAAGGAACACTTAATTTTGTTACTACTGTGTTTCCTCCTTATATTCCCTATAGTTTTTTTCCAAAGACAGTGTGCGGACAGTGTTTGGGGTATTTCTTTTTTTTTATTGTTAAATAATCAGTCTAAAAATAACATAAATTGATGGCATTACATCCTGTCCATCTGTTACACAGTTTATGAATTCATCCTGGGAACTTTAAGGCCTTTTTCAGCTTTTCTGTAGTTAATGACCTGTGCCTTTGTGGGATAGTGCTGTTTTAGGATATTTTTATTGCCATCTAGTATAGTTAGCGAACTTTTTTTGTTTTAAGTCTGTTTTACCAGATAACATTGTTTTACTGTGAAAATGTCTATATTTATGGTACATTTTGTCATCCAAAACAGTCTGTGTTTGCATTTATTAAATACAGCCACTGTGATACACTTTCGATTAACGTGTTGTCTTTTTGCTGCATCTGTAGAGTGTCCTGACAATGCGGAGCAGCAGGAGCAAGAGCAGCAGGAGCAGCAGCAGAAGGAGGTGCCAGAGCCCTCTGACCCGTCGGGAGTTGCCAACGCTGCCACAGGTGGCCGAAGAAACCCACCTGGTGGCAAGTCCAGCCTCATCCTGGGTTGAGACCACTCATTTTTTTGTTTTTGTTTTTTTTTTCATTCGAACGCTTTTTTATTTTTTAAAGATAAATACCCCCCCCCCCAACCACTCTCTTCCTCCTCATCAAACTGTCACCTTCTTCCCTCCCTCACCTACTTCACATGCACTCATGCTGTCACGTCCATGGACCCCCGTGTCCTCTCCCTCCACCCTCAAACCTTTTGTTTTGATCCTTTTTTCTATTAAAAGAAGAAAACTGTTGACAAAAGCACTTTATGTATCTCTTCCCCCCCCCCCCCCCCCTTCCATTTCAGCCCATCCTGTAGTGCATCGCGCCTGCTGGGAAAGGCATGACGTTTAGCTTGTCCCTCATTCTTCCCTGTTGTAAATGGTAAAGGAAAAAATAATAAAAAAGATTTGATGCGTGGATTTCTAAATACAATAAAGATTGATATGAATTTCCTGTGGCCGATTGTTTTTTTTTAATGTAATAATAGTCATGTTATAGCATGATAGGAACATTTGGTCAAAGTAAATACTGCAGTTCAGAAGTGATGTGCATAAAATAATGTAGATACTGGCACATAAAGTATTAAAATGTTAGCATAAAATGGACGGTAGTGTAGACTCTTTCACTTTTCATGTGGAGCTGAATATTATTTATGTACAGTGAGATGGAGCCTGAAGACTGCGGCCGTTGAGAGCAGAGACAGGCTCTGTGCTGGAAACCTGCCCAGCCAAAGTAATCACGAAAACTGCCTTCAATTCTGCCAAAAGAGAAACTGCTGTATCTTTTCATGACATCATACGCTGGATATTTGGCTCCCCTCGCAGCGATTTCTGATTTAAGATAGGCGTTGTAGCATTTTGTCGAGAATCTGAGTTTGGATTTTTTTTAAAAGCAAAAGTCGGATTCAAAAGGTGAAGTGATTCATGCAAGATGTAATGTTACTTATGCAACTTTATTGTTAACAGCACTCCTCAAAGATGGCTTTATTTGGAAGTGCTTGTCTTGGTCTGAGCTTATCTGCCTTCTTAAGCACCATGAGGAAGGTACAAAGTGGATCCAGTACATCAAACATTCTTTAACAGTACCTCTCTTTCCATACTGATAAGAATACTTATCTATAGAAAAGTTAAGTTTCTCTGAGTTATTCCCTGGTGGCGAATAATGGCTACACATACATGAATGGAGGATGGCAAAACAGTAAATCAATCAAATCTTGTAATCTGCTCTAACTGGTTCAATATGGACAAACAGATTTAAGGAGCTTCAGGCAATAAAGACTTAAGCTGTTTTTCAAGTCATCTAGCAAACTAAAATATTTTTATCTCATTATCAGCATTTTTATTTAGTTTCATTGTTGATGTTTTAGTGTCTTGTGTTGTTGAAAGTGTTCCTTGGGAAATTATTTCTTCTTTCTTGTGACATCTGGTTTGGCAAATAGTCTAGATTTGAAAAAGTTAAAACAAACAAAAAAAAAAAAAAACTCTTGCACCAGCTAACATAAATGACAAAATATACAGTAGGTGCTCAGGTTTGATAAATTGGCAGTTTTATTGCAGATCCTTAAACCTCCAGAAAAATCTGTTAATATTCATGTTTATAATCCCAGATGTAACTGTCTGATAACAGATGTATGGAAAACCTGTGAAACTTAATGACATATTTTTACTTCCCTGGAAAATCAGTGGAACAACTTGTAACTTGAGTGCTCTCCAGAGCAAAATCACCACCTATCTGAGAGGCTAATAACCTCAAAAGATGGAAACAATTAGTTTACAAAGTTTTAGGTTTACTGAAGTTCCAGAAGCAGTCGATTTTGTATGTGTTATGTAAACATTTAATAACACCGCTGTTGCAGGGATATATTGGAAATGCGGTATCCAGGCACATATTTGCACAGCATTTAGCCCAAAATGTGATCAAACCAAAGAGATCTGATTTGGATGACGGTGTGTTGTTGACTAGATGTCTCTCGTAAGCCTCTTACTGTGAGGCTGAAGGGGCCTAGAGGCCAGATCATCTGAGTTTAGTATTTCTCTGCAAGTTTTCATGCTGTGCTCACCTTGGGCTTAACCAGGCTGTCTCTTTCCACTATATTGCGTATGCTGCATATGTCTGCATACCAGCCACATCCTGCAGGTGTAAGACAAAAGAAAGACCTGAATAAAAGTAGCAAACAGAATAGTTTCAGTCATTGTCCTTTGTGCCTCCTGAGCTATGGCTCAAGCTCGTTCAGAGCCAAACCCTGAGCGGCCCGTGAAGAGTGCTGTGGCACAGCGGTGTGTTTAAGCCCTCATCTGCAGTGGAAGGCATGCAGAGGTCACTCAAGATCAGGAAAAGAACTTCCTGCCCTGGAGAAGTGCCAGGATGTTGGAGTGCAGTCAATGAAGGCTTGTTTTCAGTAAGTGCTGTGCCCACAGGGAAAGTCCTGTGCCTTTTTATTATACTTAAAGACAGAGTCAGCCTGGATCTCTGCTGCTGTGTTTTTATGACGTACATATGACCTTCAGAAATGTCTGCTTTCAGAATGGCAACATGTCTTAAATGAATTTATCATTTTTAATGAGACAAAAGACAAAAAGACAGCATTTACTGACCACCCAGATTATTATCACCACAAAGTTCGAATGCCAGCAGTGAAGGCCCCATTAATGCTGAGAGGCACATACAGGTTTTGAAGCAACATCTGATACCATGCAGATGATGTCCTTTTTCAGAGACGTTCCTGTTTATTTAAGCAACACAATGCCAAGACACATTCTGTATGTGTTTCAACAGTACATGCAGCCAATAGGGCACTGGCCCTTTATACATGACTGTGGTGCTGACTTCTCTGGGCCCAAGCTCGTCTGAGATGGACTGATTCAAAGTGGAAAAGCGTGCTGTGGCCTGTAAGTCTCACATTGATTTTGGAAATCATAGCCATTTAGTCCTCGTCACTAAAGAGGACAAGGATGATCATGATTGTTACCAGTGCAAAGTTCAAAAGCCAGCATCTGTGATGTATTGGGGGGGTAGAGGGGGGTTGTTAGTGCCCATGGCATCATGGTTAACTGTCACATCGTGGAGGCACCATATATACATACAAGTTTTGGAGCAACATGTGCTGCCATCCAGACAGCATCTTTTTCAGAGACGTTGCTAGTTATTTCAGCAAGACAATGCCAAGATACACTCCCACTGAAAATGTGTGGTGCATCATGAAGCACAAAATATAACAGAGACCCTGGAAAGTTAAGCAACTTAAGTCATATGTCAAGCAAGAAAGAATTTCTGTATATTTCTGAATTTGTTTTGTTTGTAGCAAGCTAATGCAAGACTGCAGTTTGCTCTTTTGTCCTGCTAATCAGTAAAACCACATTAGAAACAGACTCTCTTGTCTAAACCCCCTTGATCATCCTACTAATCTTTCTAGAAAGACAGGGGGATTACCATTTTCCTCCCCCACAGCCATATGCCGAGTCATTTAACCGATGTCTGTGATGAATGTGTGAGCATCCTTGCTCATTTGCAACTTCAATGTATTGACAGGGCCATTATGCCATGTGCACTCCAGATGAGGCCCGGGCGTGTGTGTCTTCTGGGAGATCTCTCAAAGGAGAAAGGATACGTGAGCGCGGAAACAAATTGAGGAAATGAGGTGAGTCATCTCTGAGCGACATGGCGAGTCAATCAGTCAATCAATACATCCCATTCATACTGCACTGACTCAGCAATGTCCTAGGCAGGAGGAGGAAGGAGAATTGTATGAGGAAATACACTATTCATATGTTGCTCAGTATCCTCACTAATGATTGTGTCGTATAAAGAAAAAACAAGTAAATAATCTCCCCATGTTCCGTTGTTGTCTTCCTGTCCTTTCTGTGACCAGAGACAGAGCCCCCTGATTATCCTGCAATCTCAAAAACATATAACGCCTCCCACCCACCAGAAGCCCTAAACAGGAAGCACTGGTTGGCAAATGGACAGGGCTGTTTCCGTAGCGACAATGGGAGAGTAAAAAGCCTTCCTTGCAGCGTCTGCTCCAGCTCACATTGTACCTTCTTAACTGGATGAGACTGGAGGAGGGGAACTGATGGTGGTGGTGGTGGGGGGGGCAGCAGTGGGATGGACAGGGACCCTTTTTATTCTGTCCCAGAGGGAGGCAGACGGAGCAGGGGGTGGGGGGTTGTGTTTATTTGAATTCATCTTCACAGTCTGCGAAAGCCTTTTATTGATGTTATTGATGTTGAGTTTTGCAATTCTCTCAGGACAATGACAAGTTAATGGAGTTTGTTGAGGTCATTTCAGCTTCAAACTACAGAGGTCATCATCTTATATATACGTAGTGCTTTAAAACCTTGTCAGCAATAAGCACATGGCTATGACTTTACTGTGTTGTGACTACATGGTACGATATTTTGTTTTACTATATACTGATGCAAAAAGAGGCTCTTCATTGCTCAAGGCATCATGGGTAACTGTCACATCTATCCAGACAACAGTCTCTTTCAGGGATGTCTCTCCTTACTGATGTTATTGACGCTGAGTTTTGCATTCACTCAGGACAGTGACAAGTTAATAGAGTTTATTGAGGTCATTTCAGCTTCAAACTACAATGATCATCATGTATATAATGCTTTAAATCCTTGTCTGCAGCAGGTACGTGGCTGTAACTAAACTGTGTTTTGAATATATGGCACAATATTTTGTTTTATACTGATGCAACAAGATATTCTATCTATTTTTTTGTTTGTGCTTTACATAAGTAATCGAGAGACTGGCTAATCACATGCCTGACTGAATTTTAGAGTCCACATCATTTCATGGTTTTCAGTGTGGTGAGGGACAACCTCTACACTGTAGCGACCCCACGCACTTTGCCAAATTTGATCTTAGGATTTGGTTCACAAAAACGATCACATGTGGAAATTTTAACTGCAAGATTGTGAGTCCTTGCTCATAAAAAAATCAGCTTCGTGTCTCTTTTTAAAGAATCTTTTCATATTGTTTATTTTGGACAAACCTTTGACAGCGTGAACAGGACATTTTTACTTCAGAAACAAAGTTTCATTGACCTCCATTAATTTGAGGTGGAGACAGAAATCTCAGCAAAGAAAATATTGCTGTTCTGTTTATTTGAACTGAGCCTTCAAATGACTGAGACTGAGACTGAGAATTGTTTTATGTCATACCTGCAGATGTACCGGGCCCTTGATGGACTCGTGTAGTCAAACAACAGACTGTGGGTGTGCACCAGAAAAACTGGGCGTGCCACATCTAATTTTCACTACATCACAGAGTAGGTTAGACTGATGTGCACCTCCACTCAGAATACATTATTGTCCATTTAGGCTTGCCTACAGCATAGCCATGAATTTTTTTTTTTTGTGCAATCAAATTTCAGATAAGGGTTGGGGTTAAAAATAGACCTAAAGAATGACAGAGAACAACTAGACGAGTCTAGAATCTGCACATGATTCTCCAAAATGACATTCACATAAAACTTTATTGGTACACAGCCCATGCAAGTTGACAGCTTAAAGGGAAGGACGGACCAGACATTGTTTTTTTCTTTCTTTCTCTTAATCTACTACAATGAACACTAAACATTTCAACCTCCAGCCTCTGTACCCTTCTCTGTGTCAGCTCTGCTAGTTACCAGTTACACTCCTCCAGGTGCCTACTTTTTAATATTTCTCGGGTTTTTAACTGATCTGGAGAGAACTGTTTTTTCCTGCTGTGCACTATGGGCTTTGAATAATCTGCAGACAGATTTTATATTAGAAACACCATATTTATTATCCATTGATAAATTTAAGGGCATCATAAAGAATGTGGTGATGGAGACGTGCTTTTCTTCTTGAGAGGCCACTATGTTTTAATAGCTGTTGTTGTTTTATTGTGGATTTTTGTTTAATATGTTGTATTTGTTACATTGTATATGTTGTGACACTACATAAACATTAAATGGTTTGTGACACACTATAATGTTTTAAGCAGATATAAGGGCAAAATACAGCTCTAATGGATTACAACTGTGTTTATTAATATTCTCATTGATTCATTATTCATTTCTTGTTGACAGTAAATGGTTAAATCTCAGACATGTTTGTTCTTCTGCCACTAGAGGGCAATGCAAACACTAAAACACTTCCACCCTCTGCTAAAACTAAACTTTTGACCTACTTTTGGTGTGGGATATGGTTTGATATCCTATTTCTGTTTGTGCAAGCTCTAAAAAACATATCCACCTTTCTTTCCTTGATTTTTGTGCTTCAGAGGGGTCTGATGAATAACAATCTAGGGATCAGCTTCACTTGCAGTATGTGTTATGTTACTGAGAAATATTGATTTTGAGACAGTAAAAAATGTTTTTCTGTTTAACAGCACTAGTTACTTTACATTAAAATTTTGATCGTAAATTCAAATATATGAGAGGTTTATAAAATACAATGCATTGTTACACACGAGCACAGTGATTCCTGGCATTTCTGGCTTGTGGCCATAAGTAGTTAGCAGTTCCACCTAAAATATCTCTCTAAACCCCTCAAATTGTTTAATTTAAATAATTGTCTGAGGCTCTGCTCTCAGATATTAAAAATATGATTTTGTGTAGCAGAGCTTGCTTTCTTCATTTTTCTGCAGAATGACTGCTTCTACTTTTGATTGATTTTGAAAGCAGGACTTTTACTTTTACTTCCCAGTGGAGCACTAGTGGAAGTATTCTTACATTGTTGTATTGGTTTTTGTTTGTTTGTTTGTTTGTTTTTTCACTTTTGAAGAAGATCTTAATACTTGTTCCAGCACTGGCTGTCAAGCACTGTGGTTTTCCTCAGAATAACAGTGAGTGTATCGAGGCTGACTGTCAACTTCTCCGACATATCAGACATCTTGGTGTAGGTCATGTGTTATTGGGAACTAAGGGTGAGAACACATCCTCATTCCCTCCTTAAGAGTTAGGCTTCTGTGGGGTTAGCAGCTGTCTGTGTACGTACCCATTCAGGACTATAATAGAGGTTCAAGAATTCAAGTGAACCTTGTGTGACTCTGTCTGTCAGGATGTCTGCTGTCAGGTTACAGCTCGTCACCATCCTTTGTCTGTCTTGCCACAGCCCTGAGTGGACCAGGTAAGACTGATTACACGAATGAAACAAATATGTGTTGTAGGAATTAAGGTGAAGCAGGATGAATTCTGAAAGTTTTATCAAATGTAAAGTGGGATGAAACTGAGTAAATGTTCTTGTGTGTGTCTACATAGAGAGTGGTGGAGTGCTGTGGAAAGATTTGGGAGGCACCGTCACTATCCATTGCAGATCTGATCAAAAGCATGAGTATCTGAATCTGAAGAAAGGTCTCAGTCAGGATGATGTTTTGGTCCAAGAGATCAACTCAGACACAATAATTGCCGAAAACATTCAAAGGCAGACTTCAGTTAAATGGAGAATTCCCCAACATTGACATTCTCATCAAAAACCTGACCTCAGACGACACGGGACCGTACTGGTGCTCTTACGCAGTGTTTGACACGAAAACCAGTCAAATCATGTACAAGGACGGCAAAGGGTCTGTGCTCCTGGTGGTGACAGGTGAGCCTTTTTAATGTATGTTTTATCTCACAAAACTTTTAGTTCTTACAGTTCAACTTCATCACCTTTCCACTGAAATGAATGTTCTTATAAATGCAATTTTAACTAAATACATACAAATTATAAATTACATACATACAAATTATACCCCTGCTTTCTACACACTCGATTGCAAATTAAACTGCTTTTGAGTCCACTGCCATGACTACTTAACTTAAAGAAAAGGGAAATAAAATAGTTTCACATTCAGTTCACACACATCCTGCACATTTAAAACTAAAAGACTGCTACAGAAACTGTTTACTTCCACATTTGTAATATCTCCAAAACAAAACCGTATAAGGAAATTGGAAGAATTTTACTCAAAATGAAGACAAATTGCAAAGATATCCCACAAAAAGTGTCCAGACCAATCACATTATGGTGGTGAGAACCATAAAAACCTTTACAGCTTGTGAATCAGAAAAGCACACTGCGGATTAACAGGTACTGTGAAGCAGTGATGGAATAAGGCTGTCTTAGGGGCAGGGGCCAAAAAATAAAAAAAAAAATAAATAAATAAAAAGGCACCATCTGTATGTGTTGTGGCACCAGCACTCCAAAAGTCTTGTTGTATTTATGGTGAAACAGTCTGAATCCGTGGAGCACACTTTTACAGGATCACATTGTCTTGCACACTGGGCCACCTTAGAAGCACTTTGTCATGTTTTGTCATGTTAAGTGTCCCTCATCTGAGCCCACAGAACCAGGAACCAGTGTGACCCACCAAATCAGACTCTTCTGCATGTGAGCATTGTGATCTCTGCTGCTGTGCTGCTTGGCATCATCCTCATATGGATCATCGTCAAGGTACACATGTGTTATTGTGTGTGTCTGGTGTCTGTAGCCTATAATATACAGTATATAAGATGACTACAGACAAGGTGAACAGCACCGATAAAACAAGGAAACAATAGAGAGCATGATCAAAGTCAATGTCAGCTTTATTGTCAATTCTGCATATGTACAGGACATATAGAGGAGTGTGTAAACTTACAGTACTCAAAACAAAACAACAACAACAACAACAGCAGTTAAAACACACTGGGATTGGAACAAAATACTATGAAAGTAGAAAAAGAAAAGTAAAAAAGTAACAATACTTGAAAAGTGCTAAGAATTTAATTATTTACCAGTTAAGCAATAGCAAAGAAGAAATAGAACAGAAACTGTAAAGATAACAAGGTACAGATAAACTTGATAAAACTGTAATGATAATATATACTGCAGGGGGTAATTATGGAATGAATAGTGCAAACGCAGATATAACAGATGTGCAGGTAATATTTAATCTGCAGGATGAGTAATTAGCAATAGTTTTATAATGTTTGTAAAAGTGGTTGATGACATAACATCCTGTTAATCTTGTTGTGTGTTTCTTCTGGATCTTCTTTAATTTTATATTTTAACCTCTCCTGTCATTTCACTTCCAGCCCTCGTGTTTGTCCCGCCCCTGATTATCCACACCTGTGCTCATTCACACTGGTTCCACCATGATCGTACCCTTCCATCACCTGCCTTTGGTTTTAACCCCAAACAAGCACGTATACTGTATAATTCCCTTTTGTGTTCACTGCTCCTTTGCCATGTTGCCTTTGTTCTCCTCTGTGTATTCATCACTTTCCAGCATATTTCAAGTGTCAGTTTTCATTTGTGTCTGCATTGTTTCTGCATTCTGGTTTTGTTTCATTTGTTTTGTTTCTGTCTTGTTCCCTGGGTTTTTGGATTTTGTTTGTTTCCTGCTTGGATTTGTTTGCATGTTCTGGACTGACTTCTTGTGTATGCCTGCCTAGTTTCCCAGTAAAGACACTGCTTTTTTGAAATTTACACTGTTTCCCGTGTTTCTCTCTGAAATTGTTACAGGTAATTCTCCATAGATGTCCCAGTTCACATTTAAATGCATGTGGTCAGGTGAGGTTGTCATGGACGTGTGTGTGACTTTAAAATGTCTCTCCAAGTACATTAAATAATAATCATACTACTTATTGAGTGACAGTTGTCACTCATCTTACATGTTGACAGCACAGTCTGTGGTTACCAAAACAAGACTTTGAAACCAAGGTGCATCAACCACAAGTGATGTTGAACACTCAGACGCTAAAGACGTCGGCCTGCGAGAAACCAACCTGTATACTTGCACCCGTGCAAGTGATGATTGAATAATGTTAATTTCTGCTTTCACTGTTGCTGTAATTGAGTCATTCAGTACATATTTGTGTAAATTCATGAAAACAATGTATACAAAAGTATAACACAACTCCATTTAAAAGTAGTAAAGAAGCACAAAGTTTGTTTTGTCTTTTGTTGGCGAAAAATCAAAACAGGATTGTACCTTGACATGGCCCTCACATGTGACCCTGATTTGTATTTATAATGTAAATTTCTGTTTTCACATGTTGCTGTAAATTTATTTCAGTCATTTTTTATTCATACATTTTTGTAGACAATTTATTGTACAACTAAAGGCAAGGCAAGGCTCTGTGTGCCCATGGGTGTATTCGGTCTTAAAATGAGGTGTGGTTCAGGCACAATTCTCTCTCACACACACACATGCACACATACACAGTCGCAATTCATTTAGTGAAACTGTTTGAAGTAAAGCAGCTGTATAAATCCTGACTTCCATCAGAGCTGTCTAAAAAAAAAAAAAAAAAATCTTTGTCCTGTCAGTTTATAACCACAGATTTCTGTTTTTCTGCTTAATTAATTATTGATAACATTTCCAGCAGCGGAATTTCACACACGTGTAAATTAAACTGAAGCCTCTCTGGTCATTAAACCATTGCTTAAATGATTGTGATTTCTTTATTGTGTGTTGTCTTGTCCTTAACAATTTACTTTAGTGATCAGAAAGCTGCTTTCAATATTTAACCTACTGTAGTAACATTTCCATGTGCGCTGTGATTTCAGTAGTCATCCTTCTGTGCTTCGGATCATGCGGACCGCACAGTTAGAATTATTACTTCACCCAACTGCAGCCTGTCAATTATTTAATATAAGGTTAACTTTATGTGTTGTTTTTATGTGGAATTTTTATGACTTGGCCAACCTGACCAGTGGGTTAACCGCAGTGTCTGCATCATTACATGTGGGTCATTTTAGCATCTCTGTTCATCTGCCAGAGGCAGGTGCACTTGGCTTTTATAGGGAATAGGAGAGGATGCTTTGATTGGTTGTATTTATGATATACCCAAAACACACCTATGATCAATTAAGAGACTAAAGACCTCCTCTTTGCGACTTACTTTGCACCCAGATTGTGTTTATTCAAATAGCCAAGTGGAGTTGGACACGCCGTAAATGCCCATGCGCCACATGCACTTACCTTTCATCTCATCATCTAAATAGGGCCCCTAATGGTACATTTCCATATTAGCTATGATCTGTCTGCTAAGACAGAGTTTTGGTGTGTTTGTGTTGAGACTAAGCACAGGTTGTATAGCAGTTATCCTCTGAAATGTACAGAGCGCTGACAGCATCAGGAACAGGTTTTGGTCAGGCTGCTGACTGGGAGCCAGGAACAGTTATCAGCTGAGTGGGAATCAGGGACAGGTGTCCTCCAACAATTCAGATGTGTTTACACTACACGTCACATTCATACATTCACACGTACATTCATGCATTAATGGCAGAGGCCGCCATTCAAGGTATCTCTACTCCTTAGAATCTCTAGGGCATGATTAGGCAGAGGACTGGCTGTTTTTGCGCTAGCTGACTGGTCAACTGGCAGAAGATTAGCAGCCTGGGTGCTGTCTGGCTCTAGAAGAAGGTCTAACAGAGAAGAGACCAGGGAGCTGGACAACAGGGAGCCTCAACGCAGGAGCCTTGCTGTCTTCTAAGGGCTGTTTCGAGGGCAAGGTTTGGTCCCCCAGACAAGAAATGCCTGGGAATTGTTGGAGGTGGAATCAGGCAGGAAGTTTGCCAACTCAGGAACAGCAATGGGCAGTGGCTTAGCAGGCCAGGGGTAAGGCAACGCTGGAGCTGGCAGGAGGCTTTCAGGCCAGGAATTGGGCTGAAGGCTAATATGCTAGAAGCCAGCAAACTCAAACTGGGAAGCTGTCAGGGGCTAGCAGATTCACACTGAAGGCTAACATGCTGGTGGCTAGCATGGTGGAGTGCAGGCTGATGGCTAACATGTTTGGGGAGTAGCAGGCTGGGGGCCTGGACACTAGAGGCCAGCTAGTTGGATACTAGATGACTGAAAACTATCTGGCTTGGGCTGAAAACTGCGGACCTGCAGCAGGGTGGAAGTGGCACGGGTGTGTTTTACACAATGCCTGTGAGTGAAAAGGGTTGAGCCAAATTCACCTCAGCGTCTCTATGGTAACTCTGATTCCAACATGGAAGAAACAGTGGGGCTACCGGTTCCATGTTTGCGCATAACACACAGATCCCGTGACTCACTGTGTCATGTTCCAATGGTGGGGAAATTGATTTAATATGTGTGTGTTTCACATAGCCTCTGTAATCCCCTGAGTGGAAAGTGCTGAGCAAATTCATCACAGCGTCATGGTGGGCTGGGATGGAGGAAGACAGGGGAGAGGCATAAACTCTTTGGTGGAAAATATCTTTTGTTTTTTAATCAATACATTTTCAACAGTTTACACAGTGTTGAAAGTTATTTCTTTTCCTTTTCCCCAAACACTTTAATAATGATGGAGTGTGGTTAAGCTGTGTGTGGTTGAAATAACGTCACTGTGAGGTGCAGATACATAAAAGTGAGTTGTGCTAAGAAACGCTAAAAGATTAGTCATATTCCTCAGGAGCTAAGTGAGCGCAACTGTGGCTGCCTCCTTAGCCTGGAAGTTCATTCCTCAGGATGGTGAAATGTCTTAAATTGTGAAATTGATCACTGATCAATCATCCAGTGGTTCTGTGGCACCTTTACCATGCCACAATAAGACACAACATGCAAAAAATAAAACAAAACGGGAATGAAGAAAGAGCGGCGGTGCTTGCAATAAATTAAAAAAAAAAGCAGTTACATCAAGATTACAAAAACAAAAGATAAGCAGCTGGGCTACTCTTCTCCTTCAATGATGACGACTTATCTGAATGTTATCTCCAACAGGAAGACACAATGCAATGTCTGCCTGTGTTAGACCTTGATTGAAGTACAGTCTGATGATCAATAAGGGGTGCTAGTCTGCTTAGTCGACTGCTCCACCCTGTGGTTTAACTTTGCATGACAGTTGATAACAGGAATTGCCAGGCTGTGTTTGGGTTTTGTGCTGCATGAATGCATATGGGAATCCTGACACACATCTGGTTAGTGTCTTTGTTCACCAACGTGCAACAGCGCTCCTTGATCTGACATTTTCAGCTCAAATCACTTAGTTGTCATGACACCATCTGTGCATGGCAGCATTGAGTCCTGATTTCTGATTAACTTTATAAATAATAAATAATGAAAGGAAATAATAATAAATAATGAAAGGAAACAACCTTTTGTGATAATGGGGCAGATCAGACCTGCCAATCTCGCACTGCAATGTATAACCATCTGTATTTCACAATTCAGTTGAGTCATTCTCACATACACACACAAGGGTCACGTGTTGTTGGTGGTAGTTTTTGGTCAAGAACCCTGTGACACACTAGCCGTTTATATTTCATGTGAGATGTATATTTCTGTCACTGCCATCATGTCTGCTGTCGGGCAAAGCTCGTCACCATCCTTCGTCTCTCCTGCACGGCCTGGACTGCCCAGGTAAGATTGATTATATGCCTAAGAATCAAAAATGTGTCCTGTGATACTTCATATAAAGCAGGATGAACTCATGAAGCTTTTCAGATGATCTCAGACATTTTTTGTCTCTGTCTGCCTATGTAGAATTTTACCAGCCCTTTAAATTAGTTTAATATAACAGAGTTTAATGTCAAAACTAGAATTACAGCCTAGCAGTTGTGTGCTGTTTACAAGAGTTGGCTGCAGAACAAATCAAACTGGGGGGGCATGGGGTGACGACAGGGGGCACAAACTGCCATTAAGAACTCAATCTTCCACTAAATTGTGCATTTTTAGGTTAAGCCTCTCAATATATTCTACAATTATATATTTTTATATATATATATATTATATATATATATTTTTTATTATATATAAATATATATTCATAATATAGTATTATTAATTTGATTAATAAAATACAAAGTTGTGCCAAAGGCTTACCCCATTTGTGGATGGGTGGAGTGGGGCACAACAACTTTGGGGGATTTTGAACATTTTTGAAGAAAGTGAAGTTGACCATTAATTGTTTGGATAAAAAATGTCAACAACTCATCACTTTATCCTATTAGACGTTTGTGTGAAATGTTGCCATAATTAGCATATGATTTAGTATTGTGAGGTCACAGTGACTTTGACCTTCGACCTCCAAAATCAACTCAGTTAATCCTCGAGTCCAAGTGGATGTTTGCCCCAAATATGAAGAAATTCTGTTGAGGTGTTCCTGAGATATAAGATTCACAAGAGCAGAATGGACAGATGTATGGACGGGACAGACAGACAAACAAGACAGAAACATAATTCTGCCACAATTTTACAAATTTTACAAATTTGTGTAGCAAAGCTTTTGTCTTCAATTTGGCACAGGATGAGTTTACTCTTACTTACAGTAACTTAATGTTTACTTCTGACACTTTAAAAACCTTTATGATGTAGGATTTTGAATGCTTTTACTTATAGTGGAGCACTTTTACATTATTGTATTGATACTTGAGTTAAAGGCAACAACATGCACTGTTGCTGCAAAGCAGCGCCCTTTCATCCTCTGTTAACACTGCAGGTGCAGAGTTAGCTCTCTAAATATATCATGAAAGGGTCTTGACTTGATGCTCTAGAGGATCAGGCAAGAGAAATTCACTTTGAAAAAGTTATTTTCGTACAATGAATCTAGGCTGATTGTCTGATTACGCTGTCAACTTCTCATCTACATCAGAGTCTGTCATGTGAGGTCACGTGCTCCTGTCACTAAAGCCGCTGGGTTATGTGGGTGAAAACACATACACATTTCCTCCTGAGGAGTCAGTATTCAAGTGAACCTTGTGTGACTCTGTCTGTCTGTCAGGATGTCTGCTGTTGGGTTACAGCTCGTCACCATCCTTTGTCTGTCTTGCACAGCCCTGAGTGGACCAGGTAAGACTGATTACAAGAATGAAACAAATGTGTGTTGTAGGAATTAAGCTGAGGCAGGATGAATTCTGAAAGTTTTATCAAATGTAAAGTGAGATGAAACTGAGTAAATGTTCTGTGTGTGTCTACGTAGAGAGTGGTGGAGTGCTGTGGAGAGATTTGGGAGGCACCGTCACTATCCAGTGCAGATCTGATCAAAAGCATGAGTATCTGAATCTGAAGAAAGGTCTCAGTCAGGATGATGTTTTGGTCCAAGAGATCAACTCAGATGCAACAATTGCCGAAACATTCAAAGGCAGACTTCAGTTAAATGGAGAATTCCCCAACATTGACATTCTCATCAAAAACCTGACCTCAGACGATACGGGACCGTACTGGTGCTCTTACTCAGTGTTTGACAAAAAAACCCGTCAAATCATGTACAAGGACGGCAAAGGGTCTGTGCTCCTGGTGGTGACAGGTGAGCTTTTTAATGTATGTTTTATCTCACAAAACCTTTAGTTCTTACAGTTCAGCTTCATCATCTTTCCACTGGATAGAATTTTTGGTCGCTCTTTATTTTACATTACACTGATAAGACATAACAAGCTGCACTTTGTATTAATTTATATAAAAACTAGAAGTGTTGTTTATTAGACAGTATTAGACCCTTATTAGACTTTATAACAGGGTAATTAGGGACACATTACAACAGAACTGAACTGTAAATTAAAGTGAAATCACACATCTGCTACTCGAGGCACACTTTCATTGGTTGGTATCATACAACTGGCAGAGTCGTCGAGACTGATGCTTACTTCTTTGATCAAATCACATTATCTGCCTACAGTATTACAACAAGTCTGTGGAATCATCCATAGACAAAATATTCCTCTGCCTCTATAATTTTGATCTTTACTTTGCAGATCTTGTTTACATGGGGAAGTAACAAATATGTGGTTTCTCTTTAGTTCACACTACAGTGTGTCCTAAATTACCCTCTAAGAAAGTTTAATAAGGGTCTATTAAAGGGTCTAATATTGTCTAATAAAGAACATATTACTTCTAGTTTTTGTCTAATTTGAAACAAGAATAAAGAGTGTTTCTTGCTAATGCCAAATTAACAATGACTCATTCAACATGCCTGTAGAAACACAACAATGCATTGTGACAGTATGCTACTGATTTTAGCATTATAAGTATTAACAGAATATTGATATTCAGTCCAGGGAATAAATTTAGGGATTTCACATGCTACTGCAAAGTCTCAGACATGCTAAATTTATACTTAATTATAGCGCTGCTTTCTACCCACTGACACTGTCAGGACTACCTACACTGTAAAAACAAAGAATTTCAAGGCAACTTACTTTTACCAACTAATAATGTTTTGCTGAGATAAGTAACTTCTTTAAAAATAATAAAAAAAACATTTTATGTCTAAGCACCAAAATAATGACAAATTAGGTTCACGGCTCACTGTGAACAATTTTTAAAAAGAGAAGTAAATTACAGCAACAAGATATTATAAGTTTCAAACAGAAGACTGGTTTAGAAATGTATACTCCTGATTTAATATACTGTAATTTGGAGCATTTGGCAATTTCTCCAAAACAAAATTACACGAGGGAATTGGAGGACTTTAACTCAAAATGTAAAGTGGCCTACGAAATATATAAAAGAAATGTGCCACCTTAAATTCCAATGCTACAGATAATAACATTATGGTGAAAAACATTAAAATCTTTACAGCTTGGGTCTCAGATTAACACACTGTCCATTAACAACAGATACAGCGCAGCATCCAGAGAAGCAGTGTGACCAAGCAGGTAAGGATCTGGTCCTGGTGTCTGTTGTGATCTCTGCTGCTGTGCTGCTGGGAATCGTCATAGGCTTCCTCATATGGATCATCCTCAAGGTATCCATTTGTTTTAGTGTGTGTGGGTGTGTGTGTGTGTGTGTGTGTGTGTGTGGTGTGTGTGTGTGTGTGTGTGTGGACGTGTATTACTTATTGTTGTGGGGACACAAATCTGTTTACAAAACTCACATTGTGGGGTCTCACCTACTTTATGGGGACAAATTGCAAGTCCCCATGAGGTAAATCATTAAATTTTAGGTGAGACTGAGTCAGGTTAGCGTAAGGTGAGGTTTAGGATAAGGTCAGGGTTGGGTTTAGGTTTAGCAGGGACTGTGGATGGTAGGGTCAGGATAAGTCTCCAGGAAATGAATGTAAGTTAATGTAATGTCCCCAGAAGTGATGGAACACAACATGTGTGTGTGTGTGTGTGTGTGTGTGGTGTGTGTGTGTGTGTGCACTGTAAACACCAATTTGCTCACTCAGCTTAAAGGTTTATTGTAAACAGCTTGCACACAAAACTTTTCATGTGCACAGTAAATAAATTTGAACTGGCTCAACTGAAACTTAACTGAACAAAGTCATTTGCCTTTAGTAAAACCAACAACCAACTGTGTTTAGTTAACTGAACTTGAGAAAACATGTTCAATATATTAAGTTGACTTAACTCTCGTTTGAAAAGTCAGTTCTTCAATTCACATGAAGAACTTACAGCTGCTCCTGTTGGAGCTACTTCGTTCCAGCACTGACACAAAGACAGTATGTTAAATTGTTCCTAGTGAATTCATTAAATTTTAAGTGTAAGGGGGACTGAATTCAATACTAACCTTCATCATGGTTCACAGTGTTTTTAGTATTGTGAAATCAAACAACCATGATTCATCTTAAAGTGTATTAGACACAGCAGGTTTCCATCATAAATACGTTTCTTCAAACTATAAAAAAAAGAAGGGTCTGAAGACAGTTTTAACTCTCACACAGTGCCTGCCAGGAAGTCTACAACTGTGCTGCACCTGCACCCTAAAAATAAACTGCTTTTTAAATTTGTGTTAGATTCTGTGTACGACATTACACCGCTACTCTTGCTGTACTAATGTGTTTTTGTTATGTTAAGTGAACACAAATTATTTGTTTTTCTGAACAAGAAATTGACTACAATTTACATGAATATCAAAACTTTGGTACATATGTTTATAGCCATTTTTATTTCACACAACTATTAAAATATACAACTGTAACTGCTAAGTGCACAGTATATATCTTGCTAATTGGTCTTAGAAAAAAAAATAATTTTTCAATTTTCTTTTCAAGTCATTTTGATAGTCTACAACATTATGTGTCATGGATGATCTCGGGTTTACTGTGTGTGTTGTTTGTCGTGTGAGTGTTGGTGTGTGAGTACAGTATTTTGCTATGACTCACAAGTCATGGTGGAATTTCTGGGGCTGTTTCTATACTCCTGTTATTCTCAACAATGTGACAAACACACATTTTTGGAGTTTATTGTTCTAGTTTTAGAGCTGAAAAAAAAAAAGAATAATAATCCTATTGCTTATTGCACTCATCTAATATGTTGTCAACGATATCTGTTGTTACCAGACCAGGACCTTGCGCAGTACAATGAAACCAAGACGGGTCACCACAAATGATGTTTACGAGGACATGCGTGGAACCATCAGGCGGTAAAGTTGTCAGCCTACAGGCAACCAACCTGAAACCCTATCCCTGCACCACTGAGGTGCAAATGATGCATGTGAAACAATGTAGCAACTCAGTATGTTACTCTGACATCTCCTCAGGCCTTCTGTGTGACCAACTGTGAGGGGGGAAAGACAGTTCAGACATTAAGGTCCATGAAGTGCTAAAGGGTACAAGATGAGAACAACAGCACTGCCAGTTTAATACAATGTATGAAAACACATAACACAACTCCATTTGAAAGTAGCGAAGAAGCACAAGTATCAGTTTGTCTTGTCTTTCAACAAATCAGAACTGGATTGTACCCTGACATGGCCCTGATATGTATTTAATTAAATGTAAATATACTTTCTTTTATTCCAAGTCATTTCTTATTTTTGCATTTTTTGAAGATGATTTACTGTGTTACTAAAGGCAGGATTAATGTGAATACCCAGTGTCCCTTGTGTTCTGTAATGCTTCACATGTGGGATGTCCTGGATTACAACATCAGGAGAAGACATGAATCTTTGCTCACCAGCAGCAGCAGCCAGAATCCTCATCATTAACATCTGCAGGAACGGGTTAATATTTCATAACTGCTGATTCAGAGGTTCAGAGACTCTGTATGCCAGATGTATCAAACCGTGGTGGCTACAAGAGGCGGCCACATGACTGTAGGACTCCAGGGTCCCATCTCACAATGCAGGATTACTAAGTTATCGGAGGATTGCAACTCACCAGAAATCTGAAAAATGCTCACTGCAATTATCCATCTAACTGAACTGTCTTGCTGTTAATGCGCACAGCTGATAATGTTTTTGTATCAAAGTGTTCATGTTCTATTGTTATTCACAACAATTAAAATTTCAGTCAAACATAAGTTAGAGTTGTATTTTTCAAACTAGTCAATGTCTGAACTCAAGTGAGTGCTTATTGAAACTCCTGCAACGGCTCCAAAAGTTTCCATGCAACACATCACCCACCATCATAACACCAAATAACAGAATCTGTGGTCAGACAGGGTGTCCAATCTCAGCAGCAGTGGGAGGTTCCAAAACATCTGAGACATTCATGCCGAGGAGAATTAAGTCCAGCACTCAGTGGAGGAGACATTTCGACCCAGACTGAGTTAAGATTTGCAGGAGGAAGAGCATGTGCTGCATCAGCACAATCAAAACATCAGACAACCGCACGATTCAGCCAACACTGAAAGAGGAAAGCTGCATGATATAAAAAGAAGCAAGCCAGGGTGAATTCTGTAATATTGTACAAGTAAATAAATCAATTAACAGTGAAGATACATACATCATGATTGTAACCCAGCGGCTAACGTTGACACCAAGTCCTTTAATTTTACAACCCATTATCTCATATGCCTCTGCACCAGTGACAGCTGGGGCGGGAAGCATTATGTTAAAAGTTATACACAGTACATGCTGTATGAGCAATTTAAAGGTAGAATATGCAGGATTTATCAGTTGCTGTTTGTAAATGCACCATTCAGAGTTCAGGCCCCTCCTCTCTGGTTCAAAGGAATTAGAGAGGAGCAGCAGGCCAGCGATGATCGAGAGAGGTAGAGAGTGAATGACGTGAGGGAGCAGCCTTTGTGAGAACAGAACAGTGAATCTGATTGTTTCACGGTGGTTATAAACAGTGGTTCTAAAGCACAAATTCGAACGCTCAGTGTTGTGTTGTGCGTCCAACGTGTGTTCTTGTCAGCTCACTTTGTTCGTCTCATTGCTTTCTAGATAAGCTGCCAAAACAGTAACTTAAAAAGTTGTTAAATAACCCAATCTTTGCCTTAACCCCAAAATCAAACTCACAGGCGACCTCTCGCCTAACTCTAAACTTCAGATAGGGATGATTATTTTGACATCATCAATTCAAAGATACACTTTGATTTTGGATCTAATGTTATACTTCCCTGCAGATTTCTAAATGACTTTTAGCTGACTGTTGATTAATTCTTAAATTGACCATCATAATGATAAAGTAGAACATATAACTAAAGGTGTCAGGGGGTAAATACAGAGAGGGGTATGCTGTCATTTACCCTTGTCCCCCCTCATTGATTGATATGGTTGATTTGAAAATAGGTGAGTAAACTGCTTTATTTCAAAGAGGTGGAGTTCACTTGGGTTTTCCACCTTCTATGTCCCTGAAGTAAATAGTGCTAAAATGACAAAATGGACTATATTATGTCCAACTACAAAAATATACTAAGATATTATATAGTAAAGGATCTATATGCCGATGTCAGTGTAGTATCTTGCCCAAACGGGCTTACAAACATCAAATAAACTTATCTCATATTGTATGTGTGTATTATTCAGTCTAGACTACACACCTCTGCCCACAGGCTGATGTCTGACTTCTAGTGTGTCATAGGTGATGAGGGATTATTTATAGAGTCTATACATTGTTTTGTTGTTGTTGTTGTTGTTGTTGATTGCTGCAGCAAACCTGGGTCATAACAGATGTTTTTTGTTTGTTTTTTTTAGAAAAAATCCTGCTTAGTAGGCCTTTAACTTTGAATCAAAGGATTAGCGATGTTACATTTTACTTGAGTAGACTGAATTAAGTCTCCGACCTTTGCTATTGTACTGTATGTAAGGCCATAACCACATCCTGTAAGTGGGGTAAACAGCAGAACACATCTTTGGTTTCAACAGAGACGCACATACTGAGAGCTCTCAAAATTTTTTTCAACATTATATGGAAAACACTAATCAGATCGAGTTTGAAACCAGCCACTTTGGGTCAAAACCATTGTTCACGCAACACCTGCCTACACCTAGTGAATGTCACAGTTTCCGCTCTAAGCACTATTACTGAAAACAGCGTCTGACAAATTCTGTAACTCAAACCAAAAAAAAACCAAAAAAAAAAAAAACATGAGGGCGGAGAGATACAGCCACATTTAATCGTTTTATTACTTTACCCTGTGTGTAAGTGGCTTATCAACCCTGATACAGAGGCCTCTGACATGCATGAGGTTTCAAAGTAAAAATTTCCTCTGTAATTTCCTTTCTAATTTCCTCTGTTGTTTTTGTAAACACGCATTGCTGCACCTATTGGCTGTGTAAAACTGTGCTAGATTACTATCTCTTTCTGTGTCATACGGTATTTTTGTGCCTCTTGTTCTGACATACCTTATCATTTGCTGTTTCCTGTTACAAGTTACGGCAGGTATGGAAACTGCTACAGTTACACAATCAGGACTTTTCTGCACTGGCATTTGAGTTTTAAAAAACGTCAGTCTTAGATTAACTGTGACATTGTGGTGAAAATGTTTTTGGCTTCTTGCTGCAAATGCTGTTTCTTGTAAGAGGGGTCTCACTTTCCGTATGTATGAAACCACTCACCTCAAAGCACGGTTTCCTTTCCTCGCCGGACGTTTTACAAGCTCCTTTAAGTGGTCCCCCTGCACACACACACCTACTGCCTACTCACGCCACTTTTCACTGACGTGTACCCCACATGCAGGCGTAAACACACATTTCACACTTAAATGCTTTGGCTGATCTTCGCCGCTTGCTGAAGGAAACAAAAAGTCACAGCTTGTGACCACACAGAAACGAGCAGCAAGTAAACACTCTCTTGTCTTGGTTGCGGCTAAGAGAAGACGTTTATTTTTTTTTCTGTGTGACATTTTAATGTTGACTTATAGACCGTGTCCCCTGAGTTTGGATGCAACTTGTCCTGACTTATATTGTTTGAACTGCTCCTTGATTTACAGTGTTTGACGATGCAGTGTTTGCATTAGTGAATACATGTGCTAGGCTCCACTTGGCACTGGTAGTAAATTATTGCAGTGTTTTTCAAAAGGTTGTTTCTTCTTTTTGTTCTTCATTATGGACTGGGACTTGATACATTTAAAATTATTCTATTTCTTCTCATAAACAACCCTTTGCATAATTATTATGTTATAATAACAGAATAAAGTGTCAGTCATAATAAAATTGACTTCACCACACTGACTGATGTGGGATGTGGTGGCAGACTTGAGGCAAAATAATTATGAAAACAGGAGAAGTTTTACCTGAATGGTTTGTGGGTTCCCCATGACCCTGACTGATACCATCACACGTTCACTTTCTTTGTTATCTACATAGTCCCAATGCTACATTCTTAGAAACAACGGCTCCAAAAGGGTTCTTCTTGAAAGGATGAGGTTCTACCCAGAACCATTGTTTCTCAAGAACCATTTTGTGAAGAAGGGTTTTTGTAAGATTGAGGATTCCATTAAGAACCCTTTTCATCCAAGGAACTCTTTCTGAAGGAGAGAGTTCTTCAAGGATTGTTGGAATCCTTGATGTCAAGGGTTTGTCAACAGTTCTTTGTATCATAACATAAAAGGTTTCTCTCTCTTGAGGAAAGGTTTATCAGGCTTTACCAGGAACCAAAAAGGGTTCTCCTATGGGGACAAGTCAAAGAAGCATTTATGCTTCCAGTTAGGATTTTTATGTCTAAGAGTGTACTCACCAGTCACCAATGTTTGGTGACTGGTGAGTGGTGTTTCCAGTGAACCAACATGCACAATACCAGCATCCATTCTGTTTGACCTGAATGGAACAGACATGAGTCTGATCGCTGCGAACGTCTCTGTTCTTTGTGGTTGAGCCTAAAGCACAACAGAGCTTCGTCAACCTTTTGCCAGCGAGGAAATAAACACTCGTCCGTCTCTGCTCGCTGCAAAACAAGCACATTCATCTGGTTTCTGAGAACAGCGATGACTCACTAGACTTTTTTTGTGCCGCTTGCCATGCAAACCTGCATTTTAAAGCAAGACTATATAACTTTTAAATTCACAGTGCATCCTTCCTCTTGAACAGTTAAATCCACTCAACTTTAATTCAAAACACACAGGGGTCCTACAGGCTTATATGGTCTGCTATGACCAGTAGCTAATGATAGCTGATGTTAACTTAGCAAACTTTAGGTAAATATAGCTGCCATTACTCACTCATTACTCAAATTACTTGTTATACTCCTACTGTTATACTACATTTTAGCATTTAAGATTGTGTTTGTTTGTTCAACTAAAGACACAAAGCTTGGTGTGAGGTGCTAAATAAGTGTGTAAAAGAAACAACCACAGAATCATATCAGTGATGACACTGAATACTCACACCTTTGACTGCTGTCTGATTCAGCTTCTTGTTTATATGCTCTTCTGGGTCAGAGAACTAACAGGTCCGCCCACAGTTGTCAAGTGCTGATGTGTTTCTAATTTCAATCTCAACACACCAGAAAGTTCAGTTTTCTTTGGAAATGAAGTTACTGACAAACACGCTCTGAAAAGCAGTTTTTTCCACAGGCTAAGTTCAAAATCTACTTTTGGTTAAATTTGATAATATCCTGTTTGAAAACAGTTCTAAGGAGCACCCAGTAAGTGAAACTTGTTTTTTATAAAAGTTCCACTTGGTACCCTTTCAATACCTCAAACCCAAAATTCCCAAAAGGGGTTATACTTAGAACCATCTGTGAAAGGTTTCACCCAGAACCCCTCTGAGAGGTTCTACAGAGAATCCTTCTATGGTGTAATGGTTCCACCCAGAACCCTCTCTTGGGGTTCTATCCAGAACATTTCAAGACCTGAGCCAGGATTTCTACCAAGAGCCCTTTTATACTCCAAAGGTTTTATCTACAACCCACCCAGAGGGTTCTACTGAGAACCCTTTTTGTATGTTACATAGAACCATAAAGGATTCCCCATAGGAGAACCCTTTTTGGTTCCTGGTAGAACTTTTTTTTTTATAAAGGTTCCACTTGGAACCCTTTCAGAGAGTTCTACCTAGATTCCAACATAAAGGGGTGTACCTGGACCCATCTTTAAAAGGCTTCACCCAGAAGCTCCTAGAAGAAGTTCTAGAGAGATCCCTTCTATGGTGTAAAGGTTCCATTCACAACATTCTCTGGGGGTTCTATCCAGATCTAAAAAAAAAAAAAAATAGATAACCCCCTTGTCTTCTTGGGGTTCTATGAAGGTCTCACCCAGAAGACCCTATAAGAGGTTCTGCAGAGAAGAAAGAAGTGACTGTTGTGAAAAAAAATCTGAATGAATGAATGTTCAGAGCTGGACATGCCAGATACGGCTGATGGCTGATATCTGCTGTGTCAGAGCAGACCAGAGTGCTGAGAGGAGGAGGACGACAACACGGCAGCAGCCACAAGAGGTCTCTGCAGCTCAGAGCTGCAGCTCTGTCTTTGTGGCAGGATGTGAATCCAGGTCTCTGGAACATGAAGGACGTTGTCACAGTTTGACACACGCAATCTTAAAAAGAATAGATGTGGGCCAACTCAACACATGGCCCTGCCCTGCCAGGCAGCCGCAGAGTTTATAGGACAAACAAATTAGACACACGCACATGCACACACACAATACACATGTGGTGGTGTGTGTGGGTAATGACATGAGCTCTTTGAATTGTACCGCTTTACACTGTGAGGCAGTGGTTACCTGTAGAGTCTAATTTTAAGGATGATCATCATGTCTGGTAATCTTGAGGTTGACTGTTATCATTCAAATGTGGACGTGCCCGCTTTACATGTTGCCCAACAGACCACACTCTTAGAAATAAAGGTGCTGACTAGAACCATAAAGGGCTCTTCAGTTTGACCCCATACGAGAACCCTTTTTGGTTCCTGTGGGAACCTTCCACTTGGAACCCTTTCAGACAAATCTACCCAAACATATCAGTTGTATCTGTAAGGTTTCACCCAGACCTTCCTATAAGAGATTCTACAGAGAACCTTTCTATGGTGTATTGGTTCTATCCATAAGCTTCTCTGGGTGATCCATCCAGAACCTTTCCAACTTCTAAGGGTAGCAACAAGAACCCATCCAGGGGGTTTTACCTAGAAGTTTTTTTTATATTCTAATGGAATACACCAAGGGGTTCTACTGAGAACCTTTTTATATTCCCAGGGTTTTATCAAGAACACACCGAGGGGGTTTAGAACTCACCAAGGGGGTTCTTCTGAGAACCTTTTTCTATTAAATGGGTTTTATCCAGAACTCACCCAGAGGACTTTACTGAGAACCTTTTTATATTTCAAGGATTTTGTCAAGAACCTGACAAAAAGGTTCTACCATGAACCTTTTTATAATTCAAAGGGTTTTATCAAGAACATTTCAACAATCACTGACGGGTTAAAATGGTTCTTTAGATGCAAATGGTTCTGGGTAGAACCTCAGCCCTTCAGGAAGAACCCATTGGAACCCTTATTTCTAAGAGTGCAACCTGAGCATTGCTGGATTTCAGGATGACTAAGCTGTCCAGTTCAATAAATTTGTTCCAGATAGTTCAAACTTCAAACTTTTCAATCCCGCAGTAAAAATGATTTAACCACGTCTTTATTGAACCTCTGGGCTTTGACATGTGAAAGCCCCCACATGCAGTTACTGTACAGTAAACCACTCCCGCTCCTGGACTGGGCGTGCGTCAGGAGCGCAGGTGTGATTGTATCCATTCCCAGCAGACTGTCTCCCCAAGTGGCTCGCGCTGGAAATTAAGACGGGAATAAGTTCAGGAAGTTCAGGAAGTCCAGTAAGAAGTGAATCTACCTGCGCCCAGGTGACCGTCCAGGAGAGGCTGAGGACACAGAGACAGAGGAGCGCAGAAAAAGCAGAAACAACCTGGAAAAGCTACGGATGCAGACGTCCCCTTGACACGCACTGAAACAGCAGAGCGATTCATCAACTCTCACCAGCCGTAATACCACCTAAGAGAGGAAACATCCACAGCCATGAAGAAGTCTTCATATACAGGTGAGTGTGTCGCTTTTAAATAAAGGGACAATGGTTAAACGTGTGTTTTCTTATAAGAGATCATCAGATTGTGGCTGTAGTTTGTTAGAAAAAAGGTTCCAACCTGTGAAGTAGCCTGCTGTGTGGGCGTAGTAGAGAGCAGGGAGGACTGGCATAATTTCAGGTTAATGTTTAACAGCATTAACTATCAACACGCTCTGTATCACTGCTCCTGCACAGATGTGATTATTCCAAACTTTCTTATTTTGGATGCCCCCCTTTGCAAAATAAGAGCCCACACATGGATCCGTGGGTGTGGTTGTAAATCATTTCTCTCTGGTTTGAACTCCAAAGGCCAGATGATGTGTGACTGTGGCCTCACACACACGACATCATGACAGAGGGGTGGCACAGAGAGCTGAGCTCAGTATCCTCTATAAGTCTTCAGGCAAAATGTGAGTTTCTTGAATGCACTGAAGACCATAACAAAGAGGGAAGTTGAATGTACCACAAAAAGAGTTTTAGAAAGTATGTAAAAGTTTACTCCGATCATGAGACAGTTACCTCGTTTATCTGTTTTGATTGACGGTTTTATGGTGCAGTTCCTGCACTCCTCCCCACCAGTGCCCTGAAGGAGGACTTGATTTATGCATCTGCATCAAATCGACTGTACACAAGCCAATTGGTTCAGTTTATTCTGGGACTGGCTGGATCTGATTGAGGTTATTGCGAAAGAGTATTTGCTATAAGACAGAGATTATCTGGGTATTTGACAGCTTACAGCTCATCAAAGATTCTTGGAAGATTGCATTGTGATTATCCTGATCAGGGTTCATCATTAACTTGTTTTTCACTTGCCCAGTCGAACAGGTGCAGGAATACCCAAAGTCAGTTTTTACTTGCCTCTATACAGATTGCGTTATTCATTAGCGGTTTTCAAATAATGTCTTCTTTATCATACTTGACATATTTTTAAAGAAGAATTTGAAAATGTAAATGACATTTGTGGGGCTGCAACTAACTAACAACTAAATTTATTCATTCATTTGTGCTACAGCATTTTTCCTATGAATATAAAACTTCATCATTACATATTTGTAATTCATAACAACATCAGACTTCAGAATCTGGACAGCAAATAAGGGAATTACTTCAGTATTGGCACCCAGTACCAATACTGGATCGACTGGATCCAGTATTGGTACTGGATCCATAACTCTAAAAAGGATTTCTGCCTCAAGGCTTGAATCAAAGCTGGTTGTTTGAAGGAAGGTCTCACTAACCACATGGGCTGCTTTGTCACCCGCATCACCACTGTATATGTCCTGACTGATATTAGTTACATCCCTCTAGCTCCTTCCTCCCCCCTTCCTTTGTCTCTCTTCTCCTCTGAAGCCCCCTTTTCTCTCTCCCTCTTCTCCTTCTTTCTCTCCAGCACTGCTTATTGTCACTTCTATCTTCTTCTGCTCCTCCTTGCCCTATTTCGCCCCCCTCTTCCTCTCTCCCTCTAAGCTCCGGCTCAGTCCAGTGTACACAACCATATCCCACGGAATGCCGGCTTTCCCGGCTCCTCTTCCCTGAGTCTTTGTGCGATGGAGCGTCCAACGGTTTTCCATCAGAGCCAAACACATGTTGGGTCATGCAGCCTCTCCTCCTCCTCCTCTACGTGTGTGTGTTCTCCCTCTGCCCTGTCGTGCAATGTGTGTGGAGCTGTCACATTCCTTGACAGAGCTTCACTCGGGGAAATAGTCTAATAACAAAGTGTGTGTGTAGTCTGATGTGTGTCTCTAACGTGTAGGTGTGTTTAGACAAGCATCAGAGATGACTTTGAGAGAGAAAGGTCCACCTATGTTTTGTATGCAAATACTGTTGCGCGCGCGCACACACACACACAAGTTTTTAGTTTGGCTTTGCATGATTAAACTTTCAAGGATCTAGTTTGCAAATTGCAGGAAACAATTTCCATACAACTTGACAGTTACATGAAGCAGTTCAGAAATGATCAAAGTCTAATGCAACATGATTTAAGAGTTAATTTAATGAAAATTAAATAGCTATATTGTTTTTTTTAATAATAATTGTTTTCTCACTACATTATATCAGATGGAGGTGTCCCACCTTCTGACATTAGTATAAAATTGTAGCTTGATATGTGATTATATTTTATATAACAGCTCTGATTCTCATCCAGAGTTTATATAGAGCATAGCTACTGTCTAACTAAGCTAGCATCAACAATAGTCACCTGCTAACTGCAACGTAAACAAACTTTGCCTCGCTCATGTTTGCTTGTTGTGTCTATGAAGTCTAAGATAATCTCTTGAAAACAACCAAAATACCATGTTTGGAATGTGGAATGTTTGATGTTGTCATCAGACATCTGTCAGCGTTTTGATTGGCTGTTGCATGAAACTAGTTTCACAGTGTGTTTGCAGAGTGTTTTACACAATGCAGCTCATTTGCAACTTTGTTTTACCTTAAGCTGGGTTTTACATTGTGAAACTGTCACAGGACTTTAGCTGGTTTATATTCAGGTAAAACTAAAACGCATGGTGTGAAGCCCTCTGCAGCGCCTTGAAACTTGTCTGAAACTCAGCAGCCACAGTTACAAAACTCTTAACTTTGTGAAACTAGTTTCATACTTTCATAGCCAATTGAAATGCTGATAACGTGTCAGAGGATTACATCAAACATTCCACATTCCTAACACCCCCAACTGATCTGAAGATTGATTTCAACTTGGCAGTGTCTCATTATCACCATTATGAACAGTTCAGAAAGTTGGTAATGCTGTCAATAAACAAACGTGAGCTCAGCAGAGTTTGTTTGCATTACAGTTTGTTTGCAATTAGTTATTAGTGTACCATTTTGATGAGAATCAGCATTGGTATAAAATACAATCATAATTCAAGCTACAGTGTCATAGTGATGTCTCATCTTCCTCAAACGAAAGGGCGAATGCACTCACCGGAGGCTCATTGGATTAAGCTCCTTCAATAAGAATTCATTTACTGTTAGCTCTCTTCCTATTTTCTGGGACAGCCGTTATAAAACAAAGCAGGCAGTCAGTACCCACAGAAAATTGATATTATTAAACGAGAAAACAAACAAAATAAGATACAAAGATGCAACTGTTGTTACAATAACAATGATAATCTCATGAGAAAACAATTATTGCTAAAAAAAAAAAAAAAACAATCCAGCCATCTTATTTTTAGTGACATTAACTAAATTTCATTGCATGAGACTTTTGTCTTTGAATTGCTTCATGTAACTGTCAAATTATATGGGAATTGTGTTTCATGTTTCATGCAATTTGCAACCTGAAATGTATAAATGTTTCACCGTGTAAAGCCAGCCTCAGACCTTGTGTGTAGAAATGTGTGTACATGTTGTATTTTGAGGGGGTTGTTTATATGAATACATTATTGTGTGTGTGTGCCTGCGTTCACTCATGCAGCTGAACCCTGCTCGTGGAGCCAATCCCTGCCTTGCACACCACTCCCTCAAGTTGTCTGGATCAATGAGTAACCTGCAAGAATAACAGCCCTCTCCAACACACTCACACACCACACACACACCACACACACACATACAGCACAGAGTCATTATTTTCCAAGTAGCCTACACTCCTCCTGGTATGTGCTTTTATGTCCCACTCAAAACATACTCATACACACCCAATTCTACTTGTACCTGTGTGACAAATGCCTCACTTACTGCGCTGTGCATTATGGCTTTTAGCCTGTTTATACTGGAGAGTCAGCGAGGAGGCTTTGATACGGAGCCTAAAGCTATTGTTGGATGGTAACTTGAAAGTCAAGCTATAAACTTTGTTGAGACATATTTGCCCTGTCATCTAGCAGAGCATGCCGAGGATGGTCTAACCCTCAATTTGGCTTCCTAGAAGGCTGTGAATAATGGGCTAATAATGTATTGGAACACGTGGACATGCACGTACAGTAGCCTAGTCAGTATGATCTACAATACTGGACAATGTGGCTTTCAAATAGTTTGATTTGATTGTGTTATTGCTAGTAAAACCAAACATTATGAAATAATAGTGTGAACACAGGTGTTAACAGTGATTAAGGTCTCGTTCCATTTGGTGTAGCAGGGCTTTTCCAGTAAGCCAGTGTAACGGATGTGGTTAAGGCATAAAAGAGGATGATTCAAGGGACTGTTTTCCAGCATTTATTTTGGTGACTTGCCGAAGACATTATCACACAGTAATTGCCTTCTGGTCTTTTTCTTCTGCTTCCCTGCAAAATGGCACTGTGCAGACTTAATTTTGGTCAACTGAATTGAATTAATTAATTTAACATTACAGTAAATACTAAACTCAGGGTACACATTAATAATCAAGAGCTGTTGAAATTAACAGGAAAACTATAGTAAATTATAACAACAAACGATATACAAGAGGATAAACAGTGACACCTGGTGGGGGCCAAACAATGTGTGGGGAGACTAAACAGAGACGACTTTGGTGGACATGTAGCTCAGTTGGTAGAGCGTACGCCCCGTGTACGAAGGTTGTGAATCCTCAGCAGCAGCCGTGAGTTTGATTCCTGCCTGCTGCCCTTTGCTGCATGTCACCCCCCTGCTCTACCTTCAGCTGTCCTGTATGAAAAAGGCATAAAAATGATAACTTTTAACAAAGGAAAACACATACCTACAGAAGACATTATAACACATTATTTTTCTTGTCTTTTTCTTCTGCACATCTAGTCCTAAACATGCAAAATAACAGGCTAAGATCTCTGTAGTGGTACATTGATCACATGACACAAGGTGGACTGCCAGAATATAAATGATGCCTAAAAAGTTAGCTGAAAACATCTATTAAAAAAACAACACAAAACAGCTTGGTAACGTAATAGTATTCAACAGTTGTGCACCAGAGGTTACAAATAAATGGCTCAATTTCCAAAGAAAACAATACATTAGCACAGAAACATTTTCCCACACAACTTACCCTCAGCACTGTTGAGGGCTAACTGGAGGTCAAGCCATTGTTGAGAAACAAGCCAACAAAACTTGCTAGCTCGTGTTAGCTATTGTGTTTAGGGGATTGTTTTGCCTCCACCTAAGCTCCGCCCACAAAAAAAACACCATAATGTTTACCAACAAGATAGGGGTCTATTGACAGGTGTCAGAGCAGTAACTAAGGGGGGCGGGGCTTTGTGAACACTGGCCATTTATCTAAGACTTATTTCTCCAGACGTAGCTTTGCTATTACTCACAAACCTCTCTGGTTGTCTACAAGGCTTAAATGTATTTAACTTATCAGTTACTTCACCACTTTGTACTACACTTTACTCGACAGTGTTTGAAACACAGTGTCATAGATATACTCTGGAATGTGGAGTTCCCCTGATTGCAGGAGACCTACAGTCTATGTCTTGTCTCTGCTGTGTATGGTCCTCCCCCTCTCAGCCGTGTGGAGCCTGCTCTGAAGTGTCCACTCCGCTCTGTGTTTATTATCTACAGCCAAGAATGCGGCTCTGTGATGCTGGCTGCTGCTGCTGCTGCTGGCTGCTGCTGGGGGTGTGAACTGATACAACAGACTGCCTGTACTGTAGGCCTGAGGCCAGGAGAGATCCTGTAAAAAGATAATAGCAGGCTCAGAGTGGTTCTGATGTGTGGTGGAACATGTGCACTGACATCTAAATGTGGGTATTAGAATAATAACTGTCAGGCACCATTTTAAATACAAACTGGACTACAAGAAAGTTGTAATGCTGTGTAAATGATTTGCAAATACTTTTTCTATCTTTTTCATTTGAATACAGTACAAAGAGAAGATATTTAATGTTGAAACTAATCAACTTTTCGTAAATATACACTCGTTCAGAGTCTGATGCCTGCAACACATTCCAAAAAAGTTTGGACAGGAGCTTGTTTACCACTGTGTTACATCACTTTTTTCTTTTAACAACACTCAGTGAGTGTTTGGAAATACTTACTTTTGAGGACACTAATTGTTTAAGTTATGAAAGTGGAATTCTTTCTTATTCTTGCCTGATATATGACTGAAGTTGCTCAACAACCCAGGGTCTCATCTTTTACATAATAGTGCACCACATATTTCCAGTGAGAGACAGGTTTGGACTGCAGGCAGGTCAGTCAAGTATCTGAACTGTGCAGTATGTGTCTTGGCATTGTCTTGCTGAAATAAGCAGGGACGTCCCTGAAAAAGACGTCTGGATGGCAGCATATGTTGCTCCAAAACCTGTTTGTACCTTTTAGCATTAATGGGGCCTTCACAGATATGACAGTTACCCATGATGCCATGAGCACTAACATGCCCCCATACCATCACAGATGCTGGCTTTTGAACTTTGGGATTGGTAACAATCTGGATGGTCCTTTCCAGATTGCCCGTGATTTTCAAAAACAATCTGAAATGTGGGCCTAGAGAAGTCTGCGGGATTTCTGGATGTTGTTGATATATGGCTTTGCATGGCAGAGTCTTAACTGGCATTTGCAGAGGCAGCAGCAAACTGGTTTTACCATCAACGGTAAAACAACAGTGTTCCCCAAGTCAATGTAGAATTATAGCTGCTGCGCAACAATGGTCGGGGCCGGGCAATTTTAGGCAAAATTAGGCAATTCTGAGCAACAAGCAGAGTGTAGGAAGATGAAAAAAAGGTGGCATTCTAATGTGCATTTTACATCAGTTGAGGCTTGAACTCACAATTTCTGGCACAAGAGACTCTGCATATTGACTGATAGCTAAGCCAAATAAACAGGGAAAAGAGACAAGGGATAACAGGGAAACATGTTGATAAAGAGTATTTGTCTCTTCCCAAAACTCCCTGAATCATAATTATTTTAACTTTAGTAGCCTCTAATCCCAAATACCTGAACATAAGGCTTTCACATTTGAAAGTCCATCCTGCCTTAGCTGAGGCTCGAACTCACAACTTCGAGACTGAAGTCTGTCTTTTATCTCACTGAGCTAATTGGCAAGTGACAGTTCATGTGTGGCTTTCACAAATTGACTAAGCCAAGGATCAGGGTGCCAGGCAGCAGCCATCCATGCCATGGAAAAGCAAATTTCAAAGTGAAAGTTCCAAAGCTGTAGCACATATGGTTGATTTGTTGTGAATTTTCAAAGTTTTGAAATTTAGAGGCTTGCTGTAGCGCCACCATCAGGACTATTGTCTTGTGTTTCCAGTTGAGGACATCTGGCATGGGACTGGACCTTTGTGAAAAGTTTGGGTAGATTTCTCATATGGAAATGTTGTACAAGCTGAGGCTTGAACTCACAACCTTCAACACCAAGAACCATCCTCTATCTCACTGAGCTAATTGGCAAATGGAAACACCACTTGTAGCTTCACAAATTGACTAAGCCAGTCACCTGTGTGCAAGACAGCAGCTGTTAGCATGTAAAGGCAGATTTCAAATGGCTGTCAAAAATTCAGTTATTGAGGCAAAAATCCCAAAATACACAAATTGCATCTAGACAGCATGGAGATGTTGGTCATTAGTTTTTAACAATGATTTATTGGCTCCAAAAGTGAAAAACTGATGTTAAAAATGCCATTTTTGCATTGACTCCAATTGTTCGCATGAGAGTGAAATTCAAAATGCTGTAAAAAAATTCAGTTTTTGAGATAAAATTCTGATATTTTCCAAACATCATCTACCATGACTCCAAAATTTTGTCTTTTTTTTCATGAACATTGAAAATGTATTTAGCAAGAATTTGCAAGTATATGTTTATAATACCGTTTACAGTTAAACATTTTGATGCACTGTAGGCTCAATTTTCAATAAATCAAAAATCTGTGTGGATTGTTTGTGTAGGACAGTCTGAAGATGCTCTGTAGCAAGTTTGGTGCCAATTGAGCAAAAATTGTGTGAGGTTTAATAAGTTTTACAGTTTTTGAAAAAAACAGAGTGATGGACTTCATAATTTGCGATAGGTTTAAATGTACAAAAGTTTCTTCAGTATTGGGGCTACATTTTGGTGAAAATGTAAATCTGTAGCACATATGGTTGATTTGTTATGAATTTTCAAAATATTGAACTTTAGAGGCTTGCTGTAGCGCCACCATCAGGACTATTGGCCTGTTTTTGCAGCTGAGGCAATCTGGGACTGGACCTTTGTGCAAAGTTTGGTCATTTTTCGCGCATGGGAAGTAGGATTTCCTTGGAAGAAGAAGAAAGAAAGAAGAACATGCAGGATTACAATAGGGTCCTGGCAGCTTAGGCTGCCCGGCCCCTAAATATCCTGTGCACAGTTTTAATGCAGTGCGTCATGAGGGATTGTAGGTCAGGGGCATTCAGTGCGTGGGTTTTGGGCTGATACTATAACCTGTTATCAGTTAACCTGTTTTCTTGTTGAATGTTCCAAACGTGTTTTTTTAGTGTTCCACAACATTCCCAGTCTTTTGTTACCCCTGTCCCAACTTTTTTGAAACATATTGCAGGCAAAAATGAGTTTGTGTTTACTAAAAACAATAAAGTTTGTGGTTTGAACATTAAATATTAAATTGTATTTGAACTGTATTCAATTGAATAAAAGTCAAAAGGATTTGCAAATCATTGCGTTCCTTTTTCACATTTTACACAACTTTTGAAATCAGGGTTTGTAGCTGTATTAACTCAAATACTTCAAACTTACCATAAATTCAAGTTCATTGCACCACCACCTGATTAACTTACAGATTTTGTCACCATCTAACAGAGGCAGAGCACATACAAAGAAACAATAGCAACTTCTGTGTTTGGCAGAATCAAACATGTCCTGTTGTGACATGAATAAATATTTTATTGCAACTAGCATTCACTTTTAAGTGTTAGTGATTCATATCTGTTCAGAGAGCGTATTGGAGTGGAGATAGCGCTCCTGAATTAGCAAGATAATGCATGTTAGCTGCGTGTGAGTCATGCTGTTGGCAGCGTACAAAGTCTTGATCTCATTTTTAGCACAGATGTATTCAAGACAACGCTTTTTATAACATTATAACACAATTAAACCCAACAACAATTCATTGCTTTCCATTGACTTTGTATTGTTTGAAGGTGCCTCTTGTCACTTTCAGCACCAAAAGCTGCAGACCCGAGGATGAATGGGAAAACTGTGTAATCCTGACACCTAAGTAATGTTATGCTGAAGTTACAGTTGCTATTTGCTGCTTTGTACAGACAAACTGTAGAGGTGATGCTGAATGAATGAATGCATGAATGAATGCATGAATGAATGCATGATGAATGAATGAATGAATGAATGAATGAATGAAAATGAATTCTTACCTGGTAATTCAATCAAATAGTTGTAAATACCAGCGTTTCTCTTCACTCACCAGGCAATGTTGAGTTTGTCAAAACAACTTTTCCTCTCTGGTGGACACAGGGTGTAAAAATAGACATGCTTAAAACTATTGGTCTTAGCTACACTATAAGAAATAAGGGTTCCAAAATGGGTATTCCTGAAGGCTGAGGTTCTGTCTAGAATCATTTGCATCTGAAGAACCCTTTTTTGAGAAAGGGTTTGTCAAGGGTTCTTTGTAAGGCTAAGGGTTCCATTAAGAACCCTTTTCATCCAAATAACCCTTTTTTGAAGAAGAAGATCTTCAAAGATTGCTGAAATCCTTGTACCATGATATTTCTCTGGGTTCTTGTGAGAGAATCTGACTGTGATCTACATAAAACCCTTGGGTTGTAAAAAGGTTCTCAGTAGAACTCCCTTGGTGGGTTCTTGATAAATCCCTTGGAATATAAAAAGGTTCTCAGATGAACCCCCTTGGTGGGTTCTTGTTTGCATCCTTGGAAGGTCTAAAGTTGCTGGATGGAACCCCCAGAGAAGGTTCTGCGTGGAAAAATTACACCATAGGTGTGTTCTTTGTAGAACCTCTCATAGGGAGTTCTGAGTGTAACTTTTCACAGAACGTTCTGGGTATAGCCCTTTATGTTGGGTTCTAGGTAAAACTATCTGAGGGCCCTTTTCCATCAACACAGAAGCAGCCCCGTTCCAGTTCGAGCACCTAAGTTCTGGATAATTCTCAGCATTTTCGACCAAAAAGAAATTGATTCAGAACCTGAAAAGTTGGTTCTCCGCTGGAACCAAAAATAGCAACTTTTCCTTGGGAACCAAAGCGGGTGTGTCGTATTCTACAGGTTGTTGTGCATTGTGCAGTGCCCTCTGTTGATGCCATCCTTGATCACAGTGGTTCCACTCAAAACTACACCAAGGTTCCAAGGATTTTGAACAGAACCAGTTGAAGCACTAGAGCTAATTTGGTAAGAAAAAAAAAAGAAAAAAAAAGGGCCCTGAAAAGGTTCCAGGTGGAATCTTTATAAAAGGTTCTTACAGGACCCTAAAAGGCTTAAGAATGTTTTATGGTTCTAGTTAGCATCTTTATTTCTAAGAGTGTAGCTGCATATTGTGGTGCCAGTTGTTTTCTCCATCTCTTTATCACAAAAGAAACTGGATCTATGTAATAAAGTAAAATAAAGTTTTCATGCATATATACAAAGCAGTGCATATGTACAAGTGTGTGTTTGTGGACAGCCCACCATGCCGACATGGAAATCCTTATTAACACACGGATGCTAAAACTCACATTTCTGAACTTGCACATAGATGCAACCAGTCACCTGTGACATACAGTAAGTACATGTTTCCTGAGGGAGTTTCAACCCATAAAGCTCTATTGACTCTTTAACTGACTCAAGGTTTTAACAACCTCACAAGAAGGAAGGCTGATCCTTATCTACCACACCAGTATTGTTTTATAGACTGCTGTGGTATCCTGTCTAACCCTGGTTTAAAACACTTTTATATATATATGGGCTTGTGTTAGCATTGTGAAGAGTACAGAGAGGTGACTGTGTGTTTGGCAAAGCTGTGTTGGTTTTCAATGAGAGTGGTGAGTGAGCAATAGGTTTGCGCTGAAAGCGCAGAGGTAGGAAAAGGTGTTGCCGGTTCATACCTTTGGCGCCAGAACAACAGCTATTCATTTGGGAGGAGTGCAGTTCAGGGTCATGGCCAGTGTCTTTTCTTGACTACATGTGTGACTACATGTGTGTGTGAGTCCGCCTGTGTGTGTGTTTGCTGTAGTCCTTCCTCATTAAAAATCCATCCAGGTAAAGGCCCTATCCGGGCTGTGAAAACAATCTTGAAAAATGGCTGTTCAGTCGTTGAGTTTGTCTTGCTTTCTTTCTTTTTTTCACTCATTCTCTTTCTCTCCACCCGTCCATCCGCTCCTCGCTCTTTCACAGGCAGAGTGGTGAAACGCTGTATTTGCAGCCTCACATGTCTAATGAGGGCCATAAAAACACAATGGAAGAGATGGAAGAGCAGAGACACAGAGGGAGGGATTACGGATGTAAACTTTTTACATTGGGAGTCTGACAATGTGATTGTGAAAAAAATGTGATATATGAATAATTGTCCAAAGTTAGAGGATCTTATAGTCTCCATCATGCATTTCAGAGTCAAACTAAATATGTGGGTGTGCTCTTAGAAATAAGGGTTCCAAAAGGGTTCTTCCTGAAGGGCTCTGAAGGTTCTATACAGAAGCATGTACTTCTGAAGAAGGGGAAAAATATGGAGTGAAACTAAGTTGAATGAACCTGATTTATGTTGGGAAAATAGAGTTTGCTGATGTTATCATGCATTTATTTAACTTGGATCAGTTTTTTATTAGTTGCTTCCCCAATTTTTGTTAATGATTAATAGAAAATTGTGGAGTTGGGTATGAACTCTTTCTTTTGAAAGCTTTTGAATGGGGGCATGCTGGGAAAAGTTTGAGAACCACTGGTTTAATCTAACAGTTAATTTACACAGTTAAAAAAAAAACTCCCCCAGGTGATGTGGCATTGGACAATGTTTAGTGATGATAGCTTTATAACTGTGGGCAGAATGAAATGACAGCAATTATTATTAATTAGTTGTTTTTTAAAGAACCTCTTCCATAACTCCAACAGCGTCGGCCACACAGTTGATTAATGTTTTAATCAAAACACCACCTAGCCCTAAAGGGAAATGTGGAAGTAAAAGAAGACAGGGTAAAAAGGAGGGAAAGAAAGAAGGCAAAGATCTTTCACCTCCTCTGCCCTCCTGCTCACTTCAGATACGGCTGCACCTCCTTTTGCAAACACTAAATATCTCAGATAGCTACACAGCATGCATCATAGTGTATGTTTGGTACATCACTCCACCCTTGCATGTCTGTGTGTGTGTGTGTGTGTATGTGTGTGTGTGTGTGTGTGTGATTGCACTTATGTTTCAAGCATGTTAAAGTGCTGCACCCTCTGCCCTGTGTTTACTCTCTCTAGTCATCTGAGACCAATAACTAATCAGTCAGCATGTTTGTCCAGGCATAGCCATGCACTTGACCGGTCATGTTACACACATACACACACACACACACACACACACACACACACACACACACACACACACACACCACACACACACACCACACACACACACACACACACACACACACACCCCACACACACACACACACACACACAGCGTCAAGCAGTGCAATTGACATCAATCAGTGAGGCCTATAGTAAAGACACATATAGCCATACATTTACTCCCTGCTCAAATAGTGCAAGCATCATACGACATGACCCCAAACAAATCTTTCAAACTGTTCTAGTCTCATCAATGTGGCTTTTTTTTTAACATATCAAGAGTCTTTAAAAAATCCCGTTGGGGAAAAGTATTGAAAAATGCTGAAATCTGTGATACCACAATTATCCATTTCAGCAATGTTAAAAAACAAAAACAAAAACCAAAATTTATTTATGAATGTCTTCTTGTATGACAACCACACGAAGGGTTCTGTGGCGTCCACAATCAACCTGAAACTGTGCTTCACATGAGACATGGAGTTGGATACAGAACAGTGAATGTGCAAAAGCAAATTCATAACCCATTGAGGGTAGTGGGAAGTGGGTTAAAATGACCTTTGGGTTTGTTTTCCTGAAATATATTTGTAATGAAGTTTTACTTAAAGATCTTAATTTTGCCCACATTCACGTTGTTCAGTGCCAATTCGGCAGGTACGAATATTTTTAAAGTGATATAAAAGTACTATTTGAAGTGATATTTAAACAGATTTTGTTTTAAATTTACATTAATCAATGCTAGCATTTATACTGATTAGTGCCAGTTTATGCTACCTTATATTTAAATAGCCTATACTAATATTGTGATGTTGATTTAAATGCAGAATATTTAAGTTCAGCCACTAGGAGTCTCTCACAATAATAAAGACATAGTCTGATTATGTCATGAGGTACCATGGGATCATGGGAGTTGTTATCTTCACTTTTAAACAGCCACCATGACTGATGAAAATCTACCTGATGTGACTCAGGCAGAAATGATGTTCATGGATGAAGTAATATGAAAGTTTTATTCATATTTATTTACGCTTGGTTACGTTCATCGACTTCCATCCTCACTCTCTGACGTATCCGACATATCCTGTGTTTTCTCCAAAGTTATAGCAACTAGCGGCTAGCAAAGAAATGCACCCTTACCTTGAATAAATCCATCCTGTATCGTTGCACCTAAAATTCCTTTTTTCATGGCAGCTTTTCTAAAAAAAAATTATAAATGTTAATATCAAGGACAAACCTTGTATTCTTTTCAGTACCTGTGACAAGATAGAAAATAAAAATAATATAATGATAAACAGTAAAAGATTGGGTCAGTAAGTTGAGATGTACATGTACAAGAGAAATTATGTATTTCTCTGTGTCTAACATTTTGGATAATGTAGGCACACAACATACCAAATATAAAACATGTTAGTGTTTAAGGTTTTTTTAGACGTTTTAATGCAGAAATGTTACATATTATGGCGTTAAAGTGATATTTTAGGAAGCAAAAAAGTAGTGCCAGGTTGGTTAAGAAACACCTTTGAACCTCCACTAGAATCTCTTTTATGAGTTTTAAACATTTGTCAGATTTTCTGTTGTAGTTTGTTTGAGGTTCACCACTTTGTTCTCTCAAAACGTCTGTACTAAAAAAGGCATTTTTGTAAGGATCATATTTAAGTGGTTTTCAAAACTTTCCTTTTATACGATTCTTTAAGGCTTTTTTTGCTCTCATTCAGAACACACTGAGGACACAAAATCTGCTGAGTTTGTTTATGTTGCAATTTGTGTGAGGTTGACCCACACTTTTGGGTAAAATGCCTGGACTAAAAGTGGGTTTTTTCCATGAGCATAAACACTGGTTTCATTCTTTTCACGTGTCGTGTGTGTAATGACCTCTGTTGTACAGAGCAGTGTCATAAGACAAATATGACCTCAGAAGATGACAGAAGATTACAGATCCCCCTGAAGTGGATCATTGTGTCAGGAGATTTTTAAGAAACCCGTTCAAGCTGCAATATGTGCTCTATGTGCGTGTGTGTGTGTATGTGTGTGTTCTTGTGGCCCCAGACAAGACTGAGCAGGTGAGTACAGCCACAGACTCTTAAGTAGACACACACACACACACACATACACACACACCTTTGTGTCAGTTTAACTTTGCAGGTGTCACTCCTTCAGTTTGTATTTAAACTGGCTGTGATTGGCTAATGCGTATTTGCTTTATGTCTGTCAGCACTTTCCCTCACTTTAAACCCCACAGCTACTGGCGGCTATGTTGAATTAAATCACTTCAATGCCAACTATTAACATGTCAACACAACTTTGTGGTGTTGTTATGGCTTCTGTGGTACATTACTCTGTAGCAATGGTAAACTTTGCTTGTTCTGTTTGAAGCACATTGTGTTGTGTTGTAAGGGTGTGTGTGTGTGTGTTCACCTCACCTCTCTCAAGCTGTATTCCCAGCTCAAAGAGTAAATAGGCACAGGCATGCTTTTTGGCTGCAAGGCTTGAAAGACTTGGCTGGGTTTTATTTGTTCAGTCATTTTTCCATACACTAAAACACACGTAGATGTGTACACACTCACATATTAGACTGATGGTGTTATCACTTGGCTCATGGCAGATTACTGATTTACACTTGAAGCAGGAAAAAAGGTTCGACTCTTTGACTATAGCAACTTTGACAGCCTGAACGCCCAGTTAGTGATTTAAAAAGCCTGAAAAAATGAGTCAGTACTTCCTCTTTGAATCAACAATGAAGCCAGAAGCAGCTCTGTTACTGGCATTAAAATCAACATTAGATTTACTTTTACTGTAAAACTCTACTGCAGACATAAGCAGCATTTCCTCCACTAAGCAGGCTGACACAGTTAAATCTGTGCTGTTTGCTCCATATATAGCAAAATGACATTAATTTGAACACTCTTAGAAATAACGGTGCTAACTACAAACATAAAGGGTCCTGCGGCTTGGGAGAATCCTTTTTCTCTACAGGTGCTAACAAGAACCCACCCAGGGGTTTTACTGAGAACATTTTTATATTGTGATGCAAAGAACCCTTGACGAAAGATTTCTTCCCCGAATTCATCAACCCTCTCTGGGGTTCTGTCCACAATCTTTCCAGTTTATAAGGGTGCCAACAGGAACCCACCAAGGGGGTTCTACCACCTGGCATAAATTCAAAATAATTTCCACTTTTTAAAGAATCCAGCCTCCTCTGCCGATTTATTTCACAATCCTCCCTCCTGCAAATGGTGCAAAGACGAGAATAATACTGTATGATCACAGCACCACGAGTCTGCTGTCTAACCTGGAATGATGGGGCCGATTAATGAGAACAAATAGGATCGTTGTAGGTATCAGGGTAACAGAAAGGTGTCACAGCAAATGACTTTTTGCCTCCTCGGGTTTGGATTATGCTTAAGAAGACCTAGTTTGTACAAAAGCCACTCACAAAGCAGAGTTAAAAGCCGGCCTGTTGTTTAAATATGGCGCACGTTTTCAGACAGTCTCGCCTGGAAGACATTCATATGGTCTTGTTGTTCACGTGAAAAGCGCAATAGTTGTGTTAAGCCTGTAAAAAGAGAGCTTGATGGAGAAATTCAAACCCTTGCTCCTTTCTCAAATGTTCAGACCTGACCAATCTTGGGATGAAGTAGGTGTAACTGTCAGATCGTCAGTTTCAGAAAGTAATGCAGCATTCATATGGATTCAGGCAGACGGTAGACAGCAAACTGGATTTTAGTGGATGAGAGCAGGACTGTAAAATCAGGTGAGGGCAGCAGAGAACACTAGCAATGGTAGATGGCAAAGTGCTGTCCAAAGTTAAAATATGTTAACTTTTGGCCTTCTTCCACCATGGAATTTACAACTGGATTATTACTGGAATAATTAAATAAAATCATAGAAATGATTTTATTCAAAATGTTTTCTTCCTTTCTTTGTAAACAATACAACGTCACCCATCCTGCCATTTTGTCATGCTGTTTGTTTTTTCCTGTGCCATCCAGAAGGTGTTGTTCATCTGCAGTCTGCAGTCTGCTTGCATCCACATGAATGCAGCATTACAGAAACTGACACAGACTGCTCCCAATTTTGATATCTGAAAGATGTGGGCGGAGGGGTTTTTTGAAGGTATTCAGCTATCTGTTTTGATGAAGCTTACTGGCAGCTTCACTTCACACCTCTTATTTCTCACACTGTAGATGCAGCGTGGTAAAATCTTGGCTTGTTTCATTTAGTTTCATCTGCTACACAAATTGTTTGTTTGGTAGTGTTAGAAACAGCAGGATACTGATCTCTGTTTGTCAGTGCGGACAAAAGCCTTCTTAAATAGAGATCCAGGAATACTGCCATAAAGAAGGCCCATCATTATCCTGGCTTGGCATTTTTACATGGAGATAGTATGCTGGAGTTATGGTAATAAAAGAGACGTAATGTGTAATACAACAGCGTCAGCGTGTAGTTTAACAACTGTGTACCATCCTGCCGTCTCATCCCATTTACTGAGATGCTGATTGTCACTACCTCTGCTGTCCACTCATAGCTGAAGCAACAATGACCCCCCATTCCATGTTTTTACGTTTTATACTGAACAGTGAGGCAAAATAATGGCATAATATCCCGCCTTTAACAGGCTACAGAGAGAGGGTGAATGCTTAATCACTGAAGAAGTGCACATTTCATCATCATTTAACAGTAGTTTCTTTTATTTACTTGCCTCTCTTAAAGAGTGACTGACTTCTCTGACTTGGTTTCTCTCCCTCTCTCTCTCACACCACACACAAAACACACATTACAAAAGCTTTAGTCACATCTTCCAGTCATACAGTGGCACATTCACTCCCTTTCCCTGGGACCAGCTGTCTTTGTGTTGAAACCAGTAACAACACAGGCGGAAAACCACCATGTTTGCCGGGGCATTATTGGCAGAAAATGAATGTCACGTTGCACACTTATTTGCGGTAGGAAGTATTTCTAAGAACATAAAAAAAAAAGGACGGTACGACTGACTCACCCACCACCGGATGAACTTACCTCATCTGGTGACTGGGCTGATGGAAGTGGAAAGAAGAAAAGAACTAGTGTGTGGTTGATCTCAGAGAGATACAGCATCTTGTTATCGTGCCACCACCTGTTCTAATAAGGTACAGCTGTGCTTTGAGCTAAATGCTAACATCAGCATGATAACATGTTCACAGTGACATACTAACATGTTAATCTTAGGCAGGTATAATGTTTATTATGTTTATTGTCTTAGTTTACCTTGTTAGCATGCTAGCATTTACTAATTAGTAGGGATGTACGGATTTTGTCTTACTGCGGTGAAAAAGTGTTCCTGCAGGTTAGCCATTTATTGTGAATGTCTTTTTTGGAGACTTTGTAAAATATATACGTAATGATAAATAATTGCAAACAGTTATTGTTGTTGTTAGCATGTTGTTAGCCATCCACTGGCAATGTCATGATGCATTCGGTTGAGTCTGTTGACCAACCAGAGACTGTGGTCCAGACCGGTCATATGGCGTGTGTGGCAGCCTTAACCTCAAATGCATTGTGCAGTTGAATAACATGAGATTGACCCTACAAAATAAAATTTGCGGTGATGAGCTCAACCCTGCGTTAGGCATTATATGACGGGAATATTGCAGTCATGCGGTTATCGTCACAGAAATACTAACTGGCACTAAACCGAAAGTACAACTGAGGCTGATGGGAATGTCATTAGTTTTGCAGGTTATTTGGTCACAAAGTATTGGACAAATTCAATTTTATTCCTCCCAAAGCAGGACATGAATGTACATCCAATATTTCATGGCATAATAGTTGCTGAGACATTTCACTCATAAACATAAATGTGAACCTTATGCTGGCGAGAGGAAAAGTCAGGGGATCACCAAAGTCATTAGGATTCATTGTCTGTGGACCACGAATGTCTGTACATAATTTCATGGCAATCCTTCCAATTACTGTGGAGATATTTTAGATGGAAAGACCACTGACTCACCATCTGACCATCAGACACACTGACATTGTCATCTGTAGTCTCCAGGCTGTCTCCATGGCTTAAAATACACCAAGAACATACAAACAAAAAACATCTAGATGTTGTGATTCTTTTACTCTTTGTATGAATATTGCCTTGAAATATTAAAGCACACAGTCACATGTACCATTTACTTAGATACTTTACAGAAAATAGACTTCCCTACTTTTCTAATGATGCTGAATCACCTATCTGAGCAGACAACAACACTTGTATCTCTGTTTGGCCCATTTCCCGCTCATGCAATGGCTGATGATTCAGCAGACCTTAACACACACACCCACACATGTGCCAGAGGCGATCAATGAGAGATTACCCGGAGCATTCCACTAGTGTCAGGATCCAGACCACCAGCCAAGAGGAAGTGGCATTCCTCTGATTCCTCAACCAGCGGCGTCACGGAGGACCTGGCTGTTGGCGCTGGGAGCTGTTAGATGAGCATGAATGAGGATGTCGAACATTCAGCTTTCCAAGATCTAAGTGTACAGGACACTGACCAGAACTACAGTATCAGGCAACTGAGGTCAACATATTGACATCTGTCTGCTTCTTATCCTCACTTGTTTCCTTCATTTAAATGAACATCAATACTAGAAGATAACCTTGACTTACCTTGACTTATTTACAGCATGTTTCCCTGCCAAGTTCAGATTGTTCTACACTTATTGGCCCTTGCTGTGTACATTATTATATTAACATACCTGCTGGCATTTATCAATGCCTTGTTTCTTCATTTTTTCCTTTGATTTTCCACTTGACAAATTTATTATAACCTGACATTTATTGAAAAATAGTGGTTCACTGATCATTTGTGTTGCTTGGGAACTTTTTTATACTATGATACTACTACATTTTGTTCCACAAGCAAGTTTGGTCTGAGTTATTTCTACATCATCTCATCAACATCAACACAATTATAAAAATAACCTTCACTGCAGTGAAGTATTTATCAGAAATTGTACATCAGAGTCATTCATACCCAGTCTTGGAGCCCATTGGCTATCTTCTGATGACAGCCTCTGGGGATAACAACCAGTGCTTTTGGGCTTCCATGGTAGCAAGGGGATATATAACTATATATAATTTTCTCTTCCATGTGCTGGTCAGTGTTTACAGTCCTGTTAGCAACATGAGATGCATGTATGGAGTGGGAGTTGAGCTTGGTTAATCTCTATAAACAGATATCTGCATATGAATGCAGATGATTTTTTTAAAAAAGCTAATAAAAGGCTAAATCACCGTTAGATGATAGCAGATGGCTTCTGTCCACACAGACTGTTTACCTGCATGCAACCAAAGCCCGCTCAATTGTGATTGTTCAGTACTACCTCAGACTACAAACGGAAAACTAGAATGCTTCAAAATCTTGTCCATTACCAACAGATTCTGCCTTCATATGCAGATATCATGGTACATCTGTTGGTTGCAGTACAGTTTCTCTTGACTTTACTCATTTGTCCTTCTGTCCTTGTCTCCATTTTCAGCGAGATCAGCCAGCGCTCGGGCGAGGAGAACAGAAAGAGAGGGATCTGGCATCACCAGTCCCAGTAAGTAGACTGCACCACTGTCATTTTTCATCTCTACATACATTTCATTCATTCTTCCATCCACACACTCAATATCTAGTACAAACATACATTTATTGTATCCTAATCTGAAAGACAATCCACTGACAGATCCATGTCTGTGTATTTGTCAACCATCCAGATTTGGTCATTGTCAAAGTCTACACTGCCTTTTCCAGCTTCCACTTAATCACTCACTATTCCTGTTAAGTATTACATAAGTCAGTGTCATTGACCTTGGATGTGGTAACACTGAGGGCAGAGCAGGTACTGTTTCCTTCCCAGACAACAGCTGATAGCAGGTAAACAGCAGATCACTGACACAGTGAAAAAAAAAACAGTTTTTAGAAATAGAGGGATGGCAGAGTGTCCTACAAAGATCAAAAGACATTTGTGTCCTGGTCCTGATGTGTGAGTGTGGTGTGTTTCAATATCTGTATATGTGTGTTTTTTTGGTCTGTGTGCCTAAAGGTGTGCTCCTTTTTTGTCTACAGTTCCCTGTAAAGGGTTTTAAATATGTGAAGTTACTTAATCGCAGTACACATTGGCAAGACAGTAAAATATGATACATATATGATAAGACATAAATACAGTTATTAACATTGGAAAAGGAAGTGCAGGGATTAGATAAAGTGCAGCGGACCTGACAGTCACCTAGCCAGACCGCGATCACCTCAAGAAGAGGACCGAGATAAGACCGATCTCCAATTTAACCCCTGGAAAGAAGTCTGGCAAATGCGGTGTTATCTGACACAAGTTTGGCTGGAAGTAACATTAGTGCAGGTAGTAAGCTAGTTAGCCAGACATAATAACATTTGCAGCGTAGGTTAGAGCAGACACAACAAAGTTTAATTCATTCCTCACACATCTGTTCTTCTGTTTTACATTTTTGAAAGACTGCAAAAAAAAAAAAAAAGCACCCTCCAAACTGATTATCGTCTTGTAGAGAAATACAAAGCTTGACAGGCCGGTGGTGCCCTAGTTATGGTTGTTAATCTTTGATTGGACAGTTGCTGCAGAAGAGGGGCTTATTGAAGAGTCAATTAATGATGTTTCTTTGCGACTTCTTTTGCTGCTTTTTGCTTTTTCACTGTCAGAAATAAAACAGGAGGCAAGTGAAACCAGGTGTCGAAATGAAAATAGATTTCCATTAACTTAACGTCATCATCAGCCAAGCAAAATCTAAAATCACATTTTCTGTTTTTCTTCTTTTAATGTGCAATTTCATAATGTGTTTAAAAACAAGTGCGTGTGTGTGTGTGTGCGCACGTAGCTAATACGCTGAAGCTGTGGCTGTGGCTCACCACTGAGGCATCTTCTGCAGCATCAGCACATAGAGGGGAGGAAGACAGAAGAAAGGAGGGGGACCAAAGCACACATACACACACACACACAAACATGCTAGGTTTGCACACAAACTCACCATATAAGGGGCCATGTGTCGTGCAGTAGCCTGTTTCATCAAATTTGCAGCATGCAAGCTGTGACTTGCAACATGCACACTTACATTTCCTTTTGTCTTCATTTTGACACCTTTAAATAAAATGCAAAGCATGCAAAATTCTGTAAGACTCACAAATATATCTGTTTGAGCCTGTTCAGGCTTGGTATTAACATGCATCCACATGTGATCCGATCACAACCGGACAGCTCCTAGTCCTGTGAGTTCACAGCCTGGCATTAAAATACATCTCCGAAATGCGTCTCGCGTCACCACCTGTGATCAGATGTCATTTCCCTGCTCTGTATGCAAATAAACACTAGGGTTGTTTTGTCAGTTGAATGTCCACTACTGTCCATGTGGTTGTGCAGTATGAACAACTGACTACTAATTTCTTTTAACTAGTGTCAGTCCACAATGAGCCTTATGTTTTACCTGCACTGTCAGCAGCTGCTCCATGGTGCACAGGTTATTTTTTAATAACTGAACTATGAGCACAAAACATGATAATGTTAATGTTTTGATATCAAGTAGAGAAAGAAAAGCTTGTAGCAACAATAATGTTTTATATCAGAGTCAGAGAAATTAATTGTCCTTACAGTTTTAAGGCTGAAATACAAGAAGACTACATTAACTAAATTAAGAATTCACTATAGCCTTTCACTTACCCCCTCTATATGCAAAAGAAAAAAAGTTTGCAAAATGTGTTGTTCTTTTTAACTGGTGGATCAACAGTAAAGTCTATTTCTTCCTCGAAAATAGAAAGAAACTTAACATTTGCCAAATTTATTAGAAGGCCCAAATAGTTATAGAGAATTTGTAATAGAGAGCCTCTCATAAAGTTCATAAAGTTTCTCCTCACTCAATGACTCTCAAAAATAACATAATTTTTTAAATGGGGTGTGGGGATATTGCAGTTACTAGTGTGTCCACAAATACCTGCTGCAGGTAAGAGAGTCTAAACACATAATTTGCTTTACAGTGAACCAAATGAGGCACTTACAGGATGTCAGTTGAGTAGGCGGTCCTTCAGTGGCGTCCAGGACACACTGCGTTCACACCGCTGAAAGAACGCATGTTAATACCAGGTCTGTACAGGGTCTTTTAGTGAACGGGCCCCAGGATATGTATTCATCCGACAGACAGCTGACAGGCGATGAGACAACAAACACATCCTGACAGTGTTGGGTGGTTGTGTGTCTTTCTGTGTCCACACAGATGTGTATCTAGAGAGTATACTTGGTTGTGTGGAGCACATGAGCACAGCAACATGAGCATCATTGATGTTTAGAGTACACTAGAGGAATTTTATTGTTTGCTAAATAAATTCCTCTGTGTCCTTTTCAAGCATGCACTTTCTCCCATTCATGCTCAGAATTTGCATAAACAACATTTTTTTTGCCAGCACCAGAGTATATTGAGTTCTTGACCTGCTGTGCTTTACTATCCATGGCAGACATACAGGATATACACACACAAAAAAAGGCAGAAAGACAGAAACACACACACACATTCACAGATGCAGATATGCATGAGCAGATACACACATGCAGGTTGCAGGGAAGTGCTTAAGGCTGAGGATAAGGCCCTGCTTGTCAGCAGACCTCCCTGACGCTGACGCAGTCGCCACAGGGCACGTTTGTGTGTGTGAGTGTGTGTGTGGGTATGTGTGGTGTGTGTGTGTTCCCAATTGGCATTTGGAGGGAGATGTCCCATACAAAACATCTGCCAACGGGGCAGATTTACGAGCTGGCAGACGGGTGTTTGTGAGGATGCTTTACTGTAACCTCACCTCATACACACACTCGCATACACCACACCACACACACACACACACACACACACACACACACACAACACACACACACACAACACACACAACCACAGTCTATCCAACACTGTCACTATTGTTTATCTACATGCAGTTAATTCCCATCTGGCAGTCAGCAGATCCTGCTGTGTTGGACGGACACACACACAGAATTAGAGCTGATCACAATCTGAGGTGCGCACGCCTACAAGGTGAAATGAATAAGGACTCAGCAGGCTATACTTAGATTTCCTCCACCTCATCTCACTTGCCTAAAGATTTATTTTCTAATATTTCGTTTGATTTAATCCTCAACAAAACAGATTTTATGTTCACACGTGTTGACTTTATCATCTTAGATCCAAAAGAAGAACTGCCAAAAGAAATAAAAACACCCCCTGCTGTGTTTGTAAGCTGTTTGTCTTTTACTCATGGCAACTTACAAGTAAAGCCTGACAGATAGTCGACCAATAATATCGGCCCGATTATTGTCTTATCACAGCTATATATCTATATATAGCTATATATCTATGTTGCCTATATGAAAACGTTTTTTCATATAGGCATACATTACATCATCTGCATAGCAATTAAGCAGATTTTTTTACTTGTTAGCTTTGCAGGCAGCATTGTATGTTTATGTTTGATCCATTTTCTTAATTCAGATTTAATATATACAGATATTTTTCCTTCACTTGTATTTTTTCAAATGTAGTTATTTGTAATTGTTAAAAATACAGATAAAACTGTTTCATTCATCATATCAGTGTTAACCACTATTTTTAAACCATAGTGTGCTAATTCTGTATGATATTCTGTATAACCAATATCAGCCAATACATTGACATCCAAATTTTCGAACTCCCTAAGATTGGTATCAGCATCGGCTCCTTCTTACAAGCCATCACAGTCACGTGTTTTGGCCATTTGGGACGGGCAATGTGAAATTCCTAATTTCATCACCAAAATGCATCAGAATTAGACTGAGAGCTGGCTTTAATTAAGAATTGAAAGAAGATATGGCTAGAGACAGATATATAAACACACAAACACACTGAATGCTGACATGACTACACAAACACATGATACACACAGGTCAACCGCAGCACTGTGTGTTGCACAAGACTTCAGACATGTCTGAGTGTGTTTGATCTCTCTATCGGAGCTCAGACGCTTGCCATGTGACCTCTGACCCGCAGCGCAGTTTGAGGGGCGTGCAAAGGTCAGAGGTCATCTGAGTTTCCTGAACGCAGACACACACTCACTAGTCCTCCAGTCTGAATATTTGCTCTTGCTGTCATTTTACCTCAGCAGTAACACACCGCACGGCCTCTCCTGCATTAACCCCTGAAACACTTCTGGGAAGCACGTTTTCATACACTCTTAGGAATAAAGATTATAACTAGAACCAGAAAGAGTTCTTGGTCTTGTCTGCATGGGAGAACACTTTTTGGTTCCTGATAGAACTTTATATAAAGGCTCCACTTGGAACCCTTTCAGACAATTCTACGTAGAACCCAATATGAAGGGTTAGTCCTACCTTTTACCCATCTGTAAAAGATTTCACCCAGAGCCCCCCTGTTGGAGGTTCTACAGAGAACCCTCCTATGGTGTAATGATTTTACCCAGAACCATCTCTGAGGCTTCAATCCAGAAATGTTCCACCTGCTAAGTGTGCTATCAAGAACCCACCCAGAGGGTTCTACCGAGAACCTTTTTCGCATTCCAAGGGTTGTATCTAGAGCGCCAGTCACAAGGGTTCTATCAAGAGCCTTGTTATATTCCAAGGGTTTTATCTAGAACACACTAATTGGGTTCTTCCCAGAACCCTTTTGTATTATGAGGGTTATATCTATAAAACATCAGGGAGTTCTACCAAGAACCTTTTGATACTCCCGCTGCTTTACAATCAGGGGACCTACCAAGAACCTTTTTATATTCCAAAGGTTTTATGTAGAACACCCTGGGGGGTTCTGCTGAGAATCTTTTTATATTCCAAGGGTTTTATCTAGAGCGCAGTCAGGGGGTTCTACAGAGAACCCTTTTATGATATGGTCCAAAGAACCCTTTACAAGAGTTTGTCACGGATTGTTGAAATCCTTGTGGGGTTCTTTGGATGAAAAGGGTTCTTATTGGAACTTTTAGTCTTACAGAGAACCCTGTACAAACCCTTTCTTGAAAAAAGGGTTCTTCGGAAGCAACTGGTCCTGGGAAGAACCTCAGCCCTTCAGGAAGAACCTTTATTTCTAAGAGCGTATAGCATTCCCCCCCTCTTGCTTCCGTCCTGTATTGTTTTTGCGTGTCAGTGTTATTTCAACAGGCTGTCATCCCTCCACACGTTCACTGAGGCAGAGCTGTATCCGATCCATTATGAGGAAGTCTGGAGGTAGTTCAGGGAATGTCTTTCACTCCAGCTTGACAAGATTGTTGTTGGTATCAAATGAATCAAGGCCACAACATGCACGCATTCACTACACACACATGCACACACACACACACACACACACAAGAAGCATTATAAGTTAGCTGACGGAAGAGTTTGCACGTCCAGCGGGTTATTTTAGTCTGTAAGGAGCCTGTCCATGTCACATGGTGGAGCTAATGGTTTCTATTTTCAAGATACAATGCTCCTTCAGTCTTTTGCTCTCATCAGAGGAAAGAGAGGGTAAAGAGCGAGAAAGAGACAGAGAGCGGCGAATGCAACATATGATCAGCACATGGGGATGTCGTAATTCTGAATTCATTAGCAAGACACACTGAAGGAATCAAACTTGGGGAGAGGGAGGGAGAGCAGAGAGCCCAAAAGGAAAGAGAGAGTAAGAAGAGGAGGAAGAGGAACAGAGGGAGGGAGGGAGGGAGAGAGAAAGGGAAGTCCAAAAAAAGACAGAGAGGGAGAGAGGGAGAGTGTGTGGAGTCAAAGAGCAGACACTACATGTGGCTGTGGAGGGAGTGATCTGGTTATGGAGGGGGACAAATTCTCAGGTAAGACAAACTGTCAGCCCAGATGACTTCATGCCTCTGAATGGAAAAAAAGTAGTTTAAAGTTCTTCAATCAGCTTTTTTACTGTGATCGAGTGTCTATTCTGTAGGAGCCTGCCTCTATTTTCCCCCTCTATGGTATTTTCCACTCTCTCATTCTGTCCTGTTTGCTGACTGCATGTTTTCTTTGGGGTTTGGAGCTGGAGCTGTGCAGGGTTTGTGGAGCAGCTTAGCGGACCTGTTTTGGTTTATCTCTCTTTATCTGGTCTGTATGTTTGCAGGCTTTTCTGTCTCTTGTTGTCTGTCCCATTGTTTCAACTTAAATATTTTTTTGTCACCACCTTTTTTCCAATCTCTGTCCGCCTGCCTTTGCACATTTTTCAGCCTTCGCTTTGATTTCTGTGGCAAAGTGACACAGAAACAGCACTTATTTCTTAGATGTTTCTCTTTTTTCCCCCATCTGCATTCTCCCATTCTTCTTTGGTGTGAAAACAGGAAAGGGCTCTGTTTGAACAGTACTACTCTTGTCCCTTGTGGCTCTGATCCCGCTTCGGCCATCAGTCAGTCCCTCCTTCAGCTAACAGGATAGAGAAAGCCACTAGCAAAGATCAGCCGACTCTGCAAATAAAAATAGTTACACTTTATGCCCTGCGGATGCTATAAACAATATACATATGAATTGATAAGAGTGACTGTGGTGTGTGTTGTACATTATGCTAAAGTCATTAGTGAGGCAATGCTGTCTGCTTCTTAATGGTATTTTTATGAGTGTTAGTGTTGTTAAAAAGGCATGAAAAAAAAAAGCTGGAGTGGAAGTGGTGAAGTGGCTGCAGCATGTGTGTAATGGTTGTGCACGTTTGTGACCCAACATAGCTTGTAGCACCTACATGGTGTGTGAAATGTGGATGTAGGTGAGACCATTGACAAGTGTGTGTGTGTGTGTGTGTGTGTGTGTGTGTGTGTGTGTGTGTGTGTGTGTGATGGAGCTATCACCCCACTCTCTGTCAGTGTGGCCCCGTGTCTCCAGGTGCTTCCTCCAGGGAGCTATAACGGCCTCAGCAGGACATACTTTGTGTGTTTCTGTTTTCAGTGAACGTTCACTGCAGGATTTATGCATTTGTTCACACATTCATATTCACAGTGTGTTTGTTTGTGTGTGTGTGTATGTTTGTTTTTAGGTCAGCGGGATGCTGTTCCATATGTGCAGAAAAGTTGCTATTAAAAACAAGTACATTAAAGGAATGCTGTAGATTCTTTGATGTGGGGTTATATGAGGTACTTATCCATAGTCAGTGTATTAACTACAGTAGATGGCAGTCGACACACCTCCAGCGAGGAGTAGCACCAGCGCGGAAGCTAAGCAAATGTTACTGCAAAAATGTTTACCTTAAAGAAATCAATATCAGTGTAAGTGTACGCTATATTTAAAATATTTTCATTGCTTTACCTTGCCGTCGGAGAGCCTCCTCAGATGGGCTGTTATAGAAGCCAAAAATTTCTCTCCCCAAGCCAACCAAACTCCATAGGCGAAATCAGTCATTTTAGCTCACAGGGAGGTGCTGGTTTATAGCTGCCTCGATCTGTTATACCTATTTTACACCAAAAATTAGCACGTATTTGCAGAGTTTTTATATGTGGGTAAACCCACTAAAAATAGCCAATTAACCCTTTTCCCATTGCCAGTAGACCTGCTTGCTTGTCTTTTTTTCTGATGTGCACCGAGACCAGAATTTTGATACTGAATGGTTTGAAGATTAGTTTCTCTTCTGTGTCGCAGTTTGTACTTTGAGATGTGTCTCATGTTCACTTTCAGCTGCAGAGGAGTCATGTTAAGTTAGAAACGCAACATTTCCTTATTATGCTGCTTCATAATAAAAGCTTAAATTGCAAAATGATGGGGTACTTTTATTGTGGAGAATTTATAGAAAGTAAAATGTTTATCCATCTTTCAGCCACTTGACTAAATGCGAGTGCTTCATCATTAAATACCTTCAAGCTGGTGCAAACTTCGCTGTGCTTCACAGCATCGAGTCAAACTGAGTCAAGCAGTATGTGTGGATGAAAAAGGAGCAAAAGAGGCAACAAGCCTTCATTGCCTCTGCCAGAAAGGACTGAAAATAGCATGCCTTCCCGGGTGTTGAGTTTACATTACTGCCAATAGGAGCTGGAGACGATAAATACCCGTGACCACTGCAGAGTCATTTGACTCGGGACTGAATGCCGATTGTACCCTTTTCCATTGTAGAAACAAGCCAGATATTAGCATGTGTTTTTTTTCCAGTGTAAAAGGGGCTTTAGTTTATTTGAGTTATTCTGTGATTTTGATTAATCTGAACTATCCTTTCAAAACAATGAAGTCGCACAATAACACAAACAAACTTACAGGTTGATAGACCCGTCCAGCAACTTCTGTTTTCTGTAACGTAGAACTAACAAGGGCTGTCTGATGGCAAGATAAAGCAGTGAAAATATTCTCAATGTAGCGTATTGATTTCTTTTTGGTGGAACTTTTTTTAGGTGGCTAAAATACGTCTTGCTGCTGATCCTGTTCACGGTAGTACATTGTCATCTAGTTAATACACTGACTGTCGATATGTACTTCATACAATGGCACATCAAATAATTAAAAACACAACGCATCACATCCAAACAGGACACATTAAAAAATGTATTTACATAGACACACAATAGAAGTTACATTAAAAGGAGCTCGGCGATGAGGACTCGATCAAGGTTCAGAGAAAGAAAAAAAATGATGTAAAGTGCTGTGTGCTGAGGTAGCAGACTATCTGTAAAAGGCGGCTGTCCTTACTGCTTAAGATATTTTATGGCAACAGGAATAGACAAATATTCTGTACATGTTTTTCTTTTTACAGGGGATTCTGTACCTTTGCCCTGATGGCAGTAGCTGAAAGTGGTGATTTAAGTGATGGCTGTTGTTGTCTAAGATACCTACCAGCCTTAAGAGCTCAAAAATCAGGTGCTTTCACAACCAAAGTGGGAGGTCAGGGGTTCTCCCCTCGAGTTAATGTGGGTTTCACAGACTTTGTTTCCTGCACTCTGGTGGTTTTTTTTGCAAACAGATGCAAACAGGACTTCAGCATTTGGCCTTATCAAGTCGTCCAATTTCAAATTTGATCACAAAAACGCAGAAAGCTTTTCTAAGCTTTTAGAGAGATAATGCATGCCAACCTTTGTTCACAACACACAAAACATTTAAAAAGGCCCAGAAAAAATACAGAGAACATGACCTCGGTGTCCTCAGTGGTAGCTATGGGCCTGGTGTTAATGCTGATTTGCGAAGGCTCCCCCTTTGTTTCCTGTGTTTTCTTCTCACGTGAATCAACAGTGATGACGCTTCTAACGGAAACTGTCTATCAGCTGCACAGAGGCTGTGAATAAAGCGTAAAGGGGGCTGACATGTGTCCCGTTCATTTGAGTCAGAGTGAGGTCAGCTGATGATGCTTGATGAAAGTCTGTGTGGTGCAGCCACAGTCAGAAACCACCGGCTCATGACTTGTAGAGCACTCTCATGGGAACCTTTTAATTAATTCAGTTGCAACATTTAGTTGATTTTTAAATTAATCACCAACTATTTTGGTAACTGATTAATTAGTTTGAGTAATTTTTGAGAAAAAAGGAAAAATTCTTTGATTCCAGCCTCTTAAATCTGAATATTTTCTGGTTTCTTTTCTCCTTTATGACAGTAAACTGAATATCTTTGGGCTATAGGCAAAACAAGACATTTCAGGACGTAATCTTGAGCTTTGGAAACACTGATTAACATTTTTTCACCATTTTCTTGCATTTTATAGACAGAACAATTAATCAATTCATCGAGAAATAATCAACAGATTAATCAGCTCTGGAAATAGTAGCCCTAAATTCATTGAAAGATGGCAGTCATCTTGATTCTGTGCTGCAAGTTGTCTGTTTAATGTAATATATGCTTTCCCCACCAGGTGGTGGTGCTGGACCAAAATACTAATTTTATGTTACCCTCTCTCAGTTAAGAACACTCTCAAAAGGCCACAAGTATTTTTGGTTGATTTCTGTTGTGTTCTTCATCACAGCCTTGTTGTTTTGAATATGAGGCTCTATGGGTTAAAGGAGAACTTTTATTAAAGGAAACTGCGGCCCGCGTCGCTTCCTGGTGAGACACGCTTGGTGTTGTTGGGTGGGTTGCCGTGGCAACGTGCTGAGCAGAACAATATGTGAGTGGAAGCAGGAGAAACGAGGATGGCGATCACAATGCTGGCTTGTTGACGCACTAAACAGTGTTACTACCCGGTGGAGCGATGGAGCCGAGGGCGGAGGTGGGAGAAGGAGAAAGAGAGAGGCCTACTGAGAGTCGTCTATGATGGAGGACAGCTGCTCTCTCTATTTACCAAGCCATTCCATCCCATGCGTGAGGGAAACACACACACATGCAGGCAGCAGCATGTGTGCAGACAGTCGATACACTCACTCACACACACGCACAGGCGCCGCTCACTGCAAAGAAAACCACTGAGCAAAAGCAATTCAGGGGGTATGCCAGCGTGTGTGTGTGTGTGTGTGGTGTGTGTGTGTGTGTGTGTGTGTGTGTGTGTGTGTGTGTGTGTGTGTGTGTGTGTGTGTGTGTACAATGCAGTGCAGTGGAGCCATGTTTCCAACAGGTGCTGTATTTGATTAAAGTTAGCAGAGCCTGGCTGGGTGCTGCTGTTTAACATTTGGTTAAGGGCAGCTGCTGTCACCACAGCTGTGCATTTACTTTAGACGAAGCTACTTCACCATGTGGGCTCTGGGGCCACGCAAGGGGTTTTTGTTGTGTGTTGTGTGTGTGTGTCTGTGTTGGTAATATGAAATTGTCTGGCCCTCTGTGACATCTAAGGGATAAAGTCCTGATTATGGAAACCTCAAAGGGCATTATCCTGCTTATATCATGGTCACTTGTCAAAGAAAAAAACGACACTATTAATTTACATCTTCGTGTGCTTTGGAAACAAAATAATACGTTTTTCACAAATCATAACGTTGTTTCCTTGGTACAGCCTGAGGGTTTGACTAATGCCTGGAACAGTGATTACCATCCCATAAGGTTTTTTTTTAAAGTTATTTTTTTTGGCCATTTTTGCCTTTATTCGATAGTACAGCTGAAGTGGAGACAGGAAAGGGGACAGAGAGAGAGGGGATGACACGCAGCAAAGGGCCGAAGGCGGGAGTCGAACCAGCGGCCGCTGCAGAGGACTAACAGCCTCCATACATGGGTCGGACGCTCTACCCACTGAGCTAAACGTCCGCCCCATCCCATAAGGTTCTTATGCAATGTAACGTTATTCAGGACGCCAGTAAATAGGACAATCCTTGGATACGACTTGGCAACAGGAGCTCGTAGAAGCCCTTGGCTCACCTATATGCCAGAAAGCAATTGTTAACTCGCTACAAACTCTCCTCAACTGCTTCTCACCTCCTGTCCCTGTCACTTATACAGGTCTCCCAGCAACATTTTTCAGCTATCTTCATAATTTTGTTTTATTTTTTACATAAACAAGCACCTAGCATATCGATGTACAAGAAACAGGAGAGGAGAAGGTTATTGGAGCACAGAGCAAAAGGGGGCGGGAATTAGGAAGGGTAAACTGAGTGTTCACCAAGACCATGGTATAACAGGAATTAATAGACACCCTGCAGCCAATCAGAATTGAGTATTCAACCAGACTGTGGTATAAATGTCTCTAATTCAGAGTCTTACACTGTGTGGGCAAGTGCTTAGTTGTCTTTTGTTTGCAGTTGTTTTTTTAACATATGGGACAGTCAGCGATCCTCACTGCAGCGCTGTCTCTTGCCATTCATTCCCACATTTAGCTGAAAGCACAGTATTGTACTGAAAGCCAGGCACTTTTCTGGTTATGTTTACACTACCAGTGCTGCTGATTCCATTAGTCATGCTGAAGCTCTTTTTCTGTATTTCTGTCCTTCTCTCTCACACACAGCAGGGAGAGATCTTCCTGTTTCCCAGTTTCCATTAAAGCCATGGGGGGCGGGTTCAGTGTCACTTCACATCTCTCTGTCTATATTTCTTTCTCTGGCACGCCTTTCCCCACCTTTCCCCTCTTCTCCTTCATGTCTTGTCCATCTAACCGCTCCTCTCCTCCTCCCCTCCTGTCCTCCGCTTCTCCTCTCCCCTCTGAAGTCCTGAGCCAGGTAAAGCAGCTTATTATGGGGGTTGCCATGTAAACAGAGCTGTGGTAACTAGCTAGTCACATCCAAAATATACACACAGGTACACATGTAATCAATGCAAGCAATGCATGGCCTCGCCAACACACAACACGCACAGACTTTACCTCTTCCAGATGGCTTACTTGATACAGCCTGACTCATGGGTGAGTCGTCTGCATCAAGGCCAACAAAGCTTTTGTTGTTTTAGGATGTGCTCAGTAGGAAGCTGGGGTTTCCTCTGTTGCTGATGCTGGTAATGTTTGAAATAACAATGACTGTCTAAACCTGACATGACCTGATGGAAACACTGATCATTACTGACAATATAAAACAGCTGGCTGCTGGTCACACTTGACTTTCAGCAGATATAATGATATTATCATTAATTTGATAGATTAGTACTGATGCAGTTATTGACTAATAGGGTGTCACAATTCTCCAAATCCACGATTCAATTTGACTTTTGATTTTAAGCTAATTTTTACAACGAATGCTATGCCATTAGGATATTGAGTCTTGGATTGTAAAGATCAACAGATCATTGGTCATCAACATTTTCAAATTCTTTAAAAAGAAAGACTCTATGGTGTAACGTGTGCTATAACGCTGTGTCGTCTTTGAAGTGTTGTGTTTTCTTCAGACTCACTCTAGACGCCGCAAATAGTTTGGGGTTGGAGAGAAAGAAGTTTACTGGGAGAGTTTCTGATTCTGCCTTGAAACTGAAAGCTCATTTCGATACACAGTTTTTACCCATTGCTTACACACTTGTTGCAGAATTTTGGGTCACTGTATCAAAACGCTAGACACAAGCCAAATAAGACACGGCACTCAGAGAGGAACATCTGACTCCTATGTCAACATAAAACTCTGCAAGCATCTTTCAAAATGGCATTTTTGCAGCAAAATGTTATACACATGCGCCAATTACTCTATCAGAGCAGCAACAGCACACTGATTTCTCATCTGTGGAAGGTGAAAAATGGTAATAAAATAATAATAAAATAATAAATAATAAATGAATAAACAAAAGTGTCCGAATCGAAGTTCTCACAGAAGAGGTGAGCGTACCTGAAGTCTATTTGTCTATTTTTAAGACTCAGACTGATTGCTATTAGTGTATGGATGTTTTCGTGTGTGTGTGTGTGTGCGTGTGTGTGTTCCCAATTTCAGGTGCGTTTTGTATTTTGAATAGAGGTGTTTTCCCTTCTTGAACCAAGTGTTTCATGTAGGAAACAGCCTGTATTGTTTTGCAAGTGTGTGCTTGTGCGGAATTGCAAACAAAGTACAAAGCAGAAAACGTCTCCGCACTTTTGGTGCCTAAGGCATGGTTTAAGGCTTTGATGCTTTCATCTTAGCAGTCACTTTTAGTGTGTAAGCAATGGGTAAAAACTGTAATATGGAAATTGTGACACCCCTTGATTTCTTTTTCCCAAGATAGTTCCCCTTTTCCATTCATTGTTTTTATTATTGTAAGAACTTACATTTGACTCAGCTGCTGTTTGGAATAAAACAGTTCAGGTGTATCCTTGCTTCCCAATATCCAGTATTGGTTTAGTTATCATTAAAACGTTTCTTTGAGCTGCATCTCAGATTTCAGTGATGTCTGTCCACTGGCACAGGCCGGTGGAGGGGGAAGACTAGCTCCAACGCATGCAGACCTGTTGGTGTCTTTGTGTGTGTGTTCATGTACAGATCAACTGCTGATATTCACGACCTGCTGTTGCCCTGGCATTGCCCTAGCAACTTCCACGCCAGCCTGGCATCCGTTTATAGAAGTTATCCTCTTGTCCTCCCTCTCTGCTCCTCTCATTTTTCAGCTCTCATGAGGGCAGAACCCACTTTGGAGCGGCGGTGGTCTGGGATTCTTTAAGCAGTAAAGCTGTTTCTGTCTCTCTTCATCTCTGTGTTCAGAGCGACATAACACCAGCAGCTGCCCATTCAAATACATCACAATACAGATAGAGTTATGTACAGGAAACCTCAGGCCCCAAGAGATTCATAATCTGGATTTAACACATTAGTTAGTTATCATCACTTTTTAAAAATGTTCAATATGTAAGATATGCCCAGAATTTTAGCTTAAAACATTCAAAAAATTAACCAACGTTATCATCGGAATGCAAAGAAGAAAGATCTGACGTTATCTCAAAGATGTCTTTGTGCTGAGTTGCAGAGATATCTACTGAAGTTAGCATGCTAAACAATTAGCCCCAACTAGCTTTGTACCTCAAGAAGTGATTGTTCAATAGAATAGCTCAGTCCTGCCCCCTGTAGTTTCACCTGGGAGACGTATGCCAGTGGCGAGTTTGCTCCTTTTCACAAACTGTTAGATTCTTTAGTCCATTAAATAAATAAAATCACTAAATGCCAAGAAAATAAACATTTTCACCCCTATTTTATTTATTTATTATTATTTATTATTAAACACATCTATACACCTTCTGAATTTAATTTTTCTAGTTCACCATACAAAAACTAGATGAATTATATTGTTAAATCATCACAAAACACATTTCATTCAAACTCGCCAGAAATAAAAAAATATTTACTGTAATAAATCAGAAAATGTCATCAGAGATTAAGGAAACATGTTACCGTTAAATTTCTATTCCAGGCCAGAATAATTGTTTTTGTATGCCTGTTTCACATTAATTATCAGTTTAATAGTCAATTTGTGATGTTGTGAAGGGTAAAGTGTAACAGATGGATGTAATTCCTTTATATTATATCTTATTGATGTATGTTTTTATCATTAAAAACATTAACATTAATTAAAAACATTAATACATTTAGATAAGTGATTTATTAGTTAGAAGTAGCGAGACCAGTCAAAAACTGATCTGGCAGTTACTACTATTACTACTGCAAAGCCAACATTTGGTTTGGCTAGTTAGGCGACCTTTTTAGCAGGACTAGTTCAGCTGTTTTCATTCTACATGTCTGGATTCAACTTCTCGTATGTGGGACAACAAACGAATGACCCAAATGTTAGTTAAATTGATGTATTTAACAGTTATGGAGCTTGAGTCAAGGCTAGCTGTGGCTATTTCTATCGCTTGCTTTAGCTAGGTGGTACTTGACCATTTTAGCTGTGTGTTCTTTTAACCGCACATATAACATGATGTTTTTTTTTAATTCTACATTTTAATGGCATAAAAATGTTATACGGAAAAATCAATGTCAAGTTAATATGTAGTTACTGCATTTTTGCTTTGTAGGGCAGAGAAAACCCTACAGATAGCATCACTATTGCCTTCTTGGGATAGTAATGCGAATGTTTACTGTCAGTACTGCATTATTTCTACATCTTTATTATCAGTGATGACAAGGAAGAATTTAGTTAGAAGCAATTCCTCCTCCCTTTACTCATAAAGAAGACAACCATGACGCAAAAATAAAGTTTACCAGAAACATGAGTCAATAGTGGAGTTCACGCCATCATTAGTTAAAGATTTCAGTGCTGATGCATGGAAAAAAAAACATGACCTTGTATTACCTTTCATAGTCATACAAACATCTAGGCCATTAGATACTGTATCCAAGGCATATGCTCTGCTAATGGCAGATTAAAACTGTTTTCATAGCGGTGCATTGCATGGCCTACTGCGTCACTATGACTGCTATGATATGAATGAAGGTCTTCACAGATCTGGGTGAAAAGCATTCATGTCCTCTCCCAGTGTGACAGTTGTTATAGCAGATTGGATTAGTGCTGTCTGGGCTTGCTGGGGCTTGCAAGGATATACAGTGGAGGGAAATGTGCTTTTCTTTGTGTGTGTGTGTGTGTGTGTGTGTGTGTGTGTGTGTGTGTGTGTGTGTGTGTATGTTTTTCAGCCAAAGGGCTGGGTGCTTAGCTGAGCGCATGTCCTGTGTGCACATTTGAATTTGTGCATGCATCTGCCACGCACATAGTTGTTGCCTGTGTGTGTGTGTGTGTGTGTGTGTGTGTGTGTTCACATGCAGCTCCATGTGTGTCTGGATGTGAATGTGTGCCAGGGAGCGGAGGAATCTGACACACATATGTTGGGCAGGAAGAACTGTGTGGGTTGAAGGGTGTGTCTGGAGCAGGATTCTCCTCATGTCTCCATCTTTATCTGTTTCCAGATCACATTACTGTATGTAGTGACACTGCTACCACTAAAACACCGTTGCCTATAGCAACGGGTTTTATTTATAGGAGCAACACTGACCCCTGCTGGAGAAAGTGACACAATGCCAGATACAGTGATGTATGTATGATATACCATATGGATATGTGCATAAATGAGTGGAGCAATTATGTAGGAAGACCACCCTAAAACTTTTGAGCAAGACATTAAACGGATGTTGCAGATCATTTATTTATCTATAGTCAGTGTATTACCTGTACAGTAGATGCCAGTTGACAAGCCCCCAGTTTGGAGTACATCAGTTTAAATGTATGCTTTATTTGGAATATTTACACCACTTTACCTTGCTACCAGACAGACTTTTCCAATGAGAAACTGCTGTTATGTAAGCCAAATATCACTCTCTGCAAAGTAACAAGACTCTATTGACAAAAACAGAAATTTTATCTTGCAGAACCCGCAAAGTTTTTCTGCAGATTCTGTCCACAGTAGTACATTGCTTAGCTTCCTACAGTGACAGCCATCTTCTGTCAGTAAAACACTAACAAGTACCTCATACAACCCCACCTCAAATAATCCAAACTATCCCTTTAAATCTCTGCTGTCTTCATGAACACTGTACCTTGCTCTGTAAAACAATCAAGCCACAAGTTCTGTGTCCTTATAATCTGATTTTTCAGCCAGCAGCTTAAAAATTTTCACCTGTCCTGACTGTAAAAAAAACACAGGTCAAGTTTTTGTGTTAGCCAGATATTCAGTGTTTTCTCACGCATTTTGTGGGTTACATACTTTGCATGGTTCAATGGTGGGGGAATGCGGTGTACAATTAATCTCAGATTGCAATTTTTGGTACAGTAAAGCCTCATATTTGTTTTTAAATCTGTGTGTTAGTATGTGTTTGTGCACTCGCGCACATCTGTGTTTAGGATTGGTAAACACGCCTAAATCAACAGAAAACGCAAACTCTGATTCCAATGTAAGCAACAAATTGGCGGTAATCTCGCCAGACATGCAGGATTTCGGTCCCAAACACATTTTCCACATCTCTCTACTTTCTATCATCTCTCCAAACGCATTTTTCATTTCATGCATCTTCTCATTTTTGCCTCAGGTGTTGGTGTCTCTCAGGGCTGCCATTATTTTGGAAGCAGTAAATCTTTGCAGTTTCCTGACATGTACACGTGCAAGCACACACACACATACACACACACACACACTGCCAGACACACACACACACTACTACTACTACAACTACTTCTATTCTCTATGCACTTAAACTGAAACACAGAGTTTTATATCTGAAACACAGGCTTATAAATCTGAAATATGCATTCACTTTTTAAACTGAAACATGCATTTTTTTTACACAAATTATTCTATCTGAAACATGAACTTTTTAATCTGAAGCATACACTTTTTAAATCAAAACGTTTTTTGTTTTTTTTGCAGTAATCTGATACACAGAGTTTATAGCATTCTGAAACACAGACTTTTCAATTTGAAACATGGGCTTTTTACTCTGATACATGGATTTATTAATATTTATTAATAACAGACTTTTTAATATGAAACATGCTCTTAAACTGAGTGCTTCTATGTATCTTGTTTGTTATCACTTCTATTGTTTTGTTGTTTGTGGTATCTTTGTGCACAAGAAAATGACAATACACTAAATTTTGAATCTTGAAGCTCAGGGCTTACTGTCTGTTCACTCCTAAATAGTTAATTTTAGTTAAGGATGCCAGCCGCAGTGGTTCACTGCCATTGGCCTGTGGCCTACAACCAACGCCCCTGTCCACCCTTCCCTCCTCCTCTGCCCCTACACACTCACAGAGGCTCATTCACATGGTCATTAAGTCATTAGGCTACTTATTTATTGATGTCTGCCTCCAGAGCGACTGAGCATGTCAGACGATCTACTAACCGCCTGCATGAGCCTGTCCTGACCATATTAGTCCATAGTATGATTCTGTCTCCGCTCTGGATTTATTTATCTATCTTACTTTTTACTCCATCCACTGTGAGATGTGTTCAAGTGGAGACGTGTCTTTTTCCATTCCAACGTGACTTTAAGTGAGTGGGTCAATTTATGTGCTTATTACAGGATGCTGATGTTGGCATATTCAACAAAGTGTGTTTCATCAGTTGCCGAGAGTGTGTTAGTCACGTGATCGAGCCCAGAGGAAGTGCGTTTGAATGTAGCATGCGTATAATTTGACCAGCCAAGTCAAAAATGAGAGCTTTCACAGAAAGGAAGCAGTCAGAGAGGAGAGGACGGCTGCAGAAGGGGAGGGAGGGAATGGAGGGAAGGAGAAATGGGGGGGAGGGAAGATAGTGAGCTGGAGCGAGGGTGGGTGGGGGGTTGTCATCGCTGGCTCATTCCAAGCTCTGGAAGTTGAGAAGGAGGAGAAGAGAAAAATAAGTTGCTGCTTTAAGACAGAGAGGAGAGATAGGGAGAGGGTTCGGTTCAGTGAGCTGCTCAACTCTCTGTTTTTTCTTCTTCCCCCTCCCCTCCTCTCTCTTGCACGGGCTCCTAATTTGGGATTTGTTTAAAAGCGGGACTGCGCCCCAGGAAGACTTCTCCTTGCTGGGGAAAGGGAACCCTGCTCCCTCTCTCTCGCGTTATACACACCCGCACACACACACACACACATTGCTCCCCAAAATGTCTGATTCCACTGTCAACGCTCACTTGGAAGGGATCATATCAGACTTTGAAGGTTAGTTTTCTTTTTTTCCACTGCTTTTCTTCTTTTTCTTGTCACTCTGTGGAGCGGGGCGCTCTTTAACCCTGCCATGAGGACACTACAGATAGTTTCCACATGTTTGATTGGAACCGAGCGGATCTGGAAAAATGGAGCGTGTGAAGAGCTTGCTGACGTCTGCGGTGAGCAGTGGTGTTTTGAAAGGGAAATCATGCTTAAAGTGTTGCTTTTTACTGCTCTTTAACTTTTGTCAAGACGCATGAGGGTGTTTGTTATGGCTGTCATGTTTGTGTCCGATGCTGGGATGGGGCAAAGAGAGACATTCAGAGGAAAGTGTGCAACTGATTCAGCCTCTAACCTGCATGATAGAGAGGGCATGTGAGTGTCTGACCATTCGGCTGTGAGGGGAACACCTGGAACACCTCCCCCCTTGGCTCCCTCTTCTCTCCCTTTTCATCTCTCTGCCCCTGGCCCACAGATTCCCTCTGTCATCCCTCTCCTCCCTCCTCTTCCTCCACCTCCTCACCCCCCTTTTCCCTCTCTCAGCAGCTCGTTCATCCTCATCCCCTCTCCCCTCGGCCTGGCTGCTGGTGGATGCGAGGAGGCTGGGTGGGTGAGAGGGGGTTGACAGGCCCGACACCTCTCCCCCTAACCTGTCTGTCTATCTGACAATCTGTCTCCTGTCTCTCACAAACACATAGCCATTAGAAACGCATCCACACTTGTCCGGAGCCGCTCCTCTGTCAACACCAGTTTGCTTGTGGTATGTACGGTGGATCTCTCTGTCTCTCAGCCTTGTCTTTAGGTCTCTACACCACCAGCTTACACAGTGCAACAGAGCAGAAAGATAAGTGGTGTTCAGAAAAAGAGAGTGTGCTTCAACCATGTGGCTCAGAGTCATGCTTTCAGACATAATGGGTTACTGTTGTGATTGTCAATGGTGTGTGTTGCCCCTGGTTTGGGTTGAGTGTGTGGTAATACCTTAGTGTCACCACCATGCACCATGATGTACGGTCTGTGTGGCTAACAGAGTACAGCATGGCACAGATGCAGCAGGGATGTGATTCCCATGATCCAGCAAGTCAATAAGAACCAGCTTTGTAAAGTAAATCATTTTAAGTGCTCGTCTCACAGTGGCAGAGCAGCTTTGTCATGTGCTTTAAAAAAAAAAAACTATTCTAAAATCTAAAAACTCCACTTTCAGTAAATTAAAGCTTCCGCAAGGAGTCTATTAAACAGCCTCAGTTTATTACTGATGCCTTCTACATGACCTACATTGATTAATAAAACCATCAGAGAGAAGATATTTCCGTAGAGTTCTTAATGCCTGCCACCGAGTCTCCTTGAAACAAGCCTGTATTTACATTTTCCCAGGCAAAGTTACAATGAAAGATGCGCTGGCCAGTTAGAAAGATGCAGGAGAAGATTTTTATTCAGATAATATTATTTTAGACATTATATTTTGTGGTTGTTACAGTGGAAACTCTGCCACTTTTGTGCAGGGGCCTTCAAAATCAACATAATATGAAAGTTCCTCATAGTGGCTTGAAATATGATAAAATATTTAATTAAAGGATAAATATGTAATATATTTACTGTACTGAATAATAAATTGACTGTGGTATACCATCATAGATTAAGGAAACTAAGTGCTAAGTTGAAATACTGGCTTCTCTGACAGCAATGCTACAGCCAGCGTGTTCTCATTTCAAATTTCCATTTAAGTTCAGAAAAACTGGCCTTTCATGTTTTGCATGAGTTTTGTGGCCACCATAGGTTCTGACGGAGGTGTTTGCATGCTGCAGGCTCACAGCTGGACACCACTAAAGTCCACTGGTTCTTTAAATGATTAGAATCCCTAAAAAGCACCACAGATAACATTGATCATTTCATTCATAGAACGTGACACTAATTTGTGGAAGTCACTGCCGCTGTAATACAGTATATACATATATATTATAAACACTATACAGTAAATTTGCAAATGAAAGTAGGAAGAATAAGTAACAGTGTGTAACAGTGCATGCATTTGCTGTGTCCACTCACTCTGTCATGTCCATAGCTGATGACGGCAGTGAGCTGAGAGACAGAAGACAGGATTTTCTTGTCCATGAGGTTGATGACCTCAGCTGTGACTTCACCCTCACAAACTGACACAGATCATTGACCAGGCCACTGGGCTTTCCGCTCTGCAGAATCAACATGCACACACACACACACACCACACACACACACACACACACACACACACACACACACACACACACACACACACACACACACACACACGCACGCACGCACATTCACACAGTGTAATTTTTACAGTTCCTACAAAGAGGTCTGTTCTTTCTCTTGCAAAAGCCCCTTGTGTTTCCCTCTCAAACATATTGGCAACACTTTATATTAAGGTGCCTCTAATAAGCATTAGTTAATAGGTAATAAGCCCCTTATAAAAGTCTTATCAAAGGTGTTAAAAGCATAATAACCATGTTTATTGTTAGATAGACTTAGTTAGTTAGAAGACTTTTATAAGAACTTTTATAAACACTTATAAGCAACTTGTTACATTGTCCATATACTTTATTTTGCTAAACTGAACTCGTCTCAACTCAACTTTATTTATGAAGCACCTTTTGCAGTCCAAAACAGGGCAGGGCAGTATGGCCTGAAATTTCTATCACTGTATAATTTAAAGTTTTAAGATGATTGTTTTCTGCTTATTGTCAAATGTGTTTGAATGCTATTATAAAACAATGATAAAAAAGAATTTTAATCAGTCTTTAAACTGTCAATAAGTGCCTTATAAATGCTTATAAATGCCTTATAATCTAACAATAAACATATTTATATTTATTATTAAAGTATTTATTTTACTTGTTAACACATATATAGTCTTATTAACACATATTTATGTTAATAACCATCTTATAAGGGCCTTATTACCCATAAACTAATGTTTATTATAGGCACCTTACTATAAAGTGTTTTCAAAATATCTATATTGGGGGGGGGGGGGGGGGGGGGGATAATAAGTAGTTTAATATCCCATGAACCACCATGAACCATCTATGAACAAGATAACTGCCTTATGTTGATTCCTGTTTCAGTGGCAGTGGAAAAGCTGCCACTGCAACTGGTCTCTTTCCCTCTCTGTATGTTGAGGGCATTTACTGGTCCAATGAGAGGAAATTCCACAGGAGTGGATTTCTGTGGCGGGTGAAAATGTCTTGGTAGGCAGCAGAGGAGTGGATCTGAGCACAGCCAGGCTTCTCTTTACAGATTCTTGTGAGGCCCAGTCTGTACGGCACTGACCAACCAATCACAATAACACAAATTTTGACCATCTATGATGAGATGGAGTTAGGAAAGTTATTATATAGATAGTTACATAGTTATTATATTATTATAGAGTTATTTAATCAACAGGTACACGAGGTGTTGATGGATATATAAAAGAGAATTGAAGATTATAGATACAACACCTTCATGAGCCCACCTTTGAACTGCTATTGTTTTCATAGGTGCTTTTTAATTACTCTAAGTTAGTGGTTCTCAAATCGAGGTCCACGACCCCCAGGGGTCCTTTAGGGGACACTGTAACTTGGCTAAGTGTAGTCCAGATGCTGTAGAAGTAATAATTATAATTTAAAGGATTTTTTAACGCTAGAATCTAAACTTAAGCACAACTAAGACCCGGACAAACAAAACTAGAATTACTGCCCAAAGCACCAAAACTGTATTAAAATTACAGAGGAGACCCTGCAAATGTTCTGTAATAAAACATCAAAATACAAAAATCTCGTCAGATGGGGAACCCTGGGACAAAAGCTCATCAAAAGGGGGTCCGTGGTCTAATTTGTGTCAGTTTAGGGCTACTTGACATGAAAACATTTGAGAACCACTGCTCTGATTTATAAAAAACCTAAAAATTAACATGTCATGTGACCTGGTTACTGTTACACCAATTGCTTTTTAATCATATACAGGACAGTTTTAACAATCTCTTCTAAATTTAGAAAACCCACCTTGTTTTGTTGGTCAAAATTGCTTCGTGGTGATGGTGCTACTTAGCTGTGGTTTTGGATTTTTTTTTTTTCAGGAACTCCATTAACTTGCTCTGTAACTAGTAGGCAATTTTAGGAGGGATGAGAGGGGATGCCGTCCCCCTTGTTAACCTGCCATCTCCCCTCTTCACCCCCTAGTAGTAGCGAGGGTGCAGGGGCAGAGGGGTTGTTTTGTTGAATATGTTAGTCTAGTCTGCCAGACTCATTGATCTTTTATCTGATTGAGGTTTACGAAAGTCAGAATGAATGGCCCCGACCTTGGCTCTGAATTACCAGCAGCCTAACTGGGCTGTGTGAACTGATAAATCAGTGGTGCTGAAGCAGCAGACGCATTTGTAATTGCATTTTTCTATGAGTCCTGCATTTCTGTCCATTGCGTCTTAAAAAATACAGAACAAAAATAGTCATTCATGTGCTGGTTCGTTAGTCATGGGTGAACAAAAGGAACTTGCCCCTGTTAAAAATTAACAAATCGCCTACTGTCTGTAAACCATAATGCACCGGAACTGTTCTAATAAGCATTGGAATATGGGGTTAATGTGCTATTGATCTAAACCATTAAATCTCAGTCTTGTGACAACATGCCACAAGGGGCCTCATTGATAGAGCTTGAGGGATGGAGAGAGGAAGTGTCTGATGATAACCGTCCTCAGGAGTCTCCGCCCTTATCAGCATTAACAGGGTGCTCTATACTCATCAGCTAGGACAGGTTTCCTGCTAATGACGCCAACAGCATCAGAGCTGCTGAGAAGCACCGAGGGTCACTCTGAGGTACAGCGAACACAGCAGATCTTTGTTAGGCTTTAAAGCTACTCCTTGCTGTTTTTCTTCCCCGCTGCACACGTGGAGAGAAATGCACCGATGCCGGCCATGGGCAAGACCCCAGAGTTATCAGCCGGCTCCACGCTATGACTAAAATCAACGCCTCTGATGAAAGATTTTCTTTTTTACATTGAGAAGAAAGTGTTTATTCCTGCATGGAATGCAAAATGTGTTTGACAGCTGTAATAGACACCTCCAGGAAAGAGAGCTGGGCTTTAAATATAGAGCCAAATGCTCTTATTTCAGTGGCCCAAAGCACATTTTGACATGCAGAGCCTTTTATGGCCACTGTGGTAAACTGCAGAACCTTTTGCAGATGGTGTATGAGCATCAGTGACTTCAGTTGAGTGCTCAACACGTCAAACTGGCTTTAGTATAAAGTTTTGATAGGTGAGGCTTAGTCCTGGCTGATTTGTCGACACCTGTGGTTACCATGGTAACAGTAAAAGCAGTTTAATACTGCAGCAAACACTCGTTAACCAGAGCCTTGAACAGAGGAGCGACTGGTATAACTTTGTATAACTTATATAAAGATGGATGACATAACAGCTCCCCCAAACTGAAGCCAGAACATCTGAACAGCCCCCTGGTGGCTGGCTGCAGTATAGGTCATAAACACCACCCCCTCCTTATTATCAGATGGGACATGGGCCAAATTAAAACATCAAAGTACATATCAAATAAATTTTCCCAAACAGCCAGACGTATATGAGGTCCTCGATACCACGACTCCAATCCGGATCACTACCTCTCCGACTCTGGCTCCAAATGATGCCATTATTGTCGTACAGTGGAAGGAAGTGGAGACACAGCGTTCATCTTTAGTATATTGTGTATCTGTTTACAGTGCAGCCAAACAAATCTAATTGCTCATTGTGAATGCACCGCTTCTTCTCACTGACAACAAATTAATTAATTAATAATAATTAAAAAAAGATGAAAATAGCCCCTGTCATGTATTGTATCAGCTAACCTCTGTTACAAATCCATTTAAACTGCTGTGACAACTTCACAATTAAAGCCATCCCGTGTTTCACTAGTTGAATGCTTTCAATATGGAGCAGCGGCAGTAGCAAATGTTTGCATGTGTTTGCATAAACAGTAACTTATCAGAGCCCTGATAAAGCTGTGGGAGAGAGAACATAACAGCGAGCCTGATTGTGATAAAATGAAAATCACAAACATTAAGTCTGTTTTACATGCGTGCCTCGTTTACTGAGAGTCCCTCATGCATGTGAAGGCAATTTGAACCTGCAGAATGATGGACCACTACTTACACTGAAAATTTAACTATAGAGAAAATGCATCATACACTGAATATATACTAAAAAGTGCCAACCATATATAGTATTTAAAAACAGGATTTCCTTTCATGAAAGGACTAGATCTTACCCTTTACAACCCTCTGGGTTCTAAGAGTTTTTTTTCTCCTATTTTTGGTTCACATATAGCGCATACATTAGTTACATGATGGCTGATTGTGATAATAGTCACATTTTGGAGTTAGTGCTCCGTAGCTCTTGGAACTTTAGTTACCAGATTGATAAGCTTGGGTGGTGTCTATTTTTTCATACCTTCAGACCTTCCTAACATTTTACTGGGGTGTATAATAATGTTTTTTTGTGTTCATTCACAGACAAACGCAAACCTACACTGTACATTTACCGCCAGATCGACAACTTCACTGCTCACATTTTCCTCTGCTGAGCTCACATTCACCGTCACTCTCTGAGACTTGCTCTCCAGAACTGTTACAAACTCAGTATGCTACACTACTCTGACCAGTCTTCAGTCTGCAGTGATTACTGGCTTACATTTATCATTCGGACTCAACCCAAAATACTCCTGAGCAGGGGCAGAGACATTTTTCTTCTCATAAGTTAATCCTGAAACTTTTCCCCCCAGATGCCATGTTTCTCAGCTTAGCTGTTCTGCCTTGTCCACATTAGAGAGACTGACCTCTGGTAGCTGCACACTACAATAAATCACCTCAATACAGCGTCTTTGTATCACTTTAATGGAAAGAGGAATGTCAGGATTTCTTAATACTCTGGTATACTTTAGTACCTTGATGCCTACAGTTTGACAGACGCCCTCCTTATACTGTAGTGATCCTTAGTTTCCCCTCAACAACTGAAGACAGAAGACAGTACTACAACTTGCTGACCCGTCTAGCTCATCTACCGTCATGCTCAGAGAGGCATAGAGAATGTCCATGTGGTGCTCATCCAGTAATGTTACATGCTACACTGGAGAACAGAGTAGCATCATCATATGATTTTCTGGCAGTTTAACCATGTTTCATTGAGTGTTAGTTGAAAAACATCAAGCTTGGCTGCAATTCCTTCCTTATTTGGCAGTTCAGTCCACTAGCATGTTTACAGTATATTGAATGGAAGTCCAAAATTAACAGGGTTCAGAAATCTTCAAAGCAGATGTTGTTTCAGTTCCAGGTTAAATGAGAGGTAAAGAGAGAGGGAGAGACAGCTAATGAACAGAGCCAGAGAGAAAGAGAGAGAGAGCACTTTGGTTGACATTTGGTTTACACCGCTGCTCATTAGTATTATCTTAGCTTGGTTGAAAGGGCCGTAATCACCGCTATCGCCTCAGAGCAGCACACAGCAGCTCTGAGACATCAAATAGTTTTATCCTTGATCTCATACACACAAACACACTTCTACAGCTATAACACTGATACAAATCACAGCCTGCACAAATACACACACACTGCCATCAAAACACAAACATTCTACTGTATGTAGTCATCCATAAACACATTATGATAACTGAGATATTACAGAGGCAAAGCAATGGTGCCATCTTTTTCACTCAAATACACAAGAAGAGAGTTATTAAAGGGGTAGTTTGGATTATTTAATGTGGGGTTGCATGTGGTACTTATCAAGTCAGTGTGTTGCATACAATAGATGGCGGTTGGCATGACCCCAGCCCCCACGCGCTGTTTTACCTTGCTGTCAGACAGCAACCAGACTCCTTTGGCGAAATTTGTAATTTTAGCTTGCAGAACACAAGAGTTACTGGTTTACCGCTGCTTCGATCTGTTAGTTTGCATTATTGTGTGACTTTGTGTGTTTTAAAAGGTTAGTTCTGATTCGCTGAAGTCGCCACAATAACACAAACAAACAAACAGATCAAAGCAGCAGTACTCAAGCAGCTCCTGTGTTCTGTGAGATAAAATTGCTAATTTTGCCAATGGAGTCTGGTTTGAACGACAGAGAGCGACATTTGGCTTATATAATGCTGGTTTCCTGCTGGAAAAGGCTGTCTGACGGTAGATAAACCGGTGAAAGTATTATAAATATAGCAGACACTTAAACTAATATAGATTTTTTAGATGGGCCTTTTTGAAACGGCTAAAATAAACTTTGTTGCTGATCCTGTCCACAGCAGTTCATTACTTAGTTTCCTACACTCTCTGCTTCTGGGAGCCACTCCAAATCAGCCAAACTATCCATTTAATGTGTGACCTCCTGATCTACCTTCATTCATACACACACATCCCACACAGATCCCAGGATGCACTGTGGCATGACGTTAAAAGAGGCAGAGTTTGGGTCTCACCGGGGGCAGACCCGGCTGTGTTTGCTTTACTCTACAGCTGTGTTTAAACACACACACATACAGAGAGGCAGATAGAAACAAAACTGACAGGGCCTCTGTCTCCACTGTGTCTGTGAGGACCTCACTGTGTTGGGCTCTTCTGTCACCACAGAGCAGGCACGCTTCACACAGTTAGCACAGTTCAAGGCAAACAGGTCATTATATCAAAATCACAGTCAAACACAGTTTTAAGTGGTCTGTGGCACGTTGAATATGCTTTATATGCTTATTTTTACAGCTCAAGCTCTTGGCCTTAAAAGCTGAGCATCACAGAGAAAGCTACATTAAATTAGCTGCTCCATTAGTTGTTCACTTCCTGTCCTTACTGGCAAGATATTCTCATCCTTGTCTTAACATATTTCAAGCCTTCACTGCATTCAGTGAATTTTACGTCATTGTGACTGGTGTGTTCTTGCTGCACTTGTTTCTCATACAGAACAGCACACACTGACCCTGTCTTCCAAGAAAATTTCAAGGCCAATTTTCTCAAATAGAATTACACTATTCCATGTGAGCAACACAGAGAGCCTATTATTGGAGATGAAACCATGCGTGATGCATGCACACAGGGTTGGGAGGGTTGCTATAAAAATGTATTCTAATACAATTACAGTTTCCTGATAAAAATGTAGTCAGAAATGTATATTTTATGTTTGTTTAGGGTTTAGGGTTATCGATTGTTTGTCCAGCTGTTACTTCCTTAGTCGTGTACAAATGCACGTTTAGATTAATAGCTGTAATAATAATTACAATAATAATTACAATACATTTAAAGGTACTTTCACAACTCCTCTGCCATAAATGTATTCAAGTCTAGGATTTGTGTTTTTACCCACACAGCATCCCAGCATGCCCACCTGCAGTCCAAAAGTATTTGGTGTTGTGACACTTGTGAAGTGTTGCAATGTGTACACACTGCACATGGTAGTATTTAGTTAATTTAAATTTTGTTAATTTAAAATGCATTTCTAAATTGTAATCCTGCTAATGATCCCCATTTTCCCAAATATATCTGTAATCTGATTATGTCTTTTTTCTGTAACTGTAATGGAATACAGTTACCTTTTTTATGTATCCTAATTACGTAACCCTATTACATGTAATCCATTACTCCCCAAGTCTGCATGCACGTACTGAAAATCCAAGTTTAAATCTAATTCACAGTCTTTTTTCTCTAATTTTTCCATTCATTTTCTATGGTGTAATGAAAGGGTTAACTCGCAGGAATTTATGTTTATGGTTCCCTGTATTCCAGAGGATTTACTGAGGACATGGCAAACCATTCTACAAACTTTTGAGGATACATTACACCAAGGCCTAACTAATAAACGGAAAAGCACCTGTATAGTACTTGTCATACAGTGATTGCTGGTTGCTGTTGCAGTGAATGTATGGCTGCAGATATAGAGGGATTTTGTGAGTGACTTATAGTGTGCTCATTCCAGGTATGAAAATTATTAGGAGTGGGGTTGCTGACCTGCAATTCAAACTTGTCATTAGCCGCTGAAGGTGAGAAACATTAAAAGAGCAATATGTAGCAATTGCACCTGTAAAATGAGTCCATAGTGAAAAGCTCTCTGCTCTGAAAATACTCACTCTGCCTGCCAAACTGTATTATCATATTGCTCAATTTAACCATAAATGTGAATGCCTTCTATAAGATTATTAATGGGTTCTTACAACTCACAAATCGACACTAACTTATTCAGTGAACATTCTGCTTTAATTTCAACTCTAATTAATATGAAATGGGCAAATAAAAACAGTTATTCTGGCCTGGAATAGAAATTTCAAAGGGAGACACCATGGTTGCAGTGTTGTTGTCATAGGAGTATTTTATCCTAACACGTTTCCTTGATCTCTGAAGACAAATTGTCTTCATTTTATGATTAATTTCTCCTTTAAAGGGTGAACTATCCCTTTTACAGCGAGTGAAGCTAACAGTGACTGACCCAATATTTTCTACATTTATATCAAAATTTCACAAAGGAAAATTGTGAAGGTTAATCTTACTGATTTAGACATCCAGTTAAACCAGTATTTCATATTGCACTCAGTGGATACTGAGCTGCCTGCTTCTCAGCAGACCCTCTGATATCAGACAGTAAAACCTGCTCAAACACTTAAGATGTGAAGAAAACACAGAGTTCCAAGAAGGCGGTCTTCTACCATGCTGATGCTTGGCCCATCAGCCGTGAAGCAGGCCAGAAGCCTGCACAGGCGTGGGTGTTTATCTGGGACAGAGGCCGTTTTGCTCCAGGGTTTGTAGCTGCTCCGGTCTGTGGGACAAGCTGAGGTGAGCCAGGTGCCAGCTGCACAGCTGACATGGAGCTTACCATGGCCAGAGGAAAAAAAATCTATCAAACAACTAAAACAAAAGGCAGCTGGTGGAATACTGGCACATTAAATGGATGTGGAAGGAGAGGGCCTGTCAGTGTGGGAATGGGTTTGAGAAAAGAGTACATTGTATTTAGCATATTTTCACCACTCACCTTTGCATCAGACAGCCTTTTCTGCAGGGAATCTGCTGTTATATAAATCAAATATTGCTCTCTCCAAACCAACCAAACCCTGCAGGTGACATTAGTAATTTTAAGACAAGATAAGTTAAGATAGAACTTGATCCGAAGGAAATTCTTGTGCCAGAAGTTGCTCTAAAATTAAAGTAACATAAGAATAAAAACAATAGAATATTAAATATAAAGTGAAATATACAAAATATAAAGTGTATAAGGATCAAAGACACAGTACAGAGTAACAGTAATAGAATCACAAAAGAAGTAAGATAAGTTAAGTAAAAAAAAGTAAACTAAATTAGAAAAAGTGCTGTCGGCAACAACATTGAAAGTAATATTGGCAGTAAATATTGAGAAGTTAAAAAAAGTTATATTGCACCAGATAATGAATGTAAAATTGCACAATATTAACTGCAATATTACATATGATGATAATATCCAAAAGTAATATTGCGCATGATAATAAATATAATATTGCATTTGATATTAAATGTAATATTGTACATGATACTAATTATGAACCTAATATGTTGAAAAAGTAATACTGCACAGAATATTGGTATTATTGTTATCAGTCTTGGTTGCAAAACGCAGGAGAAAAGTGCCCGGATGGGCTGCTCTCTTGTAATGCTCCCTGTTACAATTGTCCCCGGTCTCCCCTAATTGGGCCAAGAGGTCACGCGCAATTAGAGCGCTCGCGAGGCAGTCCTAATACTGTCAGGTGTGTAAGGTGTCCGCCCGGTAACATATCGAGAAGAAGAGGGCGTCCGCGTAATTTAAACTTTAAGTCTTTATTTTGTTCGCTCATATTAATAAAAACCAGCTTGGTGGGAATTAGAGAATATTTTCATCGAGTGGATAAAAATTAAACTAAACACCATGCTGCTGTCGAGCTACGTGAAGCGTGTCAAGTCTGGTAAGATTTTTCACTGGAGTTCACTCTGGACGATTTATTGGCTTCAGCAACGTGCAGAATGTTGTGAACTGCTTTTTCACTGACTTGGCAGCCAAAGTGTTGACGCTCGTTCTGGCTAAATGTGTTTGTATGCAGCGCTTTGAACGCAGCCACATTCATTACTTTTCCATGTTGATCTGTTAAACATTTCATTTGTTCCCAGCTGTTATTGGTGCCGATTGTAGCACTGACTGCTTCTCATCCTATATAAAATGCATGGAAATACAGTTATATTTATGGATCATATTGATTCCGAGACTGTTGGCATTTGACACCTTTTATCTTGTGTTGCTGGTGGAATGTGTTTTTACAGACACGTAAGGAATTATTAATATGGCATATTTCTTAAAGGGTGGTTGGTTGAATATTTTCACTGAAGCATCTCTTTAACCGATCACACGCATTAAGCCTGTCCCCCTGAAACTGTTTGGACATTTTGAAAACCTCTGTGATAGACAATGTCAGCATATTTAATAACAGATCGTATTAACTGAGAATTTATTTTTTCTGTCATGAAATGTAAATTAATTGAGAGATAAAGTGAACTCAGAAGTCCATGTTATTTTTATAATATCATTTATCATATAATATTGTTTATCGTATCAGTGACTTTCTGTTTGATCCAAAACAAACATTTGAACTCTGTCCAATGCCACCACTTTGTTTCACCAAAGGAAAAGTCATGAGAGTTATTGCTGCTTCAGGGTCTCATGTTATCTGATTTTTTTGATGTTTTTTCTCTTCTTGTGTTGCATAAGAATCATAAGATGCTTTACAGATGCTGGTGCTGCAGCTCAAGCCAGTGTAAGCATTTGCATGGGCTAAGAAACTCTTCTGTTTTTTGTCTAACCATAAATGGTTTCTGTTTCCCAGCGCTGAAACGGTCGTTTGAGGTGGAGGAGACGGATTCATCCACGCACCCTTCTCCCCTGTCTCGTCGCACCACCAACCCCCTCCGCTCATCCACCTCCTCCACATCCAGCCAGCGGAGCTACGACCTGAGCTCCCGCAACTCTGACTACTCCTCTTCCAGATCTTCCCCCTCCGAGTCCTCCAATCTGCGTTCCCCAAAGACCGGCATGAGGCGTATCGAGTTATCAGGGGGTCGTAACCCTGACACAGCCTCTTCCCGCCGCACAGAAATCTCCATTGAGGTCTCATCGAAGCAGATTGACAACTCGCCCAGCGCTGGCATCGCCCGCTTTGGCCTCAAGCGGCCTGAGGTGAGCCTGAGCAGTCGGAGTACTTCCCTGGACAGCTCCTCAAACTCCATCTCTAGCTCCACAAACAGGAGGACGGAGCTCAGCATGACCCGGCCCAGTGAGCCCCCCGCCCCTCCCAAGAGGATGGATGCCCAGCTGTCCTCAGCCCCAGTCTCAAGGATCCCAGAGCCCGCTCAGAGAAGAGCAGAGCCCCCGTCCCCGAGCCTCAGCCCAGTGGAGGGGGCCTCCAGGAGGCCAGAGATGCCTGTCTTCAGACAGCCGGACAGTTTGGTGCCAGGCAGTGCAGTGGAGAACAACAACCACCCACCTCCTGCACCTAGTGCTCCCCTGCCCTCCCTGTCCGAACCACGGGTGGAGAGGGTGCAGTCACCTGTCACAGAGCCGCCCACAGCCAGACCAACAGACAGTGAGTACCTGCTCAGTTCTGCATGTTTTCTACACTAACTCTTGTGTGTAAAATAGGGTGAATCTCCCGAATCTAAACTGTCAGATACTTGGGTGCCGATCTTATTATTATGATTATTATGATAAGTATTGCAGTTCTACAAGTAATGCAATTCAATATTATGATCTATTGCAATTTCTGTTCGTTTTTTTAGCATTAGACCATGGCAAAAAGTGGAACCGCACACTTCTAGAGTCTGCGTATCATGATTCATATTTCCATAAAACAATGCACATCACATGTCAGTCAGTCTTTCAGAGTTTTATCTCAGCAGCATCATTGCTGTATTCATATAAAAGTGGTAAATAAAAAACTTTTTTGAAGTAAACTGCTACATTTAGCTGTTCCTGCTCAGTAAGCTAGTGCCATAAGAAAATAATAGTGCTGTTACATATATGGGTCTTTCTTCAACTATTGCAATTTTTGTGTCATTGGCAGATATAAAAAAAACAAAAACACATTTAAAAAAAAAAAATACTTAAGAGAATTCTTTTTTTTTCTCTTGCCCAGATTAAATAGTTGTCCAGGGTAAACTAAAGGAGGCATTTTGGTCTGTTTACCCCTTTACAGTCTGTTTGTGTTTTTGATTAAAGTGCCACTTTGAACTGTCCTCATTTTGGTTGTATCCGGTTTCAACATGGCCTGTCTTCCAATGACTTGCAACAGTTGGCAACAATTAGCTGTGATGAAATCATTTTATCATTGTTCCTCCATGTTGCTGCTCAGTTTCTCTTCTCTGTTTATGACCTTTTCATTTTTACCTAATCTTGCAACAAACTCATCCGGTCTCGTTGAGACACTTAAAGACTCAGACATGTATTTACAAACACAGAATTGTGCATCACATTTATATATTTCTCTTCACCGTGATTCACAAACATTTAAATTCTCCTCTTTCTAGTCACACCCACACACTGAACACTGTCAAGTTCACGTTGAATATGATTATGAAACAAAGCTCTGTAATTCAGTACGACACAAATTTTGAAGCTTCACTGCCTTTATTTTGTATTATTCAGGATTTATACCCCACTTTGAAACCAACCAACCATTAAAAGCACAAACTTGAGTCCTTGTGACCTCATCAGTCTAGACTAACTGTGAATGTAGGTCAGGGAGGGTGATGATGAGAATCACAGGGATAGTCCCCAGGATGCAGTTAGAAAAGAACTCAAACAAGCAAGCAGCTGAACAGGCCAGCTCACTTGAACTTGAATCAGACGCTGGTTAAAATCTGTAGTGTCTACTAGCCAGTTCTGTAGTTGCATTTACTCATTTCTAAAGGGGAGATTTAATTTTGTTGATGGAATTTAATCACTTATTATCAATATGACACAGCAAGCTTGTCTGAATTTTTCTGCTGGACTTTTGTAACATACCTGGTTATACCTCACCACTATACTTACTGGTAAAGGGATAGTTTGGATTATTTGAAGTGGGGTTGTATGAGGTACTTATTGATAAGTACCTCACACAAGTGAAGTGTATCACCTACAGTACAGTAGATGGCGGTCTTCACTCCCCCAGTTTGGAGAAGCAGCAGGAGTATAGGAAGCTGAGCAACGTACCACTGTGGACAGGGTCAGCAGCAAAATGTATTTTACACACCTACAAGCCTTTGTAGGTTCTTTGGTGAAACCAGTAATTTTGCCTTGCAGAACAGCCTTTTCTGACAGGAAACTGCCCTTATAAGAGCCAAATAGTGCTCCCTCCAAAGCAGCCAAATTCCACAGACAAAATCAGTAATTTTACATGCAGAACACAGGAGTTGATGGTGTACTGTTGCCTTGATCAGTTAGTTTGTTTGTGTTATTGTGTGACTTCCGTGAATCTGAACTAACCCTCTGAAACACCAAAGTCACACAATAATACAGACAAACTAAAAGACCAAAGCAGCAGAGTTTGGCTGGTTTGGAAAAACGGCGTCTTTCTGTCAGAAAAGGTTGTGTGATGGCAAAATAAAGCGGTGAAAATATTCTTTATATAGCCCTGTTCATTAGATCTCCAAAGCACCCAGACCCCCAGGCAAAAACAATCATTTTACCTCACAGACCACAGGAGTTGCTGGTCTATTGCTGCCTTGATCGATTAGATTGTTTGTTATTGTGTGACTTCATTGAATCTGGACTAACCTTTTAAAACATTATACAAATTAATCTGTCCTTGTCTAGACAATACAGAGTGAGTTTTTACTTTTCAGATGCTGCTGACTAACCTCCCAGACATGTTGCACAGAGATGATGCCAAGCTCATACTGAGTATCAGATGTTTGTGTAGTAACTTGCACAAATAGTTTTGGTTTTACTGAGAGAAAACATCAAGAAATGTCCCATAACTGTGGTAAGATACTGAATACGGGTGAGTCACTGTTCTGTTGGACTAACCTTTCAGGCAGACCAGGTCAAAAGTGGAAGAACAAGACTCTTAACTCTTTTAGCGCCACCCTGTGGACAAACTCTATATTTTTAGCTGAATCATTGGTAGAGTTCTATGAATGCTTAAATTAGGCTAAACTGTCATCTGTTTCTTTGCTAACATGGAGTGTAATGAATTACATGTTGACATGCAGGCTGAGAGTTATGGAGCACAGGTTATGTTACAGTTTCAGTGACATGCTTTCACAATAATTCACATGGAGGCTTCAATAGAGTTTGAGCTTGGAGCTGGGTCTTGTTATGGTGGTGAAAATATGTGTTTATTTGTGTTGGTTTTTATGCAGTGGTGTCAAAATCTCCACTTTCCTTGCAAGTTATTTGTGCTGCTTCCTTTCCTAACTCTTATCTTATTAGAACGGCTATGTGACAGTGTGTGTGTAGCAGTGTTATCTGGAGACAGCTGTGCTCATGGGTTCCTCTCACTGGTTGAGTAGTATCCAGGCGTAGGCGGCTGGGAGGTGATACATTCCAAATCTGGAGGTCATAAAACATAAAAATAGAAAGCCTCCAATTTCCACTTTTTATGCCGTGTGTTGCCTCTCTGTGTCTCTCTGTATTCACTGCACTTCTTTTGCATGCAGCATGCATAGTTTCTTACGTAGCACAGTGTTGGTGAATTGATAAAATGTGCATATGTTATCTGAAAAAGTGTTTTAAAACTTTGTTGGTTTTTTTTTGTAAATATAGCTAATTCTGAATTTGATAGATGACTGATAGATGTAACGTGGTCAAAAAAGGTTGGGACAGGCAACACAAAGACCGGGAAAGTTGTTGAATGCTCAGAAAACACCTGTTTGGAACATTCAACAGGTAAACAGGTTAATTGGTTAAAGGTGATAAAATCATTATTTGGTAGTAAAGGGGCATCCTCGAAAGGCTCAGTCGTTCACAAGCATGGATAGGATGAGGGTCACCCCTTTAAGGCGTGTTAGTGCCCATAGCATGTCTAACTGTCATATCTGTGAAGGCACTATTAAGGCACATACTGTACAGGTTTTAGAGCAACATATGCTACCATCCAGACAACGTCTTTCAGGGATGATCCTCCTTATCTCAGCAAGACAAAGCCAACATACATTCTGCACATGTTGCAACAGCGTGACTTCGTAGTAAAAGAATTCAGGTACTAGTTCATACTACTTCCTCCTATATTCAATTTGAATATAGATCAAAAAGTTCTTGCAAATGGTTGCATTGTTTTTATTTACATTTTACACAATGTTCCAGCTTTTCTGGAATTCGGGTTTTAGGTCATCCTCGTCTCTCAACCCATAATCTCTGTCACACTCTACTGTGTAAAGTCCAATACAGTTGGCAATAAAAACAAATTTAATACAGAAGGAAGTTTCATGAGCTGTATTATCAAACTTCCTGTGACCAGCAACTCTTGTTTCAGCGGTTTCGTTTACAGAGAAATGGTACACGCCTGATTTCACAAAAACACAGAGATTAGTCACCTTTTGGAAGCAGACTAACAAAATTGTGTGGTGCATTATCAAACACAAACTACAACAGAGACCTCGGACTGTTGTGCATTTGAAGTCGTATACCAAGAAAGAGAGATTTTTTTTTAATTTTTTTTTTGCCCGTCTTTCGGGACGAAGAAACAAAGATGTGGGACAAATGTGAAGATTGAATAAACTGACCGCAAGACAAAGTCCTTAAAGCCAATGTTAAATTTCAGAATTATATGAAATTTGTCCAATGCTCACCTTAATGTATAATCATCTCTTATGGACTGTCCCTAGATAAAACAGCTTGACAAGCTCTAGCTCACACATCTGCACTGATGGGACCTCTATTGATCGTCCTCATCCTAACGCTGGGCACTTAATACAACTGTATAATGGGAAAAGAAATATATCTTTATATAATAGCAGGATAAAGTAACACCATATTACTATGGTCCCAAAGCTAGCATGATAAATTAAACCTTGACTGATACTTAGCCTACAGATTGGTTGGACAGATGATTTACATTTACAGTCTTCAACAAATAAACATTACCTTCAAAAACAGAAAACAATGTCTGTTTTTTATTTTTTACTTTCGAAGTGAAAACAAAGTGGCAAAACTGATTGGGTTGGGCTGATTTTCACCTGTGGACTCACTGACGGGGTGGACTTTGTGTGGACTTCCATGTTACAAGAGAAAAGGTCCATGTTGCAACCGTCCCCTCGATTCGTTCATCCCTGCTCCCCACTAAGCAAGAAAAAGTGAGAGGGTTCGGTCTCAACTTCTGCCACATTTGGCTCAGATTACCACCCTCCTGCTCAGCCGTGCATGTGGCGGGAGGGAGGCCCCGCTGGAGAGAAGCTCGGGGAGACGTGAGAAGCAGATAGGACGTGGAGAGAGACGGAGAGGAGGGTCAGTGGGCAGAAGTGAAAAGGGAGGAAAATGGAGAGAGACATAAAGCGTGCGAGAAAAAGAGTGCGATTTCCTGTAAAGTCTGTCTGCAGAGAGAAAACAAAATGAGAAAAGCCCACGTTAACCTCCAGTCGTTTGGGAGTAAAACTAAACAGCAGACCACACTGCTTTGACAACATGCCCAAGACTACAGTTTACTTTCCATTTCCTCAAGAAGTACACACACAGCATGGATTCATGCACAGTCCTTTTTTTTTGATAGATGTTATGTTTACATAAATGCTTTGTATTTTTTAGAAGGGGAAAAAACTGGGACTGTTTTTCAGTTTATGTCTTTGCTGTTTACTCTTGTTGCAGCATGTATCAGCACTATATCTGGTGGGGCGCTCACTGAGTTTTTGTGTGGCCCATTAGATTATTGCTTGACAACTCGTGATATTTAAAGGCGAAATCTGTAGGAAGGGGTTGCATATTGCTCCTTTAACTGGGATCTACCTGCCTCTGGGCTCTTGGTGCATTTGTGTGTCTGTACTCATGTGCTTACATGTATTCAATGTTTACATTCACCCTCACAGAGATGACAAGGTTAAGATTGTCTCGCCCCGGGGGGGGAGTAACGGATGAACTTGCTGATAAGCTGGTTGTTTTTGTGTAAAGTACAAGGTGCTGTAATGACATGCTCCGTTTCAGTTCATTTGTTGGCTATAATGATGAGCAGCTGTATCCAGTAAAGTGGTGTTTCAACAGGATGTGATCTCATGTTTAGGCCTACAGACAGATGCACACGTTCATTCATTCTGTACGCTGCTAATCTTTCCTTAACTTTGATTTATTTTGTCTTGGCCACCCTGTTAGGGAAAAAGCACTTTCATTTTGCAAGCGTGAACTTAGCAACATTAAATAAGGATGACTGGTTTGAGGACTGACTGAGATCCACGCAGAGGTGGAAGCAAAGGGGTTGTTCAGATTGTTCTTTAGAGATAATGTACTCTCAGTCATTTTTTGGTGGTGATATTAATGCCTGTGGCCATGCAGGCAAGGCAAGTTCCGTGATCAAATGTCAGCACGGTAAGACAGGCTTCCACACTATTTTTTTTTTTTTTTTTTTTTACATGCAAGTGGGTCAGAAATCTACTTGTCCAAAGTCAATTTTTACTTCCCCCTATCAAAATGATGTAATTTATTTGAGGTTATCAAATAACCACAAAGATTAAAGTTGATTGTCATGTTTAACCTAGAGCAGCATCGTGTGTAAAATGTCAAGAATAGTGAACAATGTCCATCCCAGTGTTTCAAAGTCCAAGCTGTTGTCTTTAAATGTCTTGTTTTGTCAGTCCATTAATATGATAATAAATGGAGAAAAGCAGGAAATCTACATATTTGAGAGGCTGGAAACATCTTCTTCTACCATTTTTTGCCTGAAAAATTACTTTAATCAAAGCAGTTTAATAGTTTAATTCTTATTTACCACTTGCTCGTTCAGCCAAGTGAGTTGCTAGATTTACTAACCAGACTTGGCTTTTTATTTTCCATGAGCAAGCAGGCAATCCTTATTGTTTAGCCCTGTAAGACAAGGCAGGGTGAAACACCTTTCATGCAGGGGCACATGAAAGTGCTTCACATAAGGTGAAGAAATGAAATACAAAAACTGTACGAGGACAAAACAGTAAGATAGTAGTATGTATTCTGAACAGGACTATGTTTATAAAAATGGAGGTTACCCAGGGCAGAGACGACACAGGGATTTGTTTTTTTTAACCCTGGATCAACTTTTGCTGCACTAAAATTTAACATTATCCTGATACAATACCTTGTAGTGTATATCATGTAGCATTGTGCTTATTTTACTATTTATATCACAAGCATTGAGTATCTGGAGCAAATGAATGTTGATGTTTTAACCTTCCAGAGGTGTGCAGTGTGTTGGCAACAAATAACCCTAAAAACTGAACTTTTTGGTTACTTTTATCAATCTGTAGCCAACACACCAATGCAGCCCCATTTAGTACTTCATGTCTGTGTGAGACTGAGTAAACAGGCTCATTCTTTGGACATGTATTCATCCAGAATATACGTCTCAATTAGGGGTTTTACTGCAGTTTGTGACACACTTCCTCTTGCTTGTTTACGATCAGCTCTGTGCTGTAAACAAACCAGCCAGCCAAGAATTTGTAAGGCTGGGGCAGAGATGCATTCAAAAAAGAAAAGCCCACATTACTGGTCGGAAGGAGGAAACACAACTACTTTGAAACATTATGAAAGACTTGGATATTAACAAGCATTTGCATGCGTGCAAACATCGCAATATGTTGACCTTCTCAAAGGAATGAAATAGGGAGGCTGTGTTTGCAGTCCTTCACTGGTGGATATCTGAAAAAATCTTATTTTGACACAAAGAAGCATCTATAATCAGAGTATGCACAGCTGCATGCAAATGTTTTCGTTAGCCATGCAAACGGCTTGGTAGAAATATTGTCTTTTCCAGAATAAGGACAAAAAACATAATATTTTGTGCATGTGAATATAGCTTTTAAGCATTGATATCTTACTCATTAATGAACATTAATGAATTAATATATGTTAGTGTTAGACCTGGATTGATTTTACAGTACCACACCAGTGAGTGATTTATACCCCTTAAATCAACTGATATTATCCTTTATTGTTACAACTTGTTGTTAATAATAAGGCTTCTTCATTGGAAAGGTGTTGCCTTGATTACACCTGTGTGTGTAGGAGTGAACCCGCACACAACGCCTTGAAAGACCAGACTGTCAACATAATCCATTCCCATGCCATCCACCCAAACCCTCTTTTACTATTATGACTCAGAGAGGAATTAATCAGAATGTTAATAGATAATAGATTAATTGTAGATTTTTGTTTAATTAAAAACCAACCAAAAACCAAGTAGGCTTGGATTAGCTGGTTTTCTTTGCTATATATGATGTCAAATTAAACATCAAGATTTGGGCTGTTAATCAGACAAAATTAGTTTGGGGAAAACTTGTAGAACTTTATTTTGATTTGATTTCATTATTAATTTTTGTAGTTTTTTTTTCCCACATTTAATATATTAAGTAGTTTATTTATGAATCAAAAACATAATATCCATAATGAAAATAATAGATAGTTGCAGCCTTAACTTGCAACTTTTTGTAACTTCCATGTGAATAAATTAACTCAGTTAAGATTGTTACTACAGAAAGCATAACCCGTCAACAAATGGGTTTTGGTTCTGTGCATATCTCCAAATGCTAATAGAATGAAATGGATAAAAATCATTTTTTCTGCACACAAATATCAATTATTGATGAGTATATTTTAATAATCTGTTTTGTGGCAGAAATAAGATGTTTTCTGTTAGTCTTCATTGACCTGCTCGTCAAACAAAACATGCAGTCACACCTCGTTTAGAAAATGTTATAAACAAATTATCAAATTTGTCAGCTTTCAGGCTTCTTTTTGTCTAACAGCAGTGCCTGTTTGTCATTAACAACTGGCTCTTGAGAGCAACGTTTGATTCTATTTTCTTAAAGCTGAGTCTGCAACAGTTTTTAATCATGACTCATTATCTTATGATCTGCTGGGTCTTGTGCTGGCTGGCTGAGTGCTATCCTAGTTTCCCCACACTAACAGTATTCATCTCTTACATACAAACATAAAAGCCCTTTGATAGGCCTGCCCGGGACTTGGCTACAAACAAGTACTTGTGCATGTCACAAGGGATGGAAATGGTCTTCCTGATTAATTGTTAATATGTGTGTGGGTGTGGGTTTGGCATGAAGCAAACATGCAGTTAAATGCTGCACCTTGTTCTTATCTGGCTTCCTTGAACGTAAAATAAAAAACAAACAAACAAACATGGGTCTGACTGACATATTATAGTTTAATTACCATTTAATTGAATTTTCAAGAATCCAGAAGAATACAAAACCATAAGTAACATACACTCCTGTTTTTTAAAGCTAATACTGTACATAATCAGTGAAGACCGAACTTATCAGGCCATAGAGCTGCTGGCTTATCTGTTTCATTTATCCAGCAATTTACATTCTCTTCATCTCTATCAGACACAGGATGAACAGACAGAACATTTGGATGGAGTTTATTATAGCAAAAGGAAGTCTAAATGATTCACAGCAGATGTCTCAAACGGTGCCATGTTGGTCAAAGTGTACAGGTTTTCAGTCCAAGCAGACATTACACCACCTTAATTCACTAATCACCTCTTCCTCTCTAGGTGAGGGAGATGTGTTGATCACTAATAGTGTTAAGTCTGATCATGTAGTCTGAATAAAGTTAAATTACTGAAACCTCTCAGACTTTCATTTCATCGATTTTAAATAATTGGCCTTTAATTACAAGCACTTGATTTTAACATTCACAAAAAAGCTAATATAGTACACAATAGAATTAAACCTACGGAGGCAAAACAAAGCAGGCAACAGAACAGCCTGTTGCTGATGTTGAAGTGTAGATGCCATAACTGTGGAGCTATGACAGGTTCCGTAGAATGCAGATAATGTGGAATTAACACTCTCCTTGCCTCCGTCCCTCCCAACAGTCACAGAGAATTGAAACTCAAAACCACTGACACTGAATACAAACTATCAGCGTTAATGAAACTGTCAGTGCGAAAAGACTGACATAAAGGGGGAAAAAAAGCATTGAAAAATACATTCTAATCCAAAAAATATCAAAAAAGATGATACAGTTTTAAGCACATGATCAAAAAGTGTTATATATTCATTCTCTCTTGGATTTCTATTTTTAATTTTTGTCGTTGTTGTTGTTGTTCAGTCACCACAATCACATCTTTTTCAGACAATATCTAGCAATGTTGCTCTCCCTCATTTCATGTTACCTACTTGCAAAAAATGCACTACAAGGCTCAATATATTTAGTAATATAACAATTATAAACTAATGCTGATCTTTGAAGCATCATCACGACAATAGTTTTGTCTGTTCCCTGGTCTGTTGTTGCGTTGGTTTGAGGAGTACTTTTCCTCGATCACAATGAACAAGAGCAGTCCGAGGCAGGCAAGGTCACCCCATGTGTCTCTGATGTAGAAATAATCAGCATTACATGAGATGCAGCAGCGGCTGTTGACCTTCTGTCACAGAAGTCTGTCTGTTACGCTTTCCCTGTAAATGAAACTGCTGAAACAAGCGTTGCTGGTTACAGGAAGTTTGACAATACAGCTGTTTGGATGAAACTTCCTCCTGTATTAAATTTGGCTGTATTTCCGTCTGTATCATGGGACATTACCATAGACTGTATAAAACATGGACGTAGCACCCGTGACGTCACCCATTGGTTTCGGGGAGCCGGTTTTGTGACCAAATCATGGGCATTTGAGCTGCGCCATCTTGGATTTTAGTGGGAGTGTACTTTCCATATTTGGCGGAGAGGCACTTACTCTACGGGTCAGCCGGCCGAGAACCCGCCCACTTAGCTCGGAGCAACCGAGCTAGCCTAAGGCTAATCAGCTAGGCTAATAAGCTAAGCGGCAGCTACACGCAACTACATCCACCACACAACAGTCCCCGAGTCCGACCCGACTAGCTCGACCCCGTGCGACCGCGACACACAGCGAGTGCTCGTACTCTATTATTTAACTGTGAAACAATCATTATTATTTCATATTAATAAAATATATTAAAACATTAAAAAACATTATTATTATTGTCATTATTATTAATGATAACAATAAAAATAATGATAATAATAATAATATATTAAAATGTTTAATATTTAATATTTCACCGCTGCCTCCATCCACTATCCACTTACAGTTAGAGCAGCCCACAAACAGCAGCAGCCGCTTACTGACGGAGCTGCTCTGTCCATGCAATGTCGGACTTTTTAAACAGAAAAATAAACGCTCTGAGAGCACGAAACACACCGCAACAGCGTTCCTACCATTAGCTGCTCCGGTCCTCTATCTGTATCAGCAGCGACCATAAATCGGCAATTAAGTTAAGTCATAAGCCAGCGGCAAAATATGATAATACATACTGATTACTGCAAACATCCAGGTAAAATAGTGAGAAATTTGCTTACCAAAAAAACTGCAACACAGACTCCTTCGACGGTCGGTTAGTACAGTCTACACTACAACAAGCCATATTGTCACAAAACCTATCCGAACATTGGCAAACAAACACGGACACTGCAGCCCCTGTCAACCGCTGGAGGTAGCCGGAGGCCTCTGGATGTAGCCGTCTAGCCCAGCCGATGCTTTAGCAAAGAGCTAACTGCCAGTGCCTGTCTATGGAGCTGTCACTCAACGTAACTACGCCCTAATTTATGCAAGATTTTTAAGCCTAAATAAGACTAAAACGGTTATGGTACAAAAAAATTCACCCCCCTCACAGTGTTCACGGAGGTGGAAACTATCAATAGAGACCAAAAACAAAAAATGTACCAGGCTGTAAATATGTTTTTTTAGGCTGTAAAGTTGGCTATTTTAACATGGGGGTCTATGGAGAATTGCTCACTTCTGGAGCCAGCCCCCAGCGGCGGACGAGGAACTGCAGTTTTTTGAACGCGGAAGTGATCCTCACTGCTGAAACCTACAACTCCCCCCTTGGACATTACACAATAGAGTGTGACAGAGACGAGGATGACCTAAAACCCCAATTGCAAAAAAGTTGGAACATTGTGTAAAACGTACATAAAACCAGACTGCAATGATTTGACCTATATTCAACTGAATACAGTACAAAGTGGTATGAACTAGCAATTGAACTTTTTTACTACGAAGCTCCACTGTTGTAACACGTGCAGAATGTGTCTTTGCATTGTTTTGCTAAAATAAGCAGGGACCTTCCTGAAAAAGATCTTAATTGACAAGACCAGACAAGACAATGGCAGGAGAAACACTTCCTAACTTCTGTCAGCGCCATTACACCTTTTTTTTTTAGAATACAGGTGCTTCAATACCCATATTTCATTTTTCAGTTCAGGTTTTGTTTTCAAGTCACTGTCCTGACTCCATACACAACTGCCCGAGTCATTGTTTCCAATCGACTTAAAAGTTGGTGGGGTTTTATGGTCCTCTTTGTCCTTAAAAAGCATTATGATAACAACTTGGTTTAGTTAATATCTAGGAAAATTGGTCTCCCTTATTTCTGCAAATTAAATGGAAAAAAGATGAATAAAAAAATAATACAAATAACTGATAAAATAAATAAAGTACAGAATATAGCCAAGGCATATTTACCACAATTACTAAATCTGTTTCCTGGTCTGTTGTTCATTTCCATTCTGTTGTTTACTGCACTGATCATGATTTGCATTTCATTGTCATTTTCTTGTCTGTTGCTAATTTCTGGTCTGTTATTTATTTCTGGTCTGCTGTTGTTTTCTGGTCTGTTGTTCATATTTGGTCTGTTGTTGCGTTGGTTTGAGGAGTACTTTTCCTCGATCACAATGAACAAGAGCAGTCCAAGGCAGGCAAGGTCACCCCATGTGTCTCTGATGTAGAAATCATCAGCGTCACTTCCAAAGTGGTTTATGAGATGCAGCAGCGGCCGTTGGCCTTCTGTCACCGAAAACTCTCTGATCTGTCTTAGGAGGTGAGTAGTGATCTGGTAGGTGTGATCTGGATCATACTGTGTTCCCTGATTTTCAGAAATCCCGTAATGCTGTGTGATAAACACTTGGTCTATCGTCCGCAAATCTCTCCTTCCTGCGTTCTGCTCCTGGACTCTAAATATGATCCTGTCCCTGTTTCGGCCTGCATACTCCCTTCGAGGATTGACAACATAAGATGGAAGTGGCCTGGATGTACCTTGATTGAGATTGGACTTGTCAGACCACGGCACACTTTTTTACTCTCCACCAGTCCAGAGTGTATATTTATGAAGTTTATCAGTTTGAACATTAAATATCTTGCCTTTGTACTACTCTCAATTAAATATAGGTCAGACAGGATTCACAAATCATTGTGTTCTGTTTTTATTTATGTTTTCCACAACGTCCCAACTTTTTTGGAATTAGGGTTGTACAACAAAAGCTCTCTGGCTGGATCTGAAGAAAGGGCACCCAGTTTTAGTTTTAGTTACAAAGTTACTGAAACTTTTCACCTAAAAAAAAGCTAAAACTTATTAGCTAAAACTAATTCATCCAATATTTCTTCATCCACAGGTGGTAGTATTTTCATCTTTTTTAAGAGTTTTAGTTCAAATTTTGGTTCAAAATCATTAAAACTTGTTTGAGTCTCCCTCTTAAAGACATCTAAGATTATTTCCACATCACAAAAGGCCAGTTCAACAATTGATAAAATATAAGCAGTAAAAAACAACGTAAGACCAAAACTAATTTGTTCGTCGGAGCTCATACTGCCGCATATCAGTAGTATTTTTAACTATTATCTGTGTCTCTCCTGTGATTGTCTGTAGAATGAGTAATAGTTGAAAGTTGTCTTTGTGATTTGACACATCTAACTTGAACTCAACCACTTTCCTTGAATTTAAAATAAACATGGTGACACAATTTTTAACATTAAAGAAAGACAAAACAACCGTAAGTAAGAAAAAAAACCTGCTTTTTATTAAAGCTAATACATTATGATCAGATCAGATTGATTTACATTTTCTCCATCTCATTTTTAACATAATAAAACTTAAAACTGTGATCCTGCTGTGATCTTTTGTGGTGGCTTTTCAATTTTTATAGGCCTGTTAAGTACTGGCTTCAATTGTGGGGAGATGTCAACCTGTACATTTCTATATATGTCAGTGGTTCGCAGTAATACAGGACAAGCTAGCTGGGTTAGCCAGTTAGTTTAACACTCGAGGAGGCTAATAACTCTGAAAAGAGTCTTTACTGACATTATAGTGGTACAATGTTTACATTAAACGTGGACAAGACAATACAATAACATGAAATACATAGAGAATCGAGTTATTATGCTACAGTAACCTGACAGCTCAGCAAAAGTTTGTGATTATAAACTTCTGAATGCAAAGAATTCACAGCATAAAATATTTTGTTTTTTTCAGACACTTCCTAACCTCTGTCAGTGCCATTACACCTTTTTTTCAGAATACAAGTGCTTCAATGCCCATATTTCCTTTTTCAGTTCAGGTTTTGTTTAGTTAATATCTAGGAAAATTGGTCTCCCTTATTTCTTCTCAACTAAGTGCAAAATAAATGTATATAAAAGATTAATGAAACGAAACAAAAAATAAAATAAAAATAACTAATAAAGTAAATAAAATACAGCAGATAGCCATTGGCATAATAACCACAATTACTTCTGTTTTCTGGTCTGTTGTTGATTTCCAGACTGCTGTTGAGGCTCCAGAACAGCACACAAGTTCTGAAGAATCTGGTACCTTAATCATCTTGAAGTGTTAACATTTTACAATCATTAAGTTAATAGATAGTTGCATAACATTTGTCTTCTGGTTTTTCATAAGTAGCCTAATTACTTTTTCTTCATCATTATTGACATTTCACAGCACAAAACACAAGTTGGCTTTCATGCATACTGGCTTATGTGTGGTTGAAACAGGAAGTACAAAATCATTGATGAATGCAACAAAACGTGTGTGTGTTTGTCCACATAATTAAATCTCTTCATATGAATAATTCATGCATGAGGCCCATTGGTCTCCTTTATTCTTCTCACTTGGTTGCAAAATAAACTGCTCAAAATAATAACTAATAAAACAAGAATAAGTATAAAAAAAGAGATCACCAAACGACGACAACCACAACAACTGTTTTCTGCTCTGTTGTTGATTTCTGCTCCGATGTTGATTATTGCTTGGTTGTCGTTTTCTCGTCGGTTGTTGTTTTCCCATCTGTAGTTGTTTTCTGGTCTGTTGATGATTTCCATTTGGATGTTGTTTTCTGGTCTGTTGTTCATATTTGGTCTGTTGTTGTGTTGGTTTGAGGAGTACTTTTCCTTGATCACAATGAACAAGAGCAGTCCGAGGCAGGCAAGGTTACCCCATGTGTCTCTGATGTAGAAATCATCAGCGTTACTTCCAAAGTGGTTTATGAGATGCTGCAGCGGCCGTTGGCCTTCTGTCACAGAAAACTCTCTGATCTGTCTAAGAAGGTTAGTAGTGATCTGGTAGGTGTGATCTGGATCATACTGTGTTCCCTGATTTTCAGAAATCCCGTAATGCTGTGTGATAAACACTTGGTCTATTCTCTGCAAAGCTCCCCAACCTGTGTTCTGCTCCTGGACTCTAAATATGATCCTGTCCCTGTTTCGTCCTTCATACTCCCTTTGAGGATTGACAACGTAAGATGGAAGCTGCCTGGAGTTGTCTTGATTGAGATTGCCTACAGTGTAGTACCTGTATCCTCGAGGCGGTGGGTCCAACAGCTCCTCAAAGTTTCCATAATGATGTGAGCCATAATCTCCACTGTTGGGGTCAAAGTTCAACCATATGACATTGTTATTGTCGATGTCAACTACGTTGGCAAACCAGTGGAGCAGTATGAGACTGTGCTTGGGCACAGATTGGCCAAAGTTGATCTTCTTCAAACCGTTGATTGATTTGACCTTTCGTACAGCTGACACAGAGCTCAGGAGGACAAGCAGCAGAGCTACACAGCAACTCATGACTCTTCTTGACATCTTCATCATCCTGTATAGATATTTAAAAAGATGTTGCTCACATTATTCATCTGTACTGTACAATCTCAATCCATACATGTTTGTGAGCAGAGAAGGGGAGTTCTTATCCCCAGTTCTTGCTCTCTGTAAAAATGAATTCCAAAGTTTATCTGAAATTAATATGAAGCTTTAGCAGCCTGAGATAAACAAAACATTTGAGTTAAAGTATTTTTCACACCAAACGCCCTCTTTGTTTTTCCACTGACAACATTGGAGGGATAGTAACACAAAGAAGAGAGAACCATCACTGAGAAGACTTGAGTTAAATACTTCAACAATCATGTGAAATAGTGTCATGATGAATCCAAAACCAGCGATTAGAAAATAAGAGAGCTCACCTTTGTCGGTCTGCGTCCAACAGGTGTCTAATCTCTGTGTTTTTGTGAGAGCAGGTGTGTGCTGTTTCCCTGTAAATGAAACCAGTGTTACAAGTGTTGCTGGTTACAGGAAGTTTGACAATACAGCTGTTTTGATGAAACTTCCTTCTGTATTAAATTTGGCTTTATTTCCGTCTGTATTATGGGGCGTTACACAATAGAGTGTGACAGAGACGAGGATGACCTAAAACCCCAATTGCAAAAAAGTTGGAACATTGTGTAAAACGTACATAAAACCAGATTGCAATGATTTGACCTATATTCAACTGAATTCATTAAGTTGAACTAGCAGTTCAACTAGCAGTTGAACTTTGTTACTACGAAGCTCCACTGTTGTAACACAGTGCAGAATGTGTCTTTGCATTGTTTTGCTAAAATAAGCAGGGACCTTCCTGAAAAAGGTGCTATTTGGATGGCAGCATATGTTGCTTCAAAACTTTTATGTACCTTTCAGCATTAATGAGGCCTTCACAGATATGACAGTATCCCATGATGCTTTTTTGGAATAAGGGTTGTACAACAAAAGCTGAACAGACTAATTACTGAAAAGAGTCTTTACTGACATTATAGTGGTACAATGTTTACATTAAACATGGACAAGACAATACAATAACATGAATACATAGAGAATCGAGTTATTATGCTACAGTAACCTGACAGCTCAGCAAAAGTCTGTGATTATAAACTTCTGAATGCAAAGAATTCACAGCATAAAAGATTTTGTTTTTTTCAGACACTTCCTAACTTCTGTCAGTGCCATTACACCTTTTTTTCAGAATACAAGTGCTTCAATACCCATATTTCCTTTTTCAGTTCAGGTTTTGTTTTCAAGTCACTGTCCTGGCTCCATATGAAACTGCCTGAGTCATTGTTTCCAATCGACTTAAAAGTCTGTGGCGGTTTTATGGTCCTCTTTGTCCTTAAAAAGCATTATAATAACAACTTGGTTTAGATAATATCTAGGAAAACTGGTCTCCCTTATTTCTTCTGACCAAATTGGAACTTAAATATAAAAAAGATTAATAAAACAAAACAAATAATAATAAAAATAGCTAATAAAGTAAATAAAATACAGCAGATAGCCATGGCATAATTACCACAATTACTTAATCTGTTTTCTGGTCTGTTGTTCATTTCCATTCTGTCGTTTTCTGGTCTGTTGATGATTTCCATTTGGATGTTGATTTCTGGTCTGTTATTTATTTCTGGTCTGTCGTTGATTTCTGGTCTGTTGTTGATTTTTGGTCTGTTGTTGATTTCCAGACTGCTGTTGTTTTCTGGTCTGTTGTTCATTTTTGGTCTGTTGTTGATTTCCAGACTGCTGTTGTTTTTCTGGTCTGTTGTTAATATTTGGTCTGTTGTTGCGTTGGTTTGAGGAGTACTTTTCCTCAATCACAATGAACAAGAGCAGTCCGAGGCAGGCAAGGTCGCCCCATGTGTCTCTGATGTAGAAATCATCAGCATTACTTCCAAAGCGGTTTATGAGATGCAGCAGCGGCCGTTGGCCTTCTGTCACCGAAAACTCTCTGATCTGTCTTAGGAGGTTAGTAGTGATCTGGTAGGTGTGATCTGGATCATACTGTGTTCCCTGATTTTCGGAAATCTCATAATGTTGTGTTATAAACAGTTGGTCTATCGTCTGCATATCTCCTTGTCCTGTGTTCTGCTCCTGGACTCTAAATATGATCCTGTCCCTGTTTCGGCCTGCATACTCCCTTCGAAGATTGACAACATAAGATGGAAGTGGCCTGGATGTACCTTGATTGAGATTGCCTACAGTGTAGTACGTGTATCCTCGAGGCGGTGGGTCCAACAACCTCTCAGAGTTGCGGTAATGATGTGAGCCATAATGTCCACTGTTTGGGTCAAAGTTCAACCATATGACATCGTTATTGTCGATGTCAACTATGTTGGCAAACCAGTGGAGCAGTATGAGACTGTGCTTGGGCACGGATTGGCCAAAATTGATCTTCTTCAGATCTTTGATTGAATTGAGCCTTTGTACAGCTGACACAGAGCCCAGGAGGACAAGCAGCAGGGCTACATAGCAACTCATGACTCTTCCTGACATCTTCATCATCCTGTATAGATATTTAAAAAGATATTGCTTTCATTAGAACAGCATGTCTCAAATCACAAATTTTCCTCAAGGGGCTTCACAATCCAGCATGCTCTACTCTTAGAAACTGAGTTCAGATAATGAAAAACTTCCTATGAAGGAGTTCAGCAGGCCGAGTAATCAAAGTAAGAGAGTGTCTTCCAAAGATAGTCTTTTTTTGTACAAAATTTCTATAATACAGCATTGGAGGGATGGGAACACAAAGAGGAGAGAAGATTCACAAAGAGGACCTGAGTTAAATGCTTCACTAATCATGTGAAATAGTGGAATGGAAAAAAAACAACTAGTCATCAGAAAATAAGAGAGCTCACCTGTGTTAGTCTGCTTCCATCAGGCATCTGATCTGTTTGATCTGATCTCGGTGTTTGTGTGAGAGCAGGCGCAACTCAGTTAGCATTTCGCTGCACACGAAACTAGAAAAGCAAGCATCAGATTTCCAGCACTACAGAAGAACACACAACCATTAAAGCTAATGCATTATGAATTACGGCCATCCTTATCACCACAAAGCCTTTCACAATCTGTTTAATTTAACCATCAGATCAATATACATTCTAGGGTTGGATGTATATATCGCATATTGATGATGGGCTGAATCCATCACCAGCTTTTTTTTTTTTTTTTTTGGCCAATTTTTGGGGTGATATTTGTCATTTTTTTTGCTATTGTAAGGCTCTGCAGAGTGACAGCTGCTGCTCCCCACCACGCTCTCATCCAGTGGCACAGTACACACCCACTCAGCCAGACCGTGAGTGCACTGAGCTGGGTGGGGAGTGAGAAGTAAACAGTCTGCAGAGCCAGACTCCTTGCAAGGATTTATTTCGACCAAACCAGAGTTGGTGGTTGTTGGAAGAGTGGGCAGACTAACAGAGATGGTTTAGGTGAGTTTTACGTGTTTTTCTGTCAAGTTTGAATCAAGTGTGTTTTACAAGGAGTTAATGAGCCAGTTAAGCTTGTTTTAGTTTGGTGAAATAGTCAAAGTTGAATTTATAAGGTGGGTTGTTGTATTTCTCTGTTTGTAAAGGAAAACTGGTATGAGGATATGTAATTTCTTGACACTTTGTGAGTTTATTTTGTTTACTGGGTGTAGTGAATGTACGCAGTGTACGTAACATAGGGAATTTGCATACATCCTAGCTGAGACTCGAGAGGGTGGGGGGCCGCAAAGATATTGTCAATTGCTGATGGATGGGCTGGTGATGGTTGGTTGGAAAATTTTAGCATATTGCCCAACCCTATTATGTTCTCCTCATCAGTAGCAGACACAGGATAAACTAGAAAAGGTTGCTCAGTAGAGTGCAGATCCCCAACCAACAACTGTTGGTGAAGCATCTGCTGCAATCCCACCACAACTGTCAGATGCAACTGGCGGAAATTTGCAGTTTGTGGTTAAGAAGACTGACTAGTCAGCTGTCAAGGTTGTATAAAACAGAGCAGTCAACAAACAGAATTACTGCCTCACAGTTGTATGTCTCTACCAACCAGTCAAATTACAGTTTACATCCATGTCTGTCCAGACTCATATAATCTATGTAGTAAAGACTATGAGGGAATTTAATGTGGTACTTACCACTATATCAACCTGTAATTTTGAAGGAATCCAATGAAAAGTATTAGATGTATTTTTGGCAAAATGGAAGTTCTCACTATATCTGTATGATTCTATTGAATCATTTACAGTGAGAAACATTCTGTCTTACACTGGGAGATTTTTTTTTTTACAGAGGCATACAGAGGACTGATAGAGAGCTGAACATCATGATGTCACATTGAAGTTGACCTTTGACCTTTGGGATATTAAAGTGATTCTTCGGATATAAAGTGTCATTACCTCATCATTGTATCTTATTAGATATTTGTGGAAATTGTTCTGAACACATAATGTCACACACGAAAGCGATTACACGATCCCCTCCCAGCTTACACCAGGCAGGGATAATAAGAGCCATTTTCAGTTCCACTTGTTTTTGTTATGGTAAATAGTGCTTGAAATAAGAAGCTCACAATATCCAAATGCATGTTGGGTGAAATACAACCCCTTTCGCCTCCCCATTTTGGTATAATAAAATGTAAAACTGTACATCCAAAATGTCCATCTAAATTTTGTTCAAATTCATTTACAGCAGATGTCTCAAGCTGCACAATATTGGTTAAAGTCTCCTTCCATTCCAAGCAAACATTGCACCACCTTAATTCACTGATTACCTCCTCCTCTCTTGGTGAGAAAGACATGCTGATCAATGATAGTTTTTACTCTGGGTCCTGTGGCCAGAATAAAAGTAACTGGCTGCCTTGAGAGGACAGAAACCCTGAAGACTCTCAGGCCTTTATGACACATAATTTGAGATAGGTGATTTAAAGCATTTGGCCTTTAATTACAATCATGTTATATACAGCATGTAATACAATCTTGTCTGAACAACATTTACAAAAGCAATTCATATAGTACACATTAAAATTAAACTGAAGGCAAAACAAAGCGTATAACAAGAACTGCTTCTTGCCCATGTTCAAATGTTCTGAGTTGTTGCAACTCTTGAGCCAGGACAGTCTCTGTAGTGTGCAGATTAGATGGAAATCACACTCTCCTTGCCTCTTCCACTCCAACCCTTCCCCTGCACACGAAAACACTGCCAGGGAATTTAAACTGGAAACCATTGACACTGAATACACACCATCGGCATACAAAAACAATAAATCAGAAGATTGTCTTTGAAAAACATTTAGCATGTGGAAGCACCCAAATAAATCTGTGTAACCCCTAATTTACACTAGGCGGTGCTGCGCCGTGTTACGGCTGTGCCACGGCACTCAGAGTGATACGCAGCCATTCTAGTCAATGCTCGTGTTTACACCAGATGCGCCACGGCACGTGTTAGCTGTGTTCCAGAAGCGGCTTTGCGCTCCGCTCCGCAGAGAATACGCAGCAGGTCTATTTTTGACGGATGGCGCGTCAAGCTGCGCAGAGGAGATCGAACCAGACAGGAAGTCCTGACACGAAAAGCATAGTGAATCCGGTCAACTTTCAAAATAAAACATCTTGTGTCGACGACGGATCGTATTTCACCTCATTAATTCAACATTACGTCATACCTGGTGACAACAGGTATGTTTCATAATATTGAGATGATTATAGAGATGTATTTTTTAAACAAAGCTCCAAAACTTTGATCCATGACTTTGAAGACTACAGCACAACAAAGAAGGAATTAACAACATTAAACACAATTAAAACATACAAAAAAAAGAAACCACATAACTACATAGACTTCTTACCCATGGTAGAAGCACAAAAATCAAGGAAAAATGACCAAAAACGACAAAGTAAACAAGTCAACAACTTCTCCGCTTCTGAGATGCTCCGTTTCTGAAACGCTGCTGGTGTGAATTGAAGTCGTGGGTATGACGGAACAAAACTGCGGTGCAGCCGTGACGCGGCGCAGCTGCGCCTGGTGTAAATTAGGGGTAAGGGCGGCAAACTGAAATGCCCTGTGCAAACCACAAAGCAATACGCCCGTGGCATCTGGCAGGTGACGTTAAACTCAGAAAGAAGAAGAAAAGATGTGAAAAAGAAAGGAAATGACTCTGACGGGCAGCAAAAAATAAACTTTTGAACAGACATGGAGAAGCACATTGGAGCATCATTGGAGAGGTTTTCTCTGTCGCAGGTGCAGCAAGGTCGTGTGCTCCCCCACCTCTCATCCCCTCAGCCAGCAGGCCACCACGTTTAAGATTATTATTTGGATGTTGAATGGAATGGATTATTACCTTTTGATGAAAGACAGCTTATGTGCACATAAGTACAGTGGATTTAGCTGGTTCACTGAGCAGTGTCATGTAAACTGAATGAACTGTGGTGGTGTTTGGAAAACTTTGGGACAATACATAACATGTCCGTGGTGTCTGTAGCTGTCCATGTGTGCATCCTTTTGGGAGTTATCCAAGCTGAAAGCCAGAAGACCAGGAAAGCGTCTCTGAGGCTCCAGAACAGCACACAGGTTCTGAAGAATCTGTCTTGGTACCCTAATCATCTTGAAGTGTTAACATTTTACAATTATTAAGTTAATAGATAGCTGCATAACATTTGTCTTCTGGTTTTTCATAAGTAGCCTAATTACTTTTTCTTCATCATTATTGACATTTCACAGCACAAAACACAAGTTGGCTTTCATGCATACTGGCTTATGTGTGGTTGAAACAGGAAGTACAAAATCATTGATGAATGCCACAAAAGTGTGTGTGTTTGTCCACATAACTAAAGATCAAATCTCTTCATACCAATAATTCATGCATGAGGCCCATTGGTCTCCTTTATTCTTCTCACTTGGTTGCAAAATATCTGCTCAAAATAATAACTAATAAGACAAGAATAAATATTAAAAAAGAGATCACCAAACCACGACGACCACAACAACTGTTTTCTGCTCTGTTGATGATTTCTGATCCAATGTTGATTATTGTTTGGTCGTTGTTTTCTCGTCGGTTGTTGTTTTCTGGTCTGTTGTTCATTTTTGGTCTGTTGTTGCGTTGGTTTGAGGAGTACTTTTCCTCGATCACAATGAACAAGAACAGTCCAAGGCAGGCAAGGTTACCCCATGTGTGTCTGATGTAGAAATCATCAACGTCACTTCCAAAGCGGTTTATGAGATGCAGCAGTGGTCGTTGGCCTTCTGCCACAGAAAACTCTCTGATCTGTCTTAGGAGGCGAGTAGTGATCTGGTAGGTGTGATCTGGATCGTAACGTGTCCCCTGATGTTCAGAAGTGTCATAGTGTTGCGTGATAAACACTTGGTCTATTCTTCGTAAAGCTCCCCAACCTGTGTTCTGCTCCTGGACTCTAAATATGATCCTGTCCCTGTTTCGTCCTTCATACTCCGTCGGGGGATTGACAACATAAGATGGAAGCTGCCTGGATGTCATGTCTTGATTGAGATTGCCCACAGTGTAGTACCTGTATCCTCGAGGCAGTGGGTCCAACAGCCCCTCAAAGTTTCCGTAATGATGTGAACCATAATCTTCTCTGTTTGGGTCAAATGTCAGCCATATGCCATTGTTGTCGATGTCAATTGCGTTGGAAAACCAGTGGAGCAGTATGAGACTGTGCTTGGGCACAGATTGGCCAAAGTTGATCTTCTTCAAACCGTTGATTGATTTGACCTTTTGTACAGCTGACACAGAGCTCAGGAGGACGAGGAGCAGAGGTACACAGCAGCTCATGACTCTTCGTGACATCTTCTTCATCCTGTATAGATATTTAAAAAGATATTGCTCACATTAATAGTGTTTCTAACCAGAGATTAAAAAAAGAGAACTTGCCATTGGCATCCATTTTGAGAAATTGGCAACCAATTCTAGGCCTTTGGTTGCCATCAGTAGCAAATCTTTAACATATAAAAAATAAAGACAACAAGCAGCAAAACATGCACACTAAAATCAGTTACATTTTTCATATTTGTTGTTTTAGTGATATTTAAACATTCCTGTTACACTTGGAACCAAAAACACAACTAGAACCAGACAATGATGCACATGCATTAGTGTTTTAAGGATCAGCCACATCAAGGGCTATAACTAAAACTATAAAAATGTGTTTCTAAAATTGTTCTCACTCAAGTGGATGGTGCAGTCCACACTGCAGCTTTATATTTGTGGTATGGACTCCACTTAAGTTAGAATGATTTTTGAATTGCATTTTTTATAGTTATATTTCTTGGTGTGGACAGCCTTTTACTCACTTCAGACAATGGCAAAGCAAGTTAAGTAGTTTGACTAGTGGGTGAAAGTCCAACTATCCCCTCAACGTCATGAAAGATTGCACCGATTGATCAAATTTGAGAGGGAGAGAGAAAAGAAAAAAGAAAAAACAAAGCAACCAGTGACCTCCTAGATTCTTTTTCGAGGGATCTCTGAGGAACATGACAAGAGCTGCACTGCTGGTGTTTTGTTTGACGGTTGACACTTTAACTGATAACATGTACGGTTCAAAGTCTGTAAAGTGCAGATAAAACACAACTATAAACTACACATTTTGTTTTGTTACTGTTATAAATCTTTTAAACGTTATTTTGTCACATTTCCACATTAAGCTGATGTAACTGCATAATATCTTAATTACTCAAAATAATAGATAAAATGTGACAGAAAATGGAAGAAACTTCAAGAAGGGCAACTGAGGAGGGATCCGTCTCCCAGCACGGACAGCATGGACAACCAGGATGATAAAATTATAGATTGACTATCTTTTACATTTGGAGCTTCATATGTTTACAAAGTCCACAGTTTTCTTTCTGAGCAAAAATGCCTTCCAAAATGTGTCAGTCTTTCTGTGAAGACTTTACAGAGACATAGTTGGAATGATAATAACATGAGGATGAGAGAAAACTCACAAAGAAGACTTGAGTTAAATGTTTCACCAATCATGTGAAATAGTGTCACTGTAAACCAAAAACTAGCGATCAGAAATGCTTACCTGTGTTAGTCTGCTGCTGCCTGTTTGATCTGATCTCTATGTTTGCGTAAGAGCAGGCGTAACTTGGTTACCGTTTGACTGTAAATGAAACTAGCAGACCAAATGTAATTTGTGGTTACTGGAAGGTTGATAATACTCTAATCTTCTTATATGAAGCCTCCTCTGAACTCCCTTAGGGTTTTGTTGTTGTTTGCCAGTCATGTGCCTTTAGAAATGCATAAAGGTAATTATTTTTATTTGCGGTTTTTTGTGTAATGATTCTGTAAAACAAGGAGTGATTCTGTGAGTCACCTAGAATTTTATGAGCAGATTTAGGATGGAAACTGGTCTGTGCATGTCAAAGTTTGACTGTGAGTGTATCCTTTGGACTGCGGGACAAAGAACTAAGAGGTTTGTTGTCGTGCCTGGCTTATTATTAGACAGTATTCACTTATCACAGATCAATTTCAAATTGCAGGACACACATTCGTTCAGTTTCCTTTCAACTTAAAATAAAACGCTGACATGAGTCTGACTGATATGTTACAAACTGTAGTTTAATGAACACAATATTTGACATTTCAGAAAGAGTACAAAATCAATAGTAAAATACAGTCCTGTTTTTAAAAGCGAATACATTTTCTGTGAAGGCTGGCCTTACCATATCTTGGAGCATTTCTCTTATCCATTTCATTTCTCCATCAGATCAGTTTACATTCTCTTCATGTCCGTCAGACACACACAAGATAAGATAAACTTTATTTATCCCACACCAGGGAAACTCACTTGTTACTACTGCAGTGTATTATTATATCCAATTAAAGCCATTTTCCCATTTCCAATATTTTTGTAATAAAGGCAGGTTTCTCCAGTTAATAACAAACTACAATCTTGTCAATAGTGCTATACAGTTCAAAAGAGAGATTGAGGAAGATGTTCTGCTGCTCACTGATCATTTTACTCTGGTCTTGTAGTTTGAATAAAGGCCGTTGGCCTTCTCTCACAGAAAACTGTCTGATCTGTCTTAGTTAGTAGTGATCTGGTAGGTGTGTTCTGGATCGTAAGGTGTCCCTGATATTCAAAATTGTCATAATGCTGTGTGATAAACACTTGGGCTAACCTCTGCCAAGCTCCCCGTCCTGTGTTCTGCTCCCGGATCCTGTCTCTGTTTTCTCCTTCATACTCTAGACATACTCTCTTCGATTTTCTTCAGATCCTTGATTGAATTGAGCCTTTGTACAGCTGATGCAGAGCTCAGGAGGACAAGCAGCAGAGCTACACAGCAACTCATGACTCTTGACATCTTCATCCTCCTGTATAGATATTTAAAAAGATATTGCTCACATTATTCATCCATACTGGACACTCTCATTCCATGTCTTTGTAACTAGAGATGCATCTCATGATTACTTTCATGATTTGATAACTCTATTTTATAAAATGTTTTTTTATTATGATCAATAGGTTATTCTAATACCTAACAGACTGGCTGTCCTGCTATGAAACAATCAGAAAGAGTTTCTGAAGTTTAAAGTGCACAAAATTAAGCACGAATATATCCAGCCAGCTCTGACGGAACCACACATACCTTTTTCTCTCTGGACTCGTGCGGTCAAATATAGTGTCTTGTACATTTTGTATGTTATAGATCATAATTGTTTAATCCTTGTTTTTCTGGATCACAACAAACAGGCAGACACTAACACTATAACTGCTCCAGCTGTCATGCTGACTCATCTGATAAAGACAATCTGACAGCTAGGGATGCAGCGATTAACCGATTTTACTGTTAACTGCGCTTTAAAATGTCATGTGTGTCATGTTATTTAATTCCAAAGGCTCCGCTACACTGAGTGTTTCTGTTCTCACTCGCAAAAAACGGACATTATGCTGGTACATTATTTTTGGCGCAACCTGCACAGAATGAAAACAAACCAGCGGTGCACCTGCTTAAAGTGCCATGCACATCAAGAGACATGGAGGCTACGTTACATTAGCTTAGCGATGGCAGAAGGACCAAGCAGCGAAGCCTTGTTTCCACCGAAGAAAAGAGTGAAGTCGGCAGTGTGGGAGCATTTCGGATACACCAAGAATGACCAGGGAGTCATTCAAGACGACGGATCACCCGTCTGCAAAACCTGCCGAAAAAAGTTGCAGCTAAAGGGTCAAACACATCTAACTTGATGCAGCATTTGCAGGATCACCACCCAGCTTTACATGTCTAAGTAAAGGTAACACATAATAACTGAGTTAAATTACATTAGTGGCAAGTTACTTAATAAACTTTGACTTGGTTGAGAGTTAAATATAAACTTGTCACTTACAATCAGTGGCGTAGCAGTGAGAGTTGAGCTTTCAGTTCAATGTAAACAAACAGCAGCAAAGCGGCATGTTTGTCTATGGAAGACAAAAGAGCTCCTGAAGGGCTTCAGTCAGTGACCATTTAACGTTACAGGTTGCTTCTTCCCATCTGTGTTGAGTAAACTCTAGGCATTGTAGGTTAATATACCAGGTGTAAAACACTAACATAACATCAGGAGCTTGTAGACTTCCAGCACTATACCATGGGATCTAATTAATTGCATTTCAGTTATTATTAATACAGCATAAGAGATGTTTTCAATTTATTTCTATTATTTTTACTAAAACTTGTGAAGTGCTTTGAGTGTCTATGATAAAGCGCTATATAAATGTAATCCATTATTATCATAATTATTATTATTATTATTATTATTATTATTATAAAACTTCAAACAAACAAACAAAAAACAATAATAGACAGGATTTAATCAGGTCACATGTAAAATTAGATTAATTATTGACAATAGATTATTAAAAATGAATTAAAAAATGGATGACAGTTGACAATAACACTTAAGTTTATTACCCACATGAGTAACATTTTCCCCTGGGGGATCAATAAATTTAATCTTATTCTTATATTAATAATAATACTTAAAATACTTTATTTCAAATATTAAAAAAAAAAAAACTTAAGTCATTACTGCAAATCCAATCAAAGTTCATCTTGGCATGGATTATTTATTTTCATTTTTCTTATTCACTTTTAGCCTAAGACTACCTCTGGTACTGCTGCACTTCAACAACCTACTGTTGCAGAATCTTTTGCAAAGTGTGTGACCTATGCTCCCTCTTCAAAACAAGCCCAGGATTTGAATAAAGCAGTGGCCTAATTCATCTCCAAAGATATGATGCCATTTCAGATAGTGTTGTGAAATTAATCAATGCATAATAATCGTGATAATTGTGAAACCGTGATTATTCCTCAGACTATAATCGTACAATCAAAATCTATAATCGTTGCATCTCTACTGACAGCTGTGATCCCGTCCCGTGCGCACTTTGCAGGTCTGTTTAGTTTCATTAGGCTTTATAATCATAAAGTAATTTTTTTCTTTAATAGTGAGTTTATCTTTAAAGACACATGCGCGCACAGCTGTTTAACATTAATGAAAGGTGTTCTGTGATTGTGGAGACATTTGTGTGTTTTGGCTAAACACAGTGGGTGCTATCTTGTGCTGAAAGACCACAGACTTTGCGCTTCGACCAGCTTTTAGCTGTTTAGCGTTGGGTGTAAGATAGGGCCCATGCTGATCAATGATAGTTTTTACTCTTGTCCTGTGGCCAGAATAAAAATAAATGACTGCCTTGAGAGGACAGAAACCCTGAAGACTCTCAGGCCTTTATGACACATAATTTGAAATAGGTGATTTAAAGCATTTGGCCTTTAATTACAAGCATGTTATATACAGCATGTAATACAATCTTGTCTGAACAACATTTACAAAAACAATTCATATAGTACACATTAAAATTAAACTGAAGGCAAAACAAAGCATATAACAAGAACTGCTTCTTGCCCATGTTCAAATGTTCTGAGTTGTTGCAACTCTTGAGCCAGGACAGTCTCTGTAGTGTGCAGATTAGATGGAAATCACACTCTCCTTGCCTCTTCCACTCCAACCCTTCCCCTGCACACAAAAACACTGCCAGGGAATTTAAACTGGTAACCATGACACTGAATACACACCGTCGGCATACAAAAACAATAAATCAGAAGATTGTCTTTGAAAAACATTTAGCATGTGGAAGTGCCCAAATAAATCCACATAAGGGCGGCAAACTGAAATGCCCTGTGCAAACCATGAAGCAGTAAGCCCCTGGCATCTGGCAGGTGACGTTAAACTCAGAAAGAAGAAGAAAAGATATGAAAAAGAAAGGAAATGACACTGACGGACAGCAAAAAATAAACTTCTGAGCAGCGTTATGTAAACTGAATGAACTGTGGTGGTGTTTGGAAAACTTTGGAACAATACATAACATGTCCATGGTGTCTGTAGCTGCTCCAAAACAGCACACAGGTTCTGAAGAATCTGTCTTGGTACCCTAATCATCTTGAAGTGTTAACATTTACAATAATTATTTTTCATAAAATAGCCTAAATTACTTTTTCTTCATCATTATTAATATTTCACAGCACAAAATGCAAGTTGGCTTTTATGTAGGGATGCACCGATTGACCGGTCAGAGACCAGAACCGGCCTGTTTTCAGCGTGACCGGCCCTGACCAGTGACCAGCCGGTCAGCGCCACATATCCGATTCTATGCCAGTCATATTCGCGCACATACTCTGCACGATGGTCGCGTCATGCGCGCAGCACACACTGACCGTAATGTCACACCCACCACAGCACTGATCATAGCAGCACACACTCAGACACATGCTCGCATGAAGTCAGTGTTAGCAAGAAACTCCAAGAACAGAATAAAGAGAAGACAGACAGTCTACAACAACACAGAACAGCTGACAGTGTCGCCAAACAGCCGTAAACTATGTAGCTCTTCATGCTAATGTTAGCCAGCGGCAGACTGCTGTTCACAGACTGACAGTTAAAATCTGACCTCCTGTACTGGCTGAAGAATAAACAACCTGTGTTGATGTGTCTCCTCAAACATTTTCTCATCCAGACTTCTGCGTCTGTTTTTCTCACTGCAAAGTTTTACTACAGCAAACTGTTGCACCACGTCACTCTCCGGTTTGTTTATATCGGCTTCTACACAAGATCATGTGAAATCGCGTCCCGCGAAATCTCGCGAGATCACGTTTCCTCAAGTACATAATATTAATTTAATCTTATAATAAGGCCTGGCTTTTTGAGAAAAAATATAAGTTATTTAATAGTCAGTGTTTTGTTATGAACATCTGATTTAGTTTTACAAGAAAAGTTGCAAAAATGTTTGTGAATGCTGTCAATTATATTTCTTAGAAAAACTGAAAATCGGAATCGGCCAAAATCGGAATCGGCAGGTCAGACCCTTAAAGAAATCGGAAATCGGAATCGGCCAAGAAAATTGGAATCGGTGCATCTCTACTTTTATGCATACTGGCTTACATGTGGTCAAGGTCACCCCTAAATTTTGATGAATGCCACAAAAGCGTGTGTGTTTGCACAGACAATTTAAAATCAAATCTCTGCATATGAACAATTCATGCATGAAGCCCTTTGATTTCCCTTATTTCTCTCACCTGGTTGCAAAATAGCTGCCTAAAATAATAACAAAGGTAATTATTAAAAAACAGCAGATGACCAACCCACAACAATCACAATGACTGTTTTCTGCTCTGTTGTTGATTTCTGATGCGATGTTGATTATTGTTTGGTCGTTGTTTTCTCGTCGGTTGTTGTTTTCTGTAGTTGTTTTCTGGTCTGTTGATGATTTCTGGTCTGTTGTTTTCCCATCTGTAGTTGTTTTCTCGTCTGCTGTTGTTTTCTGGTCTGTTGTTCATATTTGGTCTGTTGTTGCGTTGGTTTGAGGAGTACTTTTCCTCGATCACAATGAACAAGAACAGTCCGAGGCAGGCAAGGTTACCCCATGTGTGTCTGATGTAGAAATCATCAACGTCACTTCCAAAGCGGTTTATGAGATGCAGCAGCGGTCGTTGGCCTTCTGCACAGAAAACTCTCTGATCTGTCTTAGGAGGCGAGTAGTGATCTGGTAGGTGTGATCTGGATCGTAACGTGTCCCCTGATGTTCAGAAGTGTCATAATGTTGTGTGATAAACACTTGGTCTATTCTCTGCAAAGCTCCCCAACCTGTGTTCTGCTCCTGGACTCTAAATATGATCCTGTCCCTGTTTCGTCCTTCATACTCCGTCGGGGGATTGACAACGTAAGATGGAAGCTGCCTGGATGACATGTCTTGATAGAGATTGCCCACAGTGTAGTACGTGTATCCTCGAGGCAGTGGGTCCAACAGCTCCTCAAAGTTGCCGTAATGATGTGAACCATAATCTTCTCTGTTTGGGTCAAATGTCAGCCATATGCCATTGTTGTCTATGTCCACTGCGTTGGCAAACCAGTGGAGCAGTATGAGACTGTGCTTGGGCACAGATTGGCCAAAGTTGATCTTCTTCAAACCGTTGATTGATTTGACCTTTTGTACAGCTGACACAGAGCTCAGGAGGACGAGGAGCAGAGGTACACAGCAGCTCATGACACTTCGTGACATCTTCATCATCCTGTATAGATATTTAAAAAGATGTTGCTCACATTAATAGTGTTTCTAACCAATTCTAGGCCTTTGGTTGCCATCAGTGGCAACTTTTTAACATATAAAAAAATAAAGACAACAAGCAGCAAAACATGCACACTAAAATCAGTTATATTTTTCATATTTGTTGTTTTAGTGATATTTAAATGTCCTGTTACACTTGGAACCAAAAACACAACTAGAACCAGACAATGATGCACATGCATTAGTGTTTTAAGGGCTACACCAGGGACTATGACTAAACCTACTGGATGGTGGAATCCAAACTGCAGCTTTATATGTAGGGGACTCCACTTGAATTAGAACGATTTTTGAACTATATTTTTTATAGTCAGATAATGTGGACAGCTTGTGTACAGACATTTGTTTTAGGGAAAATGGCAAAGCAAATTTGACTAGTGGGTAACTATCCCATCAACATCTTTTTCGATGGATCTTTGAAGAACATGACAAGAGCTGCACTACTGGTGTTTTGTTTACCAGGAATTGAGGGTTGACACTTTAACTGGTAACACGTACGGTTCACACTCTGTAAAGTGCAGATAAAACACAAACTACGAAGAATTTTGTTTTGTTACTGTAATAAACCTTTTAAACAAGAAAGCTCACCCGTGTTCATCTGCTGCTGCCAGGTATCCGATCCGTTTAATCCGATCTTGATGTTTAGTGTAAGAGCAGGCGTAACTTGGTTACTGTTTCACTGTAAATGAAACTAGCTGACCAAACATAATTGGTGGTAACAGGAAGTACTCTGAACTCTCTCATGTTTTGCTGTTCTTTGCCAGTCATGTGCCTTTAGAAATACATAAAAGTAATATTTTTATTTGCAGTTTTTAGTGTAATGATTCTGTAAAACAAGGAGTGATTCTGTAAGTCGCCTGGGATTTTTATGAGCAGATTTAGGATGGAAACTGGTCTGTGCATGTCAAAGTTTGACAGTGAGCGTGTCCTTTGGACTGCAGGAGGAAGAACTAAGAGGTTTGTTGTCGTGCCTGGCTTATTTTTAGACAGTATTCACTTATCACAGATCAAGTTCAAATTGCAGGACACATTTGTTCTGTTTCCTTGAACTTAAAATAAAAGGCTGACTTGAGTTTGACTGATATTTTACAAACTGTAGTTTAATGAACACAATATTTGACATTTCAGAAAGAGTACAAAATCAATAGTAAAATATAGTCCTGTTTTTAAAAGCGAATACATTTTCTGTGAAGGCTGGCCTTACCATATCTTAGAGCATTTCTCTTATCTGTTTCATTTCTCCATCAGATCAGTTTACATTCTCTTCATGTCCGTCAGACACACACAAGATAAGATAAACTTTATTTATCCCACACCAGGGAAACTCACTTGTTACTTCTGCAGTGTATTATCATATCCAATTAAAGCCATTTTCCCATTTCCAATATTTTTGTAATAAAGGCAGATTTCTCCAGTTAATAGCAAACTACAATCTTGTCAATAGTGCTATACAGTTCAAAAGAGAGATTGAGGAAGATGTTCTGCTGCTCACTGATCATTTTACTCTGGTCTTGTAGTCTGAATAAAGGTGAATCACTGACTGGGGGCAACTACAACCCTGAAGACTGTCAGACCTTCATAACACACAGCTTGAAATGGGTGATTTAATTTTTACTGAACAACATTTACAAGAAAAATGAATGTAGTACACACTGAGAGCCTGTAGAGGCAAAACAAAGCAAGCAAGAGAACAGCCCTTTGCAATTAAAGTGTGCTGACGTGTCATAACTATTAAGCCAGGACAGTCTTTGTAGATTAAATAGAAATCAAACTCCAGTCCCCCCGACGCCAGAACAGTGACAGAGATGAAACTGAAAACAACTGACACTGAATACAAACTGTCAGGATGACAACAGACCATCATGAAAAAAAAAAAAAACATATGTGTATACATATATATATATATAATATATATTTTATATATATATATATGTATATATATATAAATTGTCATTGAGAAAATCACCAGTATACAAAAATATCCCAATAAGATTGTAAATGCATGGTCAAAAAAAGTGTTACATTCTTTCTGTATTGCAAGTTTGGAATCATTTTAATGACTGTTTATCTCAGGTTTTGTTTTCTATGCCAAAATCTAAAGTCACTGGCCTGGCTCCGTAAGTCACTGCCTGAGTCACGGTTCCCAATGAACTTATAAGTCATTCTGGTTTTGTGGTTCTCACCATCCTTGAAAAGCACCGCCATCACACTGGGTTTAAACAATGTTTTGGTACACTGCTCCCCTTCATCTCTTGTTATACACTAAAAATATGCACAAAAATATAACTATGAATAAAATTATTATAAGACAGCTGCAGAAATCTGAAGCACCATCATTATAATGATTTTCTCTGTTTTCTGGTCTTTTGTTGTTTCCTGATCTGTTGTTACGTTGGTTTGAGGAGTACTTTTCCTCGATCACAATAGACAAGAGCAGTCCAAGGCAGGCAAGGTTACCCCATGTGTCTCTGATGTCGAAATCATCAGCGTTGCTTCCGAAGCGGTTTATGAGATGCAACAGCGGCCGTTGGCCTTCTGCCACTGAAAACTGTCTGATCTGTCTGAGGAGGTTAGTAGTGATCTGGTAGGTGTGATCTGGATCGTAAGGTGTCCCCTGATATTCAGAAGTGTCATAATGCTGTGTGATAAACACTTGGTCTATCCTCTGCCAAGCTCCCCGTCCTGTGTTCTGCTCCCGGACTCTAATTATGATCCTGTCTCTGTTTTCTCCTTCATACTCCGCTGGGGATCGACAACATAAGATGGAAGCTGCCTGGAGGTGTCTTGATTTAAGACTTCCAACAGTGTAGTACGTGTATCCTCGAGGCAGTGGGTCCAACAGTCCTTCATAATTGCCGTAATGATGTGAGCCATAATCTCCACCGTCCGGGTCAAAGTTCAGCCTCATGACATTATTGTTGATGTCAACTGCGTTGGCAAACCAGTGGAGCAGTATGAGACTGTGCTTGGGCACAGACTGGCCAAAGTTGATTTTCTTCAGATCCTTGATTGAATTGAGCCTTTTGTGTGCAGCTGACACAGAGCTCAGGAGGACGAGGAGCAGAGCTGCACAGCAACTCATGCCTTTTCCTGACATCTTCATCCTCCTGTATAGATATTTAAAAAGATATTGCTCACATTATTCATCCATACTGCACATTCTTAGTCCATACATGTTTGTAGCTAGAGATGAAGGACAAAATCTCCAGTCCTCATTCCGTGTAAAAATGTATTCCAATGTTTATCTGACGTTAATTCAAGTGTGTATATCCCAAAGCTACAGTCTTTTTAGTAAGAAATTCCCTCTGTCTGTTTCCACAGACAGTATTGAAGGGATAGTAACACAGAGAGGAGTGAACACTTACAAAGAAAACTTGAGTTAAATGCTTCATCATTTATGTGAAATAGTACCAGCATAAATCAAAAAGTTGTGATCAGAGAATAAGAGAGCTCACCTCCGTTATTCTGCCTCCATCCAGTATCTGATCTCTGCGTTTGTGTGAGAGCAGGCAGTCACTGTTTCCCTGTAAATGAAACTGAAACAAGCGTTGCTGTTGGTTACTGACAGTTTACTGATACAGCTGGGAAGTAACTTCTCTCTGTTTTCAAGCAAGGAAAAGCAGAGCTCCCTTTGAGTGTTTTGTTTCTAGTGGAATGATTTTGTAAAGAGAAGAGTGATTCTGTGAGTCATTTAGGAATTTTATTAGCAGATTTAGGACTGAAATTTGTCTGTGCAGGTCCAAGTTTGACCTTGAGTGTGTCCGTAAGACTTCAGGGTGAGGAAAAAGGAGATTTGTAGTAATGCCTGGCTAATAATTTTTCCAAACAAAGTTAGAAGGTGCTTTGCATGGTTGAACCAGGACCAAAAACATTTCAGAACCTAAATGAAATCAGACATTTAAAATAATATGAGAATAAAAAAATCAGTATTCACTTACTACAACTCAGTTTCAAATTGTGTTCCATACATTTTATAGGCTGCTTTTTTTTTTTTTTTTTTTTAGATATATTGTCGTTACTTTCCTAATTCAAAATTGCATTGTAGTGTTTTTGTAATTTCCATTGTATGGAATCAGATTTGTGTCAAAAATAATCAAACAACACTTCTTCAATATCAAACAAAAATAAGAATTTGAGAGAGAATAAAACTTACTGAAGCAAAAAAATGTCATCTCAAAAGTAAAACTTGTGACTTGCAAACAAATTATTTGTGCAACTGAGTAAACTACTGGTCTTTTACTTTTTGTCATATATTCTTTTGTTTACAGTTCCCTCTGTTTCTTTCTCACTGCTCAGACTTTTGCTCTCACCGTCAGTTTTGCAGTTATGCTGCCAGCTTTCTCGTTTGCGCTCCCTGAGTTTTTGTTTGCGATTCTGACACTGACTGAAAGTAGATTTGCATCAAAATAATCAAACAAAATTTCTTCAATATCAAACAAAAATAAGAATTTGAGAGAGAATAAAACTCTTTGAAGAAAAAAATGTCATCTCAAAAGTAAAACTTATAACTTGCAAATAAATTATTTTTACAATTGTGTAAACTATTCGTCTTTAACTGTTTTGTTAATATATCGTTTTATTTACAGTTCCCTCTGTTTCTTTCTCACCGCTCAGATTTTTGCTCTCACTGTCAGCTTTGCAGTCTCGCTGCCAGCTCTCTCGTTTGCGCTCCCTGAGTTTTTGTTTGCGATTCTGACACAAACCTCTCGCGTGGGTGGGCTTTTTCAGGGGTGCGTCGCCATTGGCTAATGAGTTTTTGAGTGACGGCTCTGTGCCGGGTAGTTGCTCAGTGCAGCACGCGCGAAGAACAACACGGACACTCCGATCGGCAGCACTGGGCACACAGTACCTGAACTTCTTATTTGGGTTTGGCAGACTAGGTGTAACAACAGCGTATTGCTGCAGGCTGCCTGAACTTTACTGGACTCCTGTTAGATTAGTAAAGTGTAAACTGCGGTCGAGCCAACCGGCCAAGTGCTCCCATATTGCAGACTTTACCGCAAATACACGGAGGCGGTTGAGAAAGTCAGCGCTAGGACGCTACAGCGTGGACCAACTTCCGGTTTTCAAAATAAAATGTGGGTTATTGAAGGGCAATAAAAAGAGATGTGTGAGTGTGATCCTGCACACTCACATGACACACACATGTCACATGACCTAGAGGCTATTGGCAAAAATTATTATATAATGATTATATATACAATCAATCATTTATATCATATACAAACACATATATCAAGAGTATAAATCTATGATAAAATGGCTGTATCTCAACCAGCCAGTGTAGTACTATGATCCTGCGCTGATTTTGAGTCAATAGGTCACATGGCCTGGAAGCTATTGAGCTAAAATGCTAATATTTACATTTAAAAAATAATGATTACTACTAATCTAACAGGAGTCCAGTAAAGTTCAGGCAGCCTGCAGCAATACGCTGTTGTTACACCTAGTCTGCCAAACCCAAATAAGAAGTTCAGGTACTGTGTGCCCAGTGCTGCCGGTCAGAGTGTCCGTGTTGTTCTTCGCGCGTGCTGCACCGAGCAACTACCCGGCACTGAGCTGTCACTCAAAAACTCACTAGCTAATGGCGACGCACCCCTGAAAAAAGCCTGCCCACGCGAGAGGTTTGTGTCAGAATCGCAAACAAAAACTCAGGGAGCGCAAACGAGAGAGCTGGCAGCGAGACTGCAAAGCTGACAGTGAAAGCAAAAATCTGAGCGGTGAGAAAGAAACAGAGGGAACTGTAAATAAAACGATATATTAACAAAACAGTTAAAGACGAATAGTTTACACAATTGTAAAAATAATTTATTTGCAAGTTATAAGTTTTACTTTTGAGATGACATTTTTTTCTTCAAAGAGTTTTATTCTCTCTCAAATTCTTATTTTTGTTTGATATTGAAGAAGTGTTGTTTGATTATTTTTGACACAAATCTGATTCCATACCATTGAAGGTAACTATTCAATATTTACTGTCATCTTATATTAACCATGATGTCCTCTTAAATAGTATAGTCTATTTTTCTACTGTAAAATGTCCTACTCCAGTACATATATGTCAGAGCTCTTCATCACCAAATTTGAGAAGTAATTTCCTGAAAGTTTAAGTGAAAATTACCAGATATATTACTGTCAGCTGTGACCAGAGGCATTATGTTGTTGGGTTGTCTGTATGTCCGTATATCTGTCCCATTATCATAAACGCAATGTTCTTGAGAACACTTTGACTGAATTTCTTCAGACTTTGTACACATGTTCACTTGGGGTCAAGAACGAACTGATGAGATTTTGGTGGGCAAAGGTCAAAGTTCAAGGTCACTGTGACCTCACGTCAGCCCCATTCTCGAGAACGTGATATCTCAGGAACACCTGGACGGAATTTTCTTCAAACTTGGCACAGATTTCAAAGATGAACTGATTAGATTTTGGGGTCAAAGGTTAAAGTCAATATGACCTCACATGTTTTTTACCCATCACTCAAGAATTCATATGACAGTTAATTCCTCCAAGTCTTCATGGACAGACATGGATGTAAAATGGAACTTGACTGGTTGGTGGAGACGTACAACCACAAGGCAGTAATTTTTTTCTTTCTTAAATGCAAATATTGGCCTCAAAAATCTGATAAATTTGGTATTTTGCCTTTATTGGACAGTACACAGTAGAGTGTACCAGAGATTATGGTTTTAGAGATGAGGATGACCTACAACAAAAGGGCACCCAGCTTTTTAAAGGTTGATAACGATTTATTCAGCATTTTTCCATTCATAAAGTGTGATGTTTTCATAATTTTTAAAAGATTTAGTATTAATTCTGGTGAAAAAGAGTTGAAACTTTTTTATGACCCCCGTTTCAAGACCATTAAGACTGTTATTACATTACAAAATGCCAGTTCAGCAAAAATAGCAATAAAAAACAACATGAGACCAATACTAAAACTAAACTGTTATGTGTGCCTCTCCTGTGATTTACTAGAGTGAAGAATAGTTAAACTTGTCTTCTTGATTTGACACAAATAACTTGTGCTCATCCAGTTTTAAACTTAAAATAAAAACACTGACATTAGCTCTTACTGAAACATTATAGTTTAATTTACACCATATTTAACACCACAGAAAGAACACAGAGAGAACACACACCATAAATGAAGTACACAACTTAAAGCTAATACATTATCAGTGAAGACTGTTTCATTTATCCATCTGAACTTATTAATTTCTCTTCATCTCCATCAGACACAGGATAAATTAGCAGTGAGTCACCTCTATTAGATTAGACATTGTTACATGAATGAAGCCTGGAGCCTTAAGACTGAGCAGTGCATTATAATATACAATCATTATTAATAAAGAAGAATTTCTGCTGTCATTATCAAACTGCAATTTTGTAAACAGTGCTATAAAACTCAAAATGTCCAGATGTTTTTTTGGGTGAAACACAATCTCCATCTTGTTATAACAAAACTTAAAACTGTCACCTTGTTTTTGATCTTTTTAAAGTCCATCCAAATGCTATTCTACATTATTTACATGAGATTCTCAAACAGTGCCATTTTGGTTCAAAGCTGCAGGTTTTCAGTCCAAGCAAACATTACAGCACCTTAATTCACTGATCACCCCCTGCTCTGTTGGTGAGGTAGACATGCTCACTGATAGTTTTTACACTGGTCCTGTAGTCATGAATAAAGTGGGTTAATTCACTGAAGAGGACTGAAACTTTGAAGACTCTCAGCACACAGTTTAAGATGGGTAATTTAAACTATTTGGCCTTTCATCACAAACATGTTATACTGAGCTTATGTCTTTATCTCGGCATTTTCAAGGAAGCTATCACAGCATAAAAAACAAAACATAGGAAGACAAAAAAGCAACAACCAACAACCCCTCACTGTCGTTCCGGGGTTCTGAGTAGTTGTACATGCTTGATTCTCTGTTCCTGCTGGCTCCACCACCACCCCAGTGAGTTTGCTGGGATTGTAGTCTGGCACTTTGTTGGTTAAATGGGTACCTTTCCTGGATCACAATAAACAGGAGAAGTCCAAGTCCAAGGCAACCAAGGTTACCCCATGTGTTTCTTATGCACTGTAACTGGAAATGATCAGCGTTACTTCCAAAGCGGTTTCTGAGATTCCACAGTTGGTCTTCTCCCACAGAAAACTGTCTGATCTGTCTTAAGAGGTCAGTGGTGATCTGGTAGGTGTGAACTGGATCATATTCAGAAGTCCCATTGTGCTGTGTGATAAACACTTGGTCTATCCTCTGCCTAACTCCCCATCCTGTGTTCTGCTGCTGGACTCTAATTATGATCCTGTCTCTGTTCCTCCATTGTACCCCTTGGAGGATTGACAACATAAGATGGAAGTTGCCTGGGTGACATACCTTGATTGAGACTGCCAACAGTGTAGTACTTGTATCCCCAAGGGGGTCGGCCCAACACCCCCTCAAAGTTGCTGTAATGATGTGAGCCATAATCCGACTGTTCGGGTCAAAGTTCAGCCATATGACATTGTTACTGTCGATGTCAACTGCATTGGCAAACCAGTAGAGCAGTATGAGACTGTGCTTGGGCACAGATTGGCCAAAGTTGATGTTCTTCAGATCATTGATTGAATCACCTTTTTATAGCTGACACAGAGCTCAGGACAAGCAGCAGAGCTACACAGCAACTCATGACTCTTCCTGACATCTTCATCTTCCTGTATAGATATTTAAAAAGATATTGCTTGCATTAATCATCCATACTGCACATTCTCCATACATTTGGTCATAACTTAGAGATGGTGAAAGAGTCCATAGTCCCCATTCTCTACAAAAATGTTAATCAAAACAATGGAGTAATAGAAGTTAATCAAAAAACGAGGGTCTTCCTTTATATGAATTTCCCTCTCCATGTTTCTACATACAACAATGGAGGCATAGCAACACAAGGTGAAGGAGAACCTCATAAAGAAGACTTGATTAGCTGAAATAAAGTTCCTGTAAATCAAAAATAGCAATCAGATAATTAGAGTGCATCACCTTCGTTAGGTCTGCTGCCGTCAAGTTCCTGATCTGTTTAATCTCATCTCTAAATTTCCGTGACAGTAGCGTGTTTCGACTGTTTCCTTGTAAATGAAACCAAAACAAGTGTAACTGGCAGTTACAGGAAGTTTTAAAATACAGCTCTTTGAAACTTGTATTCAAGAGCAGAAAAGAAATGAATTGCTTTCTGTATGTTTTTTTTTTTTTTTTTTTTTGTATGCAAGTTTCAGTATAGGGTTCTTTTACAATTTTGTTCTTTTGATCCAATATTTTCCTATCCATAAGTGGTGATATTTTCATCCTTTTTAAAGAGCTGAGAAATATAAATTTGCATACTTAACTCTGTCTGGGCCTCCCCTGTGATTATGTTTAATAAGGAGTAGTTAGACTACGATGTTTAACAGCCCTGTTCAGCTGTCTGCACTGCTGCAACTCTGCCAGCAACCAGCAGGAGATGCTCTCACACAGGTGGTTGGTCTCACACACCTGGAGGGCCTGAATCCTGGAGCCTGTAAAAGCTTTGTGTCAGTGCTGCTTTTTAAAGCCTGATTACAGTTTAGATTTAAACACAGGCCAAACAGCAGATCAGCAGTTTGTATACATACAGCACACGGCACGGTTCAGTGTGGCCCTTATGGTGCTGTAGAAGCTTTCTTCTCTGTTTGTTTTTTGTTTGCTATAAATCATCTAAACCAGAGAAGTACTTCCGCTTTTCCCAGAGAAGTGGATTCATGTGACACCACCAATAACACACACACACACACACACACACACACAACACACACACACACAACACACACACACACAATGCTTACACACAGAGACTGATCTTTTGATATCCTGTATGGAGGCTGTGGTATTCCCTTTGGGAAAGGCAAACAGAGAGTCAAAACACACAAAGGAAACATTTAGTTTCTTTGTGGTCACCACCCACATCTTTCACATGGGCAGCACAAGAGCATCATACAGATGATGCTGTATAATGATGCCCTCTTAATTTTTCTGTATTCATCTGAAACTTAAACATGAACTGTTCAACGGTGCAGCTACAGATAATGATAATGAACATTAATTCAGAGAAATGAATAACTGTTGTTCTGCATGGCAGATTTGAAGCAGGATTTGACCAACTTAACTCCATCCTTCAGTCCTCCCTAACCACTGCAACCCACTGTATGCTAATTTAGCGAAACTTGCGTAGCAAATGATGTCTTATCATTAGAGCTTGACTGATAGGGGATTTTTGAGACCAATAAAGAAAAATGACAGATTTCTGATATGGTAGCCAATAAATTAAATAGTATTGAGACTTTTTCAATGCCACATGTTTAAAAACAATACAATACCAACATTTGATGGTGTTGAATGTATCAAAACTGTTATAAAAATGATCTGAATGCTGATTCAAGCCTTAGTTCAGCAGCTGCAGCAGCAAAACCAGGCAGTGTTGAGTGACTTTTTCTGTACCAGCACTGTGTGCAGGTTGTTAATGAGAAAAAAGAAAAAAAATATCCTCTTTTCTGTGGCTAATGCTGATTTTTCTTTTTTGCATGGTATTGAAATGGGTATCGAGTAAATTAAAAAAAAACAAAAAAACTATTATTGTATTAAAGTTTAAAATTCTGGTATTGTGAAACCAATATAGGGATTTTTTTTTTGAGCTGGAATAAAAATAGACCTTTTCTATGTGCTTTGTGCTGATATGACCCTACAAAGGTACTCAAATGGCTATTTTCCTAAACTAATGACTTTATTAAAGAGTATTATATGTTATATTTAACAGGTTAAATAATTTACCAAAATGTTATTGGAAGGTGACTGAGCATGCACGGGTAATACAGCTCACGGTGTGGAGAGTTTGGCAAGCTAAGCTAAGTAATTATTTGATCTAAAGCTCAGATTTCTTGAGGATTTTGTTATAAACTTTGACTTAAACTTTGAGTAGAATTGTACGACCTTGTTGAATATTTTAATACTGTCAGTCAGTTAGGGGCATATGTGGGTAAACATATTTAACACTAAGCCCATATCAGGCTGATATATTTGTCAGGCTCTGCTCCTCCTCTACTTCCCTTTGATACAATTATATTACACCCACAAATGTTCATACACTTACTGTACCTCTGCACACTTTCTGCAGAGGAAAAAGACCAGACAGTGATGCATTTAATATAACGCACCCAGTGAGTCATGCTCCTTCTATCCATCATGTTTCTGTTATGAAAGACCTTGGACAGCTGCGAGGAGCGCTGTCAGGGGTCAGCCAGGCAGCCCTGTACTCCGCCTGCCAATACATGACACCATCTTGGCTCAGCATGGCCTAGAAACATCAGCGCCTGCCATTGGCTTTCTGTCACTCCATCCCCCGTCTCCTCAAAATGAAGATCTTTTTATCTGAGAAGGCCGTGTCCCCAGCAGGGCAGCAACTCTGTAAAAAAGGAGCATGCCAAGCTATGTCGGATCAAACAAACAATGGCTGGCTGGCTGGCTCGCTCTGCATGCAAGGTTCACTCAGGAGTCAGCGTCTCTTAATAAGACGCTTCAGAGAGGAGAGAATGGAAAACTCTTTTATACAAAAGAGCTTTTTTTTAACCTATTAATAACATCTGTGAAGTAATGTGTCAGCTTACATAGTTTTTAGAGTTGACACAGACTGAGCTACAGTAAAGTCTGCAGTGAATTAGTGTATGCTGGGTGTCTGTGGTGAGTGGGAAACATACTCTGAAGGCAGAGGAGCTCAGAGAAAAGTTGACTCAAGGGTTTGGTGTAAAAGAGTGAAAAACTGGTCTGAGTCATTAGTGAACTCAAGAAAGGGTAACAAAAAAATGGAAATGCATTAAAGTGGAAGAGGAAAAGTTTTTGTTTAGAGCTTAGAGTCGACAAGTAGAGATATCAAGAACCAGCACTAAACCGGTACTGGCTCCTCACTGGTCAGAACTGAAATATCAGTAAGGTCATGGACAAACAATACTTGCTATTTATGCAATGTGACATAGACAGCTAAATGCACTAAGTCAGGAAACAATTTACCTTCTTATGGAGCTGAACAATTTTGAAAAATATTTAATTGCAATTATTTTGACTTATATTGCAATTGCGATATGATTAGGGATGTAGTCAACCAAAGAAAACCTTGGTCAACTGAAATTCTACCCACTTTTCAACCTATTGATTACTTAGTAGAGTGAAAAAATGGGTGCTAATCATGTACAAGCACATGAATTCCTGTAGTCTGACAATTAATTTTTTTCACATGTGGTTATATCATTACCTTCAGGCCATGTCTATCAAGTACATGCCTTATACAGCAGCAACACAAACACAGCACACACAGCAGCAACAAGGGTCACACTGGCCTCCATATATAAACAGAGCTCAGTGCTAATGCAGCTTGTGCTCCAGTATAAACTTCCACAAAATGCAACATGAAAAAAAAAATGCTACCGGCGTCCAACCTACTTCTCTTGTTATTTAGTTAGCTTCAAATGAGGCTTAATGTTCACACAGTTTCTTTTTTACTGTCCCTCAATATTACAACATGAGTCCAGCGTTGCTCCAGCAACATACTAACACCAAATTCATGGCACGCGCACTGGTTTAAAGTTTGAAGTTGGCTCACGGAGAGCTGCTAAAGTTAGTGATCCATCAGTGAGCTTCAACTGTTACCAACCAGCCCTCATTGAAAAACCAGCCCAACCAAGAAAAATCCACACGTCATCAAAATCATGCCATCATGCTGGGTTGTCAATTTGTTTGTAGTTAGCCTCTCACTTAAGAATGAAATACACCAGGTCTGCATATGTCCGATTGTTTGGCCATTTATTTGTCTTTTCAAACAACAGTACAAGTATGCCCTGACACACTGAATTTCATTGTTACTTTGCACTGAGGACAAAGAACATGTGGCATTTCTTTAAGTCTATGTATGTGAGAGGGAATGTTTTTCTTTTTGTCTCTTTCAGTTCACCACACTATGGATTTTTACTTTATTCATGTAAGGATGTAGTTGTTCTTGTTAAGACTGGGTTCTGAACTTTGATACTTTTGTGGCTCTGACTGACTCTTGCATCAGTACTATCGAGTATTGAAAAATGCCTTGTACTATAATTTGTTAGCAAATTTCAATACTTTAGGAATAAATGTCTAAGTTGTGCTTTATTGTTTATGTTGTAAAACTGCTTTGAGTGGGAAAATGCCAGGTGCTGAAACATAAAACTAAAGAGTTGAAACGCACAAATTAAGTTTAACAACATTGTGTGTATGTGTATGTAAAAAAAAGAACTGAAAAATTAAACTAAAGACGTGTACAGTCATACATGATGTAGTTTTCATTTTGTTAAGATAGATTATATATCACTACTGGTATCAATTTTAAACAATACCCAGCCCTGTGTATGGTAGGAGTTAACATAGTGCTTGTGTAATATCCTCCTGTGGTCACATCTGCACCATCCACAGCACAAATTTATAAAGAACACAATGCGAAGTGCCAATCTATGTTTCACGAACTACATTAAGTATATAGCCTTTTTTTTAACTTGAAAAATCAATTACAGTGACATCAGGTAACAGTTTTAAAAGCTAGAATATTAAAAAATCAAACATATGAGGTACAAGGTAAAAGAAACAATAAAAAAAAAAAAGTACACAAAAATGGAGCTAGGGTGATGAAAAACTAGCAGAGTACAGAAAACTCACTCTGGTAGTTTCTAAATCCACTAGTAACTCCTGTCAGTTTTATCTACATTTCAGCATATCCAGTTTGAACACCAGGTTTTTTATTAGGGGTGATAAAGCTGAGCTTTAGAGAGAGGGGGAGATGAAAAGAGAGAAGGCAAAGACCAAACAGTTTTAAGACAGGGGGGCCCTCAGTTTGGGGAAAACGTACCGTTTCCCACATTGTAAAACTAAATATTACAAGGGTTTATTTTCACTCCTTATTTGGTATGACCTGGTTTTGATCACACTTACAAGGCCGTTTGTGTTTGTGTGTATCTGTGTGTGTTGTTTTCTTTGTTTATAATGTTTTTTATGTGCTGTGTGTTGGTATAGTGCAGAATTTTGAAGGCTCATGGTATGCGCACTGGGTGTAGCAGGCATTCGTCGCTGAGGTGGGAGAAAAGTTTATCTTGGCAACAGAGTCTGTGTAATGAAATGAAACAAATCCATCTTTCCAGCCTGTTGTGCCTGCATTTTCAGAAACATGACTCTTCATCAGCAGGAATGCAGGTGCTGCCCTCTTTGTGTGTGTGTGTGCGCGTACACGTGTGTGTCTGCTCATGTGGCTGTAAGGTTGCACTCAAGCCCCTGCACTGGTGTGTAATTACACTTCCTGTGAGGCTGGAGACAGCTGTTTCCTCTCCTCTTTAATCTCACAAATATATATGCACCATAAGAATAGTAATCAGACAAAGTAATTGGTTCGCTCTCAGGTTTTAAAAAATAAGTAAAGGCTGCATTTCTGACTGCGCTTTTGCATTTCACTACCCTTTAACTGTCTTTAACATTATATATTAATGTGGAAAACAGTGGCTTGCACTTTACTTTATTACTTTATTTACACTGCCCAACACATGCAAGTTAGTTTTTGAGTTTTATTTCAGCAGCATAATTTCTATTCTGCATGTAAAAGTAGAAAATAAAATACTTTTTGAAGTAAACTGCACCATCTAGATATTCCTGTGTTAAGCAAGTGCCATAAGAAAAAAATAGAGTACCATATTGATCATATTGGCAGAGTGAACTCAGCAGGTATTAGTTTGTTTCCACACATCAGAGGAAATACATGTGTGAGAACTCATGTCATTTTTTGTTAAGTATGTGCAGTAAAATGGATCCATTTGTTGAGATGATATTACCACGATCTCAGTGTAAGTTTCTGTTAGTAATTCCCATTATGTGTTAGCATAAAACTAACGGAGTAAGCACTAGTTATTTACGTCTATTTTTTCTCTTATTGCGTGCTTTCTCTTGTTGCTGTAAGGAACTCAGAATTGTGTTGGAATTGGATTTGGCCGTTTAATACAAAGGTTTGATGATTAGTTCCTTTTTTTCCAGTTCAGTGCCACACTAAACTTCTGCATCAACCTGCATGAGTGTGTTTTACCAGCAAGACTGTGAAAACATCAGATTTAGTAAAAGTGTGTGTTCTCATGCACATAGTCCAGATATAAAACCCCAGCGTAGTGCAGTGCAGGTGATGCGCTGCAGTGGCTGACAGCACAACACCTGTGCTCTGTTTCCATCACCCTTTGCTGTGATTTAGAGACTTGGTTTGAAAAGTTTACATGCTTTTCCATGGCAGGCTGTATTGTGATTTTGTGATACTTGAATAAATTTGTGTTAGTGGTTCATTTTGTGTTGTGTTTAAACCCCCAATCACTAGATTGCAGTGTTGTCTCTATTTTCACTGAACTGATGGTGTAAAAAAGTAAACTTTTTAAACTCAGATTTCATGCATATGAAGTGTGTTCTTTATGCAATGACAGTCTTTCCAAAATTACATAAAAAATAGCAATATATCACCTTGCTTACAGTGTTTCAATATATCAAAATATATTGAATCGTAACCCTGTATTGTGATTTGTATCATATCACCATATTCTAGTGTACAGTGACGCAAAAAAAACAAGAGCTTAAACTTGTTTAACAACCACTCATTTCACTTTTTCTGACTGGGTAACCACCAGAAAATGGTGTCACATGATTTTTTTAAGTGTGCCAGATCCACTTTATTTACAATTCCTTATTGTATTCCTTATTACGTTATTCCTGTACATTTTTGTGAGCTTCTATATGTTTCATCTTTGTGATGCACACTGACTGAAAAAAAAAACAAAAAAAAAACAACAACAACAAAGAACGACTGCTCAATTTGAAGAATTTAACATCTGGGGGGGTTTCTGATCATTTGAATCTTCAGCTCTCCTGCTCTGTCATACAAAAACATTGCTGTGTCGGATGCAGATTATAAAAGTAATTTTTACATCATGCTAGTATTGTTTTTTGATGACTGGAAATGCGTTTGTGATTATATTATTGCAGGGATACTCATTACTGCCAAAATATTTCAGTATAGTGGAGGAATTATGCAACAGCCCAACCCCCAGCCTTTTCAACATTTTCGAGAACAAATGTCTCCATATCCTCTGCTCATTCTGCAGCACATGTTACATAACACAGTAAGTGTTTTCCCAAAACTGCGCAGCCCCGATCCATGGATTTATGATACTGATATCCCTAAGGTATTGAGCAAAGCAAAGTTGATCGGAGGACAAACAGATGTGATGACAAAGGGAATCCCAGTGGTTTGATGCAATGTGTCTCAGGTCTGTGTGAGAGGAATGAGTGGGATGCGATGAATGCAGAGCCTGAGGAGCAGATGAGAGGGTCAGACCAGGTAATTAGGGTTGTAAATGATCCCAGGAGCTTAGGAGAGGGACATTCAGCTGGCCCAAAGGCTGCGGTCAGTTACATGCACACACAGTCTCAAACACCTCATTATCGCCCAGTTTCTTTATGCTTAGCTCATTTGTTTCTTCCCCGTACACAATGTTTAAACAGCTTTTTCACAGTCCTACACTCTCTCTGTTAAAAGTTTTCTCTTTTGTGCATACAGATTTTTCTTTTCTTTTTACTTTGTTGGAGGGGGGAGTGTGTTAGAAGGAAGTGGGTGTGTCTTGTTGCCTTGTGTGTGGAGTCACATGACAGGCATGGGTGGGAGGGGCAGGCAGGGAGCTTCCACAGCGGAGTCACAGCAGAGTTTGGCCTCTCACTGGAGTGCTGCACTTTGGCAGGGGACGACTCATACACACATACACACACTTCACACACGGTGAGTGTTTTGCATACCGGGAGAGTGTGTGTGTGTGTGTGTGCGTGCGCGCGTGGGGGTGTGTGATGTGTGCATTTTGTGAGAAAGAAGTTGGAAGTAGAGGGAGTAAATGTTGCTTCATTTTGTTCTCCCTTTTTTTTTTTTTTTTTTTGTTGCATGTTTCTTGTCTTCCCGGGAAGAAGAGATTTGATCATCTGTTGTTTTCACATATTTGATGAATATCTCTGCATGCCTTCCATACTTGACTGAGGAGCCCAGCTGTTTATATGTGTCTGAGTGTTACTGTTCAGTAGTTTAGTTCAGTGTCAAGCTTAACGTTAGAATCAGTGGGATTTGTCCGGACTGTGCGTAAATGCACCAGAAAGATAGTTGATTGTTGAGTCTCATTCCCAGGACGTCAAATACTGAGGTTTTGGGCTGGTGAAGCATCCCGAGCACAGCAAAATAGTGAGAAAATTAGGAAATACATGCAGAGGGCAGGGTCTCTACAGGTACAGCCACCACCACACACTTCTAATGGGTCATATGTGACGATTCAAAGGGATTATGTTCATATGAGTCTACACGTTTTTTTGGTTTTTTTTTTAACAAAAATGGAGAGTGTGTCTTTAATATTCATGATGGCTACAAAGGAGCCAGAGAAGCTTTTTCAGTTTCTGCATGCAGGTTTAAATGTTTGCCACTTACATGTGTGTGTGTTTCATGTAATTACTATTGTTCAGGTTTTGTATTCCCTCGGTCTCTCATCACCAAAATGTTGAGTGGTCTGCTCTTTGGCAAGCTTTGTAATCAATCTGTCTTTGCATAACACACATACACACACACACACACACACACACATACACACACACACACGTGTACACAGAGGGATGTTCCTTCATGTTTCAGCCCATACACTGTTTAAATGAGCATTTTTTCTACTTTTTTCATGTTTCCTCCCTCCTGACATTGTCCGAAGTGATCCATTACCACACCATGCAGCGAGAACTCAGGAAAGTGTGTGTGTGAGTGTGTGTGTGTGTGCGTGTGCGTGCGCAGCAGAAAGGTTAGCTCCATGCATGTGGTTAGTAGGCTTGGGAATCATTTAGTTTAGTTTCTTTGGAAAGTAGAGTGAAGGAATCCTCTAAGCAAATGGTAATCGGCGGAAAGTAGTCTGTATTCTTTTCCAGTGGGAAATGCTCAGTATCAAATTTTGACCAAAATTGAAGAATATGCTCTTTCTTTGGTTTGTTTTAGCTGTTTTATTCATCCCATACATCTTAAGTTTCACATTTTTTCATGCCTGCTTGTCTGTCTGTTAGGGCTGGGCAATATATTAATATTATATCGATATAGTGATATGAGACTAGATATCCTCTTGGATTTTGAGTTTTAAAGGCTGCATTTCAACAGTGATGCCATTTTCTGAACTTAACAGACCTCTGTACCTTTAACATTGAAGTATTTTGTCAAAAATATCATGATTATTGTCCGTATCACCTAGCCCTAACAATAACGTATTTATTTTTGTGTGTTAATACCAACCCCACAAATACTCACAAGTTCTGCATTCTAAATCTTACTAAGGTAAAGGTATGTAAGTATTAACTTTTAAGTAATCATTGCACAGTAAAATGGTCCCAATCAGTGATTTACTACAATATTTGCTGTTTTTGGATTGATATTAGTATTGGATTATGTTAACTGCTAACCACTGAGCTAATTTAAACTACTTTATGTACTGTTGGGTAGTTTAATCTACAGCAGTGCATCCTTGTCTATAAAATCATCACATGTTTACACTATTCGAGTATTTATGGTATGTTATTTTAGACAAAATATGTATATTGAGATACATAACAATAGAGGTATTATTATGTGCCATATTTTCCATCCCTACTGTCTGTGTTTTTAATTGAGACAGAAAGAGATTGTGAGGACTGGGTGAACTGGCTGATGTGGTAGCAGTTGGAACAAAGCTGAGCCTCAGCAGCATTGTATCGTCCAGACTTTGTTGTCTGGGGTTGACCTGAGGGAATACAAGGCACTGCTCTCTGACGACATCAAACCAATGGAAAACAGCAATCTCCCTTCACCTTTTTAGAGAGTCACCCGCCTCTGTTTTGCCTCACAAGCATGCACGCACACACACTTTGACACACACACACACACACACACACTTTGACATACACACAGAGCTGTTGAAAGGAGCTCTGTTGTGGCCCCTGTGCATTGCCAGGCGAGAACAGACAGTGGCCTTTCACCAGTGTTTGATGGGGAGCTGAAAAGGTCACCGTTACCTTCTGTATCTCGTGTGTGTCTGTTGCTCTCGGTGCAGTAAGATTATGTGTCTGTTGTGGAATTCAGCATCATGGCTTTGAAATGCAAAATATTTCACCAGTGTAACCGGAGCTCTATAATTGAAAATCGATAAGGTTTCTGCTTTGTAGCTTGACTTGCTGGTCATTCTCATGATAAAAACTTGAGTTTGCTAGTATGTGAAAGTACATCGAACGTGATTTGTGTTATTGTAAGAAAGGGTTGTAAAACATGAGGCATAAGACGTTGTGTTAAAGTTGTTGCTATACTTTTAAAACCTGTGGCATATCAGAAAAATTTAATTCAAGAAAAACAGCCAGTGTTAATTTTGTCAATGAAAATTATTATAAGTATTTGTCGATGATCTTTTATTTCATGATGAACAATATAAATGAAAAAATACTGAGAACAAAAATGACGATATGCAATAGTTGGCTCTGTATATCTATTCAGGGTAAATCACAAGTTTCATCACAATATATGATATTGTGTTGATCCTTTGAACAACAAATTGGTATTTATACAATATCACAAAGTCTGCCACAATATAATTTCAATTTGATTCAAGTTAGGAGTGTGATTACTAAATTATGATTTGACAATTTTCTGACTGAACTCTTCCAGACCTTGGTGATACAGACATGCCGTGGGAGTTTCAAAATACAGTCGTATCTTAAAGATAGAACCAAATAAGTCAATATTTTCATTTTACATTGATCATATTGGATCGTCAAACACTGAATTAATATATCGATCCAGATTGATGTATCATTACATCCCTCATACCTATGACTCAGGCATCATCCTTATATGACATAAAAGATACAAAGAAGTTGTACATTCTCAGCCTAGACGACTAAACACAGTTCAACGCTTGTACGCTTACTTCTCATTTGAATTTTTACAGCCAGGAGAAATATCCTTCAGCAAAATCCATTTCAGTATCATGAAACTGTCTGAGAAAATTATGACTGAAATTAAAACGGAGTTCTGCTCACTAAATCTTCACTCGACAAAAACAAAAGAATAAAATGTGACTTTAACTAAAAGCAGTTTTCTCAAAATCAACAGTGTTTACGGCCCCTCATCTGAAAGAACATAATATAATGTAGTAACAGCAACGGCCCTTAACTATTTCAAGTGTATGTCTCCTATTTAATCTGGATGTGATGCAGTCAAATGGTAGTAAATAAGAAGTGAATAAAACAGGAATTACACCTGGTTAACTGTCTCAGAAATCATGTTGAACACATTGTAGGACCTCGCAAATGATCACAGTTGGTAGTGAGGTCTGTTGAAGGATTTGTCTGCTGTTGTATTCTTGAGCTTTGTATGTGGGTCAGTCACAGTCCATAAATACTGCTCCAGAGGCCTGGAGAGGACCAGCACAACAGGATTTATATCACACACACACACACACACGACTGTGGAGTGTGTCAGAGAGACGAAGGACTCCCGCTGGCCGTGTTGTTGATAGAATGATGGACGTGTGTTTGTGCACATTCGCACATACACAGCAACATTTTATTAGTGGCCTTGGAGACCTTAAGCTTTCCCATCTCAACACTGAAAGAAAGTTAACCTCTTAGAATTAGTGAATGCACCTTTTTAGTTGGTTTAAGGCAACCAAGTGTTAAACTACCACGCCTCTTGTCTTGGTCTTGTCTTTGAGATGTTACAGTATTGGCAAGAGCATACAAGATATTTTTAGACTAATTTTACTAAGAACAATGGGCCTCCTGAGGTCATACAACTAAATGAGGAAAATCCTGTTTTATATGAGTTTGACTTCTTCTGACTGTCATCCCTGATGTGAGGTATGTGTGAGGACAGGGGTCAGATTCCTGAGCCCCCTGGCGCTGTGGACCCACGCTCGTTGTCAGCCAGCCATTTCACTGATACACTTTGACCTGCGCATGAAGATAAAGAACTACCCTGGCTGGCTACCAAAGCCTGGTTAATGACTTTAACATCTCTGTCAGTGAGCAGCTAGCAAATAATAGCTAGTTAACTTATTATTCTGCCTCTTTGCAAAGAAAATTGCCTCAGAAAATTGGCAACTTCCTGATTCATTTGGCTTTTGTGTAAACACACTCAGGGGTTAATGTTTGGCAGTCGCTCTGGGCTAGAATATTGCTTTGCAAGGATTAAAAATTAATGCCGTTGCAATGACACTTATGTGAGGAATGTAGTGTCACTGTGGAAAAGCTTTCCTTAAATGTAGATGTTCAGTTGGAAATTAAATAAATGAGCTGCAGATTGGTGAGTTAATCCACAGATTATGAAAAACCAGAGCACTTAACCTTATGAACTAACACTAGATCAGCCAAGGTGGTCATTTTGATCGTTGTCAAATTTCTAAATAGTCCTAAATAGACTGAATAGTCCTAATCAGTAGAATAACACCAATGGCTTGCGGACTTTTGCGTTAGAGCTCTTAAAGCTTGACACAAAGTAGCCTTACTTACTATAAATAGTGATGTTTCTACTTTTTTTTTTGGCTTTATTTTTTACTTGTTTCCAACCTTTTCTCCCAAGCTATGATTATTTTTTGTGGTGGCTCTATAGGGAATTTGTTATTATTCATGTTAAAAAAAGATGTTTATGATCTTATAAAATACATTTCACTATTTCTCGCTCTGAGTTATTGTAGATTAATGGGATCATTGATGGTTATCCTACAGGAAAAGACTGCTGTGCATGTAAATCATTATGCTTTAATATACACAATGGCTTTTTCATTGAAACAGAATGACAGAATAAATGCATAAATCTTCTTATCTGGAATTTCTCCTGAGAGATTATAGAGTTTAGCATTCAAAGGTCAAAGTGACCACTCACAGCACTTCTAGTAGTTATAAAACTCTGGCACTTCTGGGCTGAGTTGCACCAACAAGAATTAATTTTAAAAACCAATCACAAATCATGTTTAACTTAAAATTATGTTGCACCAAACTTTTAAACTAGCTAAAAAAAATAAGATAAAATTTAAACCTCAGATTAGTTTTTACTCTAAACCTGCACCAAATTTTAAACTTGAATTTAAAATGTGATCCAGTATTAACTTTAAATGGAAACTTAAAGTGGTTTGAATTAAATTAATTAAAGTAGCTGCCTTTTTAAATGGATTGAGAAAAATAATCAAGTTACTTTTAGATAGTTAAGAGACAGACTCAACCTAATTGAGTCATAAGAAGCGTCTCTTTCTGTCACTCTAGTTTATAGGAGAAATTACAACTTCTCTGCTGATCCATCAAGATTATAACTAGTTAACAAAATGTTAACTATTTAGCTAGCTAACAAAATGTATGACCTACAAATGCTCAACATGCTGATTAAAGTGCATTTAATTTTGGTTTACATCACTAAACTTGGATTTGAGATTAGTTTTTTAATTGTGTAATTGAGCTCTGCATAATTTTAAATCTGGACTTACTCATTTGTAACTTAGTTTTGTTAATCTCTGCTCAGAATTTATCTTAAGCTGAATTAATCTTTGTTGGTGGAACCCAGTCCTAGTGTTAAATCTGGCAAAATGCACTTTGTTTCAGTTGAAGAACCTTTTTCTTGTGAGCTGCTTGGTGTCAGAGTGCAGCTGAAGAGCCTAGAAAGACAACAGCTCTCTTGTGCACCACCGCAGTTGGAGACTGAACACATTCCTCTGGCAGTCTAGACAAACCTGTGGGCTTCTACTGTCATTACTGCAATTTACAAACATTTCTCAACTGCCTGCAAAGTAACTGTGGAAGCTACTTGTACTGACATGGATACAACGTGGGCTTTATAGATTCAAAGTACCAAGACTGTTAGAGCTCGAGTAGCATTGGTTTGTTGCTGTGAGGAAGCGTCAGGTAGTTGTCATACACCTTTAAGACCTGTATAAGAAATCTGCACGTTGTACACAGACATACATCATACATGTTCTGAATAGAAGAAAGCATACACTTACATGACACACGCACACACGCGCACATGGTCCAGTGCCAGGTGACACGATGAGTAAGCCGGACCCTGCAGGGGTCAAAGGGCACATTTCTCCAGAGAGCTGAACGATGAGGACTCTGGGAACTGGGCCTTGCTGCCACAAACACTCTGACTTTAATAACACAACAGGCCATATTTTCACTGCCACCACCCCAATTTCCCCTTTTATTAAGGGATTCACTGTCAGAGGGTGGGAAAAAGTGTTTGGGTGTGTGTACATGCATGTGTTTATGTCCCTCTCTTGGGTCTGTCCCAGACCCATGTGGTCTGGGGTATCTAATTGATTCTGTGCTGGAGGGCTGCTTGGCTTGATGTAATTTAATGATCGCATGCACTGTATTCTCAAGTTTTTCAGTTGTGTTTGCACAATATCCTCCTCTTAGGAAAAATCAACTGTAAGCTCAAGAATCATTGGAAGGGCCTCTCAGAAACCTTTTCTGATTTTTATCACATTGAGTAAGATTTTTAGCAGCCCACACACTTCTGAAGAAGCATCTGGGTCACCGTCCAAACAAACGTAGCCAAGTTAAGATGAGACAAGACTGCAAACCTCCTTTGTCCTGTCTGGGAATGTAAATAAGGGACAAGAGGAGCAGATGTTCTTAAAGAGGGCCCATAAAAAGATTTTTAGACCAGAGCAAAGATTTAAACGACCCATTTAGTGGATCAGTCCACTAACGTGTGTTTGATATGACTTGACACAAAATCCATGCATTCAAGCTACGTCTCCACTTGGAGGGATTTGTGCATAGTGATGGACCTGTTTTACACTCAGCTGTGTTTATTTTGTCGAGTTTGAATGAAGCTGACGATGATATTAAAATTGAAGATTTTCCAAGGGAGTCTGGTTAGTTTGGTGAGCGCAATAAAACAGCTGTTTCTGGTTTAACAGAACTTACCTTATGTCTTAGGTGTAGCAGTCCTTTCCATACCGATATAAAACATCATAGCTGTGCTAGGCCAATATCGAGCTGTTAGCATTAGCTAACATATAGATCAGTCTGGCTCTAGTAGTTGATTGTTACTATTAAAACGAAAAAACAAAAATGCAGTTGTGTATAATGATTTTCAATATTGCTACAATAATCGAAAATAGGCTAAATGTAGCCCACTCACTGATAACATGTATAAACAATTGTGTGACTCATCTTGGTGACTCATCCTTTTTGACAGAGTTTATAGACCGTTGTTTAATTTTCTTTCAAGCTGAGTGCTCTCCCTGTAAAAAAAAACAACATAGCTTTATGTCATGGCTCATTAAAATCTTATAAAATCATTGTTACTTTCTACATATTGTATCGCACAGCCAGAAGAGGGTCTAAATAAAGAGAAAGCGTTTGCAGAGTTTCAGTGAGTGAATCACTCTTCTAGGTATGAACTTCTCTTGGTCATAGTTTCCAGTCCTTCTTTTTCTCTGGATTCCTCTGTTGTGATTCAGGTCAGTTTGTACAGAAGGTCAACCCACTGGGTTGTCATACAGGGACTAACCCCAGCGCAATTCTTTTCCAACCTAAACTGGGAACGTGACCTCTGACCTGCTCGCCACGCTGTCAAGATCAACACCCTGGACAGCTGAGGCATGGCTCAGTGGTTTTGACCACATCTCCACTAAACATAGACGACACAGTCACAGCGTTCTTCATAGTTCTTCGTAGCTTCAGTGCAAACAGGGACAAGTTTAGCTGGTTTCAACTGTATTTACATCCCTGTTTTGAGGTCTGTGTGTAGTTAGTGAGGAATGGCCCAAAAGTGGAATGAATCACAAACGCTTTTCCCCACGCAGTTTTTTTTTTTTTTTTTTCATTTTTGTCCACTCCTCCTCAGCTCCACACTCCTTCCTCTTGTCTCCTTTTCCTGACCTTATCTTTTTTACCTCCCCTCGCTCAATAGTCCGCTTCCTTTTTGCTTCTCCTCTTTATCTCATGACTCTCCCACCACTCCTGTCTTCTGTTAACTCTTCTTGACTTCATCTTTTCTTGCTTTTTTTTCCATTGCTTTTGACTCATGCTCCTTTCTCCTCCTTGCTCTCGTCCTTCCTCTTTTCTCCACTCCAAAATGCTTCGTGGTAGGGGAGACTGCTGGTCATATTTACAAAAAACAAAGTAATTTGATACTGCTGGAAGCAAGAAAAAAAATATTCTTTAGTGCCTGTAATTGAAAACAGGATCACACAAGCCCAGTGAGTCATTCTCTGCTTTCCAATTTCTAAAATTAATTTTGCTTTCTTACAGACTCAAAGGAAATACATTATCCATGCCATCCCATAACTGGACCCGATACAGGGGAAAACCTTTTAGAAAATAGCGCTGAGGGATAATTCACTCTTAAATCAATGATGCATTGTGGACCTTGGTGGTGATTTATAGCCCCTGAAAACATGGTTTTGAATCTTGAGTATTTAATCTGCTTCATCGGGCCTGTGTGGGTGTAGTTTGGTCAGATTTGACTGATGGTGATGGCAGCACAAGCAAAAAACCCTGCAACTGTCATCACATTTTGATTCAAATGTTGCTTTAGTGTTTTTTAGTGCATAGACATACATGAGTGTCCCTTTTTCCTTTACCAAGGGGACTTCAAGCCAGTGAGAAGAGCACAGAGATACAAAATGCAGAATTTGCTCAAATTAATAACCATTAAATTGTTGTAACTGACGAAAAATGAAAAACCTGAAAGCTGTTGCACAAATGATAAGCACATAAGCTTATAAATTGCAGATTTTTCTTCATATAATGTTACCTGAAGGTGAGTTTGTAGTTGCACTGCTGCATGCATGGATTCTGAAGGGTCACAGAAAACAGCGTAACACTGGCTGTAGGCTGAACACTTGTCCTTCTCAAGTTCTTACTTTAATATAGTGCATAATTATTTAAGCTTGCAGTAGGCATGTTATTCCCTTAAAATTGTAGTTGAAATAACTTAATTTTAATATTTATGGGAAGGGTTTCTTTTAAGAAGTGTCATGTGAGCACCCACCTCTTGTATTGAGTTTTTCTTTCTTCTTTAGTTATTTATTTTAAATGTCGGTAAGGTTTCACTTTGTCAGGTTTAATATATTTTCTAAATTGGTCCAAAAGTGTAAAATGCATGTGCATATTTGGTGCGTCATTCAGTGGGAAGGCCTCGCAGAGTGATGCAAAGGAGTAGAGAGAGAGGTGGAGGATGTTGCATTGTGTCTATTCAAATTGCCTGCTGCAGCTTTAAGCAGAAGACTGGCCATTGCAGCCTTTGTTGTACCCTTCAGTGTTCATGTATCTACTGTCACTGAGTTAGCACGTGTTTGTGTACGTCACCAGTGAGAAGGACTCAGCTGATAGTCTCCTCAAACACTGGGCATTTTAGCATATTTGATAAACTGCTGCTGACATATTGAAGCCAGATCATTTGGCCTGTGGCTGAAAGAAGCTCATTGAACACAGATCATTGCCTACCATGTTTACAGTATGTAGTGTGCTCTCATTCATTTTTTGACCTGGCATGAACCTGTAGTTTCTCAGTCAAGCCAGTGTTTTGACTGGCCTGTGTCTGCTGTGGGTGATGACCACCAGCCAGACATTTTTCATGTGGAGGTCAAATGTCTTTTAACATTTATAGGGTCATGCTCCAAGCAGCTGTCTCCTGACACCTGTGTTTACTGGCTAAGAACCATAATAGGTCTGCAGCACATTGGCAGGGCATCACGGAAGAGCTGAATGTCTAAATACCTCTGTTTGATAGATGGTCAGTTAATCCAGATGTTTTACAATAGGCAACTCATGAGTCAGGGTTCCACATTAACTATGGCCCGTGGCCACAAAAAGCTACTCTGTGGCCACCAAATATTAGGGCTGGAGTGAATTCGATACTATCACATTACTTGGGTTCAGAGCCAATATATATTGTTATTCTTATGTATTGCGATTCAATATTATCACACTTTTAGAGACTGTATATCATGACTGATATTTCCAACAACAGGGTGCATCATCTCAGTCAGTCTTTCTGAGTTTTATTTCAGCAACATTGTTGCTCTACAGCATCTGCAAGTAATAAATAAAATGCTAGTGCTACATTAAGCTGTTGTTAGCTTGCTCATCAAGCTAGTCCCATAAGAAGATAATCAATAAAATAAGACATAATGAATAGAGCCCCTGAAACTGCACACAACAATTAATAAAGAATAAACAAATAAAGAAAAATCAAATCAGAAATTATATATATAAAAAAACATGTTGTTTTATGTTAAGTGTGTGAAATACAGTAAGTCCTTTAAAGATAATATTGCCACCATCGCAATGCTAATTTCTATGAGAGCATTAATGGGAAATCCCATTATGTGTTAGCATTGAGCTAATGGACTAAGTGCTAGTTAATTACATTAATTCAGCAATCCAAAAAACAATTCAGGACTTGAAAAAAAAAAAAAAAAAAAGAATCATGATGCTTAAGAGAATCCTATTTTTCTCGCAACCCTATATATAGTCTTACTCAAATATTCCAGTTTTATCCTCATACTGCAAGGCTTTGCCAGCACATTATTACAGTTCCACAATGTACAGTAATGCGGCGTCACAGTTGATAAAGGCTGTGTAGTTGTGTTAGCTTGTCTTCTCTGCATTATTTTGACACATTTACATTTGGACCACAAAAAAATGTTCTTTGACCACCAAATTTAGGTGCTTAATGGCCTGTTGGTCCAGTGCTTCAGAATATTTGCATCTATCCCGGAGTCCTTCACCAGCCTGCTTTTATTGTCTCTTAAAACAATAGAATTGGCACAGTACGCCGTATTTACAGCTTGACGTTCTCATTCAACATTGCTACATTGTCAGATTTGTAGTTTACTGAAACTGGCAGGACTGAAACTGTTTACTACCTGTAATGAAAGTGATTTATTTTCATTGTTTGGTTCGGTTTCCCACAGTAATGGTCCAGGACTTTGTGTTCTTTCTGTGTGTGTTGTGTGTTTGCCAAGTTGTTTACAGTGTTTGACTTTACTTTGACTTGGGCAAAAGGACTGTGTGCGTTCATGAGGGACAGTTAGTGATGATCTGAGGAGTGTCGCTGCTTCTGTCTGGGAAACCAGCTAGTTAAGATGCAGAATTCACAGATGGATTGACACCCTTTCTGTCTCGCTTCCATTCACTCTGTCTTTTGGGGGTTTTGGTATTTTTCCACTCTTGCCAGGAGATTGGTGTGTGCTTACTATTTGTTAAACAGAAGAGACAGCTTGTTAACACAATAGATGTGGTTAGCATTGTTCTCATGACCCTACAAGGAAATGAGCCACTCGTTTCAGGACAAGACCTCATATCAAATAATGGTACTGCATTGGTTTGTATACATAAAGCTTTCAAAAATTTAATTGAGATTAGGCGCCAGATCACAGAGCCACTTAGACTTGGTCATGACCAAAGAAACTCTCGCGGCCACATTGTGCATTTTATCACTGATTAGATGAATCCAGGTAACATCCATTATACCTTATTTTTACGCTTACACTGATAACAAAATAGAAGGTGAGAACACTATTGTATTAATAAGTACTGATACTTTTTCAATACAATGTGTTTTAAGTGATGTAATAAAAAAGATTTGCTCATTCAAGACTTCAGTTCAGTCTTTATTGTCTTCTTGAAATTTGGCTTGCAGCAGAGAAAAAACAATGTTCAGTAGGGCTGCAACAATTAATCGATTATGCAATTATTGAATTAGTTGCTAAGCATTCTGATAATTGATTTTTCCATCTGAGTACTTTTTTAAGAAAAACAAGTCAAAATTCTTTAATTCCAGCTACTTAAATATGAATATTTTCTGGTTTCTTTACTCCCCTTTAACAGCAAACTGAATATTTTTGGGTTGTGGACAAAAAAAGACATTAGAGGACATCACCCTGAGTTTTTGGAAACACTGATCACATTTATAGACCAAACAACTAATCCATTGATCAAGAAAAGAATCTACAGATTAATCAACAGTGAAAATAATCATTAGTTGCAGCTCCAGTGTTCAGTGATTTTTTATGTACCAGCACAGTGTGCAGGTTGTTAATTAAAAAAAGAGAATTGTATTATGGCAACTCCAGTGGATAGTGGATCAATAATTAGTTAATTTCTTTGTCAGTAAAATGTCAGAAAAATATTTTAAAAAATATTTGAGCAATGTTTGCCACAATGGCGACGTCTTTAGCTGTTGTTTTGTCCAAAAACACAAAATCCAAAGACGTTCTGTTCAGTCTCAAAAAGAAGTGCAGCAAATCTTCACAACTGAGAAGCTGAGACCTTTGATTGTTTGGCATTTTTCCTAGAAAAGATGATTAAATGAAGAAAAGATGCAGATCAAGTTTCTGTGAAACAACTAAACCGTTAATCAGTCCATTGTTTCAGCTCTGAAAAAGATGTCACTTTAGATTAACCATCGTTTTAAAAGAGAAGGAGGATGAAGGTTATTTTTTTAGTGTATTGTAGATGTAGCTGCTATTGCATGATATTTGAGTATACTGAACTCAAGTGTCTGTCAACCTCATTCATTCATTTACGTCCCTTCCCTTTGATTCTTTGCTGGTCTCCTGCTTTAGGTGAGGCTCAGTTATCACAGACTTGTCTGTCAAGGTGTGCTAGCCCCTAGCCAACATCTCTGTTTGCAGCACATAGCTTTCAAACCAAAGAGAGAAGGACTGACATAAATAGTGGCAAGTGCAGGGCGGAGATAAATCAAATCAAAAGGAGTGACTTTAGGAGAATTTTAAAAGGGATGACAAATGTTGAAGATAAAAGCCAGATGAGCAGTGGGAGAGAGGAAGACGGTGAGTCAAACAGGAGGGACAATAGAAAACTAAGAGATGGAGCGTAGAGGGGAAACTGACGACAAGAGAGATAAGAGAGAATCAGCATGCAGGGAGGGAGGAAAGGGTGAGGTTGAGAGAAAAAGACACGAGCAGAGGTACGGGAATGTGGGAGGTGCAGAGGGGAGAGGTGGAGGGCAGTAAGTCGCAGTAAGTTGCTGACTGACTGCTGGAACAGGATGGGGAAGTGGTGAAGGAGGCCAGGAGAGCTGCTTCCATAGGTGGGTCTGCATGACACATGCACACGCACACACACACAATGGAGCACATTATAAAAGCAAGACTCAACGTTGAACACGAGCTTGTGTTCAGTTTCCACAGCAGTGTTATTCTTCACTGAATTTCTTCCATTAATCAGCGCGGTGCCAGTCTGTGGTGCCCTGAGTGATAGGAGTGGACTGGCTAGTTGTCTGGACTTCTTCTCCTCATGGCAGGCCAAGTGTTGTAGAGTAAAATTTATGGCTGAGCTGGAATCCAATAGCTGTCTACTTCTTGGCAGCCAGTTCGGAGTAACAGTCTTTGTGAATGTGTGTTCATGTTTTCATGTGCTTGTACTGTACATGTGTGTGCCTACAGGTCAGCTATGTGATCAAAAAAGGAGTGAATGATGTAGAAAAAATGTCCAATTGTTGATTATTTTGATTGATTCACTCCGGCTGTCAGCGGCTCTAAACTCCTGGAATCAGACCCAGGAAGTCCAAGAGTAGTGCCGAACTGTAGATCAGTTGTTGGTCAGTTGATCACCTTCACCACAGAATGTATGAATGTCTCTTTTCTTAGTAAAACATCAGCAATGGTATCGTTAGATACTGTGTGTGTGTGACCCTGCCTAGCTGTGCGAGTGGATCAGGTTTCAGCCTCTTTTCCACCCTCACATTAACAGGACAGTAACACTGCGCCGTGCAGAGCGAGGGAAAGGGAGGCCTTGTGAGGGGTAGCAGCTACATGAATGGCTTTACATACAGTCGCAAACACACACACTGTAAATTCTTCACCTACGCTAACTTAACACATTGTTTAGCAGCACTACAGCTATTTTCCGCATGCATATTCATGACTGTTAACATACCCGAGTGAACATATTAAACGTTGAATATTTATTCTAGAATTGGACACACATCCATAAGCATTCCACGGAAGGACATTAAGCTAATCATTACCAAAACAAACTGCAGGGATAACCTCCTGCCAAGTGCAAAGTACTTTAATAGCACAGAGTATATTTTCTTATAGTTTTCTGTTGAGTCAATAGTCTGTGTTGGCAGGAGACCAGCCATCCCCTCTGTTTGAAAGTCTGGAGGTGGTTTTAATAGGTGTGTGTGTTGTTTGATTATAAAAGCAGGCTAGAACAACTAAACAGATTTATCAGCTGCTTCAGTTCCACTTCTCCAGCAGGTGCAACTATAGTACTGATGAGCGGGCAGTTTACCAAGTTTTTTGGTGTCTATTGTAGTCTGGATACTTTTTCAAAACCATGTGCTTAAAAACAATACAATCCTCACATTTGATAGTATCAAAAGTACTGAAGCTATAAAAATAGTCCTCATTGTCAGTCTTTATTGTCCTGCCCAATATTCCATAGTGTTCAGTGACTTTTTCTGTACAAGCACTAGAGTCGGGTATCGGTGCTCAGTACCGTTAAAATATTGATTGAAATAACCGAGTAGTATAAACACTTCTCAGGTCAAACAGTGCTCATTTTCAATCCTTTTTGTTCCCAGATCTAGAGAAAATAACTGTTTATATGTTGCCAATTACCACAAGTGTTGTTTGATCTAATGTGACGTGTGATTGGCTCGCTACTGCAGCAGCTACAACTCCTACAGACTCTGGTGTGGTGAAGTCAAGCATAGTGTATTTGACGAGTACTTCATTTGATACCTTTTTACTAAAAACAGCCAATTCTATTAGTGTTAGTATCACTTTAAGGGTACTGGTATTTTTTAAACAGTACTCAGCCCTAGTCAGCACTGTGTACTGGTTGCTAATTTTAAAAAATGATGATATTTTTTTGCCAAAGACTTTTTCTTTGTGCTGTAGTATTGAAAAGAGGTATCGAGTTTAGAGCTGGTGACAGTATGGATTTTTTTTCTGGTCACAGTGAAACATATTTCAGGAGGATGGCAGTAACCAGAGAATGCCCAAATATTTATGTTTTATTGGGCCTTATTAAAGGATACAGTTAAAAGCGTAGCGTAACTCCCTTAAGAAATAGGACAGTGCGTAGTAAGTGCGTGCATCATGCAAGGGAGGAACAGAGAGCGAAGAGCAAACTGAGTGACGGTGCTGCTCACAGTGGAGCAGAAACTTAAACTTAGCACTTAGTTGTCCATCTGGCAGTAAACATACTGTTCAGGTTACAGTCAGTCAGTTAATAAATGTTACTGACTGTTACCGGCTGTGTTACTGACCTGTTGTGTCACTGCTGCTATACACATCACTTCCTCGTCTTACTCACATGACCCGTTTTTCATATTCGCACCATTGCTAATCAGACATTTATCTGTCACTTCTCTCCACCCCCATTCCCTTCATACCCTTAATCTCTTCATATCACACCTCATCTCATCCGTCAACCTTCTCTCTCATCAGGGCCGGAGGTGATTCCCAGCTACAGCAGCAGTGCCATGTCTGAGGCGGTGGTGCCGGAGGCTGTGGTGCCCCCAGCAGTGGGTGGCCTGTATGGGGAGAAGGCCGGTGGCCCTGTGGTGGACTTCAGTTACGTGGGGATTGATGCCATTCTGGAGCAGATGAGGAGGAAGGCCATGAAGCAGGGCTTTGAGCTGAATATTATGGTTGTGGGTAAGTAGTGAATGTTGTACACTAGCTAGTTTGAGTTTTTAAGTTTGAGTTATATTGTCCAGATTTGGTTTAAATGAGCATGCATATGTAAGACAGCACATTTGCCTCACAGCCAGACTTTTGTGGACTCAAATCTTTGATTGTTTACTTTTCACACGCACACACACAGACATGCCTTTTAGGCATTAGAAATATTCCTGCCATTGCCCTAAGGCTGTGGGTGGATATTTACAGTAGGATTGCTCAGAGAGGATGAACTTCTCCATGTGGACCAATGAAATGTAAATTAATAATTCAAATTATGTTTATGTCCACTTCCAACATAACACGTTATTCGCTGATTTTGGTGAAACTCTATCTATTACTCTTAGAAAATATTTTCTGGTCTTCCTTGTGATATCCTCCAGCTGCTCGGCATTAACTTTCAGAGAATTATGCTACAGATTTCCTGATTGCTGGAAAGATTTACATGTTGTTAGCAGCTCCTGTAGACACTATTTGGCTAGTTAGCTCAGAGATAGGACTGACAATAGATAGACTGCAGCACTGCTTCTGAGCACCATCTTTGCATGAAAATAGCAACAATTATAGGGCACTGAATTTGATTAATTTACTGTTTACCACAAATGAGGCAAGAATAAATTTGAAATTAGTGTTTCTGGGGATTGATTGCGGTACACAAGCACACAACTTCATAACTTTATTCACTGACTTTGGTGAAATTGGATCAGAGTTTATGGGTAAAATATTTTTTGGTTTTCTCTCTGATGTCCTCCGGCTGCTCTGCCTCAACTTTGGTTGATTTTATTGAGTCAGATACTTTAGCTGTTAATGCACACCGGGGAAGTGCAAACTAACCAGCAGTGGCAGTTAGTTACATTAACATCGAGTAAAGATATCTGTCCATCAGTTGAGCAACAGCAAGACATCGGAGGAAAAACCAGAATATGTGAAACTCCATCACAACAAAAAAAAAGCACTTTATGAGAGACATACGAAACACAAACATAATCCTGAGTGGATTGGTTGCATGAAGCCAAGTGGGTGGGCATACTGTGCAAGCTGTGCTGTGCCTGGAGTGGATGACCAAAAAAAGTTACAAGATGTTTCAATGTCAGCTGGTCGCATCAAGTTGTCGAAAGGTTTTATTTGAAACTTTGGGCATGTTTAATATGATAATCCAGCATTGCAACATTATATTTTGAAAATAAGGAACAGTATAAAACATCCCTTCTAAATGTTGGGATTCTTGCTGATTGATGGTTGTGAAGGGACATGTCTGCCTGCTTCAGGAATTATACTTAAAACCTGACATCACTGGGATGTAGGCATAATAACATACTGTAGAGTGAAAAGGTGGATTTTAATCATGAAGATGATTTCTCTCTCTTTCTCTGAGCCTTGTCATCAAATGCAGACTATATAGTCCATTTTACATGCATCAACCTGGTTACTGTTACACTTAAATGTATATCTCAAAACATCTTCAGTCAGCTGTTATAACGTGTCCTGTTATTCATGTTTTCTCTCTAATCAAGTTGTGACATAAAACAGAGGCCTCAAACTTATTTTAATAAGCAGCCACACACAGGCAGAACTCTTCTTCTTACTGAGTCCTCATCGCTGTGATGAGACACCTTTAAAACAAGAGCTAATTACACACACACACACCTCATAGTAGACAGGGCACCATAAAACCCACACCACCTCCCTGCTGTGTGTCTCCTCTAGATGATGTCGTGCCGGTTGGTCTGTGTTTCATCCTCAAATAAAAAAGCTTGCATAAGAAGCAGCCTCAGGGTTGAGATTGAGTTGTGGAGGCAATGGAAAATAAAACTAAACAAATTTGGTTTCCAGGTGGTTTTTGCATTCAGGTGAAATCATATTCAGTGCTGGAAAGAGTTATGCTTTGTAGAATTGGGTGATTGGTTTAGTAATATCTTTATGTTCGAGAGCTTTTTAAAAATTCATATATAGTAGAGGACTAAGCACTGTATTAGCTTGATGACAAACAGTGAAAATAATGTACTCAGAGTCCATTTTTTTCTCTTTTATTGGGCAGAAGTGGGAGTAAAAGAGGGAAGGGAAAATGCAATCTGTATCTGATGACAAAAACACATGGATAATCTTTCCGGGTGATCTTTGTATCTTTTATCATCAATACTATGAACATATTTAGTCAGTCTTTGTTTGCTAATGAGCTTGTCTGCTCCTCATCACGAGGAAAAGGTTTTCACCAGATGGGTTTAATCATAGTTTTAAACAAAATCGTCATGTCAGTGGCGTACCACATGTGCAAACGTGGGACTTTGGCTCCAGATTACTGTTCGTGATGGTTGTTAGCAGGAGAATGTTGGACCGAGACACTTTGGGAATCACAGCTGTCACAGAAACGGTGAAAGCTGGCAGCATCAGTGCTGCCAAAGCTTTAAATCTGATAGTTATGATCAATTCTTCCAACCAAAGAATTAATCAGAATTTGCAGCTGCTGATGCTTCAGCGCCGGTTGTAAAGATCCACATTTGCATGTAACCTGTGGGCGCTGACCGCCTGTACACATGACTGTGTTTGAGTGTGCGTCTCCATAAATCAGAAAAGGTCTTGAGGTTGACTTGACCTGAAGTTGAACTGTGAATGTTAGCTGCCCAACTTGCCCCTCCAAACTCCTCTTCATTAACCTGTGGGCATGTTAGTGTGATGTGCAGGGGTCACAGATGGTCCCTTCATTATAAACAGACAATTAATTATGACTCATGGACTGAGAGTCTAGCTGGTTCATCAGCATCTACACTAAAGTCACCCTCAGTCCATCTTATCCACAAGGAGAGTATTATATCAGCCAGCTGCAACATGACCTAACTGTATGATCATGTCTTTACATGAAAACAACAACTGTTTAATCATATAGTTTCCCCACAATAGTGTTGCAGCTTTAACATTCATTCTTGCTCCTTTCTGATTCACTGATCACAGAGTTTGATGTTGAAGAAAGATATTTATTAGGCTAAACTATGGCTATTTTACACAGGTATACTGATACCAGTTTTTTTCCCAGGAGGCCCACACTCCTCTGTCTCAGGCTGACCCTGATATTCTTACCCGGACCATAAACAATCACTTCTTATGCCTAAAAAGAATCGGCGTCTCTACATGCAACAACTGTCAGTTGAATAGATTTTCTTAGCACAGATTTGAACAGTTTGTGAACAAAATTGGAAAGCAATGAGCCTTTTACATGCATAGAAGAAGTCTTAGATCTTTTACTTCAGCTCATGGAAAATGGGACCAAAAATAAGTGTCGCGTTTCTGTTATCATTGAGCATATATAGAATAACAATATAGAAATACCCAATCTTCTTGCTGATTGTCTTGTTTTGCTCATGTAGGTCATATAGAGGCATCTGTATTAAGGGTTAGGGACTGTTTCCTAACTAGTTAACATTCATCGTAGGTTTAAAGGACATATTGCATTACAACGTACAGATGATTCTTTAATTCTGGTCACCTCTGTGCACATTAATCCAAGCCTTCAGACTGTTTGAGAAACAGACAGTTAACCTCAGGGTCCAATCTGTCTCGCTAATGGTATGTTTGGGTTGTTGTCATGTGTACTGATGGCTTTGCTGGCAGTGTTTGTGCAGACAGACACCTGCAGCTCGTCACCGCCTCGGACAGCCTGGAGTCGTCCTGAGTCGTGGTAAAATAATCACTGAATCTTGTTTGGGTTTATCATGGCTCCAGTGTTAGGATGTGTTGACTGCTGGGTACCTGCAGCGTAAGCAGTCACCGTAAAAAAAAATTTTTTTTCCAATCTTGTGGTGTGTTTGTGTGTCTTTTTCACTGTCTGCCTCTCCGACTGTGTGCTTACAGGACAGAGTGGCCTGGGAAAGTCGACTCTGATGAACACGCTGTTCAAGTCTAAAGTCAGCCGTAAGTCAGTGCTGGCCACAGCCCAGGAGAAGATCCCCAAAACAATCGAAATAAAGTCCATCAGTCATGGTATGAAACTCTTGAACCCCTCGACTCTTCTCTGTGCCTCTTGTGTTTTCTGTCAGTCTGTATCTGTCAAACAAAATACCCAGTCTTGTGCTTTTTTTCTACCCTTACTGTATTTATTTACACCTTTCCCTTTGTCAGCCATGATCTACTTATTGCTTATCTTCTCACACGAAATATTTGTATTATAGCATGATGCACATGTAGTACATAATTCTTAAATTTGCTATTTTGTTACATTGTATCTCTTTTATATTTTTTCTATATATATTGCTGTTAAATATTGGAGAATAGGGCACGTTATTGATGTATTGTTTCTGTAGTAGAATTTATAATTTTTAGATACTTCTTAATTTCTTCTTTCTCTAACCTTATATATTTTTTCTATTCTTAATGGGAGCAACTTTAATTATGCCCAAAGTACTTCCGATTCCAATATTTAATGTACCTTATCCTTCTGTCTGTCTTCTAATTCTCCTAGATTACTGTAATTATGGCTGAAACAATCTCTGAAGCCTCCCAAAACCAGCCCAGTTCCAAATTTGGCTGCTGTTTTGAAAATTTATCATCAAGCTACATTTCTGTACTGCTATCTACAATGCCTGGTTCAGTATCAAGATGAAACCAATCCTATATCTGCGTCAGGGCCCTACACTGATGTAAAGCATTTATCAGATAAGCAAATTAAGAGCTGAATCATGCTTTTTACTTCACAATGGTCGAAGGAAACATTACACAAGTTAAATTATACAAACTAAACAAGCTTTCCAGACTGAAGTCCTGAAGTCATGTAAGCTCACTAAGAATAATATGATTGATGATATTATCAATATTAATAATAATTACTAATCATAAACATTCTTTGTGTGCAGATATCGAAGAGAAAGGAGTGAGAATGAAGCTGACAGTCATTGACACACCGGCTTTGGAGACCAGATCAACAATGAGAACTGGTGCGCTGTTCTACCAACACTGTGTTGACTATATAAACGACAAGACTTAAACTGTGCCTAACCAGATTGTAACCCTCCCTTTCTTTTCCTGTTGTTTTACATTTCCTGTTCCTGTGTCTCTATATCTTATCCATCTACCCCGTCTCTTCCATTTTTGCCTCTGTGTTGCTTCCTTCTTTCTTTTTATATCTGCCCATCTCTTCCCGTTACACTCCCCCCTCATCACCCCCTCAACTCATCCCTGCCCTGGTCCAGCTGGCAGCCCATCATGAAGTTCATTAATGACCAGTACGAGGCGTACCTCCAGGAGGAGATCAACATCAACAGGAAGAAAAGGATTCCAGACTCCAGAGTCCACTGCTGCATATACTTCATCCCCCCAACAGGACACTGGTGAGGATACATTCAAACATGGTTAAATATAGACGTGAGCACTAGAGATGTTCCAATACCATTTTTTCCTTGCAGATACCCACTCTGATGCCTTAACTTTGCAAATCAGCTGATTCAGAGTACCAATTCCATAGCGATTTATTAAAAAAATATATATTATTGTTTTTAACAGCTGTATTATCAACCCTGTATGGATGTGATGTTATTGTTATAATTGTTGTATGGCATGGCTCAGGTTGAAGAAAATGTGATGTATGTGACGCTGCTGGAAAGTAGCAGGGTCCCACTTTGGGGCTAATAAATGATGTAATATCGGATCAGTGTGTAGACTGTTCGCAAATACCCAATCCAGCATTTTAAGCTGTATCAGAGGCATTTTCGATACTGGTATTGGTGCTAGTGAGCTACCTTGCTAAGAGTTACATGGGAAGTTTGAAACCAGCTATCTTTTTTTTTTTGTTTGTTTGTTTGTTTGTTTGTTTCTTGGTGTGAGTTGCAGAGTTTTGGAGATATCAGCTGTAGAGATGGCTGCCTTCTCCTGTATAATGGAACTAGATGGCACTTGGCTTAGTGGTGCTCAAAGCACCAAAAAATACATTTGAAAAATTCAAAACCAGTGTCTCTTTCAAGAAATCATGACCCAGTTACTCAGGATAATCCACAAACCTTGTTCTGTGCAGTTTCATAAAGGAATTGCTTTCTTTCTGCAGTAGAATCTACTGACTACTTTAGAATCTACTGGGACTACTTTCTTTTTGCTAGAAAAAAGAAAGAAAGTTTTGATTTTGGAGTGAACTGTCTTTTAAAGTTGTTTTTGTGTGTTAAAAAATGCCAGTTGCTAACAAAAGGCTTAATGAGATGACAGTGGTTGTTGCTGACATTTAACATCATGCCAAACCCTAATCATTTAATGGGGGTGAGTCAAGTGACCATGGTGTTATACTTCTGGTAATTGCATTTATGCTCCAAAAATCATAAAAATGGTGTTCATTTGTGAGGATTATCTTTCTGAACAAAATGTGTTTCGCCACAGAGCTTATTTTCTGCAACAATCCATAATGCAATGGAAAAATCACATTGACTTTTTGAAAGGGGAACCAGAGCAATGCTAACTAACCGGTTGCACTCTGTTGGTATGCACTGGCATGTGCATGTGCATCCTCATCCGGGACAAAGAAAATGAAAATCATAAAAAAAAAAAAAACTTCAGGTCAGGAACTCCACAAGGTACCTTTAACATTAGCATGAAGACTGGAACAACAGTTTGCCTGATTCTAGCTCTAGGCTCTAGCTATTTCATCTTGTTCCCACTTTTTGTACAAAGCTAGGTTAGACAGCTGCTGGCAGTAGCTTCATGTTTTCAATCCAGACAGAAGGGTTGTATCAAGAAAAAAAAGTGTATTTCACAAAAAAAAACTGAATTTAAAACGAATGGTGACTTTGGTTATCAGTCAGGTCATCTAATATAACAGGGGGCAAACTTGTCCTGACTTGCTGTTCAGTGACTATACAATAAAATTACATCAACGGGAAGAACAACTGCCTTTGTTACTGACAGTAACAGGCTTTTGAGCATGTGCTAAGAGATCATGTATTGATACAGATTTTCATTTTCAGTGTGAAGTAATGTGAAACATCTCTCTGCTCTCTTACCCCTGATATTGAACACACACGTCCCCACACATTTCCGCTTAGCACGAAGCAACATATCCCAGAACACACACACACTGGAAAGATGGGCTGCTCTCGCCAGGCCCTGAAGCAGCACAATGTCCCCAGTCTCTGCTGCTGGATCTCTTACAGACACACACATCTGGCTCTGATCGAACTGCATAAACTGCCCGCCCTCTCCACACTGAGCTGGTTTAGACTCTCGCTATTTGGGGTCTACTCTACTATAGCAAAGAAGTGAGGGGAGGAGGGTGCGCACAGTCCCATGTGTCCATCAAGTGATAGATTCACTGTGCATTTTATAGCTTTCGCGTTTGTGTAACTCTAGTCGAGTGCAGCGGCCGGTCTTGGGAAAATGTTGAGCAGCTGTGGATTGTCAGCCTTGTTCGAGCACACACACACGAGACACACAGTCAACCACAGAGTGCCATTCAAGTGCTGTGCTTTTGTGTCATGGCCTGTCTTTGCTCAGGCAGGGGGCTGGTGTGAAATGGCCCCCTGTCTCTGTGCCTCATCCAGCAGTGTTTCATGTCGATCCAGCACTGCAGATGTCACATAGGCTGGCCAGCAGCTGCTTAGTTTGCCTTAAAAGTCTAATGGAAGAGAAACAGGAAGGACAAGAGTCTGTGTGGGTGTCTGGGAGCATGCAGTCAATTTTGCACTTTTGTCTTTTTCCAGTGTGCTCTTGCATGAGTGTACAAGACTGCATGTTGACAATGGCCAGTCTTTGTTGAAGTGTTGTTAACCAGGCCAGAATCCAGCGCTGTAATCACATGCAGGTGCTCGTGTCAAACTGTGGGAAAGACCTGAGCTCCTCAAACTGACCACAAGTCCTGTCAGCCTCATCCAGCAGCTGTTCACACACATTGTATAGTATGACTAGGTCACACCTGCAACAATTGGAACTGTAAATACTGTATGTTGGTAGGGTAGGTACAGTGTCTTCATTCTGGAAGAGTTGTTAGGAACATCTGCCCTCTGGTGGAGGAGTTTTGTATTACACATCATTTTTATTGAGTTTCACATCTGATGTTTGCTTCTCTTCCCCCTCTTTCTCTCTCTTTGGTTCAGTTCAGTTCAGAAGAGCTTTTTTCTCCTGTATTATGTATTTTCTCATTTTTAACAATCATGCTTAATAGATTTTTATTGAAATTCAGTGTTTTCTTCTCCCCAGTGCTGGCCCATTGTTGTACATATTAGCTCATTTTTTTTTTAACTGAACTAATGCAGGATGAGGCTGTTTGTATCTAGTTTATATCTTTATGACTTTACGATGTATGATGTTTGGTTGGTCCCAGAGTGTTCCTCGGGCCAGGGTCACACACTGGGCCTCTCAAGTTCAATTTCAATTTAGTGAGCTTTATTGGCATGAAAATACAGTGCTTATATTGCCAAAGCAAACAAATATTAACAATTACTTTTAAAAATCCCACAAGCATTGGTGGTTACTAATGATCTCTCATTCTCTTATGTTGTTTCTTTCCTTTTCAGTCTGCGGCCTCTTGATGTTGAATTCATGAGACGTCTCAGTAAGGTGGTCAACATCGTCCCAGTCATTGCCAAAGCGGATACACTCACCCTGGAGGAGAGGGACTTCTTCAAAAAGAAGGTAAATCTTTCTTGCTCCGTGTCCTTTTGTTTTTCTTAAATAGGATTCTGTTAACAATGAATTGTCCAGTTTTCAGCTTGATTGAACATAATATATGGTATGATTTTTGAAAAATCATATGATAATGGAAATATTACAGTTTTATGAATTCATATTGTGATAATGGCGATGTTAGGGTGGAGGGTTACAAACATGCAATAGCCAAAAGGAGCAATTCAACAAACTAATTTCATCACCTCAAGGAGAAGCAATAATTTCTGTTCTTTCATCTCCATTTTCTTGTTTTTCTAACATTAAATCCACATCCATAATCTGGAAACATCCTCTTTTTGTCTCCCTCTCCATACTTGCATTTTTCATGTTTGTGGTGCAGTAACTGGAGATGGGATGAGTTCCTGTGGTTTTCTATGGTGGCTCTTTCTCGTACACTCCACTCATTCTCTGGATAGTCAGAAAACATGGCGGCTTTCCAGCTAGAGCTCAAGAGCAACTCTGTCTTTCTTTCCCACTCTTCACCCTTTACTTCTACACTTCCTCCACACAGTTAATAAGGCTGCAGCCGTTTTGTGTTTTTATTGGCATCGTTTTCAAGGATTTCAGGATTTCCCCTCCTCTCATTAGCAATGAGGAGGCTAAACTCCCTCTGGTTTATGTGTGCAGTGTGCATGCTTGTGTGTGTTTGTATATGTGAGTGTGCACACGTTTATCCATAGGCATCGATCTTTTGAGGTTTTTTATTTTGTTTGTACACAGGGAGCAATTAACGACTAAGCCCAAACTTTTGGAGTAGATTAGAATGCAGATTAGTGTTAATACCACGTTAATCTGCACACTGCGCAGATTTAGGTCCATTTGTTTGATGTCTCTCAAGACTGCATCAAGCACGTCTGTCTAATTACTCCTGCAATTAAAGGCCTTAGCTTTTATCCTTTGAAAACTGTAGCGGGTTAAAAGTTTGTTTTGTTTCTCTTTATGTTTGAACATGCTCTCACCAGATCAGGGAAGAGCTGCGAGCCAACGGGATTGACGTGTTACCCTCAGAAAGAGTTTGATGAGGATGCCGAGGACAGAATGATCAACGAGAAGATCAGGGTGAGGGGATCATTTCAAAGCACAGGTCCTAACAGATATATGTGGCAGGATATGCGACTCTATTATCCTCATTTATGCTCAGACATGCCTTTCCAGAGAGCACAGCCATCCTTAATCCACTCAGAGTCATTTTAAATGTACTTAACTCAAATCATTTCTGACTTCATTGTCTGTTGGCCTTTAACCTGTGAACAGGAGATGATTCCATTCGCTGTGGTGGGCAGCGACCAGGAGTACCAGGTCAATGGCAGGAGGCTGCTGGGGAGGAAAACCAAGTGGGGAACCATTGAAGGTACAACTTTCTTTCTGCCGATCTTTCCTCCCATTTCAGTCCGTGTTTTCTAGGGCTGTCCCATGTTGAATCAGATTTGTCAGTATAATAAGAATATTTGATGATTCATTTTCTTCCTTTTTTTCAGTTCAATGCATCACTCTAAATTCTTTTATCAGCTTTTATAAGTATGTGTTACCAACAAAACTTGCATTTTAATGCCTCTGTTCATCATGTGTGATGTGAAAACATCAGATTTTCACACAGTGAAAGTTAGTGTGTGTCAGCTATAGTTCAGTTACAGTAGCATTTCTCTCCCCAGGCCGGTGACAGCGCTGTCCGGCATCAGCAGCCCTGCACGCTCTCCGCTTCTTCTTAAGGGTTAATTTTGGGCAAACCAGAGTTTGTGATTGTTTGAACAGCGATTTTTTTGTTTGTTTGATTGTTTGTTTATTTGTTTTTTGTGATCAAATATTTGCTGATCCCATTATGCATAAAAAACAGTAATGGTGAACAAAACAAAAGCAAACAAACAAACAAAAGAACAATAATAATAATAAAAATAAACTAATGGTGACTCCCAGCCAACCAAATCTAAATACACTGAAGTTAATAATTAAATTAAAGGCACATAGAGAGAAGCAGTTCTAATTAGAGCTGAACTGTTCATTGAAATATTATCCAAATCTCAAAGTGGCTAAGTGCAGAGACTGCACTTCCCTCACACAAACACAATGTCTCACAAAATAGCATTACAAGTGAAACACTGCAGTGCCACAGAAATGCACCAGCCCACAAACCATTACCCCAGTACATAAGGAAATGATCAGGACAATTCAGCTTAATATTTTCCAGGGGAAATGCAAAAAGACAAACTTGAAACATTTTTTGAAACAGTTTTATTTTGTTTCGGTTGAGTCTGAATGAAGCAGACGATGATTAAAATTACAGTGTGGCGAGAGCAATAAAAAAACTGTTGTGGTTAAACAAAAAGAAATGCGTGCACCAGCTAATGTAAAAATATATTCATGATTCCCTTTTTTATGATTCCTAATTGAAATGCCATCCCTGTGTACTTCTGTAAGCTCCCATATTTTTTATCCTGTTATTATAATAACACACTGATGGACAAAAAAAAAAAAGAAACAAAAACGACGTGCAGACTGGAAACGCTCAGTTGACTCTGACTAATGATTCGAATCAGCGACTTTCAGGGGGCAGCCCTGCTGTTTTTCCCTTTTTTCTTCTTCCATTGAAATTTACTTTGAAAGACACTTTCATGACAGAATGTGTCAGTATGCACATAACTAAGTGGGAAGTGTTTTTGTCGAGAAGAAAAGACAAAAGGGAGCTGGGTAAAGACCTCACTGAGTCCGTCAGTCAATAAAAACAATGCTCCATTTAGCTTTCAGACTGGTGTCGTGTGCCGTGCAGCTGGATGAGGCCTCCAGCAGATACAGTCTGTCTGAAGAGGCCTGATTTGTTTACTTGGTTCCCCCACCCCACGTGTCCCCTTCTGTATCACAAAGGATACACTGTGGATGTTTACATAAGAAAAGAAGAGGAAAATGTCATGGGTTTAGTTGTTTTTGTTGAAAAGTATAAAATCTAGTGAGAAAACCTAATAGATTATTAGTCGATTGTCTATTGTTTGCTCTTTTTTGTTTTGCTTTATTTATCTTCATCAGCTGGCCAGTAGTACCAGAACAGCCTTGTGTTTTGTTAACATCCATTCTTACTGCAGGATTTGTCTTTCAATATTTAATTATGTTATCCACTCCAGACAGGAGGCACCACCCCTCTATCAAGTATCTCATTAAGGAAGTTTCATTTCCTGCAGTGTGCTGTGCAGACACTCACACACACGCACACACGTCTTTGAGCAGATAGTCTCTTATCTCTTCAAAAGGACTCTATGTACATGAAGTTAGCAACAGAGATCTTTATTGGTTGAGGGCATCAGTATACATCAGTGTCTACAGGGAGATCACACTGAGATCACCGACTCCACCTAGTGGACTGTTAAGGAAGCCTTTCAGAAACTAAACAGCTTGCTGCTGTCATACTGTCTGTCCTGTGGGACTTTTTTTCACCGCTATTGTTGCCTGTTTTGAGCTCACGTTCAATGATTTCTGATAACTCATAACTTCTCTCTGTCCTTTAGTTGAGAACATAGCCCACTGTGAGTTTGCCTATTTACGGGATCTCCTCATCAGGTGAGGACATTTTGTCTCCATATCAGTATGTCTTAAATTCTTGCATGTCGCCTTGTGTCTTTGTGTTTAAAGATTCCCTCTAAACATGTTTTATGACACAAAATGCTAGATGTGAAAGCAGTCTTCATTTTTCAAATGCTGCACATTCACCATCAAACATCAAACAATCAGCAAAACACACTTTAGCTGTAGATATTATTGTACAGTGTGTCTGTTCTATTAATTCCTTATGGGTATGTCTATGTGTGTTTCTTCTAGGACCCATATGCAGAACATTAAAGACATCACCAGCAGCATCCACTATGAAATGTATCGCGTGAGGCGCCTCAATGAGAATAACACAGTGGTGGCTCATGCCAACGGTATCCCAGAACATCATCTTGCCGCCCATGAGATGTAGACGCCCCCGTGCCCCACTGCAGTTGACCTCAACTGGGTTATAATTCATTTACAATGAGACTTCACTGACAGTCTTCCCTCCACTCCATCCAGCTCCTCCTCACAGGTGGGACAGATACATAAAAGCCTGCCAGTGGGACTTTATTTTCAGTGACTTTTGGCGGCCGAATGGACTGTTCATTAACAAACACTATCCTCTCACTATCGCTGACAAAGAGAGTGAAGAGAAGTTTGATTCTTTGTAACGTGCTGCAGCTTGATTTTTACCTGCTTCCACATCTTACAGTTAAACTTTGTGGTTTTCACTTGTGGTGCCAAACATTAGGCATCTGCCAAACAAAACAGACTGACGCTTAATATCTGTCAGTGTCAGGATTGCCTTAATCATTAACATGTTAATCTCGTCCACTTTTACTTTTCTCAAGTTTGATGTTTTTTTGTTTTGTTTTTTTTAGCAGTGCTTATAAGAATTCATGCCGTAACAGAAGCACAGTTTTCTGTCTTTAGGCACTCAGCTTTACCAACATATGTGGGAGGTGATGATATTCATTATTGCACTTGTTGACTACATGTTGGAAGAGTGCTGGGCAGCACTTTGCCAGCATGTGACACACACACACACACACACACACACACATACAGTCATACCAGTGTGTGTGTGTGATGCAGCGTCATTCAGCTCTGTCCCCATAGTGAAACAAAAAAAGGTTACTACATAGCACATCATCTTTTTTTGTCACAAGCTGTGTTTTGCTTTAAATGTTCGTGTCATGTTGAATATGGACGTCAGGCCCCTGACGTCGTTTTAAATTCCCAGTAATTAATATCATGGTTTATTAATAGAAATATCTTAAGAGTGATTTAAGATGAATAAGTATTTATGCACGATATAAAATGTGAAAGTTTGTCATCAGTTTTGGTCCACTTATTCAGATTATTGACACATGCACTCGCACACATACTTTTCCTGCTTTTGGGCCCTGATATCATAGTGCCGTATTTATTGGAGGATGTTTGCATGTTGGTTGAAACTGGAAAGAGAGCAGGTTTGTTGGTGCCAAGTTGAGCTACATTTAGACATTTTTCAACCTTTCTCCCTTTTTTTTTAATCTGAAAAAGAAATCTAGTCTTCCATTGAGCATCCAACTTTTTCTTCTATTTTCCATAATATACCAAGGATCTTTATCTGTTTGAACCATATATAATTCCCTAAACTGTCACTGTCATGCTCTGTCCTGTATATTCTTATGTGTTCTGATGCATTTTTGTACTTGTATTATTGATAATAACAAATTTTCCTTTATCTTATTTTAAAGAAATAAAGATTAAAGTTGTAAATATATATTTTCTCAGATTTCTTTTAATTTTCTCCCCATTATTGAACTTTTTCCCTTTATTCCCTTTATTTTCATTAGGAAACAGGTTTGGACTGCAGACAGGTCAGTCTAGTACCTGAACTCTTTTACCAAGAAGCCACATGGTTGTAACCCATGCAGTGTCTTGGTGTTGTCTTGCTGAAATAAGCAGGGACGTCCCTGAAAAAGATGTTGTCTGGATGGCTCCAAACCCTGTATGTACCTTTCAGCATTCATTGAGCCTTCACAGACAGACAGTTGTTAACAATCTGGATGGTCCTTTTCCTCTTTAGCCCGGAGGACACGACGTCCGTTATTTCCATAAAACAATCTAAATTGTGGACTCATGGCTGAGATTTTTTCCTAACTGTTGCCAAGACCATGTAGGATCCTTTATACAATAGTGCATTTTTTAATGCAGTGCTCCCTGAGAGATCAAATGTCACAGGCATTCTTTGTTGGTTTTTGGCCTTGCTCCTTACTTGCAGAGATTTCTCTGGTCTCTTAGAATCCTCTAATGTTATTATGGATTGTAGATGGTGGATTCTCTAAATTAAAGTTTTGTATTGCTAAGTGTTGGTTGGTTGATAAACTGTTGGACTATTTGCCCCTACAGTTTTTTCACAAAGTGATGAACCTCACCCCCTCCATGCTTAAGAACAGCTGAGCCTTTCAAGGATGGCCCTTTAATATCTAATGATAATACTATCACCTGTTTACCTCTAAGATTTTACAAACAGGCATTTTTTGAGCATTCCACAACATTCCCAGTCTTTTGTTGCCCCTGTTCCAACAATTTTGGAATATGTTGCAGGCATCAGATTCAGAATGAGTGTATATATCTTGTCCTTGAGCTTTATTCAGTTGAATACAAGTCCAAAAGGATGTTCAAATCATTGCATTCTGTTTTTATGTTTTACACAACGTCCCAACTTTTTTGGATTAGGGGTTTGTACATTTTATAGACTCAGCCTGAAAGAGGGGCTTAAGATGAACAACAAGTGTGTGTGAAATCATCAGCTCATATCCTCTGACTGTACTGGCTCCAAAAGACCACACTTAAGATAATTTTCTACCACACTGGATCCCAATAGCATTTAATTGCAGGTGTAATTCATATGCTGGAGCACTTTAATTGTCAAGTCATTAAGCTTTTCCTTGATTAGCCTCTGAAATCAATATGGCCGCCTGCTAGGTCAGTGCATGGCTGATTAGCACTAATTACTTGAATGCATAAGTGAGTGTTTTCTTCCTTAGTCAGAGAGACGGGAAAAGATGAGTCCTGAGTGCCAGGTGATGCCTTGTATCAGTGTGAGCATGTGCAAACGTCACCGTCCTGTGGTAGTGGAGCAGCAGAATGTAGATGGGAGCTGACAAACTCATGCCAACTAAAAATGAGACACTTATAATTATTTTTATGTAAATGGAACTAACCCAAACATTGACTTTAATAGAAATACTGTATGTGAAATTGTCAAGTCTGAATTGGAGGTGATTTTCTTTTGTGAGATTCAAAAAGATTTGCTGAGTGGTTGAATGACACAGGAATAGGAGACAAGGTTCATTCCATTTGAGATTACTTTAAGGCACAATATGTAACTATTCTGCATTAAAATGTCGAAAAACAACTAGACATATGTTATATATTTTTGTTGAGTTGTGTACTTCATTATTCCAAATGTTTCCAACAATGTTCAAACCCAAAGAAATCTGTAATTGTATTTATGATAATGGTGCGTTTCATTTGGTTGCCTTTATCCCCTCTAGTTGCTACAACTTCCCGGGACACATGGGAAAACACCAGCTGACACGCCAGGGAGTGAAGACGAAAGTTGGTAAATGTGACAAAATGTTCCATTAATTAAACTTTAATACATTTCCTCGACTGTGAACATGATTTCTGCCTGAGTCATGTCACGTAGATTTTCATCAGCACCGACATAACAATGTAGACAACTCTCATGATACCACACTACATAACAGCATCATCAAAGTCAGCCTTTCTGCAAGTTGTTTTGATTGTGAGACCTCTCGCAGCAGAAATTACAAGCATTCAAAATTGAACCATGTATTTAATTTGTTCCCAAGTGTCCTTGTTAAAGGTGGGATAGGCAGTTTATTTTGGGTTCCCTTGGGCAAAGGTTCCACATTAAGCTTTTAGCATAATGTAATTCAAGTTGTCTGGGAGAAAACTAGACTTTTGCCAATCACAGATCAGTAAGATAGTTGATTGTTGAGAGGAGCCATGTGTCATGTCCCTGTCTTGAGAACGACCTCTCCCCACTTCGCATGAAAACAAGCACTGTACCATAAAACAGCTGCTTTTAGAATGGAGTTTGTACCACTGTTAAACTCCAGTACAGTACAGTGGTACTGTTTTCTCATTTTATGCAAAGACCTCTGAATTTGTATCGACCACCAGTCAAGTTAGAGTAGTTGTTTTCACCACAAAAGGGGCGACAGCATGACGTAGGAGCAAATAACCAGATGGGAAGTTTAAGTATTTGACAACCTGGGAATGAGCCTGAAAGTCAAAAATCTTTATCCAGAATCGCTCACTACACCTTTAAATGTCAGTATTGAGATGCAAAACATCTGACTTCAAACTTTCTCTACAAAGTTCATGCTGACCAGACAATCAGTCAATCATCAGTCAGCCTTTTTATGGCTTAGATCAGTGGTTCTCAACCTTTTTGAGTCAACGCCCCACCAAAATAATCAGGTTTGGCGACCCCGACAAAAAATCCATATGGCAGAAAGTCAGGGTGATATTTCTGACGCTTGGTGGGAGCTCAGGGCCGTTGGAAGTGCTGGAGCCTTGCATTTCTCAGTTGGTGCTGTTGCTGTCAGACTTCCATGTGACCCACCTAAACATGCAATATCCATCTCTTGTCCAGTCTCTTTTTGGCCTTAATTTTGAGCTTTTTCTGAGAAGCCATCACTCCATAGCAGTCGTTCAATGATATTGTGGCACAAAAGCGCCAAAATGAGAAACGTGCATTCCAGTACCCATACTACCATAATATTTAGTATGCCAGAAAAAGATTAAGTATGTCCCAATAAATGCAGTGTGACAAAAATGCCAGGGTGTGGACTACATCTGCATCTGGTATCATACAAACCAGCATGCTTTTCTGGCTATTCTGACTCACAATCTTTCATGATGGGTGCAAGCAAGAGGGTCAAAGTTCAGGGCGCATTGTTATGAAGAAGTAGTAGGCAGTTTATTTATATATCAGGACAATATATAGTGTGGCCACTCACCACAATATTATAAATTATTCTCCCCAACCATCTGGCGACCCTCTGAAATTATCTCGCAACCTCCTTGGGGTTTCTGACCCTCAGGTTGAGAACCACTGGCTTAAATGTTTGCTTTAGCTGAGGTTCGTTTTTTTCTTTGTTTTATTAATTCCCATATTCCCCGTGCATAGTACAAAATGGCGACTCCCTGCATTGCTCCTCCAAAATGGCATCTACCATCCCCAATCTTCCGCAGTATTAAGATGGCACACGCCGGCAACACCCATGGCCCCCGACCCTCGAGCAAACCCGTACCCTCAACTCATAAGTTGAGACCCCCACATTCTCATACTCCTTTTCTTCAACTCTCTCCATCTCCCCTGGGAACAACTGGGAGAGAAGCAGCTGCATCTCTGCTCAGTGCTGGCCGCTGCTCGTCCCCTCTCTGCACGCCACCCAGCAGTCGTCCTGTTGGCAGCCACCCAGCGCTTCACCGCCTGCCTTAATGACATTCATTAATGAGCTGCATTCTTTCTGGATACTAATGAAGTCGGGCGACTCAGACAGGGTGTTGGGTTAGCACAGTGTTTGCTTACATGTAAAGGTGTAAAAGTGGTTGTATTTCAGGTTTAATGTCACACGCAATGTTTGGATACTGTATGTCTGCTTGTATATATGTTTAGTTTAACACACAGAGTATATCAATCTTGTGTAAATGCTCCAGATCGCACCATGCCAGGCTGTTTTAATGCAGCTTTGCCGACTCTACTGCCAGATTGCACTGCAGATTCAAGTATGTCATCCACCCTAGATAGACAGACACACCACTCTAGGCATTATGGGATGGGTATTAATATACAGGGGCTTGCTTATTGGTCAGACCTGGCACAGTGTGATGGATGGGACCTATCAGAGCAGAGCAAGCCCTCTGGACAGGAAGCATTTTGATGAATACTCCTCCTGGTTAATGTGTGACTGCATGAATATGCAAGAGGTGGTTACAGCACTGTAAATATCAGTATATTTGGTGGAAGGGAGCACTTTGAAGTGAATTGTCATATATAATGCTAAACTAGAAGCTGTCTTTTGTATGTCTTTAATATGTGAACTTTAACAGACAGACACATCTATGAGTGTATGTCCATACGCGTGGCAGGCTCTCTTGTAGTGTCCCTTAGGTCAGCCCCCTGAAAAATTAGTCAGAGACTGACAGGGTCAGACTGTTGTTCTAAGTGTCTGATAACATGAAAAGGATCACAACAGTGAGAGTAAGATATGTTTTGTTTAACCAGAAACAGCTTTTTTATTGCTCTTGCCAAAACTCACCAGACTCCATCTGCCTAGCTCAATTTAACATCATCATCATCATCATCTTCATTCAAACTCGAAAGAAACAAAATAAAACTAGCAAAAAACATCATATTTCATATTTCCATTGTTTCACCAACTCTAAACCCTTAATCCACAGAGGGAGCACTGAGCGTGCAGGGCAGGTGACGCCGGACAGCAGTTGCAGCACTCCACAGTGCTTTTATACCTGAACTACAGGAGGATTTTTACTTTCTCTGTGTGAAAATCAGAAAATCAATTTTCATATCACAGATGACAAAGAAAGTTTAATTCCTTTCTTCATGAGTATTACTGGTAAAACATACTCATGTGGGCTGATATAGAAGTTTAGTGTGGTGCACTGAACTGGAAAAACAGAAGAATGAATTGTCGAATATTGACATTGTACAGCCAAATCTGATTTGACTGAAAAAAATCTTAGCTGGGGACAACGATGCATTGCACCTCATCGCTATATCTTGTTTTCAAGTTCGCCCGGCTCATCTGCATACTGTAGAACCAACGTGCCACCAATTAACACCTGTTTGTAACGCGAGTGCTCTGTTTAGCATGCATCGCGCCATTTTTTCCCCCTCTGATTTATTAATTAGCTAACTTGATAGCAAAATCTGTGGAGATATTTGTGCCAGTGTGATGTCTTGTGTGTGTGTGTGTGTGTATGCGTGTGGGAGATCATGTTGTGCATACATTTGTTTTTTTGTGTATGTGCATGTCTACCTCGCTTACCCTCCCATCTCATGGCATGAGTTGTTGTTTGCCCCCATTTGTCTCCTCCTTCCCCCCATCTGCTGTTTCTCCTCTTCGCCTTTGTTGGCAGACACCTCACCTTCTCCTCCTCCTCCATCCATTCCTTCCTCCCGCCTTATTTCTCCCTCTGATGTCAGTTTCCACCCCTGCTCTTGGCTCCGTGCCAGGCACTCAGACATGTAGGGGGGAGGGGCTGCAGACCATATGCAAATGATCCGACTTTATGCAAATCAGCCTTGCTCTTAATTAAAAGTCAGCTGCAAATTCAATTAGCCGACTGAACAGAGAGTGAGGAAGTGGGTTTGCTTGGATGGTGTGATGCGGGTTTGGTGGAAGAAAATTCCCAAAAACACTGCGTGGGTGGGGAGTCGGAAAAACAAAGAAATCACGGCTGGGTGGTTTTGGGGGAGATGAGATTTTCAAAAAGGGTACATACGGGGTTCAAAGGGTCACTTCATCGTGGAAAGAAACTCTTCCAGCAGTGTAGCTGATGCCACTGGTCGTAATATGATAATGCAGGAGTGCACTGCTTTATATACAACACTGGCATGCCGGTTGACATACACACTCCTAGAAAGCACTTGAGAGAGAACGATCCAGACAGAGGAGGAGGGAGGTGAGACTGAGAGAGAGAAGAGCATCGAGGGTAGCTCCTGCCTCTGGCTAATTAATGTGAGTAATTAAACTAGTCAGAGATGTGTGTCAACGATTATGCTGCTGCGAGCGATCGTGTGAATGTACTGTATGTATATAGGAACATGTAACTGTGCATGCTCATGCGTAGAATGTATAGAGGCGCATGTTTGCCCGTCTGGAATCTGTAAGGCTTCGTGAGTTTTTGATCTTCGTCTCCTATGCTGCCCTTGACTTGGCATGGACACTTTAATCCAAAGTGTTGACGTTTAGTATCATCGTCAACTCATTAAACTGCACAGACAAGAATTAAAGGGACAGTTTACCCCAAAATCAAAAGTGTATATTTTTCACCTTACCTGCTTTTTATCAATTAGTAACCCTTTTCCATGTACACGTGATGGTTTGGCTTGACTTGGTTCGGCATGTAAGCTTGGCACAGCAAGGGTTTGCGTCTCTATTACAACAGGGCTACCCACTTGAAGGTGAGTCTTTTAACTGAAGACAAGCTTAGCTTGAGTTATGCAGCTGTAAGACAGCAAATAAACTATACACCTTTCACATTAAAAGTCCCCCTGTTTTCTTGTTAACTAAAAGCTTTTATTATGAAACAGCAAAATCAGGAAATGTTTGGTTTTAATCATCATCAAGCATGACTCCTATCCAAATGAAAGTGAACATGAAACAGTAAAATAAAGCAGATATAAACAGCAACGCTGGAAGGAAACTAATTTCAAAACACAGAGATTTAGTTCAAGCTAGTATCTAGCAGTTGGCAAAACATCACCACAGCTCTGAGGTGGGCCCAGCATGCTTTTGCCCCACTCCCATTTCAGACGCAACTTGGCACAGCTCTGCGTGCTATAAGTGGTGATGAAAATGCAAATCAGCATGGCACAGTGACTGATAAGTCAGTCATAAAGATGTGTGCCTTCTGTTGAATATAGGGAAACTAGATGATACTCAGCTTGTGGTGCTCGAAGTGCCAAAAAGTTCATTTAAATGACTCAGCAGCAATGTCTCTTTCCAAAAATCAGACCCTGTTGGGAGCGTTTTCATGTAGGACATATTTTCTTTCCACTGGACTACACCTGCCAATCATATCACTGTGCAGAAGGAATTGTGCATCTACTCATGGATGAAAGATTGAGGACGCTATTAATTTTGCATCCCGTACTGTCATGACCACAAGCCTCACTGTGCTGTTGCGGTTTTCAAATGTATTTTTTTGGTGCTTTGAGCACCAAATCAAGTCCCATCTACTTCCATTATATTCAAGTCAGACATCTCTACTGCTGATATCTCTAAAACTCAGCAACTCGCACCAAAACTATCTAGATCTTTTTTTCATTTTGGGGTGAACAGTCTCTTGAAACCAAGTCAAGTTGTTTGTATGAGAAGGAAAGACATATCAATAGTGTTTACAGAAGGACAGGCATGCAGTACATGTGCAGGTCTCAAGCTTCACATGGCAATGCAACTACAGCCAGCAATACATAGTGGCTGGTTAGGTGTCGTGGTGGCACCTCAAATGCCTCCAGATAGATATATAAATGCAAAATGACAGAGACAACCGTGTATAACTTCAACTTCTGAGATATACAGTACAGGAAGCTGGGTGAAGGTGGATTGATGGGCGAGACCCAACCAACAGAGCTGATGGATGTGAGTGAGTTTGGGATGAACAGCAGAAAAAGAGATAAAATGGATGTGACGAAGGAAAGGGATGGGGAGATAGGGACAGAAAAATGGGCCCAGTATGAGGAGGTGAGAAATCAAAAGTGATTCAGTGGGATACAGAGATGCAGAGAAGAGATGGAGGAGACAGAGTGTGTATGTGTGTGTCTTACTAGGGAATTTCCTTTCTGTTAACAGAGGAAGATAAAGTCCCTGTAGTGAAGTGAGAAACTCGATACTTTCCATAATTGTGCCAATGGATAGTTCCTGCACAGGCTCATCCTCGAGAGGACTCCCGATCAATACACCACTCAAGTCCTGCTGTGTTCATTACAATGTCTACTTTCACACTGAGTCGTGTTTCATTTTGGCCACACATTTCTTTGTTTTACTGCGCGGGATGTGTGCTTTGTTAGTCGAGGTCACCAGCTTCACGTAGTTTTGGTAACTGCGTGCCAATTTAGTGAACCAACATATGTTTGGGAGCCACATGAGAAAACCGATGAACATGTAGCAGGATTTGTGATTGATTGATTTCTCATAATGGTCTTTACCATTACAGAAGCAATATGTAGCAACTGCGCACCCAGAAATGAACACTGCAGTCTAAATAGCAAGTTTAAACCATAGATGGTATATTAAATAGGATGAAATCCTATTAAATATACAGCAAGGTGTTTTCCCCTGGCCCCTCCTCTCCAGACTCAGGCTGCAGGAACACTGCAGGAGCAGCAACAATAACAAACACCGAGTCCTAAGTTGATGAGCTGGTAAATGGGTACACCACGGCTGTACTGTTGTTGTCAACTTCAACTTAGCATGTTTCCTTAATCACCGATGACATATCTTGATCATTTTATCATTTATTACAGTAAATATAATGCAGATGTCTCCTTTAAAGTCCTTCAGCATCAAATTCACCTGTTTGCAGATAAAGCAGATCACTTTTTCTGTTGCCCAATATCAGGGAAAGTGAGAGTTTATATTTTTCCTGAAACCTCCTTCTCTCCTCAACCACACAGCAATTTTTGTTCATGTTGGCTTTTCCATCTCACTTCCACATCAAACTACTGAGTCGTCAACCAAAATTCAGCACTTGCATTGATGACAGAAGGTAGTTCCTGCGATGCTCATGAGGCACCAGCAGTTGCCATGCAACCAGTAACTTTATACAAGTTCATTCCTAACCTGACAGATGCTTGCTAGAGCACACTTTTACACAATAGCCAAGTCGTGTAATGAATGTAGACTGTTGAGAGTATGGAAATTGAATGATTTAAATATAATCCATGCTTTTCATATCATGATCAGGGGCCACACAAAATGTTTCTGAGGACTGCCATTGGCCTGGGGACTACAGTTTGAGAACTGCTGGTAGCTGAAAGACAGTTTTAAACTGAAACTCCATCCAACAGGTACTTTAGAGTATTAAAACATGCAAGAAGTTTTAAAGTTTACTAAACAAAGTGGAAGGAGTCAGTTTAGAATCACAGTGGTTTCAACTGAATTAAGGTTTCACTTTTGAGCCTTCACAAGAGAAGTGCATAAGATGAAAAACAATGCAGGTTAAATGGGTCACCATGATAGACATCAGCTGAACTGAGTTGTGTAACTTGTGGCAACCGCCGAACCTCAAAAATAAACCATGCAAAGTGCCAAAAACTACAATTTCTCAAATGGCCGCTTGAAGCTGGCTCCAAAACCTATAGTCAGTCCCCACAGACCATCATATTAAAATGCCAAAGTTAAACAGATGATTTTCTCACCTGGACTATTGTAATGCACTTTGGAACCAGGAAAAGAGATCTCATTACACCAGTTTTTACATCAATACATTCTGCAGGACTCTTCTACTTGTTTTTAGGGCTAAATATGATTCAGCACCTTCATACATTTATGATTGCTTATCAGAGTATGTTCCAAACCGCCTCTTAGATCTTGTAGAGCAGGCTTGCTAAATATTCCTAAAAATATATTCCTAAAACGAACAACAAAAAGCACAGTGACGCAGCCCTCTGTTTTCATGCACCAAAGGTTTGGAACACACTCCCACCACACATCAGACAAGCAGCAGCTCAGGACTTGTTTTTATGTTAATTAAATTGATCTTTTCAACTTTTTTAAACAGCTTTTGATATGTCTTCAGACCTTTTTACATTGTTTTATGATTGATTGAAAGATTGTTTTTATCTTTTTTATTACTTGTATTATTTTATTTTCTCTCTGGTTTTATTTTCTCCTGTAAAGCACTTTGGGTTGGTTTCCTTTGTATGAAAGGTGCTGGATAAATAAAGTTCATTATTATTATATTATTATTATTATATCATTATATGAATTGTCATCAGGCAGTGGCTGATGTGTTCTGAAATTTTGAATTTGTACGACTGAATGCAGCAAGGAAAGGCCCAGTTTATCTATTCTGAGCTCATCTGTAGTTTATGTGTGTGGGTGTGTTTGTGTACATCATCTGCATGCAGGACTTACCGCACACCAAAAGATCCAATCAGTGTGTATATGCGCCTGGGGAAAATCCTAAATGTGCTCCTGTAGAAAGGACACGCTCGCCAGATTGGTGTTTGACTTTCCTGCTCAAGTCTCCTGACAGCCTGCAAATTTCATCAGAGATAGCGCGAATAGAGCCAGCCAGCTCTCTGGAAAAGAGGGTTTTAAAGCCAGTTTGATGTATGCAGCCAGGTGAGACTGCAGGTGAATAGTAATGGATAGAAATAGGATAGAAATGATGCAAGCCAGAGCAGAAAACGGAGAGGTTGTTGACAAATGGAGTCCAGAAAAAGAGTGTTTTGTATCTACATGTTGCAACAATGGAAGCTGTGACTGGACAAGGAGGTAGAAAGCAGGTTGAAGGCGAGATTCAAGTAATAAGAAATTAATTTTCCCCATGGTTGCACATCAGTTTCAGCGGTGATACAGAGGAGGGAGGTGCAGATGCATGAACACACACACACACACACACACACACACACAAAATACTTCAACTGCACTGAATCAGCCCTTCTTCCACTCGGGTGCTGATAACTTGAAAAAGTAGATCAACATGAAAAAAAACGAATGCAGGAAAGGAAAGTGTGACAGGAAGCCTGATGGCAAAGTAGACTGAAAACTGTCTTGAGTGAGTAATCAGATACAGGAAAGAAGAGAGGTATAGAGGCAAATAGACGCACAAGATGAAACTGAGAACAGAGAAGCACCCTCGATCAATTCCAACCTCTGACCTCAAAGCTGACAACAATCCAGGGGCTGGTTACACCAACCGGACTTACACATTATCTTAAACTATCTTTTCAATCAGAACTGTAATAAATCTTAAACCTAATTAGAAGCAGGTGTAAAGTCAAAATCTAGGCTGCTTAATACAGATATGCAGCCTCTTTTTTTTACGCAAAGACTTAAATAACTTAATGCATAAGTAGTAGTAGTTTAAGTATTAGTGTAAGTAATGCATAACTTTTGTAGTAGTAAGTATAACAGAACATTGCAGAATTTACATTAAGGTCCAAACAATTAAGGTTTCATCATAGACAGTGTTTCACAAAGTTTATTAACTTTATCCTAACTCAACATCTCTCAAAATTGCAGAGTCTGGGAATATTGCAGTAACTAGTTCAATCATGAAATCACTTAATAGAGCGTCTGCTCACTAACATCAAAAAATGTGATATATTGATACTGGTAGGGCAGTTCAAAAATTTGGTTAGAGGTTTTACTGATTTTATTTGTGATTGTTTTGAGATAATTCTTTTATACAGATGCCAAGGATGTTTTAAAATGTATTATTTGTTATTTATCATGCTGTCTATATGAATCTATATGTACATTTTTTGGCATGTTGATGTCTTGGTATCTTCCATTTTATTAATATTTTATCTTTTTATCCCACTTTTTAGTCTGTACTCAGGTCTCACTTGTAAATAAGATCTTGGTCTTAATGTGATTTCCTGATGCAACACACGCTGCATTGACATGAATGTGCATTGTTAAAATCGGGTGTCGTAAACTGCCGCAGGGATGATGTATTTATGTATCCTAATCTGGAAGCTAGTATTGTTCTGGCTCCCTCCACAAAAAGCCAATTGTATTTTTTTTTATTGGATTTTGGATTAATGCAGAAAATAATCTCTGTGGCAAACAAAAGTTTCTGATACTTACATATTTTGTAGAGATAATCTTCACAAATGAACACCACTTTTATAGTGTAAACACAATCTGTGGAAGTTAAAATCTAAAATTAAACTATAAACTTACTTCACCACGGTCATGTGATACAACATCACCACCACTAAATGACTAGTGTTCGTTGTGATGACAATTAATGTCAGCAACAACGGCTGACGTCCATTTAACCACTTGTCAGCAGCCGCCTTTCTTAAGACAAATAAAAGCTTCAAATTTACAAGCAGACTATTTACTGATGTATTTCATATAGAACAAAACATTATAATCGAACCAAAACCCCATTCAAAAAACCCACTGATACTGAGATGTGGGAACTGGAAGTGCTAATGTGTTAACTCATTTCTGGATTTAAGGACTCATCCCTGCAGCAGTCTCTTGAGACCAAGCTTAAGTTCAGTTGGTGCAACTGACGTAAAGACTGGTCTTAAGGAAGACTGACTCTGCAGTTTGGACCGGGCTTAGTAAAGACCACTAGGTGCAAAAAGTTCCAGGTGGTGCCCCTGACTTTTAACATTAAGGCTTGGTTGATTGTCTGTCCATCTTTTGTCTCACAGGTTATGGAACTGCCATCAGGCGTCTACAGAGACACTGAGGACAAACACATCACAAACAGCACAGCACAGGTAGGCGCCTGTGTGTGGATGTTAACTTTAATTTCCCCACTGGTTGTCAATCATAAACAGCCATGGTGACTGACATGATAAACCCCTCACAAAGCCTCCAATACCCGCCTAATTAAACAAATCTTGCCGCAGGAAGTCAACTGGGATACCAAAGGAGATATTCCTTAATCCCAGTCCTTAAACTAAGCCAGTTTCACCTCCTTGGCCCCTATTATGTCAAAGATGCCGCAAGATTAACTGAAAAAGTAAACTGCTTTATTGCCATGTGCACATCTGCCCTCAGGGCTTTTGCTCCCACTCCATCAACTTGTATGAAAGGTTTGATATAGTGAGGGTTTAATATCGTGCGAATGGTGACCACCCACTGCACACACACACACACACACACACACGCACACACTCCCCCTGTGGCTGCAGCAGTCAGTCAGTCAGATATGAACCAATAAAGCCAGCCTCTCTAAGCCTGCAGTGAGAGGGAGAGGGAGAACGTGCTCTTTATTAGAGGAGAAATGTTGGCACAAAGTCCCTCTGTAAATTCACTCCGCGCTGCTCTACTGATCCTCCGCCTTCACTTCGTCTCCACGGCACCTCTGTCTCCACTTTGTTCCTGTCTCTGTCTCTGCTCTGATATATTCAATATTGTTAGGCCTGGTGTTTTTTGGGTTTTTTTTTTGGTCTTAGTTTGCAGCTGTGAGGTTTCCACCCACTATACTGTTGACAACAAAAGTGTTTCTGTGTTGGCTGCATTCCTCTGTGAGAGGTGGGTGTAGAGCTTGCTATTGATCGATGACTGTCATATCAGGAGAGATATATTTAGATACCTGATGTTGTGCAGACAATCAGAGCAAAGGCATTGAGCATGTATCAGAGTTTGCGTGTATACATATATGTGACAGAAACCATGAGCCATTCTGATGTTAAATAATCAGCAGTGTGTTATTCCTCATAATTAAGGTCCTGTGGCCGTGCCATGTACCTGTGAAACCCTGGATTAAAAGAACAATATGTAAATGACTAAAGCCTCAAGTCTGGCAATGCGGAGGTTGCCTTGGGGTCTTGCAACGAGAGTGTGTGCAGAACCGAGAAGAGCGCGGAGCTGGTGGGTGACGTACTGCAACTTCGGTGGTGTTTGTTTTTGGCTCGTTCATCATAAAAAGTTTGCACAACATGCACAATGGCGAAACAATGTCTTGCAAATCTTGCAAGAGTCTCACAAATATTCTGGCCATGATCCAGTACTATTTGTAAGCAGTTTATGGATGTTTTGGTAACACAGGTGAAAACTGGGTTATAGTAATCAAGATGATTCAGCTAAGGACACAGTGGGCTTGAGTTTAGCGACATTTCTAAACTGGTAGAATCAGGAGCAAACCAGACAGTTAACATGCTGATCAAGACACATAGTCTTGACCAGAAATACCAAGGTTGGGTAGATTTTAGAAAAAAGGATAAATTCAGGACAAAGCCATTTGAGGCAGATAAAGAAGCATTAGAGCATTAAAGCATATTCCGCTCTTAGATAATCATGCACTCAGTATGTACTCACCCCTATGCCGATGTGAAGATGGGTGAAGATCAGAAGTTCACTAAACAATCCTGGAGTTTCAGCAGAAAACAGGGTTGCAGCCAAATCCAGTTCAATTACAGTGAATGGTGACCCAGTTTAAAATGTTTAAAAAAGTGCACAAAACAAACACAAAATGTCTCCATCCTGCTTGTGTGGTGTAATCCAAGTGTCTGCGAGCCGCAACATTAAAATTTAACCGCAAAATATGCCATTTACGCCATGTTTTTAGCCAAAATGTCAACTGTAGCATGTAGCCGGTAGGATGTAAACATGGCGTCGATCTCGCAATATTTTCACACGTGCGTCCATTAAGAGATATACAAAGTCTCGCGAGATCAACGCCATGTTTACATCCTACCTGCTACCCACCCACACACACACACACACACACATTAACAGATCATTTGAGACTGTTTCTGTTGAGTGCAACCGACAGAAATCAGACAGAAACTTGCTGAAAATGTTGTGCTATCTAGCTGCCTTGGATATACCTTGGATATAAATAGCTACTTTGGCACTACTTTGGCCTGTACTTATGGGGCAAGGAAGGGTCTAGATTAGGGTTTTCTTTTAGAAGAGGTTGGATATATCCTAGTATGAAATATTCCGTACAGCGTGCAAAAGAAGGATGTGTGTTCACTAATCTCTAATGTTTTAGGGGTTAATAATCCAGACTTTCTAGCATCAGGTTTTCAGGTCTCTGTCGGCTCTTCCACTCATGCACACATCACCATCCTTGTACACCCCACCTGTGTGGAGGCTTGGAGATTATGCATCATAGAAACGATGAGGCTGTTTGTGCAAGATGATTTCTCCTTCTTGTCTCTATTTTTAACATTTTTTCTCTGTCCATTGATTTGATTGTCGTGTGTCTTTGTCTTGTCGTTGTTTGTGTATTGTTTGTCTCCTCCAGGATGTTCAAGGTGTCCCTGTCAATAAAACCAGGCTACATATTTTATTGGACCTTGATTGTCTTAGTGGTATTGCCAAAAAGTCTGTTACATTTAACCGGTGTGTGTGTGTGTGTGTGTAGTTGTGTGTGTGTGTGTGTGCCACATTGGCAGCCTATCCATTAACCTGGTGCTAATCTACACACTGCAGAAACAAGTGGATTAGAGCCTGCCAGCCTCAGCAGCCAATAGCATTTGACAGATGGTATCCTTCACTCAAACACAAACACATGCACGGGCATACACACATATACACACATATACACACATTCACACCAGCACACAAGTAGTCTCGGTTTGTGCTGTAATAATATTACAGAGTATACTCCCACATGAAATTAGATTTGTCTATTATGACTCGAAGCTGTGTGTGTATGTGTGTGTGTGTGTGTGTGTGTGTGTGCGTGTGTGTGTGTGCATGTCTGTGTGTGTGGGTGGTGCATATTTACACCTATTTGTCTGTTTTCTCTCTGTCACCGAGACACCCCATCTCAACAGTGTCAGCTACTGAAAAACACCCAGCTCCTCTCCATCATTCATATCACAGGTTTTTACAGCCGTGCTAATGACATAAAAGACAGGGAGCGGGGGAAACACTGTCCCTGTAATCCCTGTTAAACTCCAAATGAGACTGCTTTTATGAAGGAAGTGTGTGGTTTTATAATTTTAGCTATTTACAACTCGCCTGCTCCGGTGCCGTTCATTACGGAGGACCCCTGGATGGTTTCATTCATTAAGGAGCATGCCTGTGTTCAAAGAGACACAAAAGGAGGCCACGTTATGCTTTAAAGATTGTTGGAATTGATGCAGAGATGCTGTGATACAAAGAATGAAAGCAAAGGGGCCTAGTGTTCTTTATTCAGTGGATGGAAATCTACATCCTATTCCCGGCACGGCTAAAAGCATGCTGCTTAGTCAGTTAGACATTTTTCTGAAAACATGACACCCACACACAGTATTTTCTCCTCCTTCTAATTAGATTGCTGTATTGAATAGTTTGCAGCGTTCAGATGATAAAGGTAACAAGAAACAATATGTTCTGTTTATTTTGATTAAACATACTATAAGGAGTTTTTTAATTGGTGATGATGAAACTGGTCATGTAGCAGTTATGAAACTTTAATACAGATGCTTCTATATGACCTACATAAGCAAAACGAGACCATCGGTGAAAAGATTGTCTATTTCTGTACAGTTATTCCTAATGACTGCCACTGCGTTGGATTCTCCTTGAAATCTGATGAAACAAGCCTGTGTTTATATTTTCCCAGGCAACATTACAGCGAGTAGTATGTCGGCCCGTTAAAATTAAGCAGGAGGAGATTTTTCTTGAGATAATTTTATTTTTGACATTATGTTTTGAGGTTCTGGTGGCAGAAACATCACCATTTCTGTCCACGGAGTCTCCAAAATCAACAAAATATGAAAGTTCCCTTTAGATCAGTATGGTTTTGAGAAAAATCCACTCCACTTGTATGGGTCTGCTTCACCTGACTGACAAAGTTATTTGCACAAAATAATCAATTCACTTGTAGATATAGACTTTACATTGTGATGATGTCACAGATTTTTGAATTGCTTTTCTCAGTTCAAGGAAAGTTATGGACAAACAAATTACAGTTACAAATATAAAAACTCCATGGATCAAAAATTCATCACAGAAAGAGTCATAATTGACTTTGTTTGCAGTCCCGTCAACAGTTTTACAGACATTTCTTTTATAATGGCAGCTTATGAGGAAAATGCTTTTTGTGTCACAGGGTTATCTTTTTTGCAGCAAGACCACAAATGGCCACTGGGAAAAATGCCCTGTCTACATCTGTCGCAGATTCCAGGAAGTTACTCAACAAGAAAACAAATAAGCCTGTTTCCCAAAATATCGAACAACTGCTTTAAATCACAAATACTGGAGTTTCCTACCACACTGTGATAATGTTAAAAAACAAAACAAGTTTCATTTGGACAGATTATCTCAAGTAGGCCCCAAGTTTCACATTAAAGCGATGTTCCACAGCTGAATAATAGTCCACTCAATATGTACTCACCTCTATGCCAATGTGAGGATGGGTGAAGATCTTCAGTTCACAAAACAACCCTGGAGTTTCAGCTGAAAACATATTGAAACCTGCTACTGCAGCATGTAGCAGGTAGCATGTAAACATGGCGTCGATCTCGCGAGACTTCGTTTATCTCTTAATGGATGCATGTGTGAAAATATCGCAAGATCGACGCCATGTTTACATGCTACCTGCTACATGCTACAGTTGACATTTCGGCTAAAAACGACACTTGGATTACGGACACTTGGATTACACCACACGAGCAGGATGGAGACATTTTGTGTTTGTTTTGTGTTGTTTTTTTTTTGTTTTTTTTTACATTTAAATTTGGTCTCCATTCACTGCCATTAGCTACAACCCTGTTTTAAGCTGAAACTCCAGGATTGTTTTGTGAACTGAAGATCTTCACCCATCTTCACATCGGCATAGAGGTGAGTACATACTGAGTGGACTATTATTCAGCGGTGGAATATCGCTTTAATTTTCATGCCTTGGTGTCATGAGCTGAAACTGGTGGAGTGCATTATTAAGTACTGTGGTGCTGCAAAGATGTCCTGACCCACTGATCTTGTTGTTCAGATGTAAGAAAATATATTTGTTTGTACTGACCCCAACAATTATCACATCGTCAAGATTTTTTATATTTTTTTTTCAGTGAAAATAAAAATTGTGGCACGAAAATGATAATTCCTACTAATAATGAATCATATTGCAATATCTATCAAAATAATAGTACTATGATTTTTTTTTTACCATATTGCACAACCTAAATGCTAAGAATGAATTTGATATGATTTGTAGTCAAAGCTAATACAAATAACTTTGATATTTTGTTGATTTTGGAGGCCCCTGTGGACAAAAGCGGTAGTGTTTCCACTGTAATAATCTCAATCTAAATAAAATTCTCCTCTTGCTTCTTTTTGACTGACTTCTTTTTGTACTACTCACTAAAATTGTGGCTGGGAAAAATATAAACTCAGACTCAAATTTTATCTGATTTCAAGGAAAATCCGACTCGGTGACAGGCTTAATGCCAGACTATCCGCAAGAAGATCGGCTATTTCTGTATAGTTGTTTATAATAAACAACAGGTCTTGTTAAGTTACATTGAGAGTAATTAGTTTCTTAACAACTTGCTGTAGCTGTAAGTAGAGGTAAAATATGCAAAACAAAACCACCTCATGGTTTTTTAGTACCTGTGTTGTTTCACTGTAGATCTGATGCACAGAAAGCTAATGGGCTGGTGCCGTTCTCACAGCAGTGTGGTGCAGCGTCTGTCCAACAGGACCACATGAAAGTAGTCAGGCTTTGAGAGCCTTGAAGGATGCAAATCTCTATAAAGTCAGAGTGGGGTTTGCGGAGCACTAATGTCTTGCTGTGGATTTATCCAGGATTTGGGAATCTTGTAAAGAGTGAAAGAGGATTTTCTGACTGAGATTACGAGAATCTGAACAGGGAAGAGAAAATGTACCTCTCCTTTCTCTTCTGATCCTTCATTCACCTTTCTCTCCTTCTCTCTCATCTTCTCTAGATCTCTTCATCTTACACCACAGAATAAAATCACACACACAAAAATGACTGTACAGAACAAAGGAGTACACACCTGTAAGGTAAAAAAAAAAAAAAACACCTTTGTTTTGAATCTTGAATCTTTTATCCAAGCCGCTGAAATGTGAACTTCAGCTCTCTCTCATCTGAACAGTACAGTAAAAGAAGAAGAAGAAGAAATCCTCACTATGTATGTGTGTGGGGGTGTGTGTCAGCGACAGTCAGCCTAAAAGATAATATGACTAAATGAAAGCTGGTGGCTGAACAGTGTGTCTAAGACGTGCTGTGTGGGGAGCAGACTGAGGCCTAAGAGACGTGTTTATCCTGTTGTGGAGCTGACAAAATAGAGGCTTTCCTCTCAGACTTAATGGCCATGTTGGACCTTGCCACAGGGATACACACACCTAAACCCTAATACACCAAATTAATACAGTCACAGAAGACCAAAATTAATTAACTAAACGGACTAATTGACAGAATACACACACAAAAAGGTTTGGTTAGCTAAAAAAATTTTACTTGGTTAGATTTAGCCATAAAAACATTCTGTATGTCACGTAACAGAGTTGATGTTGCTCATGTAACGGAGGTGACACGACAGAAGTCACGCACAAAACAGAACTTAGGTAACTTTGAATAACTCCACATTTACTTTTCATTTCACACAGGACTGGAACACCGGTCTCCTGAGTGAAAGTCACCACACTCCCTCCATATACAGACTTTTTTGCTTTTTTTTACTGCTCCTATCATACTTACGACTAGAGGCTATGTCAAGAATAAATGGAAATGGAAATGGGAAAAAAAGTGTTTGACTTAAATGCCTGTTTTACTGGTGAGGATGGGCTGTATCGTTAGATGGTATCAGACTAGTTGTTTCTGCCTGTTTCCAGTCTTTGTACTAAGCTAAGCTAACTGGCTGTTGGATGTAACTTTCATATAAGGGACGGATATGAGAGTGGTGTCAGTCTTTTTTATCTAATTCTCTGCCAGCAAGCGATTTGTCAAACTTTTGCTTTGATCTTGGTTAAGCGCCGTGGTTCAAATCAGTGCCCTGGTAGTTTTTATGGCTAAATCTAACCAAGTCATTTTTTTGATGTTGTTTTTGATGTTGTTGAGAGGAGCAGCAAAAAGTTGCCACAGTACAGCTACCATAACCATATCCTTAGAAACCACCACGACTGCAGCTGTAGCCTTAGCAATAACTACATTCACACACAGCCACAGCCTCAACCACCACAGCCAGACAGAACAGCTACAACTCTTTCCACATCTGGCTCAACACACAAACTGTTCCTGTGAATCAGGACAAATGCAAGAGGCATTGTGAGTGACTGCAAAAGTAGTTCAGGAAAAGAAAAAAAAAATCCACTGTGACCTGTGGGTAGTGATGGATATTAATAACTGGTACTGAACAAGTACCAGTTCCTGACTGGTCAGGGCCGAAATTTCAATAAGTTCCTGGAGCAACGATATTACTATTGGTATTAGTGGAATGTTCCTTAAAAAGCTGACAAAGCAAAACAAACACTCACTTTACTAAGTCTGATGAAAATGCAGCTAAATGCTTTAACTCAAGAAACAATTTAACTTGTTATTTCTGAAAAAAAAAAAATTGATATTGGGCTGTCCCAGATATATTGATCTTTATTGGTATCTGCATATATATATATATCATATATATATATACAGATTGTTGTTGTTTGCAGATTGTTTAAAAATATATACAGGTTGCATTTATGTATTTTTTATCCTTTTTCCGAGTTCAAGTTGTACTATTTGTGTTTTTTTAATTTTGTTTATAGACATTTATAATTAGTTTTTAGAAAGCAGCAAAAGTTTACTGTTTCAGTGCCCTGATGTAATTCTGGAATTTCTATGTGTAAACAAAGAATACAGTTGATATATCAATAATGGAATATTTTACTCCCTAATATCAGTATTGGTGTTGGCCCCAAAAACCCACTATCTGTCATGTTCTAAATGAAATAATATTTAATCTTTTCATATCTTTCCATGCCATTTTGTTTTTTACTTTTTAGCAGCATTTCATGAGCAGTAAGCATCCCTAACTGTAGGGCTCTGTAAGTTTCAAGAAATTTCATTTTAAGATGCGTATGTTCATTTCACTGGGCAATATAGACAACCATGCTCCCTCACACCCCGGTTTATAACTAAAAAGTGTATTTTATTTTGCTCCAAAAAGGTGTTTCACGGTGTTTCAAGTTTCCAGCTATTGTGTAAAATAAGTTACTGTACAGTATAAGGACACTTTAATAATTACAGGCATTACATGGAGCTGCAGTCAGACACTATGGAACAACACTGGTGGTGTGTACTGTACAATATATACAGGCAGCATTAAACGACCTTTACCCTCTGCCTCCACTGAGACAGGGGTCAGCTTCTTAGAAAATGCCAGGGCACAAGACAAGATGCCAGCACATAGAAACACACACACTCACAACACAGCACACACACACACACACCCACACACCACACGCAGGCACACACAATATATGTACATACAGACACACACCTCCACACCAAGGTGTAACTCAGATTCTCCAGCTTAATTAAGAGCAGCCCACTTTGGAGCTGCCATCTCGTTTAGCTAATTAGTCATGAATATGAAATGCCAGGAGTTTAATTAGCTTGCCATTGTCAGAGGGGGAGAGAGAGGGAGAGAAATCACAGACTAATTTTCTCTCCTCGCTTGGTCACACTTTATATTATAAAGGCCTAGTAGGAATGTGATTTGATTCCTTTGTAACAATCAGTAAGTTGTAGGCGAGTACATGCCAGTTCATTTTCACTTTTTTACTGCATATTTAACAACAAGGAGTATTTTAAATTAATGCTAATAATTGGTTCCATTTTGATGAAACTTTGCTAAAAACTTGTATATTAGCTTTTGACAACATATTTTATAAATACGTCTACAATAAGCACTCAACTAATTCACAAACATGTAATAATAACAACAACCCAATTTTCCATTAAAACAATAACTAAAACTTAAAACAATAGAATTAAATCATTTACGTAGTGAAGATTCAGTTTCATATGGAACTCACCACTATATCGTTTATTTGGCAAAATGGAAGTTCTCACAATACATGTGGACTCCAGTGAATAATTTCCAGTGAGAAACATGCCGTCTCCACTTCGAGAGTATTTCTACAGAGGAGAACAGAGAACTGATAGAGAGGTGAACATTATGATGTCACAGTAAAGCTGACCTTTGACCTTTTAGATATGAAATGTCATCACGTCATCATTTTATGCTATTAGATATTTGTGTATAATTTTGCCACTATTAGCATATGAATTCTTAACTTATGGACAAACGTGTTTTGTGAGGTTACTGACCTTGACCTTTGACCCCTGACCACCAAAATCTAATCAGTTTATCCTTGAGTGCAGTGGACATCTGTACCAAAATCTGATGAAATTCCTTGTAAGCGATCCTGAGATATCACGTCACGAGGATGGGATGAACATGAGTCACAGTGACCTTGACCTTGACCCTTGAACATTTACCACACAAATCTAATCAGTTCCTTCTTGAGTACAATTAGACGCTTGTACCAAGTTTGAAGAAATTCCCTTATAGCGTTCTAGAGCTATCGGGTTCACAAGAACAGGATAATCTGAAAACATAGTGCCTCTGGCCACAGCTGTTGCCGGCGTGGAGTCATAAGAACAGTTTTTTCAAGGTTTTTTAAAAATTAGGACTCACAGAGGTCCTTCAGCATACAGTCATGAATGTGCACAAAAAAAGTATAGTGATCAAGATTAGCTGCGGACAAGCTGCAGGTCTGTTGATCATGCATGCATGCATGCACGCAGCACGCACGCATGCACGCACACATCCCAGAGATTGCGTAACTGATTAAAAAAAATGTTGATATTTAAACAGCAAAAACATACAAATGTTTTCAAATGACTAGAATTACAAAATCTGCTCTTGTTTGTGAAATCCTGCTGTCATTCCCTATCTATTTCCTCTTATTTTCACTATAAAACCTTCAGGGTGCTTTTTAATCAAGCTCTACTGGAGGGGGGTGGGGGGGGAGAGTGGGATGTTTAGAGCAAAGGCACTGAGAGGGTCTGTAAGGTTTAGCAGACAGGTAGATGGGTCTGGGGTCCATTCTGCGGTTGGTAATTAGATTGATTAAGGCTGAGCTGGTGCAGGAGACATGACGACAGGGAGTGGGAAATGGAGATGGATGAGCCTGCAGGGCTGCAGCTACGAGATAGGAATGGTGAATAGAGCTCATCTCGGCTAGCCGGCTGGCTGGTTGCTGTGGAGAAGAGAATGGGCCGTTCGTCTGTAATCCCCTCTCCATCCCCAGTTTGTGCCTGGACTCAGCCGGACTCAAATTCATTCCCACTGAGATGTCACCGGACAGTTTGTCCTTTCTTGATTGGTGGATGGACTTTTCTTTTGTGTTTGCTTTGTAGTTTGTGCTCCATCACTGCTGTATAGATCCTTTTAGTACTGATGTCATGTTTACATCATGGTGTTGGCTGGAAAACAAGTTAACAACTGGAGACAAACACCTCAGAGTAGCAGGTCACATAACCCAAAAAAAAAAAGTTATCTCGTTGTGTTGTTGTCTGCCAGAATCATACTGAGACAAGTTTTAATTGCCTCATTAACTCTAACCACACTTCCTTTAAAATCGACAGACAAAAACAAAATATGACTCACCTAAACCAACTTGGTCAGTCTTTCTGCTCTTGTAACAACCACCAACTGCATTAGATATCTATCTGTCTCCACAGGCTGCTTTCCTCTCACTTGTCTTCCAGTTCTGAGTGCGTACTGTGCTGTACAGCGCAGTGACAGGTGTCTCATCAACAAGACGCAGACCTATCTGTTTGAGACTCCAGTCTGCAGTGTAGCTCATATTTCACTAATAAATCCCAGAACTGTACTGTAACATCAGGATTAATTATCAAAATAGTTTATATCACGTCAACACATCTGTCAATATTCACATGCTCCCTCCCTCTGTCTCTGCTGCCTCTCTCCCCCCCCTTACAATTATTTCTGATACATTAGCATGAACACAAATAAGCATGTACACAAATAGGATTTGATGTAAAAAAAAATCCCACACTACAGAGCTGTACAGTAACATCAGGATTCATGATCAAAACGTTTTTATATCACTCAACACTTAAGTCCCTCTTTCTCTCCCTCCCTCTGTGAGTCGGCACACTTTTTTTGTGCTGCAACTCCATCAACACCCACATCTTGTATCCTTCCTTTTTTTATTCTTTTTAGCTCTCTACAAAGAGGTAGAAGGGCTGCAGAAAAAAAGGTTTGATCCTCATTTGATGCTGCGAAAATCGAAACACAGGGGAGTAGCCTCAATACGCTTTTAGTGTGCGTGCTGCCATTTAAAATAGTAGGTGTACTTAACGCAAGTAACAGATCCTTTTTGTGCATTTGGGTCTTGAGCATCACGGAGCACCGGCTGTCACCCGTGCACTCCATTAAATTAGCAATATAACATGACAAAAATCTCCCCCCAAAACAATCATCTATAGCTGATATATTTGTCCAATTGCCCAACCCTATAGCAATTGTCATTGTTAAGAAACATGGCAACAAAATAACACTTGCTAGCTAGTGTTAGCTAATGTGTTTAGGGATTTTTTTTTGCCTCCATAATGTTTACCAACAGAAAGGGGTCTGTGAGTGTGTATTTCTCTTGCTCACTTAATTGCAGAGGCCAGCTGCAGTTCAGCATCCTTCCAAACACCACACACACACCACACACACACACCCCACACACACACACAGTGCTGTGACTGTGTGGTGAGAGCACAGGTGTGCTCAGTGTGTGTCTATCTCTCCCCGTGGAGTTAATGTTTGATCAGGAAGAGAATGAGAGAGATGAAGTATAACTCACCGTGATTACTTTCTGTCTACAGGCAGAGCTGCGACCAAACCACAGCTTCCTCAGTCAATATCAGCTTTCAGAGTTGCGACTGTTAGGTGTTTTCCAGACATTTCAGACAACACAATGGCATTTCACCCAACTAACACAAACAACCATCAAACACGTGTTACCTGTTGGACATCTAATGTTGCGTATTTAATGTGGGTTACCAGGGAAACAGCTCTATTTTGCATGCAGTCTGTGTCGTGGTGCCAAGACGAAATGGCAATTAATTCACTGGCCATCGAGGCCTCAGTGCATTAGGGGTTAGGCAGAGTACAGAAGATCATGGCAGTACTGATTGGGGGCTGAGTGGTGCAGCATATGCTCCGTTAATAGGTTTTGTTGATGGAGGTAGATACACGGGAGGCTCATAGGCAAGTCCTTACGCCCAACAGAAACAAGACATGACCTCTGGAAGTAGATTAGCCAAGTCAATGAGAACGCATTCTGTTCTTTCTGTTTTTGAGACATCAGCATGGTAACATGCTCACAGTGACAATGGTTTGTCATAGTTTAGTTTTATGTGAAACTGCTCTATGAACTACATCTCTCATCTCACACAATATACCTCATCAACACTAACATTGCTGTCCCTTGTAACGTTATGTTACCTGAAATGTTTTATCAAGCAACTCCTGGTCCATTTAACAGCTGGGAAGAGAAGGAACCAGGAAGACCAGTTGTTTGTGTGACTTCATCCCAGTATAAAAACATGGTGTTTTTATACTGGGATACATTGTAGCTTTTATACTGGGATACATTGTAGCTTCAGCGGCTAACGTTAGCTTTTGGAAGGAAAAAAATCATGACGTCATTTACGCAACTTCTGGTGTGTAGTCTAATTAATTATATACAGTATCGTCACAGTTTGATACTTAATCTGTCTTATGACAATCTGCAACTTTCCTGTCTTGTAAAATTATCTTTTAAACATCATATGTGTATTTAATGGCACAATTCAAATGGGATCAAAAGATTATTTGTCTCTTGCCATTGACTACATTCATATTTTTATATATATTTTAGAGGGGAGGGGAGGGACTTCGCCCCTGTATTGGACGAAATGGTGCCTCTAGACAAAAAGTCAGTAGATTACCAAAGTTAACAGTCTTCGGTTATCCTGAGGGGACGCAAATATGTGTGTAGATAAAGATAAATGACATTTTACTCTGAATCAAAAATGTGGAATGGAGGGAAAACAGGGGAGAATGTGGATGCAGATGATCTTAAAGGGATTCTGGGTATAAAAAGGTAAAGTGAGAAGTAGCATAGAACGACTGACCATGTGCTGTCTTCTGTACAGGCGGCGTGTTTTGCTCCAGCCTCTCTAACAGAAGTGGTGTGATATCAATCTAAATCTCTCTTAGGAACTCTTATTCAATCACCTGAGAGAGAGCTGATTTAATAGAAAGACTTCAGCCTTCCATTCATCACCAGAATGAAGGGCTGTACAGCGCTGAAAATTAACACAAGCACAATGTGTGTGTGTGTGTGTGTGGTGGGAGGTAGATGGGAGAGCGAGAGAGAGCAGGAGAGAGAGAGAGTGAGCGTACTCATTATCTGAGGGGAATACTGGTCCAAATATGCACTCCTTCTCCACCCTTCCCCTCTCGTCCTTTAACACACACACACGCACGCACACACACACACCCCTGTTGCAATGAAATTAAAACTGTAATGGGTATTGATCTGTGGCTTATAAATAACACCCATGTTCTTCATCTTCTTCACCCCCTACCCTACTTTTTCACTCCGTGCTACTAAAAGCTCTCTCTGTAACTGCACATACACAATCACAACCAGGCTATGTTGCTGAAAAGCCTCAAGGTTTGACTCATTTAAGGAAAGTATAATCAGTGTAATCAAAATAAATTTGGCAGTTGACAGCAACAGCAAAGACTCTTTGTATAATGACATAAAGACAACAGGGCCTTTTGCATTTATTCCAGGGCTTAAAATAATGCAAAAACTGTACTCGAACACTGGGTTGCACCAATAAAGAAAAAGCTGCAGTTAGCTAAAAAAGAAAAAAAGGTTTTATTGTTTCCTAGCTAGCTAAAAAGAAAAAAACAAAACAAAACATTATATTGTTTGTTAGCTGGCAAAAAAAAAAAAAAAAAAAAAAAATCACAAAAGGTTACATTCTTTGCTAGCTAGCTAAGTTAATTGGTCTAGTTAGCCTATTCATGATAGCTCAGCAGAGAATTATTTTGCTCAATCCACCTCAAAAAGCTGCCATTTTAAAAGTCAAACCTCCACAGTGTAAGTTTAATGTTAATACTAGATCACAATTTCACTTAGACTGTAAAGTTTTGGTGCAACAGAAATAAATGAAGTCTAGGTTTAGAGAAAAAAAAAAAGCTTTCTTAATTTTAAGCTAGTTTAAAAGTTTGGTGCGACATAAATTAAAGTTAAATCATAATTTAATCAGGGTTAGAAATTAATCCTTGTTGGTGCATTATTATTACCATAGTGATACATTTTAGGAATGAATGAACGTTGCTTTGGGCAGTCTTCAAAGGTTGTCTGGCAGCCATATTGGTTATTGATCAGCTGTTGTGAAGGTTATAATGTCAGAGGTTGCGTCTGGGCTGGTCTGTCTGAAGCCCTGACCTCTGACCTCTCCAGCGATTCCCACGGGAGTCTGGGATTGGCAAGGTGAAAAGTGCCTTGTATTGACTCATGTGCTCCAACTGTTTAAATTTTCTCTCTTGAAGGACATGTGTGTGGGACATTTCACCTCCAAGTTTGTAGGAGTAATTACGGTGGCTGTGAAACTCGGTTTGTCCATTCTGGGCTACTGTACAAATATGACAGTGGAACATGGTGACCTCCATAGATGAAGAACCATGCCCTCTGTAGATATAAACAGCTCAGTCTAAGGTAACAAAAACACTATTATTTTTCTCAGGTAAGGAGAATAATGAACAAAATCTTATACACTTGACTTTTAAAGGAATACTTCAACATTGTGGAAAATAATGCTTATTTGCTTCCTTGGCTAGAATTAGATGGGAAAACTGATGCCACTCTCATATCTGTCCATTAAATGTAAGGATACTGTACAGCCAGCAGACAGGCAGCTTAGCCTAGCATAAAGGCAGAAAAGCACTTAGCCTGGCTGCATCCAACATTAAACTTAGCATCTGTAAAGCTCACTAATTATCAAGTTAAGTTTTGTTTGTTTTGTCATCCAAAAATCAAAAGTGTAAAAATGGCTATTCTGTATTTTATGGGAAGTTATGAGGCAGACAAGTAACTTCTGGAAGTATGTTGTGGTTGTTTTACTACTGGCCAGCGCCACTGTTGGACAGAGCCAGGTTAATTCCCCCTGTGTTCAGTCTTTGTTCTAGGCTAACTGGCTGCAGGCTGTAGCATTAGCAACAGATGGAACAACAGAACTCAACAGAAACTCCAGTTGATTCTTTCATTTTCCTCCAGTCTCTCTCCCTTTTCCTCTCCACTCTCCACGTTTATGAAGCAAACTCAAATCCACTGACAAAACATGAATTTTATCCTCAAGTTTAAACATTCTCACCTCTCACAGACTCGACTTTGCATCATTTCCCACACTAATTGGCCTCCTCCTACATATTTCTATTGACATCATATGCAATTGCACGCCTCTAAAATTCACTTTGCAGTCTCTCTGAATCTCTGGCCACATTTACCAGACCGATTCTCTCTCTACGACAAAGGAAGTAAGTGTTTTCCCAAAATTAGTAGGAGTTATTCCTTTAAACATGACAGTCAGTGGATTTTATTATCTTAGTAAGAGATTTAGGTGACTGAGTGTTTTTGCCACTTAGACACTTATTTTAGCCTTGTAATGCTATTTGTGTCATACTTCCGGAGACCTCTACAACATTAATATGATTAATACATTAATATAAAGCGCTTTACAATAAAAACAGAACATGTTTAAAATGTTATAAACATTATATACATTATGAGCACTGCAGTAAACTGCAGAATCAGTAAAAAGTCATTTTTAAAAAGTGGGTTTTTAAAAGTGATTTAAAAGATGAGACAGAGTTTGCTGCCCTGACCTCCTCGGGCAGGTAATTCTACAGTCTCTGAGCCCAAATCACAAAGGCTCTATCACCTTTTTGTCCAAAACTTTATCTGGGAACATAGGGAACTAGAACCTCAGCTGAATAACTAGGAGCTATCCTATCTTAAAATCAACTCTAAAAGCAAATGATATTGTTTGGGGGAAATTTGTCAAAAGGTCCAATAAACATTTGAAACTTCTGGCAATTATATGATGCGCCAGGCTTTTCAGTTTAGCAGCCGTCCAAGTGACTCAACAGTTTGTGAACACAGCATATTAATTTCTTTGACAAATTTAAACTGTCTCCACACACACTCGCGCACACACACACACACACACACACACTTTTATTTATCCTATGTTGCCACTACAGGAGGATATTTGATAAGAGAACCTACCAGGGGATGAAAGACGCATCAACATACTGTTGGAAACTTATGCTCATTGTCAATTCATGCTCCTGCATCTTAAAGGTCATGTCATCAAATAAAGCTCCCCGAAGCAGATAACAGTGAAATGAGTAAAGGCTGAGGAACAAAGAGCGGACCCGTCTCCCCTCGCCCCCCTTCTTTCTTCTCCTCTGTCTCTTCCACTCTTTATCTGTTAATGAAGCACAATCCTCTCAAGAGCACAGGCACTGGGATTTGTCAAGTTATCACAGGCTTGGTTCGTCTGCCCGGCTCAACACTCTGCTACTCTTTAATATTACAGCTTCTGTGTCTCAGTCTGTCTGCCCATCTGTCGGAATTTTAAGTTGCAGTTTTTTTCACATCCGTTCATGTATTTTTCTCTCCTTCAAAATACTTCTACCTTTTAGTTCTCATCCTGCTGTTTGACTCTTTGTCTCACCCTTCTTTTTGAACAACTTCCTCTACTCTCCCTCTCTCTGCTGCAGTTTCTACTGCTGAGGATCAGAGTGGATGGCCAGGAGCCCACCATCAGGTCGAATTTCATTCCTGTACACATTTTTTTCTCTTCTGAATGTGTATATTGCAAAACTATCCTCACAAAAACTCACTGTATAGGATTCCACATACAAATGATGCATAATATTTGCCGCTAATAGTATTAACTACGGCCTACGGGAGATGTCTAATCACAGAAATGTGATTTTCATGGGCTGATTTCCATAAATATAAAATACTCTGCCATTGCACCTCACACACCTCATGAATTTGATTGAGGCTGGAAGTGTGTAATTTCCAACAGATATTAAAAGATGCAAAATTGCGTAATTGCGTTGCCGGTGTAACAATAGTTTGGGCCCACGATGACAATATTATGAGCATCACAATCCACCTCAGGTCTCCCCTCACCCGCCGTAATACAGTATGCTAATGATGCTACGCTAACAGCCACAATAAAAGTAATGATGATTACCGAGGCGATGGGGGTAGTAACAATAACAAACCCTGTGATGTATAGTGAATTATAAACATCCTCCCTGCTGTAATTTCATAGTTAATTTATATTTTCATTCAGGGTTAGGAAAATTGGCTCCCTGTGCACAGTGCTGTGTGAAACATGTGTGTGTATGTGGGGGGGATTTTACCAGATTTTTTATATTGCTGCATGCATGACTTCATCTGTTTATTGTCTATGCAGAAGCACATGATCCCTGTGTATTTGCTTGTCCAGTTTATATCTGATTGAGTCTGTCAATTAGTATCCCCACCAGGCATTAAGCTGAACCTACAGCTAATCCTGCATACTACAGGAAGCATCAGCCCAACATTTCATTGTGTATTGTAACCCCAAACATGCTCTTATCCTAAACCTACCTGAGTAGTTTTGTTTCCTAAAACTAAACAAGCTATGACAATTTCACATTGACCATGTGTTAAAAAGGCTTTCTGGCAGCATCTGATACAGCCACTAAAGGGTACCTTATGTTTCAGTATGAGACACAGTGGGGCAGTGGCAAAACATTGGTATTTGATGAGCTGGGATGAGCTCTACTGAGTGCACTCATGTTGTTATAGGAGTATTAACATTTTCTTTGAACAGAAGCAAATGTAGGATCTAAAATGACTGGTAATTAATTTGTTGCCCAACGTCAGAAAGATGACATTGTAGATGTTGTTACTGGTCATTGTCGGGGGTGGGCGTAATAAATTGCAACAACTCAAATGACTTTAAAGTCATTTTTTGGGGGTACTCATAATTTTCTGAGTATGTTTTCAAGTCTGTAAATTTACTCTTACTTAAGTATGTTTCATTTGCATTTTTGTGGCCAAGCCGGCTTAACAGGCCAATGGAAACATCACATACAGATCAAGAAACCCAGCTGCAACAAGCACAGGTTTGGAGATTTGATCATGAGCACTGAGCAGGACAGCTCAGGAGTTGGGATTAATTTAGACTGACGTTTTAGAAAAAGACACCCCATTTGATTGAGTAACTGCTATTGATAATGCATTAAACATTTAAAAAGTAACCAATACTTTGAGTAGTTTTTGAAAAGAACAGGTATTTTTACCTAAATATTTTGAACACCAGTAGTTTTACTTGTGGTTGAGTAATATTTCAGTTGTACAACAATAGTTCCATACTTGAGTACAGATTTTCAGTCCTCTGTCCACCACTGGTCAAAGTATGACTCACCTGCGGGTGGCAGTGTGTCTCACTGTGTGTGAGTGTCAATGCGTGTCTGTATGTCTGTGTCTATATGTGACACTTTTGGAGTGTAAATGCATCTGTGCAATTACACATTCATGCACAATGTGTGTGTGTGTGCAATGAGAGCATATGCTGTGCTACAGCTTCTCTCGCTTCTCTCTGGTTGGAGCGTCAGCAGCTGTCTGATCGTTTATGCAGCGCAGTGACTGTTTTGTCATGTTGAATGTTCAGAGTGTCCCGAGAGGAAAGCGCGCATGACAGCCACCGAGGACTGTCCAGTTGACTGATCTGTGTTGGGACACATACACACACACACACCATTGCCTCACACATAGAGAGACGTATGTGTACATGCACACACATCTCGCCTGAGGGTCTGTCACAGATCCCAGAAGAGGCTGCTGGGTTTGGTTTTATTGCCTGTATTGATCGTAGCTTGGGCCGAGTAGAGGGATCAATATGTGGATTATAGGGGGGAGTTAACTCCTCCATGCTGCCTTAGAAACCCCTCGGTTCTCTGACACCTCTCACATTCACACTCAGCACCTGATCACTACTGTGTAACACAGAGAAAAGAGGGATGCATTAATTCACTGACTATGTATGTGTGTGTCAGTGACAGGGGACAGATAGAGACAGATGGATGCTGTGTCCAGAAGAATTGTAGTTAAATGAAGGTGGGCACGTCTACTCAGTGTCTGCACACCCCTACCCGGATACCCCACACTCCCTGCCTATATCTGCATATCTACAGTAATTGACATTTTCCATTTGGCAGCTTCTGCATCTCCTTCCCTGATATTTCTATGGCAACCAGCAGAGCTGAGTGAGTTAGCTGTGCCCCTTGGGCCGAGCTGTCAGGCCGGCTGCCTGGTCCTAAAACCTAACAAGAGAGCACAGGGGATTTTCTTACTGCCCTTTTAATAAGGTAAATAGTCACACCCTCTAATCATACCTAATTCCATTTAGGCTTGTAATTATGAGCCAGCAAGCTACGTGGAGGGAAAAAAAAAAATCACATTTTAACAGTAGCTGTCACACCTGGATACATCTGCCTTACTGGGGTCAATAAAAGTACAGTGGAGACTGTCCAGGTCAATCTCTGTTTGCCTTGGGGCCACTGACAGTATGTCATCTCAAAGGGGATCCACTTCAGCGTTCAGGTACTGCAAGAAAACGCAATATTTCTGAAAAAATATCTTTCCTTTACTAACATATTTTCCTCATACGTGACAAAAAAAAAATGCAAACAGCAGTTTCTGTACATTTTTATATACACTGGAGGATGACGTGGGATTTTCACTCCTGTCCCGTCCCACTCCCACAAAAAAATACCCCTATTCTGTCCCAATCCTGTAACAGAGTGAAAAAAACAAATTCCTGTTTCATTCCAATCCCGGAAGAATGGCCCCCATCCCATCCTGCTCCCATCAATCAACAGTCCACATGACATTACACGTTTTTATAAAAAAAAGATCATTCCACGGGAATCCCATAGTAATCCAGGGTCCAGGACTCCTGAAAAAAAAAAAAAAAAAGTCAGCCTCTAATATACATTAATAAGTCTTGCATTGGACTTTGCAACTCTTCTGTCACTTCAACTTGGTCATTAATACTCGTGATCAAAATGCCTAACTGAGTGTTTTTTGATTTGTCTGTGCTTTTGTCAAACTCCAGCGAGTATGTGGTGAAAACTTTATCTTTGTTGCATAACTGATCATAAATGTCACTTGAAAACTTGCTAATCCATCCGTCCATCCATCTGTCGGTCCCAGTCTTGTAAGTGCAATATCTGAATAGCACCTTCAAGGAATTTCTTCAGTCTTGGTAGAAACATCAATTTGGACCCAAGGATGAATTGATTAGATTTTGGTGGTCAAAGATAAAAGTTCAAGGTCACTGTGACATCGAGTCTGTCCAGTACTCATGAACATGATATCTCAGGAACACCTGGAGGGAAATTCTTCAAATTTGGCACAAATGTTCAGATGAATTGATTAGAATTTGGTGGTCAAATGTCAAAGGTCAAGGTAACTGTGACCTCCAATCCATGATGTTCTCGTGAAGGCAATATTTCAGGAACGCTTGGAGGGAATTTTTATCAAACTTCCACTTGGACTCATGGATGAACTGATTACATTTTGGTGGTCAAAGGTCAAGATCACGGTGACTTCACACACATTTTTGGTCATAACTCAAAAATTCACATGCTTGACAAAATTTCACACAAGTGTTTAATAGGATATAATGATGAGGTGATGACATTTTAGAAGCAAAAAGTCAAAAATCATCTTCACTGTGACATCATAATATTCAGCTCTCTATCAGTCCTCCTGTACTTGTCAGTAAAAATAGCCTCTAAGCGAAGACAGCATGTTTCTCACTGGGAATGATTCACTGGAATCATAAATGTGAATATATAACTTCCATTATACCAAAATGTACACTTGATAATCTTTATAAATACTGTATATGAGTCTGACCAGACATGGATATAAACTCCAACTTGACAGACTGACGGAGGCGTACAACCATGAGGCAGTAATTCTAGTTCCATATGTCATCATGTATGAAAAGACTCAAAGTAAACACTGTAAATGGACTAGCCCTCTTGATTACAATAAGTGAATTATTTAAACAGGTACATGAACAATTCTGTTCCAAGTTTATTGATCCATGATCAACTGTATTTCTTTTTAACTTACCTTTTAATAAAATTGCTAATCTATCACATAAACTTAACCGTATAAGCTTATTGCAAAAACTTAAACAACTTAAGTGAGTAGTCATTTTGCTAATCCTCCAGGTGATGATAACTTTGACGCTTTGAATTAAGGTACACAAAAATCACTCACTAACTAATAATTAGCAACACTATATAATTTGATTTTGGGTTACTCATTAACTAATGTTTAACCAGCATGTTAGTTTTCATTTGTTCCCTGGTAACTACTTAATTTTTGTGTACCTTATTTAAAGTGTTAGCAGCTTTTCTCCTCCTTTGTGCTTTTCATTGGATAATGCCACATAGCATATCACCAAGACAACATATTAAGTGGGTTTCTTTCAGGCTGATATGAAAATGAATACAGTAATAGCACAATGTCATTTGACTTTAGAGAGATGAAGAGAGATTTTCTTTTGTGTTTCACTATCGAGCTGTCATTTCTTTTCTATCCTTGCACATTTTTCTTGTTTTTCTCACAGATTCATGCTTGATACTCATTACTGTCTCTCTCACATTGCATTTGTCTCCTCATTCTCTCTCTTTACCCCCTCCCTCCCCCCCTTTTCAATCTCTCTGTCACTGTCTCCTCCTCTCTCTCTTTCTCTCTCTTCCCCACCTACATTGAAATGAGTGAAAACAGGGTGAGAGTTTAGAGGGTCTGTCCCAGCAGCTCTGGCTGTGGTGTAGCAATTAGGAGCCTGAGAGCTTGTCAAGATAACAGTGGAATGAATACACACACATATACAAAAAACACACACACACACACACACACTCAGTGCCCTCAGACTCCCAATGAAGACATTAAAGGCATTTGTATCTGAGAGGGGGAGACAGTTGAGGAAAGGGTGAGGCCTCGGTGAGTGGATGCATTATCAGCGAAACACTTGAGATGGAAAAATAAGCTTTTGTAGGGTGCAGAGGGTGAGGGATAATGGAAGACTTAACAGCACTTGTTACTTCTCTCATATGCGACGCTTGTCATGTTGTGGCCTTTTGTGGTTTAATGGCCGCATTTGTCAGTGTGGATTTCACTTTTCTCTCATACTCACAGCAGGATATCATCCACCAAGATGCCTCTGTGTGTGTGTTTCTGTATGTGTATTTTGCCTGCGATGAGCAGCAAAAAACAACTTTTTATTTCATTAATCAGTGTAAGTCAGCATGATGTAGGGCTCATGACATACAGTATAAAGGGCCAAGACAGAAATTATTGCAAATATAGCTGTGTGGTTATCATGCATATGATGTCAGCACAAAATCTCATGCAGTGCTTTTCCTGTATTGAACGCGCAGCCACACAAGCACTAGCATGCTGACCACAGCCTGTACAGACAGATAGATCAATAATTCGTCATTGCCATTTGCTGCTAATAAGCAAAATATTTTGCTTTTTCCTCGCAACTCTCTGGTACTTTCCAGCACTCATCTAACCATACCTGTCACACCAGCTGCTGGGTTTTCCTTTTGAATAAATGATGCTACAAAACAACCAGTCTGCAGAAGTCTATCTCAACCCTATCAGACAGATAAACAAATAATTACAGGCTGAGTTGCAACAACAGGGATTAATTTTTAAATGTGATTAAACCATGGCTTAACTTTAATTTATGTTGCACCGAAACATTTAAACTACCTTAAAATGGAGAGAGATTACATTTAACCCTCTCGTCCAACCTCGTTTAGTTTTTTTTTCCTCTAAAGAGTAGATTTAATTCTGTTGCATCAAATCTTTAAACTCCTATTTAAACTGTGATCAGGTTAACTTTAAACTCACACTTGAGGAGGTTTAACTTTTAAAATGGCTGCCTTTTTGAGATGGATTGAGCAAAATAATCAAGATCCTTGAAGAAAGCTGGGGACAGACTTAACCGAGGTGAATCTCTCCTTTCTTTCACTCTAGTTGGTAATTCGGCCTAAAAGTTTTTCTCAAAGGTGGAGAAATTAGAGCTTCCCTGCCGAGCCATTATGAGCGCGCTAAGTAGGCTAACTAACTTTTTAGCTAGCTAGCAAACAATATAACTTTTTTGTTTACTTTTGCTAGATTGCAAAGAATGTATCATTTTTAAAAATTCTTTAGCTAACTAGCTAGCTAGCAAACACTATACTATAGTAATAGTATATAATGCTATAGTATTGGTTTTGTTAAGAAATACAGAACAGCTGAGTGTTAACATCAATTTTATCAATTTGGGTAAGCACGCATCTCCATATAACTTTTAAATTTCAGTTTACATCATGAAACTTGGATTTACTAAACTGAGATTAATTTTTAATTGTGCAACAGAGCTCAGTCTCTGCTTAATTTTATATCTGAATTTTAAACCCAGTTTCGCATTAATCGCAGTGCCTCAACATGGTGGCTTATATAATAACTGCTGATTTCCCTTTTTTCCTAACATGCCAGTATACTCATGATCAAATGCAGCAGTTTGTGTGGTAAATAGTTGCCTTTTTGCTACTTTGGCATAGAGATAAGTCAGCCTAATGTCTTAAGGGGCAGAAGGGTTGTATGATCTACTGGGATAACGGAACAGTTCTTAAGGGGTTTTTTCAATTCTGCAGATTTGGGGCATTTTGTGTTTTCTGAAATGAATATTTAGTGGTTTTTAACGGTGTCCCATCATGACCCAAGAGTGTTGCAACCAAATACTGCAGCAGCTGATTTCGCTGATTAATTTCCCCCACGGGAAATGAGCTGGCGTAGCTGTAATGTAATAGTGCGAGCCAAACAGCCTATTTTATTTTTACTGTTTTGATAGGTAAGTAAGGGTAAGAGAGGAAGAGTGGAGAGGAGGGCAGTGGGGTTTTCACACAGGGGAAATGGAAAATCCATACAGAGCTGATGAAAGAGGGGAGACTTTAACATGCTTTAATTAGGCGTCTGCCTCTCAACCTTCCGAATCAACTCTCCCACTGCTGATAATATCACAGGCACAGGGACAGATTTGTTCTCAAAAAGAAATCAAGATGCCCCCTTTGACCATGTATTTGCTTCTGTCACTGAGGCTTTGTGTGTTTTTTCAATTCTCCTGCTGCACCACATGGGGTGGTCTCAGGGGATGATAAGTGTATTACTAGCTGTGTGATTTAGGCGCCTGCTGACCAGAGTTAGAGGAATAGATATCCTTAGGCTGCATTTAACAGATGCTGCTGTACACACAGGGCTGTTGCATGCCAGATATGATTTCTGTGTTCTCTCTGTTGTTCAAGACCAATATTATCACAGTTACAGTTTATAATAGGTATTATTTTGGACTATTAAAAATCATTTTACATATATATTTTTTTACATTTCAAAAGCATAAAGTGTTCTGGCCAATAGTATTACTTTGCAGTTTCAAAGATGTTTTTTAAAACTCTAGTTTAATTTGCTGAAACTTTGATCTTCTACACCAGTGATTCCCAACCAGGGGTACTTTTACCCCAGGGGGTACTTGTGTAGCTGCCAGGAGGTACATGAAAAGATGTTCGAGTGTCTCACTGAAGTTATCACGCTTAAGATTAGTGGAACTGTCAAATCCAAATTTAAAATCTTTTATGTATTGGAACATTGGGATTTTGATAAGTTCTCTGAGTCAGAGGAAAGTTTGTCTGCACAGCATGAGTTTGGAAAATATACCCACCAAAGGCTTGGTGGGGTTGAATATGTTGCTGTAGCCTTGAAAAACACTCTATTCATCTTGATCTTGTATTTGTATTGGCTTTAGCATCATTTGGTCCTGCTTTGACTCCAAAAAGGCTACAGCTCGATGTTCAAGATGAGTAGAAGGCAACATGCACACCAGTTGCTTGGACCATCTATTCCATTTTAAATCCATGTCAAAGAAGAAAGTCACCTCCTGCACACACTTATCACTCCTGCATTGATTTATTTCAAAAGTGCAGATTTTTTCGGTCTCAAGAGCTTTTCTCAAGACATAGCAATCATGAAGTGCTCAAACACATAATTGCATGATCCACAGATGTGTTGCAAAATCCTCTGCTAATATGTAGCATCCACAAACCTCTTAATACCACTAAATAAGGAGAAACATAAATAAAAAACAAATAAATTTCCAAAATAGCGGTTTATATCCACAAGTAATGGGCCAAGTCTGCAGTATTAAACATAAATCTCAAACTTGAATTCAGCCATTTATGCATAAACCTTCAGCAAAAACATTTTTTAATGGATAGGCCTAGCTACAAAGACATATTATATCAGGTATACTAGTAATGCACACTCTTGGAAAATTAAGGTGCTAACTAGAACCTCATAGGTTCTTGGGCTTGTCCGCATATAAGAACCCCTATGAGATGTTCTACAGAGGACCTAATGTTCCACCCAGAACTTTTTCTGGGGTTTTATCCAGAACCTTTCCTCATTGTTTGAGTGTTGACAAGAACCCACTGAGAGGGTTTTACTCGAAAACCCTTTTGTATGCCACAATTTCATCTAGGATCCACCCAGGGGTATCTAAAAATAGCTTTTTATAAAAAACTAAGAGTTTAACCTACAACCCTTTCCCGAGGGTTCTGCAAAGAACATGTATTCAACACATGAAGTTAAAAAAAAAGCTCCAGATGAAGCAAAAATTTTCAACTACCCTTTGAAACACGGGTAAACATTTGCATATTTGAGGTTTAGGCTTTTCACCCATGCTTTTGAGAATCCTTGAAGAACCCTCACTTCCAAAAAGGGTTCTTTGGATGAAAAGAGTTCCTTATGGAACCCCTAGTCTCACACAGAACTCTTGAAGAACCTTTTCTTAAAAAAAGGGTTATTCAGAAGCAAATGTTTCTGGGTATAACTTCAGCCCTTCATGAAGAAGCCTCTTATTTCTGAAAGTGCAGGCCAGGGTTTAAAAGGCCTCGAGTGAATCAAAGTATTCAAATACTTTAGTAGAAAAAAAAAGGGCAGTATATGCACTAACTCTCAACAATCCTACAGAACAGCAAGAAGTCATCTCATATCCAATAGTTCATATGATAATAGAATAATCTTCTGTGCAAAACATGCAAGTCAGATGTAAAAAGTTCAACACAATGTTCAAACAGCTTAATTTCATACCTAATTTTATGCATGAATAATGCATTTACAGAAGCATATAGACACCTCACTAAACAAAACGGAAACATGCCTTGACTTGAGTTATTATTAAAAACTTAAAATTATGTCATGTACTGTATGAAAATTGCCCACATCAGTTAATCAGACCTTATTAAATTGTCAAATGTCTTAACCAGCCTACACACAACATGCTTTAAATCTATAATTCAATCTATCTCACATTGTATTGTCTTGCATCTTAAACCATTTAATTTCTAGCTTCTCTGTTATGACCCTTCTCTCTCTCTTCCATCTCTGCTTGTCTCACTGTCTGTCTGTCTCTCTCTCTCTGGGGAGAGGGCTGAGGGCATTATGTGCTGCTATGAATGATTCATCGCCCTCTGTGGTGTATGTGCCTGGACTAGAAAACAAGGAGGGAAAGAGAGGCTAAGGTAGATGGTTGCAGGAAGGGGAGATGAGGTGACAGAGGAGCGAGCACAGCCAGAGGTGGAGGACAGCAGCAGGTACTATGAAAGAGAAGCACATGGAGGAATGATGAGGTTTTGTACAACACAAAGAGGATTTTCTTTTAGTGTTTTCTTTTAGTGTTTTCTTTTAGTTCGACATATCCTACCTGTGCGCAGGCTTGGGAGGGTTACTTTAAAAATGTATTCTGATGCTGATACTGTATTACTAATTACCTGTTAATCCCAGTATCACAATATTAAAGTAATGTAAACTGATAACTTTTGGTTCCTTTTAGATTATAAATACAGTGACATTGTTTAGCCTAATAAAATGTTTTATGTTTATTGTAGGTTTATTGTTTGTCCAGCTGTTCCTTTCATTATCTGCAAATGCAACACTTTACACTCAAGCGTCAAATAAACTGACATCTACTTATTCTGTTTTACCTGGTCAGCAGCATCACCACCTACAGTCCCAAAATATTGTTCAGTAGCAGTATTCACAGGCCAGCTAGCTCACTGGATTAATGGTTGGTCTGTGTAGCTAACATTGGCAGTTGGTCTGTGATGTTGTACCACTTTTCTGATTTAAAGTCTGTTTGAAGGAAAAAGGGAATTTTTCTTCTGAACACATTATACATGTTAGAACAAAGTTGCTGAAAAGAGACAAGTAGTACTGAATTGTAGAGTTAGACACTGTTGTTTGCGATTTCTGTGTTCAGGATTTTTTTGGGGTGGACCAGAAACATCTGTGACGCATTAAAATTACGGTCCCTCAGCAATATATAAGCCCTGAAAACAGACACATGAACCACCCTATCTAACCGACTGAGCGACTGTCTGAGCGACTCTCTCAGTCCATATCTACCCAGTAGTTCACTTCAGCTCACTTCAGTTCCAACAACCCAACACAGAAGAAAATACCATCCTGTCACTGTCCTCTGGCTCTGGTGGCTCAAAGCTGCTCGACAGAGCGTCCATGTTTCAGGTTCTTTTCAGGTTGTAGTAGTGTTTGACACTGAGACAACAGAGACAATTTTTTTCATGATTTTGAGACCTAATTTTATATGCTTAACATTTTTTAAACAATCATGGCTGGGTTGGTTAATAACACATGTTTCTGTGGTGTGACAAACACATTTATTGTTGCTTTACACAATGTTTACTGACCAAATAATGTTGAAATTTCCACACAGTCAGCATTTTTTCAGTAGAGGACATGACTGCGAATTGATTGTAAGATTAGTTGGTTTCACTCAAACCAGAGGTGTTGTGAGACTCATGAAGTGTTGTCATGTGTGAGCAGTGCACATGATAATGTATCATTCTAAAACTGCAATCCTGCTAATAATCCCAGTTTTTACTTTATGTATCTCTAATCTGATTACATTTTTTTCTGAACTGTAATAGAATACAGTTTGTAATCCATTACTCCACAAGCCTACCTGTGTGTGTGCTGAGTTCAAAATAAGCTCAAAACATACAAACACATATAATGACCATTATGTTATTTCATTAGCGTGTTTATCTTGGTTTTCCTCTTAAGGACGGTCTTTACCTTCATTGACAGAAGATTTCTGAAATTAATGTTCTCATTACTACTTAGGCATTCACAGTCCTCAGGGTGCTAATTGTAATTCATCATCCTTGTAAAACCACATCTGATTGTCCCATTAATCTAAATAGATCTCAGGCTTGTTTAGTTCTTTGTCTCATCTTCTTTATCCCTCCTCTCATACCATACCAATAATGGAAATAATTCTCCCAAAACACCCCTTCCCACTCTCTTCACCTCTCATAAATTCATAACCACTCGAGCAGGAAACACTCCACTGTGAGACCCTTGAAACAACGTTATCTTTCCTTATCTAATTTCCCACGACCTGGAATAGATTATCTGCCGGATGATTAAGACCTGCTGAATAATTAAGTGGACAATAATGCTAATTCATGAATAATATATCTGTTTATGATGGCAAAGCATAGATAGTGGTTGCTGCGGTACTGACAGGAAGATTGATGCTGTGGCCTAGATAGGATCTCTCCAGCGAGGGGATGCTGCAGACGGCGACGCTGCCCATATTCATTAAACCTCTGTCATTGGCTTCTGTGCGTAATGACATACTTATGTATAATTTACAGGCACATCCCAAGGCAGAGGTGGCATACGTGATGGTCCTTTGGCATGAGCCAGACGGAGTTTTGCTTTATAATCCCACAGCATGTTCCCATAGATCCTCACTCTGTTTACAGTATTTCTCTTGCATTTTTTCACTTAATCCCCCTTTTCTCTCTTCAGTTTAACTATGTGTGTGGAGTGTGCCCAGTATGTTTTCATATGTACATGTACAAGTATGTGAGCAGCAGTCTGCTGAATTGTCACCTAGGCCAGTGATTTTCTAAAACTAGAGGAGTGCACCCAGTTAAAGTGCAGATCTCCACGAGGCAACCCGAAAAGAATATTTGTATTGGACATTTGCATTGATTTTGTCATAATTAGTCGATAAATTCTTGAGTCAGGGCCAAAAACATGTTTTGCGAGGTCACAGTGACCTTTGACATTTGACCACCAAAAGCTAAGCAGTTCATCCTTGAGTCCATGTGGATGTTTGTGCCAAATTTTAAGAAATTCTCTCAAGGCATTCTAAAGATATTGCATTCACAAGAATGGGATGAAGTGAAACACTGCCTCTGGCCACAGCTGTCGCCAGCATGGAGCCACGTCCTCCAGCATACAGTCAGGAATATGCACAACAAAAATTATGCTTTACTCCTGGTGGGGATAATTTTAACCATGTGAATTGTTGCCACCTGCCACAAAGCTGCTCTGAGCCTGAACTTTAGTGCTAACTTACAAAAAATAGTCACATTTTTGAAAAGGAAAATATGCTGAAAAAAAGAAAGAAAAAAAAATCCTGGCCAAGTAAAGCTTGCAAATATGATGCAGAATACATAAAGTATGGATTTAATTATGCACATAAGAATGGCTGACAAGGAAATGCCCCAAATGAGTGTTTTAAAACTCAAAACTTCAGTGTGACTTGAAACAAAAGCACCCAGCAAAGGCAGAACAAACAGCTGATGCTGGGTTTTTAAAGCCTTAAGCTCATTCTATTTGGGGTGCTGTAGTGTGGAAAAGTTTGGGAACCCCTGACCCAGGCAGGTGGTGTTCTCCTCTACAGTAACGTCAGTACAGTGCTTATGTGTATCAAGACGTGGTGTACTAAAGGCTTTATGCAGACTGACACGAACATGTTGTATCAGACACCTGCATATGTTTATACAGACCGTTCAAAAACAATGAGACAAATGCTCCTTTCAGCCCACCCCAGCCTGCTGTAGTCCAGCCCACTGCTGCACAACCCATAGCACCCCAGCCAGTTTGATTACATTTGCGATTAGAGCCGTGGCCAAGCGATGGTGAATTATGCCGGAGCTGTTACCTTGCTGTAGCTGCTGGGGAAATGAGGCAGCTCGGCTGCATTTGCCCCACTACTGCTGACCTTGGAGGTCAGTCACAGGAAGGAGACATTCATCACTTTGACACATGGATGCTGTGGGGAGAAGATGGTGTGTGTGTGTGTGTGTGTGTGTGTGTATGTGTGTATGTGTAGTAACCATTACTATCACAGTATTATTTCCCCCAGTAATGTTCCCAACAGTATTAAGGCGTTTTGTTTTTTTTGTTTGTTTTTTTTGTTTTCTTTACTGCATTAAACTATTCAGCTTATAAAGATTTTGCCTTCTGTGTGATGCTGTTGTTATTTGAAATTAGTTTATGAAATTATGGTTTTACAAACACGTTTCTAGTACTGGTCTTCCCTTCTATCTTCTATACATGCTTCTTTTTTGCCATGACAACAGCTGTGTATGTAGATGCTGCAGCCGGTCACTCCTTCAAATTTGTCGATTTTTCTTTCTAAATCTGTTCAGCTTTATTGCTAAAACATGAATCACCTATGACAGAAATACACTCATGGCACTGAAAAGGAAGCGTGGAGTTTGGATTAAAGAGCAGCAAACCTTGAGACAATCAACAATGCACACAGCATCTTTTGACCACACAGTCAGATCAGCTGGACGAATCGCCATGCAGTCTAGCAGAGGAAGAGATCAGAGACAAGAGTCATCCAAACCCAGCTTAGATTTAAAGCTGAAAAGGAAGTTTTCATTTATGGTGGTGTGGTATGGGGTTGTGTTAGTGCCCATAGCATAACTAACACATCTGTGAAGACATCAGTTGCACTGAAAGGTACAGGTTTTGGAACAACACATGATGCCATCCAGATGACGTCTTTTCTAGTGACGTCCCTGCTTATTTCACGAAGACAATGCCAAGACACATTCTGTACATGTTACAACAGTGTGGCTTCATAGTAAAAGAGTTCAGGGACTAAACTGGCCTGCCTGCAGTCCAGAACCTGTCTCCTATTGAAAATGTGTAGTGCTTTATGAAGCACATTTTACATTTTTTTAGAATTGGGGTGTTTCCTTGGAGTATACAGATATATGTATATAAAATAACTGCATATATTTATTTTATCTTGTTTAAATTTTTTATTCTACTCCATTCAAATTGAATTAATTATCTGTATTACATGTGTGTAGAGCATTAAGGAACTACAGCTCTCATTTCGTTGTATGATGATAATAAATTACCTTAATACCTTGATATCTCTCTCTGTCTCTGTGCCAGTCTCCCTTTGTCACTCTGTTTCTCTCCTGCTTTCAGCGCATATAATCATGAGTGGCAGACAAATATCGACCATGGCCATTGTTGGCCCAAGTGTCTATTTGCTCACTAGAGAAGACTCATTATGTTACAACAGATTGATATCTCTGCCCCCAAGGACTTTAATCTCATCTCAACTGAAAATAGAAACAATCATAGCTGTTGGTGGGGTGACACTTTAGTACTGTGGCACGTTCACCACTCTCCACCCCCACCCCAAGCAGCAGAGTGACCTTGGCAGGTGCAGTCAGCAATGGGATGCGCTGACTTTGAAGGATGACAAACAGACAAGCTTTCATAGCATATTACTGTGTCATCTTATCCTCCCAGTGTCTTCTCTCCATGGCTGGGATGGATGTGCTTCATATTTCTGTGTGTGTCTGTGTTTGCACAAACATGCTTAACTAAGTATACATAAGAAGGTGTCAAATTTATAAGAGGAACGGAGAGGAAAAAACAAGCTTTTAGACATGACACAGAGAATTTGAAAGAGTGGAGACAGAAATCTTAAAAAAAAAAAAAAAAAAAAAAACAAACACACCAGAGAGGGCAAATTAATGTTTGCCGGAGCATAATTGTTCAATTGAATCCATAAAGGCACACAATTATGTTTATGCATGCCATAAATCTGATTAGCGCTGAGTGCCGCTCTGTAAATGCAACACAGTCTGTATGGGGGGCTAATGCCCACCCACACAGCTCACGTCTGATTAGCTGCAAAGCACCATCACTCGTCTCTTTTTCTATTGTTGCACATCTGTGAGGAGAAGTACGACGACGTATCCCTAAATTTAATCTGGTCTTTCTTTATTTGGAACTTAAACAGCAATGACAGAGGCGTTAAAATGACCGTCAGTCTATCAATAGCTCAATTTGTTTGTCTGAATGATGTTTGGTGGAGGCACTGCTTACAATCATTGTTTGTTTTTGATGCTTCATGGTTATATATGAAATAAATGAACGGTATTACTTTAGGGTGTGATAAAGAACTTTTGTTTCATAATGTCTGGACATTCAGCATTGTGGTTTACCATCAAAAGGTGGGAAGTAACAAAGTACAAATTCTTTGTTACTATACTTATGAATTTTCAGATTACTGTAGTTTACTTGAGCATTAATTTTCTGACAACTTTACTTTTACTTTTTACCTTATTTTAGTTTTAATGCATTTGAGGGGGAATTGTTCAACCTAAATGGATGGAACAATAACACTTAGAAAAGACGATTTCTTGGTGCATCCATTAGTGCATGTGCATAGTGTACCAATAATAGACATAACAAGATGAAAACAGCAAAATTATGCTAAATGACGGACTAGTTTTTACTTTTATACTTCCAATACATTTTAGAGTATCTGTATTTCTAAAGAATGTGTGTACTTTTGCCACCTCTGATCATCACTGTTTCATTCTATTTATCCCTTGCTCCTTTCCCTAACACCAGCATCTTCCATTTCCCCTTGCTTTTCTGAGAAAATACTCCGCATTAGATCACCTTAATAGTTGTGGATGTCTCCCTTGTGCACCTTGCTTAGATTATGGGGAGCAAAGTGTGCTGTGAGTTGAAATCAGAACACAAATACTGTGTAGGTTCAACAAATTTGGGATACACAGATGCCAAGCTTTTAGCGCTGAAACACAAAGATCTCTGAGATCTCGGTATCGCATCAGACCCATACTGATTGACTCCATGAATGGCCTCCAGTTTGCAGAGAACTGACACTGACACATGTCATCATTTACTCTCACTAATGGACATGCTCCGGGCAACCACACTGTCACCTGCTGTCTCAGTACACAAACATAAGATTTAGCTTGGAGTTGTGCAGCCTCCAGTGGTTTTTAGATGGTGGCACTAATGTAGGAATAATGCATCAATATAAGCACAGGAGGAGGAGATTTAGGCTCTCTAGAAATGTTATCTTCATCTCTAAAGTGATTTTATTACAAACACCTGGCACCTGACTGTTGGGTAATGGAACATCATTTTACATATTACGTATATCTTAACATTCACATTAATGTTTTATTTGTTTCCCTTAACAAAATGCTATTTAGTTGTGGAAAACGTATTCAGATCCTTTATGCAAATAAAATGAGCAATACTGCCATATGAATATATTCCATTACAAGTAAAATCCTGCATACTCAAATGGAGTAAAGGGTAGTGGAATGAAAGTATATAGTAGCATGAAATGGAAATATTGAAGTGCGGTACAGATACCTTAAATTTGTACTTAAATACATTGACGAAATGGACATAGATACAACTCACCATTTTTGACATTCAGCATAGATATTTTATTCTTGAGCATAAAATATGCTAATTCACGCAATCTTCATCAAACATTAATTTTAGGACAGCATTTAACCGTTTCTCCCTGTGTATGTCATAAGTTGTGTTACTAGCTCAGGCATTAACTGAATCAATACGAACGTCTCTCTGCTCCCTCGAAGTCTCCCAGACTTGTCTCGTTCTCCTTGGTATGAAATGACACTTCGATTGACCCCCTTGCATTTCCCACAGGGTCAGGCTGATGTGGTAACAATCTGACTGTTGAACTTTACCCTCTCCAGACAGGTCAGCGGGCCGGGGTCATAACTGAATTTCTCTGATTCACATTGACTGGCTGCGTGCACCGATCAATGCTGCCGACATCCACAGTGGAGACATCAAGGTTGGGTTTTATTTTGTCTGAACTTACCACATAATGTACATGTATATAATGTGCATACGTAGATACAGTGCATACATACGAACATACATATGGTGCATACATACACACACACGCAGATACAGCACATACATATACACACATATGTACATAACAGTACAACGCATACATAGTTCAATAAATAAATAAATAATGAATAAAGAACTACTATTATTTATTATATGGACTTTTATTTCTTGACACATTTATTTCCATCTGTTTTATTCAAATTAATGGGACGTGGTTATCTCACAGATTCAGACCAAAGCAGCAAGACCACTGGTTTGCTGATGGGGAGTACAGTACCGAGGTGGTTTTCCTGCTGGGTTTGGCTCCTGGGCCCCCTGGCATCCTGCTCTGCTTCAACTCTGTATATATTCCTCATTTATTTATTTCATAGCCATATTTACTGCATTTATTTCATGGGCATATTTATTTATTTAATATTAACTTAAGCATTTCATAATACACTACTAACAGTCAGTCTGTGAACATGTCCAAGGTTGCCAGATATCAGTATTATACTAATCTACATTCGCTCCCAGGGACTGATACTCCATCCATGTGCAGGTCAAAAAATAGCCTTTAAAACACCCCTTTGGCCTTTGTTCACAAAAGAATATCAGTGTTACAGATGTTAGAAAACAGATTATGTAATATATTATATATTATATTGCATCAATTCTATTTAAATGAGGGTGAAGGACAAAGTGAGACAAAATGTTAAGAATAGAAGTGTTTATTCCTTTGCAAATGGAGTTATGTGGTCAGAAGTACGCTGTGGAAATATCTCACACACACACACACACACACACACACACAGTTTCAAGACATAGATACAGAGAAAATATTAATATCTACTGCATGACACACAGAGGCATAGTGCATGATTAGTGCCTCCACTCCTCTCCTCTCCACTCACTTCTCCCCTTGCAGTCCATCATCTTGTAGACTGAATAATTGTGTTTTGCCACCATCACTGTAATGTATATCTGTGCGATTATCCAGATGTGGGTGACACCATAATCCATATGCCCACGACACTGAGTACAGATGGTTGTGTAATTGTGAGCACACGCTGGTGATTACCCTGCTTTGTAATCAGATTCATAGTTATTTCTTGTGGGTGTTCACCATTTGATGTTTCCAGATTCATTTCCCCATCAGATGCCACTGGAGTCTCATTTAGAGTGGACTTCGGTGTCTGATAATGAGACACAGATAGGGGGCATTTATTCAGCTCCAGATCTGGCTCATTGAATGGTGACACACTGGCCTGGCAGGCGCTTCAGTTCTATTTGTCTCTCCTCAGTTAGATGGTGGAGATAAGATTTCCACCGAGCCATGCGCAGAGGAAATTTCTCAGTGTGAAATGATCAAGATATTGACTGGCAGAAGTGACTCATTTCACCACTAGTGTATTGAAACTACATTTTAGTTGTTTGATGCTCACCTACTGTATTACAGCTGGTTTTTGATATCAATACATAAGCCTGTTAATGGTTGTATTGCACTTGAAATGCAGCAAAAAAAAAAAGATCTAATTGCAGTGCCATCATGTTTATCACCATGAGGTTTATCAATTTTTTATTTTTTTATTTATTTATTTATTTTTAACCTCCAATATGATGTGTGTAATAAACTCTAAACATAAAAGACATAACAAAATAAAAACCGTAACAGCGTAACAAGACCTAAAAGGTAACAAGATGAAAATGACGTAAACAATGTAACAAGATGAAAACAATGTAAAAGAGATAACAAGACAAAAGAAGTTAAAAAAAAGTAAACAATGTAAAAGACCTACTAAGATGTAATTAGATGAAAATTATGTACAAAAAAAAAAGACAAAAATGATGTATAAGACATGACAAGATGAAAATAAAAGATGTAACAAGAGGAAAACAATGTAACAATACAAAACAACACAAAGCAAAACATAAATGAAGAATATGGATCCAGGAAAATGTCAGGCTATCTAACACTGGTAGGATCTGGGCCACACAGCTCCTCTCCACTACTAAGTCCTCATCATATATCACATGGATTTCCCCCAAGGTGTCTACGTGCCTGCTGGCTGGGATAACCACCAGCTAACCATGACCCTAAAAGGATTAAGTGGGTTAAGAGTATGAATGGTCTGAACATTCTTAAAGAGGCTTTCACAACCTGCCAGTGATACAATTCATGGTGCAAACATTTGGCACAAACATAGCACAACATGAGGTGGCACTAAAATGTTGAATTTTTATTCTTATTTTAATTGCATTTCTATTTATCAGCTTATCTTATCTTATCTTATCTTATCTTATCTTAAAGCACAAGTAGCCTAGAGCTACCTACAGAGCTGCTTTAAGAAGTGAATTTCCCTGTGTAGGATCAATAAAGTTTTTCCTATCACAAGTAGCTTACCTCAGAACTGTACAGGGGTGGAAGTAACTAAAATTATAACAAGTCAAATTACTGTAATTAAGTAATTTTTGGCAGTACTTGTACTTATGAAACCTAATTAGTTCCTTTAAAAATCACCATTAAATACAAATTAGTATAATTTGAATTAATATCCAAACCTCACATCTGTATTTTTTTTGTAGCCATTAAGGCTATCTGATTACAAATGCAAAGGAGAGCCAATGAAAACCATGACAGACGGTTGAAAAACATAACAAAGCCAAACAAAACAAAAAAACCTCTGCAGCAGGCTCAGGTTTGGAGAGGTGAGTGTGACCACTGACCATGACAGTGCATGAGCTGGGAATAATTTAGACTTAACATTTGGAGAAGCACAAACCCCTAAAAGTAGTTTTTTAGAGGAATAAGTCTTTTTTTTTTAACACCAGTAGTTTTACTTGTAACTGAGACGTATCTCATCAATGCAGACTTGTGCACAGTGTGAAGTAAAGCACTTATATTGGTTCATAGTAGAACTTCTGCCCTCTGTTGGTGCAAAAACAAAGCATGGCTCCCATGTTGTACAAACTACACGCTTTTATATCGATCCCCACACTTTTCGACAGCATTTTGTTGACTCGTTCACTTGCTTACGTTCTCCTTCTGCTAAATATCGTCAGTAAGGAAAAGGGGGGGAGGGGCACGCAGCTGCATCAGTGCACAGCAGAGCAGGGACTGATGGAGACCAGAGGGACGTCCCAGGTCTCTGACTTGTCATTTCCTCGCTCGAACCGGGCGTCCTTCTGCTCCGCCATCTTGCTGACCCGTCCCAAGGCTCTTATTTCGGCTCGATGGAGCGAGGGTCGGGGATCGAGGAGGGATATACAAGGGAGCAGCCTTCACGGAAGTCTTTTGACTGGCTGACACACCCCCTTGTTTACTGATTGGACGCTGCATCTGATCAGACTGATCTGATGGATCAGAGCATGACTGGAGCTTTTTTTAGTTTAATATTGAAGACTAATAACAGATTAAAGCGATATTCCACCCCCAGAACTATAATCCACTCAGTATGTACTCACCCTTATGCTGATGTGAGGATGGGTGAAGATCTTCAGTTTACACAAAACAATCCTGGAGTTTCAGCAGAAAACAGCGTTGCAGCCAAATCCAGTACAGTTGCAGTGATTGGTGACCATGTATAAAATGTAAAACAAAAAGAACACAAAACAAACACAAAATGTCTCCATCCTGCTCCTGTGGTGTAATCCAAGTGTCCGTTAGCCGCGACATTAAAATTTAACCACAAAAGACGCCATTTGCGCCATGTTTTTAGCCGAAATGTCAACTGTAGCCTCTCAGACTCGAGCCAGATGCACAAGACATCTCGCGATATTTTCACACATGCATCCATTAAGAGATATACGAAGTCTCGCGATACATCGACACCATGTTTACATGCTACCTGGGAGGCACTCAAAAGTTTCATATTTAATTTATTTCCTGATTCGCCATCCACTTAAAATCTCAGTTAATTGGAGGTCTGTGGTGCTCAGGTTTCAGTTGATCTGCGGATCAGGTGGGATCGGTTCATAAAAATTAACTTTATGATTAATAGCAGATGGATCCCGGGTGTAGCTTCTCTCCCTGAGGAGAGAAGTGGTGTGCAGTTGCGCACTTGGCACAGGAGCTGCGCGCAGGGAAACGTCTGTGGCAGATTCTCTGATCATTAAAGTAAATCATTAAAGAAAACACCCTGACTTAAATACAATTAACAATAAAGCAATCACCTGGAGACTCTGTTCTGAAATCTGAGAAAATAATTGGTTCGATCAGGTGGTGCCAGGAGGATGATTTATGCGCACAGGATTCGGATGAACTCTACATGCCGATCTGCTCATCACTAAAAATCACAGCAAACAAGCTTGGTCATTTTTACAATACATTTTTCATGTCATGATTTCCCCTGAGATTTTTTTTATGATTACAACTAAAGTCAGAGAGAGAGGGGGGTTCTGTCTATCAGTGAGAAACACTTTTTACATCATTTATCGTCATTTCATCCAGTTATATGAGATACATCATTTTATTTTCCCTGAAACATTTAACTTGATAAATAATATCTAATTTTCAAAATCACAATAATCATATTCTGAGTAATTCAATGATGAATTCACAATCAGAATATCAATAAACACAGATGCAAGTAATGGAGGAACACATTCACTGACACAGTCACAGTATAAATGCAGACTGCGGGTTGTTTTTTTTTTATGTGCAGGTGTTTGTTGGACAGGTAACAGACTGCTGCTCTGACACTGATGTCAACTGCGAGTCGTTATTTAATATTAACACGTGTGCGCGGACACGAACGCCATCAGAAGTCTGTACAGCTGTTAAGACTGACAGCTGATCCAGCTGTGATCGGCTGCTGCCGCCGTCACCACAAACGCAAATCGTTTCGCGTGACGTTTCAGAGGAGAGGACCTCTCTTGTCTCTTAAAACAGATTTTTTCCTCGTGTCCTCTCTCCTCGCATCGCTCACCATGAATCCTCGGTGGGGAGGGACGCAAGGAAAGGGCGCAAGCGAGAGACCTGGGGACGTACCCGAGGCCGGGGCTGCAGTTGTCATGGAAACGCCGGGGGCGGAGCATTAGGAAGTGGGACCAGTTTGTTTTGTTATTGAAGGTCACATGGCACGGCGTGGCTCCGCCTCCCTCCCCCCGCCGTTACCTCCGATTCAGCCGTCTGTAGCTGCTGCTCCGGTCAGTTACTACAAAATGGCTGCAGAGGCTCCGCCGCTAACGAGAACCTCCTGAACGCTTCATGGTAGGATTTATTAATCCCCCCCTTTTTGGGGCGCTTAGCACGACATATTTGCCCCCTTTGTCGCTTTCTGTTTGCGGAAATATGCGGAATTTAGAGTTAAATACGGCAGCTGTGATGGGAATGAGAATCACTTTGACATCAGTGTTTTCTCTGCTGCGAGAGCTCTTTATGGCTGCTTTATGGCTCCTTATTTTTCACTTAGCTGGCCTCAGCACTGATTTTGTAGGTTTTCTTGATGGTAATGTGGACTAGTTGGCCTGAACAGCGCAGTAGATCCGCGGTTCAGATGATTCAAGGGCACCTGTGTTGTTGCTTGTTGAGTTGTTGTATTTGTAGTGGCTTTGCAGGCATTGGTCGGACGCTTGCTGTTGCATTTGGTGTGCAGGAGAGCTGACATGGATGTTGTTGCAGCTCCAGAGAGCTCCCTGGATCTAACATGCATCACCTGACTGGCAGTAAACGCATCAGCAAGACGAGTTTTATCACTGAAGCCTGTTCATGTGCACAGCTGTTTGACCCTGCATCCTCAAGCATTCAGACATTTACGAACAAAATAGCTGGTAGTTTAGTACCTTCTGGCCTTCACTTTAAAAGACGTGTTGGAGTGGCCACTGTGTATGCTGAGATTACCGACCCCTGCCTTAGTCACATGTTTCACTGCTTTGACATAACCTTGAGGTGGTTGTTATATTTGCAGCCAGACTGTGAAATTATTTATCAACTGGAAATCTTAACTTGTCAGTCCATCTAGCACCAACAAAAAACTCACAGTACAATAATACCACGATAACAAGTCCACAATACGATTTTATCTTGATGAAATGAATGAATAATAAATCTGATTTGTGCAGCATTTTTAGTTGGTATAAAATTTATTTTTTTTTTTAACTTAAAGTGCTTCTGATTTTCTTTAATAAAATTAAATTTAAGTATGCAACCATGACTTAAGCATATGCAGAAAATTGGCATGAATTGTTTTTGGCAATGAGTGCTTGAATTATGTATGTGCAGCTGCAAAACAAAAGCAATGCAGCCGTCAGAAGCAATCCTTCAAAAAAATAAAAATAAAAATAATAAAATAATTACCCATTTAATAATACAGTAGGTATCGTCACAGTCTGGCACAGTATTGAGTCATTTATTTATTCATTTTTATTACATCCCTATTAGAGAGCTGAGTAAACCTTGAGATAAGATACATCAGTTACTACATTTATATGCACACTAACTGACCACTCAGAATGTGACAGTATTCTGAATTTGATACAGCTCATGTAAACAGTATTCAGTTTGGATATTCTGAATTAGGCCTTAATCTTAATGGAGCATTTTATTATTAAGACCTGTGGGATATGCCTGTATTATACTGGTTAAGGTGCATTCTTTGGACATGTAGCATATTCAGAATATGCATATGCATATGGTTTGTGAAACAATTTGCAAGGCTGTGGTAGATATTCATTTGCAAAAAAATACCACGTTTCTCATCAGGAAGAGCAACACACCTAATTTTAAACGTTATAAAAGGCTCGAATATCAACAGGTTTTTAAATATGCTCAAATATGGCAACACTGACCTTTACAAGAAGGTGGTTGACTGAATGAAAGTGGGATGCTGTGTTTGCAAGGTCGAACAAGTCTGTCACCAGTGGAAAAATGTGAAAAAAATACTTTTTTGACACAAAGCTGTTCCATGTTATTACATAATCAGAGTACGCACAACTGCGTATAAACAGGAATATTAAAGGAATTCATTTTCATTAGCCATGTAAACAGCTTATTAGTGGTATTGTCTTATGCAGAATAAGGGCAAAAACCTGAATATTTTATGCATGTAAAGGTAGTCACTGATTGCTTCCTGTATACCCTTCACCATAGAGATGATTATCATTGCCCACCGCCTCCTGCTGCAGCTTGACATCCTGCAGTGACACATAGTCCTAAATTGAGAAGGCAGTGTGTACAGACTGGGAATGCCAGCACCCTGATGCATGTAGAGGGCAGACTGACGTAAGCTTTGAGGCCTGCTGGTTTTACTAATGTGTTAGAGTCCCTAATTTGGGCCTGGGCCTGGCAAGGGATGAAGAGATGGGGCAAAAGGGGAAGGGGGTGGGGGGTCTTTTCTGTCCCTACCGGGTCAGGGGCCCCAGTCAGCACCCAAACCTCTGAAAGAGGCAGTGTGTATTCACAGAGAGGCGCCAAAGGGGGCTTGATAACAAAAACAGGCCACTAAATACTGTGATTACTATAAGGCTTAGGTCGTAGCCTCACTTTCAGTTCAGAACTCTCGATGGCTATTTGCTTAGCGCTGGACTAGAGGAGGCATTTTGCCAGATTGTGTCATTTGGTTTGGCGGGTTGTTTGGTGTCAGTGATCAGATGCTTAGCTGGAGTCCTCAGTGGAAATGATGAGCTTGCATTCTGTGAAAAGCCCTTTGCTGCTGTCAAAGAAGTTTCAGTTTTGAACGTATTGTTTTTTAAAAAGCTGGTTTGCTTGTTTGCTATTTCCATTCATCACGTGCTGGTTTTTGTATGCTGGACAGGTAATTGCTATATTTTTACACAGATTACCTTAGGGTTGTGAGCAATGCACCTACTATTTTCAGTATTAGACTAAATGTAATTCTATGTAATGGGTTGTCCATTGGCAATAGTTTTAGATAAATGCTACTTAAAAGCATTTTCCTAATTTTCCTGTACAGAAATAAATATCAGCAGCACAGGTTACAGAGTTACATACATGCTATTACTTCACACAGAGGCTTGATTTTTTTTCTTTCTGATCTATGAAGAAAAACGTGGAAATGGCAAGAAAGCTATGTGATTGGAGTTTAATAAGACATTTGTTAAGGATGTTCTTTGATCTGTTGGACCAATAAATTGTCAACCGGGCTTGTTAAAGTGTTTCCATTACTTTTGGAGCAGACAACTGACATTGGGACTGGAGGCAGTTCTTTTGGAGTGTGTCCATACAAGTTATTTTAGGGCCAGTCCAGAGTGCCAGGAGTGCAGCACAAGTTTCTCTTTTCCTTGTCGTCAGGCCGGGTCAGAAAGCATTAACATGACCACACTGAGAATAGCTTCAAGTACTTTAGAGAGTGCAATCCTCTTTGCAGAGTGCAAGGACTTTGTCAGTGCTTACCCAGCAGTTTCTAAACCCTCACACAATTCGAAAGGTTGTACTTGGTCTTTTGCTCTTTGTTATGTTTTTTGTTTTGTTTTTCGTGGGGTGTCTTGGGTTGTGCATTTGAAAACACGCCGAACACTGTAGCACGTCAGATATTTTTCTAAAGCATGTTGAAAAAGCTGTGTTGCTCTAAAGTGCGATTGCGCAGAAAAGCAGAGGGGGGCTGCACATTCTGCCATAACAGTGGCGGCTGCTGCTGTGGTTGCTAGCGAGCGTTCTCCCAAGGGCTCGCCGTGCTCTTGTTTGGCTTCCAGCGATGGCATTCCTGGCTCTGTGCCCAGCGACTGCCGTCTAGCACCCCTTCCCCCATCTCTCACACATACACACAAACCAGCCCCATCAATCGTAGCCCCCTCATCTCCATTGCTCCAATCTGGGGCAGCTCGGCATTTACATATCCACAATTCACCTTGCACACATTGACTCTCCTTCCTCTCCATCTCCACTCGATTTTCTACACATTTTACACCTGCTTTTATTAGGCTGTCCTTGGTCTCTCCTGAGTCTGACTGTGTTTTTTAAAAATTTCTTTTGCCTTCCTTTGTCAGCAGAGTGAGTGTCTGGTTTTAAGAGGGACATCGAGCTCTAATCCCGTTGTTCTGTCAGGAGGGTGTAATTCCACAACAGAGCTGAGCTCATTGACCTACGTCCTTCATATCGACACGAGCTGTGCTTCCCTGCCATAAACGGCTGCTCATGACGTAGCTCAGCCTGCTGTACTATGCGTGAACATCAAATGAAAACTGCATTATTGTAGCCTCCTATGTTATTTTATTTACGTATAGAATGGGCAATATGTGATATAATTTTTAATGTACTTGCTTACATTTGGTATAAGGGCTCCTTGGAATTGGCTTTATGATCAAAACATCACTAATAACTAGACAAGTCTGCATCGTTAAAGGAGCAAAATGCAACAATTTTGCATCTAAAAATGAATGCTACAGTCCAAATATCGAATTGGAGTCATCAATGGCATATTTACAAGGTTGAGTCTTTATTTAATAGAGAGTTTATGGTTGAAGCAAGTTGTTCCCCTCACCGCCTCCTCCCAAGACTTGAGGAAGTTAAGGCAGGCTGCAGGAGCGCGCAATGAGTGAGACATTGGAATTTGACAATAACAAGTGACAACGAGTGCTACACTGTCAGTTGATCAGCTGATAATAACTGTCAGTTGTCGGTTGATGTTAAGATAAGGCAGTTCCTGAAAACAAAAGCCCACTGCTTCAAAATTACGCACTGGAGTTGAGTTCAGTGACTGCTGGCCTTACTGCTTTCCAGACTCCATTATCATGTTGCTTATTTTAACTGTTATAAACATCTGCTCCTTCTAAAGGTTATTAATAATTTCTTATGACTCATTTGGGGAACTTTCAGCATTAATTTGAACTCTATTTAATGTGAAACAGGCAAACAACAAGTTACAGGCCAGAATATAAAGTTCAAAAGAGGACACCATGAGCATTTCAGTTTAGCATGTTTCCTTAATCTCTAGTAACATATCAAGGTCATTCTGTGATTCATTACAGTAAATATATTATAGATTCTGCCTTGCAATATCGGTTTGATTAAAGTTTTACCTGTTGTTTGCATGGTGTCATTGTACTACCAGAGGTACTGCAGCATCCAAGTGGGCAGGAGGTGCCATTACAGCATCATCCCATCTCACCCATCAGTCAGCACTCTGAATCCAAGGGACGAACATCTGTCCAAGCTAGGCAGATGTTTGGAAATAAAGTGGCAGCCCTCACTGAGAGAGACTCTCTCTGTCCTGCTCGGGGACCAAATGTTTCTTAAACTGAAATCATTTTGACACTTTGCTCGGCACTCACTCTCTTCATCCGGGTTGGAGGCCGACAGCGGCTCACATTAACTGGAGCATCTCTCTTATCCTCTGATCCTACATGACACAAGCCCCACTGATGCCTTTGAAAGGAGCAGCACCAGCTATATATATAGCATGGCAGCTGCACTAGCAGGTTTCACATCCAGCTTCTTGGACATTAAAATAAGTGTTAATGATGTGATTTGGTAGATAGGTGTATGGAGGCTGTGTGTTTTTGTGTTGAAGCAAATTCCAACAATGTAAACTCAGACAGGCCTCCACCAGACCTGTGGGGTTGCAGGATTAGCTGAATTCAGTTTTATACCCCTGCAAACACTGAAGGCATTTGCTGAGCTAGTCAGGAGGGCCAGTGTGCAAGTGATTGATATTGTCTAAAAATAATATGGTCGATACATATTGATAGTAGTTTTAAAAAGTTTATAAAACCTAGGGTTGGTGATGTCTACCAATACTGACGGCATATGATGTCCATAGTAAAACGATGGACAATGATATCGTTGATCTTGTTTTTATATATTTTCTTTTATACATTTAAATGTATGTTGGATAATTACAAATTGGGTTGTGCTTTATGCTGCTTTTCCTTTAATTAATCAGGTGCAAAGGTGCTATTATAATAAACCCATCCTTCATTTTTCCACTCTGTGGCTGACATTCTTTAAAATACATATTCATCAGGTCTAGGGCACTTTTAAACCACAATGTTATGATGATAGAGGGCTCAGTGGTCAATGACTGTTGTGTGATGGCGACTAGGGTAGGGCATTTTACTAGAGTATATATGTTATTATGGCAGTATTTGTTTAAAATTTGTGTAAAATGGCTCAACTCCACTTTATTCCACAATACTGTAGTGCTCCCATAATGTAGGCAGACCTGATCATCTTCACACAGCTGGGAAACAATGCACGCACTCTCAGCTTTGCTTTGGTCTTCAGAAGCTGACAGCTTTTATTCACTCACAAACTTAAACCTACCCTGTACATTTACAGCACCATCGCTGTACCTGTCCTGCCAGAACGACAACTTCACTGCATACCTTTTCCTCCGCTCAGCACGCATTCACCATCACTCTCTGCCACCACAGACAGTAATCAGTCTGACGCTCACCCTCTCTTAAACTTGCTAAAGTTGCACACTCTTGACGTCATGCCACTCTGACCAATCAGTAGTCTGCACTGTTTGCTGTCTCATCTTTATCATCGGGACTAAATCCAAAATATTCCCAAACAGAGGCCTTTTTCTTGTTTACTAGTTTGTCCTGTAACTTTATCTCCTAGGTGCCCTGTTTGTCTGCTCAGTTGTGCCGCCGTACCGACCCCAGACTGACCCCACGTGGTGTGTGCTGCACACTACAAAATAGTATTTCCCTATCAGTTTAATTTAAAGAGGAGAATCTGTTTATGATGGTATTGAAAATCATACTGTCAGGATTTATAGGATTTATACTGCCCAAGCCTGGCGCCAACAAATTGGTCAAGCTGTAATACAACCAAATACTAGTCACTTTTCAAGTTAGCAGGATTGTTTTGTTTGTTTGTTTGGTGTGTGTGTGTGTGTGTTTTTTGTTTAACCTTTTTGGATGTGTTAGCAGTTGTAGATGACTCACAAAGATTTTTATGATCTTTTTGCAGCCGGATTGGAACTTGACACTAGTCAAATCAAATCACATCTAATGTATGTTTATCAAAAAATATAAATTAAAACATTTGTTGCCACAGCAGGTTACAGTTTTCAACATTTAGGGATGCACTAGTCAGATTTCTGGGGTGATTCCAGTTGCCTATTTATTTATTTGTTTATTTTGCTGTGTGATTTGCATATTACTGACTGACGTTGAAAATGTCAACATATGAATAATGTTTGATGGAAGTTTAGAGCATATAGATGATCTTTGATAATATTGTGGGTCTATTTGCGTTGAAGTTTTGGTGACCCTTGTTGCAGCCGTGTCTGAGAGCAGTGATGGTCTGGGAAGTGCATTGCAGTTCTATCATTGCGCTGATTTTCTTCAGTGGAAACTTGCACGTTGATGGTACCATATGCAGATGACATCTGTTGTCCTCTTTATAGTCTATTACACATTACTTAACTTTGGCAGCTTCATGTTATATCTATGCAGAATGCACATTAATATACAGTGATATATGCCTCATTACAGTTACAATTATAGGCATTAATATTAGACATGTAAAATTACTACTCACAGTGTCTAATAACAATTGTCTTCACATATTTATAAGGACTAAAGAAACTGCACTGTGCTGACACAAGTTGACTGCTTTTAATTTTTAAACTAGTCACAGCCCTTTGTTTTTTATAATACCATTTCAACCATATAGAAAAACAATAAAATAATGAATTACTGTAACCTGCGTTGAAACTCAGGCAGCAGTTCGTGTTAATCATCTTGATTGGAAGGACCAGTGAATCTCTCAGCTAAGACAGCTGAATGGTTTTGCTAAGTTGGCCTGTGCTACAAAAAATGCTGACCTCTTGTAAAAAAAGAAAGCCTAAAGCTTACTAGATATTCCCAAGATGTTTCCAGTATAATTCAACTCAGACTCTTCTTCTCATTCATTTCTGTCATGGAAATTGTTTGAAAGAGCATGTATTACTAAATTGAGATGATTGATTCAGAGGTATTTAAGTGGCAGCCAGGTGATTTCTTTAAATGTTAGTGGAGCATTTCTGCTTTCTTACTTATCTATTTTCATTATGAAAGGAAAGAAAATTGTCATTCTACAATATTTGAAAGACAGCACTAGAGCAGTACAAGTTTTAAAATGTGAATCATGATTTTTTTCCCCAGGAATTGAGATCATGATTCTCTCACACATTTCTTATTTTTTTAACAAAAATATTTCTTATGCTCTTAGTAGAGCTGGGACAATAAACTTATCTGAAGTAATAATTGAATTAGCAATATGAAGTAAGTAACTAGCCTATTAGTTTGTTTCCACAGAGCATAGGAAATATATGCCTCCATGTATGAGCATACATGTCATTTTATGTTAAGCATGTGAAGCAAAATAGGTAATATTTTTGTAATGCTAATTTCCATTAGCATGTTGGTAGAAATTACCTTATGGCAGTTAGTGTGATGCTAACTTATAGTGGGCATCAAGCTAACTTATAATGGGAAGCGCTAGGTGCTAATTAGTTAGCATATATAAAATTGATTTGGCAATTAAAAAAATCAGTTTAGTAAAAGAGAGAATCAACGCTTAAGAGACTTTCACAAACTCACTCATGCACTATACAACAGAATTTTCCTCTGTTGATCTCTTTTTTCCACTTGAAAACTTTTTGGCTCTGTCTCCTCCGAGTAGGCTGGCTAATCTGTTTCTGACTGCCTCCTTCCTGCTCGTTAGACACTTGCCGTGTCGGGTTGCTATAGTGACGGGACTGACAGCAGAGTGGTGTGAATGAGGAAGAGACATGGGAGAACATTAATTGAGCTGTATGCATGAATGTTGAATTAATAGTGTTTTGCTTTACATTGTTTAAGTGTGATTGATAAAGCAACTGCTATTGATCCAAAGCAAATAAGTCAGCACATGAATGTAGCATGACATAAATGCATAGGGGATTGGGAGTGAGTGAATCCTTGTCATTTAGAAATGAGATCGTTTAGATGTATGAATCGAGATCATGATTTTTTTTTAAACGATAATTGTGCAGCCCCAGACAGTACACAATTTCAGTGTCAGTGAAAAAAAAAAGTTTCATCATAGTGAAGCTAAGTGTAAGCTTGGTTGAATTCTTCTACCGCAGTGGTTGTTGTTTTCTAACTTTTTATAAACATCTGACACATTTTTGGTTGTACTTCTTACATTTGCCATCGAGGTCAAGATAGAGTAATTAGGGCAGGGAAAAGGAAATTGTTTTCTTTTGCTGGTTTGCTGGTCTGTTTTTGACTATTGAAACCTCTCTTGAACCCACACTCTCATGACATGCTCCAAGCCTCGCTCCAAGCCTCAACTCTATTAGTTAATTATAAGCTCAGATTTGTGCTTTAGTTCTTGATAAATGTCAAAATTCATCTTTTTTCTTATTTTACAATTCCATTATTGAACTTCCTCAACCCAACTGATTTTAATGCAGTGCTTAAGGGCGCTGTCTGTCTCCACCTGAATGCTCACCAGGGCCTCAGGGAGCGCTTGTTGCCAGGCAATGGCACACACCGCTGTCGCCTGCAGCAGCATAGGCATGGCAGCAGAAAAGGCTGATGGTTTCATGTACAATTTCACACTTAAGGTTCAAGGCACTTGATTCCAATTTTTATATTTTTTCCAGGCTGGTTCCTCTTCCCTCAGTCCTTAAAAACCTGGCCTCTAGTTTTTATATATTTGTTTTTCTGTGGAGAAGATTAGGGTATATAGAGCTGGATGCACTTGCTGGATGCACTTGCACATAAAACAACAGGTTTGTGTCAGTTGTGAACACTTTTCCTCTCAGGACTGTGGAGAAAAGGTGCTATTACCAGGCAGGTGTAGAGACTTTGTCAAATGATGAAAGGCGTGGATAAAGTTGTCTACGTCCCAGAATACTGGCATGTGTTGTTTTTCTGTGGTCTGTCCACACATTAGTTATCAGGTTCTGTTGCCCTGGCTGTGTGTTTAGACTAAAGAACGGGGGCCTCTTCTCATTGGCCCCCACTATACCGTCAAGGCCTCTCTAATGGTTTCCAGAGCCAACCCCAAAGACCACCAAACTAAAACACACGTGCATAGTTTGCATGGCTCAAAACACCCCAGTTTGTCAAGAAATGTGCTGCTTAAGAGCGAAGTGCAAAACAAACCCACATTCCTTTGTCTGGTGGTTGTATTACCCCTAAGCACATGATCTTTTGTGTTACAGCAACAGCCATCGACAACACTGACTTTACCTTGTACCATTTTTATACCAAAATTAGTGTGTGTGGTGTGGGTGCAGGAGAGCAGAGAGAAAGGTGGTTGTAAAAGTCTCAGTGTGTTCAGCTCCCAGTACTTTTGTAGCTTCTAACTGAATCTCTGGTTTTGAAGTTTAGTTTCTCTCCTGCATCACTGTTTGTTCTTTCAAGTATCTGCCTTATTTTACTGTTTCATCTTCGCTTTCAGCTGAAAGGAGTCATGTTATGTTACTGAAGATGAAAACGTGACCTTTCCTGATTTTGCTTCTTCACAATAAAAGCTTTTAGATAACAAAATAATGGGGTGCTTGTATTATGAAAAAATTATAGGAAATAAGATATTAATCCATCGTTCAGACACTTGGCTAAAGACGAGTGCCGCATCAGTAAATGCTCACATCCAAGCGGGTGCAAACTTAACGGCGAGTCAAGTCAAGCAGCGTGTGTCTATGGAAAAGGGGCAAAAGAGTCACAGAAGTTATCGATGGAGGCGATAAGCCTTTATTGCCTCAGCTGAAAAGAGAAAATTAGTGTGTTCACCCTGTGTCATGTTTACATCACTGTCCATCAGAGCTGGAGCTGATAAATACCTGTGACTACTTTGGAGTCATGTGAACTAGGAGTGAATACTGATTGTACCCTTTCCCACTGAAGACAATATCCAGACGTTATTGGGTGTTAGTGGGTTTTTTGTCCAGTGTAAAATGTGCTTTGGAGAGCAACAATTAAACAATGCAGACAGATAAATGTATAGAAATCAGGTATTCACCTGTTGAGGCACAGTACCTGTCTCTTAAGTCAGTGCTGGGATAAAAACCTTGTCCATCTCTCTCTCTCTCTTTTTGTTTTTAAGCTGTGAGAAGAAGCAAAAAACACGAGAAGAGAACCATTTGATGGAAGATAAGAAAAAGAAAAAGCAAGAAGAAAAGAAAAAGAAAGACGCTGCTCAGAAAAAGGTAAGCTTCTGGCAGGCCCTTTCATTTGACATTTGATATACACTCATCTTTTAGCTTTAATTGCTTCCGCCTGCCGTTTAATTAATTTAAGATACAATAAGTCCCAGTTCAGTGTTGGTAAATGTGTGGCCAACACCTCCCGGATGAAACGATTACCCATTTCACAATAAACTATGGTAAAATTCCTGATGATTAGTATTACTATTTCAAATTTTTGATTTGCTTTGAAAAACTCACATTAAATACTGTCCAGCATCAATGCATGACATTGCAAATGACATGACATTTCAAATAGCTGAGAGGTTTTTAATGTAAAAATTAGTGAAATTATTTCAGTGTGTGTTTCAGTACTTTTTGAACAGTTTCATCTAGGGAGCCCCAGTTACATTTTTTTGTTACTGAGTCCAATTGTTGATAATATATGAGGTATACAACCTGATACACAGCTGATACTGATCGTTTTTTGTTTTTTTTATCAGCTCGGATAGCAGTATTAAAAAAATCAACCACTGGAATGTTGAAAATGACCTCTCTCTGAACAAGTGCTTAAAAAGTCCTTGAAATTCAAATGAAACACATTATATCTTGACCAAAGTTTTCTTCAACAAATTATTTCAAATTGCCCTGCTTTTTCTTCTTATATATTTCTGACTCATCACCGTCTCTTTCCCTCTCCTTTCTTCCACACCTTGATGAGCCCCTTCCCAAAAACTAAACATGGCAGGGAAGTGTAAATTTAATCCAGCATGACTGGAAATTGATCTTTATAGCAACTGGCTTTTGACAGCTCTGTTTTATACCAACTGCTGAGTCCTCATTCCTCTTAGCCAGCCAGGAGCGGCTAAAAACAACACTTACCTAGTCTATTGCAGGCCACATTTGGGTCTTAGTCGTGGCTCAAAAACTGACATCCATAGAAACTTTTGGTCTCAACTTGAACCAGGGGTTCTGCAGATTAATTCCATACCTGATGTGACATAATCCACTAAAGTTAGACACAACATGAGCTGAATAAATACTCTGTTTGCATTGGCTTCACAGCCATCTTGACAAGAAGGGAGCCTGTCATATGTCTTCTGATAATACCAGCAATATGTAACAATTGCATGTCCAAATATGAGTATTTCAAAGGACACCACAGCTATGGGGTTATGACAGAGTAGCGTCTATTTCAACTTGGCATGTTTTCTTAATTTCTGATGATACATGAACATTTTAAGATTTATTTCAGTAAAAATATTACAGATTTCTTTTTTAATACTGGTAGACGTAAAACTTTTGCTCTCTATAATTGTGATGTGAAATTTTCATACCATTCCATTTTCACCCAGTAATGAAAAGAAATCCTGAAAAAACTTCCACTTTGTTTTTACTCAGCCAATCTTAGAACAAGCTGATGTAAAGCCTATTTAAAATGTTCGATGGTGCATAACCACACACAGCTCTCCACATGCTCAGGTGTTTCTGCTCTACATCACACTGATCACATGCATATTGAGCACATGCATTTCATCATGCATGTTTCCCCAGATGCTTTAACAACTTTGCATAGTTGTCATCTATGTTTTTACTCTGCAGACCCCCTAAACCCCTTTTTCCTCCTCACTTTTTCCTTCAGTGGTTCGTATGTTCCAGTGTTAGCTTGATAGGTAGCCTGCTGCTCTCGGGATCACCTTTTCTATATCCTTCTCATTGGTGCTGCTGAAAGCATGATTTTGCGCGTTTCTTAATGTGTGAGAAGAACATTTGTATTATCTATTTTACTCCCTCCCCAGCTACAAGCCCAGTGAACCCTTTCACCCTGTCGAGCAGTAGGAATGAACATGAACCTCTTAGCATTTCAATAGATGAGCAAAACCAGCCCCTGAACATTTTGTTCCGATTGCCCTGGCTAGTTGCTCCAGCACTGTCGTGCAGCTGGCGATCCAGCCAGTGCAACTCAGATGTTGATGCAGCATTTACATTTAGGCCCACAATTTTCACTTAGGTGTGGAAAAGCCACTTATTGCTTAATTAGAAGTTATTCTAAGTCTTCTTTCTATTGCTAACAAATTTTTCTCTCCTTTTTTGCAGGCCACAGAACAGATAACCAAAGGTGAGTTGTGGATACTTGTATTAAACTTGTTTATTCTGTGTATTCTGCCGAAGTTAATTTCTGTATTGCGTATGTTTGTTTTTTGCCTGCATTGTTGAATTTTCCTTTGCTTTCTTGTCTTAAAATGTGTTGCATACAGTATGCATTAACACAAAATATCTCAATGCTGGCAAAGTTATCTGCTATGAATCTTGCAATGAGTTTGTGACATGATGTTTTCAAACAGTAGTGAGACTTATCATGTGGGTGTGTTAAATTTGGTATCCTCATAATTGGATGGATAACTCCATTTTTTGCCTCAGAGCATCAATTTGCCCTCAGTTCGCTACTGTTCAATTTCGATATGAAGCATTCGCGTTTACTAAAGTAAAACATCATCTGTGAAAACATCAGCAGCAGTCAGGTGGTCCATACTACCTGAGCCAAAATGGAGGCCAGGTGCCCAGACAAGACTAATAAGGAGCATGGGGATGGTGCAGCTGCTCCTCAGGCCTCCCCGTGGGCTCCTCAGGCATACCTAGGAGGGTAGAGGTGAGGAGAAATCTCAGAAGAGAAGAAAACAGAGCAAAAGAACCTCAAAACAAAACCGTGAAAAAGAGAGGTGAATAAAGTTGTCTGAAAGGTGACTTCTGTAGAGAAGAGTGTGCTTAGAGGAGAAACATGTAATATATTTACCGTACTAAATCATAAAATTATGTTGATATGTCATCAGAGATAAGGATACATGCTAAGTTGAAATATCGACTTCTTCGATAACAATGCTACAGGTAGTATATTCTCCTTTGAAATTTTTATTCCGGTCAGAAACAACTGTTATTGTTTGCCTGTTTCATTTTTCATAGAGTTAAAGTTAATGCACAGTGTTCGCAGAATGAATTTGTGTCTGTTTAGCAGTTGTAAGAAATCAATTATGATCTTTGAGAAGGAGTCAATGTTTTATAATGGTTAAATTGAGCAATATGCTAATGGAGTCTGACAGGCAGTCACTTACCTCCAACTACAGTGTGCATTTTCAGAGCAGTGGGCTTTTGTTTTCAGGATAACAGGTTTAACTTTACATTGACAGACAACTGACAGTGATAAACAGCTGATCAGCTAACAGTGTGGGACTTGCAGTTGCTTGTCATTGTCAAAATATAATGTTGTGCTCCCTTATGTCCCTGCAGCCTGCAGGCAACCTGTCTGATCTTTGAGTCTGGGGAGGAGGGGCAGGGGGTAAACAACTTGCTTCAACCATAGATGGGGTATTAAAAAGTGATTCAACATATTTAATGTGCTGTTTATGGCTCCAATTCAATATTTGGACTGCAGTGCTCATTTTGAACATTGGACTTAACATAGTTCTCCTTTAATGTGCATGTTTTGAACTCCTCCTCTGTGGCAGCTGCAGACACACACTTCACTTTGTCTCCCTCCAGCCAATGCTCTTAATGACCAGAGAGAGGTGGGCAGGCAGTGTTGGACAGTCAGTTAGCCCAGGAGCAGATCTCTTCGTCGAGATGAGCGGGCAGATGGGAGAGGGACTTAATGTCTCTCAAGGGATGGACAGGGCGAAATCTGATTAGAACTTCTGGTAGACTTTGGCAGCATGGCCTTAATGGCAGCAAGAGGACACACACCTAATTACAGTGTGACTGTCTTTGTGTTTTTGTGCCTAAAGCTGTGTTCAGACAAATGTGTTTGTGCGTGTTTGGTGGCTGATTTTGTTTAGATCAGTAAAAAGAGTTGAAGTGTGTTCTCCTCTTGTGGGTGCATGCAACTGTGAACTCCCCATCATCAAGGGTCAGTGCCTCGACCTCCCACAGCCTCCCTGAAGGATGAGTTAATGAGACTGTAATGTCATAGAGGTGCCCCCTCCCACCCCTTACTCTTCTTGTCTGAGTCACCCTCAGCCCCTCACAGTTTGCTGCACTAATGAATGTGATCTGGGTTAGCTGTGTTAGTATTCTCTTTGTCTCTTATCTCGTTTGTGTTGTTTCACAGCATCCACAAATTGACCTATATACTATGCTTTTCTCCTCATCTTCAAACTAGGCTGCGATATGCACAATTATTTTCTTGGCTGCTGCTAAGAACAGCATTATGCCATGACCTCGTTTTACTGTGATCTTCACCCCCTTAAATGTCACATTTGACTTTTTAGTACATTCTACATTCTTGTGCACTCAGATGTGCTCATATCCATCGTCTTCCAGCATTTCATTGTTCTTCTGTGGTATGACTGAACAGTAATCTAAATATGATCGAAACTGCAAAAAGGCCAAGTGTAATACTGAAACTGCAGGAACTGCAATTTTTGATAAAAGTGAAATGTATCACAAAATATTATTATCAGTGAAACACAGTGGTATTACGGACATGCCCCGGGCTACAAATCACATTCTCCAGATGTAAGGGATCATGCTTGTTCATTGAAGAACCCAGCAAAAGTCACATAACACATCATATATGTTTTCAGTGAAAATGAAATGGAAAAAAATATCATTTGCACTAGAATTGTGACATGTATCACTGTGAAAATATCACAATATGATTTATGATTTATTTATTTATGTTTTTGCATATCGTTAAGCTCTGTAGTGCTTTTCAATTCATACCTGAGATTACTGGATTTATCATTTAGGTAGGCAGGCAGAAAATTTCAGTCTCACAGCAGCAGTACAAAAAAGTTGACATGCATAGTTATTGTTATAAAATATGAAATATATTTTAAAAATAACATACAAAACATAGAAAAAAAAATAACATAGACAATAGTGCAAAACTGTGACATGTATGGGTATGAGATGTATAAGAAGTAATACAAAAACAGTGACCACATTTATGATTTGACATGAGATATACACACAAAATGCATGCAAATAAGTGTCCACATATATACATGCAGCATTTATTTATTTACTTGGGAAGATGTCCGTATTATTATTTCATCGCAGCTAAATGTCAGTCAGATTCAAAAGGATCTCTTAAAAGCTAGAGCTCGTTTCAAGTCAAAGATAGGCATGTTGGGGTGACAGAATTTCCCTTGCGGTTATTTATGTTGGCTCAGTAGTGCTGTATAGTGTATTAGCACCATTCCTCGGTTCGTTTTTTGCAAAACACTTCATTGATGAAGTCATTTGGTGCAGTAACTCAAGTGCAAAGTTATTTGTGGATCTGTCCTCACTGTACTCCGGGCAACTTTATAGTCTAAGCAAGCAAGCTAGCTGCAGGGTGCTAGTCGTAGTTAAAGGTGTAAAAAGAATTCCTGCAGTTATATATATATCATTCTCTCCTGGGCATGTCTATCAAGTGAATTTACATACAGCAGCAACACTAACACACACACACACACACACCGGCGACGGGATCACAGAGAAGAGCCAGCCCGCTTCCGTACAACAACAAAGCTAACGCAGTTCACGCTGCAGTATAAACTTTCACAAAAGCAAAATGTAAAAGTGAGAGTTCTCTCGTTATTTAGCTGCCTTCAAATGAGACTTAATGTTCACACAGTGTCTCTTGACTGTCCCATAATATTACAACATCACCCCAGTCTGTGGTAGTAGCCCCACTAGCTGTGCAGCATGCTAACGCTGAGTTCAATGATAATGAAATAAATAGTAAAAAAAAAAAAAAACAAAACATAAATCACTGCAAAACTTACAGGTCCTAAAAGTTAAGTCATGGATAGCTGGTCTTTATCCATACTTGAGCTTGAACCTTTACCGGACCTTGTATTGCTTGTCAGTTTTTTTTTTGTTTGTTTGTTTTTTTTTTTTCCGAAACATTGATTCATTCATTTAATATACATTGAAGTCATGAAAAAAAGAGAAAAAAACATGAACATTGCCGTTGTTGCAGTCGCTCACCATCCCTTGCAGTGGACTGGTCAATACCAGTGTTTCACAATCGCGGTTATTGCGACAGCCTGAGTCAAAGAATGTTTATTGTTATATTATTGTGATCGCAGAGGTGTTATTTTATTTTTATTTTGTATTTAATGGCGTATTCACCCTTAAAATACAGAATTGATTAACTGGCTAATCAGCTAATAGAGGCAGATTGTCTCTGATACTAAGTCAGGATACTCTGGGAACTAATTAGGAGAACAGGGAGAGCGCGGGGGCTGAATAAACAGACATCCATACACAGGAGATCTCCGGGAAGACCCTGAGCACCATAGTAAGACTACACCACCTCCTGTCTGGTCTAGCAGAGAGGCCCTCCCTGGGACCAGCATGAGGAAAGAGTGAGCAGAAGAAGGTGGGCTGTAAGAAAAGAGATTGGATGGGTTGTTGTGGTTAAATTTGTGCAAAGTGTAGGGAGGTGGCTGCTAAAACACGGTGCCTTTGGTTGATATGAGAGGGCTAGAAGAAGGCATGCGAGAGCAAAAGAAACAGACGGAGCCATACGAAACTGTGAGAATGCACTGCAGTTTCCTGTTTGCCGGCACAGCTGAGGGGGCCCTTTGTAGGATACATCTACTGGCTCACACACACACTCTCTCAGTCTACAAGCCCCCTTATGTCACAGGCAGACACCGGCAGCATGTGTACATTGTGTGCTTGTGCAAACCAAATGTGGTTTTACTCTTGAAGTTTTACATTGCTCCTCACAAATGCTACACAGACCCCTCTGCCTCACTGAGAATATTGTGGATTAAATTAGCAAGCGCAGCACATTTACTTCCAAATTGTTTCAGTTATAGCATTTTCTGCTGCGTTTGCCTGGTTAGTATGGTTCGTTTGGGCTGATCTGAAAGCTGTCTGCTGAACTCTTGTTGAGGTCCAGAGAATGAGTCAGAGACTGCCTGAAAGGTGGATCTTGATCCACTGCAGTTCGTTTTGTGGTTTGAAAGCAAAACGTACCAACCACTGGATTTCACGATAGTAGATATGTGATTTTAGCATGAATTCAAAGGCTAAACTACTATTAAATCCATCTCTTCCTGACAATGAACTGTTCAGGAAATGGTTTTATAAGAGATGTCTATAAGCGATGTATATATTTATGCAAATCATTTCCATGCAAACATGATGACATGCATGAAAAGAGGTTAAATAGTTGTGTTGAGCACCTTTCCTCCTTCATGTGTTCTTCATTAAAAGTGTGTGAAACATAGTTAGCATGAGAGCTGGGCAGTATATCGATATTATAGCAACATCAAGATATGAGACTTTATATAGTTTTAGATTTTAGATTATTAGTCTCTATTGTGATATAGTATGTGTTGTCTTTTCATTACAGTGAGTGATGTAATTTTCTGAACTTAACAGACAGTGTGAGCTGTTCTATAATTTACCTTTATCTCCTTAGTCATTAGATCCACATTAATGATGATTATTTATCAAAAATAAACATGTCAATATTTTGTGAAAACACCCATTGTCATCCCTGCAATATTGTCACAATATCGATATTGAGGTATTTGGTATTTGTCAAAAATATCGTGATATCCATTTTAGACATGTGAATTTGTCATCATTATTGCAATGTGCAGCTGTCATAAAAACATGCCAGCATTCATTAAAAAAAATTATAAGCTTGTAGAAATACAGTTCTGTTGGATCAGACGTTTTGTAATTGGTCCTCAACTGAAACTGGTTCTCAATTTCCATTCCTACATATTGCCCTGCACTAATGACCGCTCAGTGAATCTAGAAATTCTGCAAAGTGGGCAAATTCCTTAGATGTGAAAACTTACTTGGCAATAAAACTGATTCTGAATCTGATCACCCTTCTGTAATAGTACCATAAATAGTGCCTGTTTTTGTTTTTTTGCATTTTCCTCTTTATACCTGGCCATCATAGCAGTTGCAGTCTCAACAAATGATCAGTTATTTCTTCGTGCACTCTTTGTGCAACCAGAGACAATAAATAAACACAAAAGGCACAGTAAAGTGCAGCGTGAGTTGCTGTCAGTTACCAGAATTTGGATTTCCCCTGTGGGTCCATGTAGCACTGCTGATGCAGGATGACAGGAGCCAAGTCTGTCCAATCAGTGAGTTACCTGTCAGTCCATGTACCTTCACGCTTACAGCGCTTGGTTTCTTCGTGAAAATACAATCAAAGCACTCACAGGACCAAAACTAAAAGTCAGCAATATATTGTGTTTGTCTTTCGTTCTAGACCAAATAAACTGAATTACAGGTGGGAAAGCATCCTTAAATATACATAGGCAAGTATCTCAACATAACATGGTAGTTTTTGTTGGCTCTTCACCCAGAAATCAGTGGTTCGAAGAAGTGTCACTGCCCTTTGGCATTTTTCCATGGCCATCAGTGGAATATTTTACCACCCTGAAGTATTGTCAACTCTTGTCTGTGGTGGGGATGCTGTTTGTCACCACGGTGTCACAGTATAGTTCAATGTCACAATAAACCAAACCTTAATAGTAATAAATATCAGCCAGATGAAAGCTATTGTGTACCACAGGAGAGGCCTGTCACCATCAACAAGCTGTACTAGAGTTAATTTCTAAGGGTTAATGAGCTATTGTGTTTCTGTTCATGCTGTGCATTTATATCCCTATCAAAGATAGAGCACAACATACATACACATCAAGGCGCACATTTACATAGTGCAATAAAAGATAACATTATTATAAAGTAGTGTCGCGGCAGTAATTTCATAACAGATTAATTTGCCGTTTCACATTCGCTTAATTACGCCCAGCGCTTTGTGTTGGAGAGTCATAAATTGCGGTGTGATCAGGGGGAATTTATACCAGTGTGCCTCTTGTCATCGTCACCGCCTCTTCTACATGTGTTATCCCAAGGAGCATTGCTTAAATGGATGCAGCGGTGGTGATGATAAACCACATTTTAAAGAGCTACAGAGGTGACACCTGGATTCTGCTGTTGTGGAGTGCTATAAATTGTGCATGCGAGATTATTGTCATTTAATTTATTGTCACTTTAGTTATTTAAATCATCATTAACGCAGCTTTCAGGGGGGCTGATTTTGACATAAGGTCTTTTGAGGGTTATCTGCGGGGCTGGCTCAAGCCTACTTACTACAGCAAATCAAACACACCCATTATCAATTTTATTAGTTCTATGTGTGTTGTATATGTCATACCAATGTCAGCCTGGCATGTTTTTTACCCATCTGAGGGTAGGGAGTAATAAGTAAAGTAGTAAGTTTAATTTAAAAGGTAGCAAACTCAAGACTGAACACGTGTTAATATTGTGCTTTAATATTCAAAGTAATGGGCCTTCACTGTGTGCCTGAACATGACACCAGCTTGTACTAGTATTACCAGTAGTATTAGCTTCCCCACCATTAACATAATATTGTGTTTTTGTATGATGACCATTGTCAATAATATATCAAAACCCTCTTGGGGGCCCTCTGGTGGCCACATCAGCCCTATGCAGGTATTTAGTTAGCTTATATCTCGTGCCGACTCTGACCAAAAATCGGCTTTAAGGTAGCATTTTCCCTGCGTACAGAATTACAAGGCACCTCCAGTTCTCAAGATGAGCGTCTTAATAGAAAGCACTAGCAAGCTTTGCTCTCAGTGGATTTCTGTCATTTAGGTGCAGTGGCGGCATTGCACTGACATGGTGGCGGAGTGGCGCTGTATTGTAATCTGCACAGTAATGGAAAAAGCGCTGCTAAAACTTCCAATGAGGAAGAGTGCTTTTCTTTCCTTCTGTGAATTTTAATGCATGATGGTATGGCTGTGCTGGTGAATTTTGTTTCTTTTGCATCCAAGAATGCCCAGTTTCTTAAAAAACTAAACAAAACAAAACAAACAACAAAGTTTCCTAAATTAACTACACTGCACTACTTTCAGTCCTGACAAATTTACCGCATCTCTGAAGTAACATGCATTATTACTTTTTAACTTCCATAATAATCAGACATGAATTAAAGAGTTATATGAGAATTTCTGGAGCTGGTTGTAAAGAGAGCAGCAGCTGTGATGTGGAAGGATATGCTGATGTATGACAGTGAGAAGTTATGTTGCACAGGGCTAATCTGTGGTTTGACAGAAAATGTCAAAAAATACGCTGCGTTATGGACCATTTTTCATCCCCCGTCATTGTAGTAAAAGGTCAAATTCCTACATAGAATTTTCTCAGTTAAAAAACATGTAACCACTGGCCTATCTTGTATGATAAAGTCCGCGTGTGGCATTTATCCCAAAATTGCAACTTGCATTTCTGTATGAAGCTAATATTGCAGTCTCAATCATTTTTCAATGAATTGTGTCGGCCCAGCATGTGCTGCCCAGGTCAGGAGGACAGGACGTTCCACTCCCTTTCACACATCACTTCCTCTAAATCATAACAGACAGTGGAATCTGGTCTGCCTGCAGCTGTTGGCACAAAAGGCCAGGGACAGGAGAGTGAGTCTAGAGAAGCTGTCTGTCTCTGTCCTCCACCTGTCTTCTGAGAGCAGCGGGCATTCAGGCAACCCTCCTCTAATCTGTCGTCCTGCTCTGCATGTGGAGAACGGTGTTGGCTGGAAACACAGACAAGAGTGATAGTAACCGGTGTTGACTTAGAGTATATTGCACCACTCAGGTGTGTGATTATGTTGCACCAGATATCGAGCTGCTGTTTGATAAATGCTCTGACATATATATCCTTGTGTTCTTCACACTGTGCTGTCAGACATTAAGTGCATTTAAATACCATTTTGGTGTGCTGAATGTGATGCAGGCAGTGAGAGAGGGTTTTCCCTCTTAAATACAGTGTCATATTTATTCACTTCTAATTAAGCCCTTTAATCTTCTCTCTTGTGAGGCTCACTGCTCACATTTTAAAGCCCACAGGAGGAAAGAGATGGAGAACCCTAAAGACATGCCTCCCCTCTTCACTCATGATCCATTCATGCTCTTTCTGCTGCCTCCACTTTAACAGACATCCGATAAGGATGTAGTAATTTCCGTGTTTCCTTTTTTTTTTTACTTCAATTACAGTAGTGTTCTATGACACTTTGGCAGCAACACCAGATATATGATACCGTTGAAATACAGTGTGCTTAAGAAATGGCATGCATCACAGAGAATTTTGTCAAACTTGGATACACATGGATGAAAGGGCAAGGATACACTTCAGTGTTTATGTATGGGTTTTTATTTAGTGTGGGAGACTAAATCTACACCCTTCAGACTTGTTCAGATTTCTTTGTTGAACTTCATTCTTGCACTGTTTATACAAAAGACCATGTCTATAAAACAATGGACCAGTGGTTCAAAAACAGCGTGCCAAGGACATATATACATTTTGCAGTGTACAACTATCCAAAAAAGGTCTGAATGGATTTTTTTTTAAGATTATGTTTTGTGCTTTTAGCCTTTAATTGAGAGGACAGCTTTAGATAGACAGGAAAATAGGGGAGAAAAAGGGGCGAAGACATGCAGCAAAGGACCGTAGACTGAATCAAACCCACATCCGCTGCTGAGGACTCAGCCTCTGTGCATGGACCAAAATCATTTCCCAATACAGAGGCAAATTCTATACCCCTAATAAAATTCAGTTTCTAAGATTTTAAGACATTACAATTAAGACTATTTAAGGCCTTTTTAAGTCTTTTATGGATCCAGTTTGAGACCTGCTTCATGTCCAATCTTGCAAAAAAGTACATGCACAGTTTACATAAGTGGTTATTATATCAATGTTGGTTTTATTTTGTGGTTGTTATTGCATGATCAGTAGCATGAAATTTATTCCCAAGAACACATTTAAAAGCATTAAACTTATAACAGTATTGCTGACTTTTTCAGACTTCAAAAGAGTTTTTAAGAATCTGCAGAAACCTTGTTTAAAAACCCTCCGTCAAAGTGAGCCCCAGTTTTTACAGATGATTGATGCTAATTTTTTTTTTTACACACCGGGTGCTTGGATTGACTAGTAGGCTACTTGTTGCCTTCATTGGTTAGGCTGGTTATGAGACCATTTTACATGGATATGAACACAGGTGACTATGTCTGGTGTTTGGTAGAGTGGCAGCAGATAAAGCCAGTGAACCTGCATGTTATTGGAGGCATGCATCCTCCTGGACATTGAGCAACAGCAACAACATGTTCTTTATGTAGGCCTTAACGTGGCTGATTAACAGCTCAGCAATGGAAAGCCTATAATCGCTCACAAACAGACTTTTTTGCGTATCTGTGTACACTCCACACAAAAGCAACAGCAAGATCCACTTTGATGAATGGGAAGCAGTCAGAATGGTATGCTGATAGGCACTGATCCATCAGACAAGAACTTTTACTTTGGTCCAAATTTGAAGCATTGCTAGTATCAGTAATTAAATTGCATGCACTCTTAACGATAATACATAATAAAACATTTTTCGTTTTATGATGAAATGTTTTACATTTTCTGTTTGCTTGCATTTGAAGTGCTATCAGGAGTATGTAATTTGATGAAATTAATGTATTTAGCTTGTGAAATTATTGCTGTAACTGTCTTATAATCGGTCAAGGTCATGTGTTTTTTTTTTTCTGCTTTCACCCAAAAGGGAGACAGAAGGGGAGAATCAATGTACTCCCTCTCTTCCACTAGGGCTGGGTGGTTTGAACTAAAATATGTATTACTATAAAATTTGAGGCACAGACACTAATGGTATATAATGTTGTGTATATATATATATATATATTTATATTATTATACAATTTTTTTTAAATTTCAATATAAAAGCTTCTGAAGGGGTGAGACACTGGTATGGCAACTGCATAGCAGCCATTGCTGTACTCTTAACTGTATTACGAAGACAATTTTTTGGGATGCACGATATTGGATTCTTGCTGATATCCAATATTTTCCAACTCATTTCAGCCAATTGCAAATGTCAGTACTGATGTGTGCATGTTTTTTTTTTTTTTCACCCAACAACAACACAACATCATGTGTATCCTGTGGTGAATTAACATATAATGCTTTTTAAAATGGGCAAATTTGTTCTATGTCTTATATCATTAATATTGACATTGATATTGATATCGACATTTAAATCCAAATAAAGTTAAAAAAAACCCAAAGTGCATTCCTAATTGGAATAACAGAAAAAAAATACAAAACCTTTTCTGAAGCGTATCAAGTATTACCACCCTTTGTAACCACTGTCATCTGATATGCCATGCAAATTATAGTTTTTCTGCCCGCTCTCTGACTTTTGAAAACTTAACCATATCCATATAGATGAAGATGCACCTACCTTTTTACCAACTCCTCCCCCTCCTCATTGTGTGCACTGTAGCAAATTGTTACAAACATGTTAAAACTAATAGCTGTCTGTATGTAGTCTGTTTAGTTTGCCACATAAAAATCTGGCAGTGCTCTACAAGGAAGGGCCCTAAAAGTCACCATGGTACCGTTGGGTCCATTTATACTGGTGTACTTTCTATACCATCCATCCCTATCTTCCACCTACCTTCAGCTGTCTGATATCTTCCCAGACAACCCCCCCAACCTCCAGGACTTAAACAGTCAGGCAAGCATGCTATCATCTTTTCTCTCAGAAAATTAAGACCTCTTTTAAAGTGGAAAATGGGATGTCTTCCTCTGCGTGAAGCGCACACAGCCCCAAGGCCACGGTTTGATGTGCATCTTTGATGAACTGGGAATTCTCCTGTGCATCCACACAGCTGAGGACTGTGTTTTTGCAAATAGGCTGTCAGCAAGTGGCTCTGATCTCTTTTTACTATTTCACTTTTTTCTGCAAAGCGCTGCTGCCTTGTGAGACTAGTGCTTAATAAGCCACACCCTTGTTGATGCCAGAGGTTTATTTATTTTTGTCTCCGGACCACCCCCCCCCCCCCCCAATGTTTTCAGCATCAACATAAACACAATTATTGGAACATTTTGCTTTAACCATCAGCCACTTTGATGTCACTACATTTGCAGGACTTGTGTCATTCTTTTAAAAGGAAAAATCCAGCGCAGCGTGACTTACTATGGGCAAATAGTGTTCTAATTGTAAGCGGATTTAGATTCCGAGCTGCTTTCCGGCAGAGAGACTCGAGCTCACAGTGGAACGCGCGAGGGGGTGGAGACTGTCTTTCACACACACCATTCTCTTCATCACTTACCCTCCCCGCTCTACCTCCTTCCCTTCCTCCTGTACGTCAGCTCTCTCTTTCGCGCTCCCTCCCTTTCCCTCTTCATCTCTTTCCTCTGATTGGCTGACAGAGCAGCCAGCCAGCTTCCCCCTTCCCCCAGCTTCCAGAAGAATCTACGTCACACACCAGAGAGTCCCAACTGTATAACGATCGCCTTCATAACCATTATTATACTCTGTGGCACAACCACAAAGTCCTCTGTTTTTAAGAGGAAATCACCTCTTAAAATCAGTGGGGAGAGTTGGCCGGGAACTATTGTGTCCATCTGTTCGCCCCTGATACAGTAATAATGACAAGAGGATAATAGTAGATCACAGTGACTGAAGGAGAAATGTGGAGAGACGAGCACAGGAAGGTGGGGAGGGATGAAGAATGGAGAGGAGCAGATGTAGAGAAATCCGATGAGAGGCGAGCTCAAGCTCTGGAGCTTCCCCCCTCTGATTCCTGAGCTGCAGGGAGAGGGAGACACACAGACAGACACGGGTGAAACTGGATCAGACCATGCATTCGAATGCGGCACTGGGGGCAAAAATGACATAGGAAATCCCCCCTCCCCCCACACACATGCATGACAGACATAAACATACACAGGAAAATGAGGAAGAGGAGGCTGTTATATTTCAGAGAACACGTCTGTCAGTATTTACAAGGCTGTGTGAATGTATTCTACGACACCATCCTGTCCTCTCCCCTCAGTGTGGGCCTCAGCATTACATAACTCTTTGTTTTTGTGTGTGTCGGGCTGGCCGCATGTGTGCGAGTTATTCATTGCTTCACTGCACACACTCGGGATGGCAGCCAATGGCGAAGCACTGCTCTTTATAACTCATTTAGGCCACACAAAGATTTTCTTTTTCTTGCTGCCTTTACAAGTTGTTTTTTCTCCGTCTCCCCCTCCTGTGTTTTATGACCAGCAAGAACTCAAATAGCATTTTAGCCAAGTGCACATTATGTCTGATCAGCTGATAGTTGGGTTTGTTCTTGTACAGTATGTGTAGGTTTTAAACACATTTTTTGCATCCTGTTAACATTCTAGTTTCCCAGCTTATTCTATTATGTAATGAAGTGTACTGAGGCGATTATCCAGTGTGCTTTGTGTCCCATAATGCATCTCACCCAGCAACGGCTCTGTGAACCCAAGGTGATCATCCTGTTTGACTTAGTGGTGACCTCTAACCTTACACTTCCACATTCAGCTACAGTATATTAGCCTGCTGAGGATTTAAACATTACAGCTCTTCTTTTTTTTTTGCATCATCTATAAAAGAAATAAAGTGACAGTTATCCTGTTTAAAGCAGACAGAACTGAATGTGGAGCTATTTTTACAGTGGCTAGAATCTATATTTTTATAATAACAATTTATTGAATGATTATGTGTAAAGTGAGAGGCATTGTTGGTGGTGATGAACATACCGTGAATTATAAACCAAATCTGAAGCCTTTGTCAACTTGACCGAGCTTTATAGTGAGTTTCAGCTCATTGCTAAGCTCTCTGGCTTGCAACATATTTCCACAGGATGGTGGTTTACTGTGACTGCTTTAATAAGTTTTATAGGTTTTATTGGACTTTATTGAACCATATTGTCGTAAGGGTGGAATAGCTCCTTGAATAAATAAGGCAGTACGTATGTAGCACGCATGCATGCAAGCAGCAGACTGCCCCTGCTGCTCATACTGGAGCAGAGACTTAAACGTAAGCAGTAAGTTAGCAGTCAGTCTGGCAGTAAATGTACAGTTCAGGTTCCAGTGTGTCAGTTAATAAACGTTGCAGCTTCTCAATAGAGAAGACGGTCTCATCTAATATTTTCCAAGAAAGCCTATCGCTAAGCTAATGCTAACACTATGGTTCAGTGTTTCCCCTGGCTTTTTTGCTTTGGGAGGAGGGGATATGGGCCGGGCGGTGGGGGTGGAGGGGGGGGGGGTCACATTTTTAATTTTTTTTTTAATTTTAGCAATTCATTTATTCATTCATTTATTTATTTATGCGTCTATCCATCCGCTCTCTGAGTGTGGGTGGGTGTGTCTGTATCGGTTTGAGTGCACGTGTGTATGTTGTGAGAGAGGAGCGAGGGGGGAGCCCCTCCTGTCGCAGAGGAGAGAAGAAACGCATTTTAATGAATGTAATGAAACGATAGCGACGCATTAGACTCTGAAATTGTGCAAATTAGAGTTAGCTTTTTTTATTTGATAAAAAGAACGCCTGTTATAGGCCCTTTTGATTAAAATAAAAATTAAATGATGGAATTTTTTAAAAAATCTATGACTTGAATTTCTGGGTGGTCAAGTGTCCTGAGAGTAGCAAAATCATGAGGAAACAGAAATGAGAGATACAGGCAGAGAGCAGCCACCACCACACACCTCTAATGGGTCTTAAGTGAAAGGGATCATTATACATTGCTTTTTAGGAAAATGTTGCAGATTATTATGCCTTTAAGGTGATTATATGTCAGCATTGTGTTCACAACCTGTTTTCACTGCCCCTGAGTGGCCAAAAAATGTGTCAATTCAGGTTTAAGAAGGATGAGCAAAGAAAACTGTATTAACCCCTAGTTCCTCTCTTAGGGGGCAGTTCTCGCCAAAATCAAAAATACATATTTTTTCCCTTGGCCTGTAGTGCTATTTATCCACCTAGATTTTTTTTTTTATCTGAGTTGCTGAGTTTTGTGGATATCAGCCTCAGAGATGTCTTGGCTGAACCGTTGCAAAAAGATAAGATACAGAAGCGAGCCTGAACTCAGACCATGAGAACTGGTCCTGGTCAGGGCTAAAGTGTATACGTGTGTGTGTGTGAGAGGGAGATAGAGAATCACACTCTGTTGCTAGGGGTAACTAAAGCAAGTGGGACATGAGCACTTGATACAGCAGCTGTGCGAGCAGTTATGAACTAACAGCTTTGGTAGAGCACTGAGAGATGATCATTTCAGGGGCCATAACCTGCCATAGACCATGACTATCTTATGTTGATGGGCCCGAGTCCTGATGGAGACAATAGTTCCCAATAATGCAGCAGGCAGATCTAAGTCCATTATCTGGTACTTGACCTCCTCATCGCTTCCAATCTGTGACCAGGCACCATGGCAGACTGTGAGAGTTGTGTGTCTTGGCCATTCCTAAAGGCTGAAGGTTTATTACAGTACAGTACCACCCTGAGATTATTACAGTCCTCTGCTTCTCCAAAGAGAAGCCATGTGTTTAGACTGACCACCGCCTAGAGTCAAGCTTCAGGCAGCCAGTAGAGACGACGAATCTTGTGCATTTATAGACGTCTCCTCATTTGCCTTTCTGAATTTAACATTATGGTCCTCCTCATCTAAAAGTGACCGTGGCTTTGAAAAGAGGCAGTGGAGGAAATGCTCAGCCACAGCGGCTTTCCAGAAAAGACTTGAACTTGTGATTGTAGGGGTGCCCAAAGTAGGGCCTGCGGGCCATAGATGGCTTGCCACAAGGTTTGATTAGCCAGAGATGGGGGAAAAAAAATTAAAGATAGGGCACTTTATTTGTCATTGTGGGGAGAGCTGCAACAATTGATCTATTAATCGATCCTAAGAGAACTAAGATTTTGATAATTGATCAGTCATTTCAGTTTTCAACTTTTCTTTGCCATTTATGATATTAAATGAAAAGTCTTTGGGTTTTAGCCTGTTTTGAAAAAAAAAGCAATTTGAAGATGCTAATCTGGAAAATTCAGATGTTTTTTTTTTGACATTTTATAGATTACACTACTGATCAATTAATTGATGAAATAATCAGCAGTATAATTGATTTAGAAAATAGTTCTTAGTTGCAGCCCTAATTGTAAGCATACATAAAATTATGTTGGTAACTCTTGGAAACCAGCAGCAATAGAAGAGAGCACTGACCCAATGCAGTGAAATGCAATAGTTGCTTTTGGCCATTGGTCCACCATTAAGTTTTAGTTTTGGCCCTCCAAAGGAAAAAAGTTTGGGCACCCCTGCTACATAGGGTATATAAAGCAGCAAGTAACAACTTTTTTTCTTTTAAAAATGTCAAATATGATGACAAGTGTAATTAAACAATCATTAAAAGTGTAACTCATCAGCTAATGAGTCAATAATTGTTTTGGCACAAGTGTGCATTCAACAGCTCTGCTATGCTTAATGCTCCTTTACTTCCCTCATCCCTGCGTTTCTGCTTTCTTGTTACCTGTCCCCCTTCCACCTCCACAGTGCCAGACTCTGCCAAGCTCGACCCCACCCCTCCTCTTCCCCCCGTCAACCCCAGTGCCGTCCCGTCTGTACCCCCAAGCAGTGGCAATGGCAAGCGCGCCCCCTCCGGAGGTCAGCCGCAGACAGCACAACAGCCCCAGACTCCGCTCCAGCAGCGCTACCCGCCCAGAGAGGTGCCCCCACGCTTCCGCCAGCAGGAGCACAAGCAGTTGTTGAAGAGGGGCCAGCCTCTGCCCGCCGGGACTCTGCCTCTCATCACCACGGGACGTCCCACCACTACTGAACCTGCAGCAGCAGTAGCCATACACTCCTCTCCCTCCTGCTCCTCTTCCTCCACAGCCAGCCTGCCTACAGGTCAGCCTACACACTGTGTTGGCGAGTCGCTGCTTTTTTTTTTTTCTTCTTCTTTTTTTTTTTTTTTTTTGCAGAACATATTAAAGGGAATTGCTAATAGAGTAGTTGTAAACTGGCCAGACACTGAATTTTTATTAGTCTTGTACATCATATTAACTCACAATATAAGTTTTAATCTGCCTTTCTGTACAGCCAGAATCAGCACTGTATTGGATCAGTTGACAGGCCGAGACCCAAAAATATTCAGTGCAATATTTGTAATAGGGGGTCGATGCTCCATTCCTCTATAAACTAAGGGGTCCGTGGTCTGAAAATCATGTTTCCAACCTGAAACTCACTGCTAGATGCCACAAAATCCTACACACTAGTCCATTAAAACGAACTCACAGCAGTTAATCTCAGATGCTTTTATAGCAGCATGTAAAAATGACTCAAACTGCAAGAGAGCTGACCAAAATTTCTGCCATGCCAGAAATCCAAGTCATCATCCGAGAACCAGTTAATCAGGCGCTGTGACCCCCCTCAAACTACATGCCAAAAAACAACTGATCTGGCAGATATTCTGGCCTGATTCTAAAATTATTCAAGGGCGACTGATTAGGGTTAAAATCAGAATGAATCCATACAGTGTCTGCTCAACATTTGACGGCTCCAGTATATGAGAATGTCAGAGATTCTTTTATAGATGCACAAGGCAGTTATCAAAGGTCTCACAAAGGGCATAGTTTGACACATAATGTTGCCATTTTTATTTACAACTCATCCCGACAACTTATGTAATCTGTGCACAAGAGCAGTTGTGTTTTGCATATACTGGCATTTGGCAGTCTTCAGTGACATTGGCTGTATCTACTCCTATTTTCTGCATGATGCTGTGATTACAACAGCGATGGTGTACCTGTAGAGCAGTGCAAAGGCATCACAGGTGCTGCTGACTGTTGTTTATTTTCAGTCTGCCTCTGCCTGGCTGGGAATTAGAAATGGGGATAGAGGAATACTGGGGTAGAGGATGGAGAGTAAACACAGCTGGCTATCTCTGCATGTGTGTGTATTTTCATTCCTGAGGCTCTGCTCGTCACATTAACCGGGTTCTCATGTATTTCCAAGTGGTCTATTCTTTCTTAATAAAATATCCTCAGCTCTTTGAAGATGATAAAACTCTTTTTTAGGGCACTTGGCACTTTTCATTGTCTGGGAAGGGAAACAAATTTTACCATTAAGTGTGTATCTGAGCATCATCGAACCCCTCCGATGCTGTTTCGGTGCAGTCCTATCTCCATGGCAATGAGATGTTTATCCCGTCCTTCTCTGTTTCTCCTCCTCCTCCCTCTCATCATCGTCCTCCTACTCTTCGTTGATCGTTGCCGACTGGCCCCACAGTATTTCGTGTTTTTGGAGGAGGAGCCATATGGAGCGAGCTAGTTGGCTGGCCGCCTCAGTGGGCCTGTCCTGGCACTGATAGAAAGACTGAGTGAGAAGGAAAGAAAGAAAGAAGGAGAGAGCTAGCATGGCAGAGGTCCAGTACTGTGGGCTGAAGTGACTCATGGCTTACGGTAAAAGCTGCTGCTTCTCTCCGCCCCTATCTGGCAGGCCTGCTCTGCTCTGCTTTTGCTCTCTGTGTGTCTTTGAACTGATTGATTACATTAGGACAGACAGACCGGAGGACCTTCCAGACTGAAAGACAGGAGTCCAGTGGGAGGTTTTCATGTTCACTTTCAAGGCAACTCAAAAGTGATCAGAAAAGTTTTGCACATGACTCTCCACTCTGTCTCTGTTCACTATTCTTCCTGCTCCTCTTCAGCCATCGAATATCTCAGTTTAAAACCTCACAGCTCCGTTTCTGGTTTGTAAAATATGCAGTAGTGTCGTTTACAAGCACCATTTCCAAAAAAAAGTTTGGACCTTGTGTAAAACATAAATAAAAACAGAATGCAATGCTTTGCAAACATTTTTTGTTTATATTAAATTGAATACAGTACAAAGACAAAATATTTCATGTTCAAGCTGATGCCTGCAACATGTTCCAAAAAAGTTGGAAGAGGTTTGCCACTGTGATACATCACCTTTTCTTAGCAAGCGTTTGGAAACTGAGGACACCAATTGGAAACTAATTATTTTTTAAGTGAATTTTTCTCCCATTCTTGGAGCTCAGCGGTCTCTGTTGTTGTTGTTTTTTTTTACTTCATGATGCATTGCACAGTTTAAAGGGAGACAGATCTGGACTGCAGGCAGGCCAGTCTGGTACCTGAACTCTTTCACTATGAAACCACACTGTTGTAACACATGCAGAATGTGGCTTGGTGGTGTTGTGCTGAAATAAGCAGGGCTGTCTCTGCAAATGATGTTGTCTGGATGGCAGCATATGTTGCTCCAAAACCTGTATGTACCTTTCAGCATCAATGGGGCCTCCACAGATGTGACCATTAGCCGTGCCATCAGTACTGACTAATGACTGAAACATTTGAGGATGCCCCTTTAAACCCAATCATGACACTCTCACCTCTTACCAATTAACCTGTTTACCTGTCAGATTTTCCAGACCGGAGTTTTTTGCGCATTTCACAATTTTCCCAGTCTTTTGTTGCCATTGTCATAACGTTTTGAAATGTGTTGCAGGCATCAAATGCATAATGAGTGTATATTTACAAAAAACCAAAACATTTTGAACATAAATTAACAAAAATATTAATAATATTTAGTCTTTATACTGTATTCAATTGAATAAAAGTTGAAAAGTATTATTTTAGTTTTGTTTGTTTGTTTGTTTGTTTGTTTGTTTTATATTTAACACAATGTCCCAACTTTTTTGGAATTGAGGATTGTAGCACATACAGAGCTCCAGAGGTAAACCCACCTCTATCACTCTGTCCCTACAGCCTTGTCTGCTGATTATCTCCCTTTCTGCTTTCATTTCTTGCTGATAGCTAACAGTAGAAGCACACTAACGGCATTCATTCCCTCTCCTCTCCCTCTTCCCTCCATCTGCTAACCCCTCTCACCTCACCCCGTCTTTCATTACCCAGTCACATGTCGACTCCCTTGAAAAGTTGGGCTGATCAACGTGGTCTTTGTGTTTATACCTGTACACATGTGCTTGTATGTAAACACAAACACTCTCTTCCTCTGCAGTCTAACTGTACGTGTCCCTGCTCAACTTGACACATAACAGCATTATTTTGCTCTAACGGCAAACAGCAGCAACCACGAGTGTGTTTTAATGGTCAAAGTTCATGACAAAACTTCAGATTTAATATCAATATAGATACTCTTAATGGAGATACAAGTTGTCCTTACTGAGGGTATTTAGTATTAAGTCTTGAGTGTGCGAATTATGGGGTTTTAGTGTCAGGATATGTCAGACATGGAATATAATACTCATTATGTTTTCAGTTTCAGTGTATAATCACTTGAAAATAAATCATTGTGTTTTCATTGCCTTAGAATGAGCCTGTATTCATGTCTGTGCAAAATAGCCTTTATAGCACGTTATCACTCTTATCTCTCTGTAAACATTTTTTTTTTTTATCAACAAAATAGTTCAATAATTTATATGATACTTGAAACTAAATGACATCAAAGTAGCGACACACCCATTAAAACAGATGCATTGTCACAAATTCAAAAAATGAAGGTAATGGAGCTGAATAGTGTTGTTGTTGAGGATTCCTGATGGAATGGTCCTCCATTTATTGCCATTTTTCAGTTTTAACATATATTATACCAGCACTGTACAGTTCATCTGAACTCTCAAAGGAATTATTTTAGAGTCTAGAATTTGGCTCTGTATTGAGAAATGAGTGTGCACGAAGAACTGATTGACAGGGTTTCCATCAGTCCTTAAAAATATAAAATAAAAAGATTTTAAATATTGATCACACTGTAACACCTACAAAACAAAACCTACATGGAACTAATAACTGTGTCCTGCCTGGTCTGAACCAGTGTTGCGATGTGGTCTGTGTGTGGATCTCTTCTCATAAAAGAAAAAGCTAACTCTAGAAATAAAAAGTTAAAATTGTTACTGTTAAGATTGCTTTTCATCTAATGTGAGCAAGTGCAAGTTCATTGAGAGATGCCTTGAGAGCAGCACATTTAGTGCTTGGTTGAAGCCTGCTGAAAATAATGAAATTGAAGCCTGCTGCACCTTGTGCAAGAAAATGCACAAAGTCATACCATGTTCCCTGATTCTGACATTGCTAAAAGCTTTGTACTTAATTTTACTTGTATGGGTGTGAAAAGGGTCTTAAATTGAATTCATAATGGTCTTAAAAAGGTGTTAATAAGTCTTAAATTTAACTTGTTGAAACCTGCAGAAACCCTGGATATAGTAATTAAAAACTGATTCATACATTTTTGTATAGTTGTTATAGTGGAATAATAATGTATGGTTGTCATAAAATCCCAAGACAAACCTGGATTTGTCTCATGGCACACCATTTGGGAACCTCTGGTCTAATACCACCTAGTTAAAGCCTATAAAGTAACAATCAAGGTTTTAATACCCATAGGGATTGTACGTGCTCAGCACAACAGGGGCTGACACCAACAGAAACACATCCTAATGTAAACAGGCCTTGTCTAGTAAAAGAACAGTGCAGCTAATGTGCTAATAGCTTGTCTAGTAGAGAACAGCGAGAGTGTGTGCATGCTAGACTTGATGTGCTCTTTAAGTCTGCTGATGATGCTGTAAAAGAGCCTTGGGAATCCCCTCAAAGAGGACTGGGACGTCTTGTGATGTGATTAAACATCAGCTCTCTGTTAACCACAAATGTTCGGCGTTCGCTCCTTCTTTTTTCTATCTCGTCTCTCGCCTGCTCTGTGCTGCTGCTCCCCGTGCTCTCCTGCCATGCTCGCTCTCTGATGCATATGTGTTCACCTCCTCCAGCTCACACATACCCTCATTAGCCCCAGGGCAGCGGGGATAAGTCAGGCTGCACATACTATATGTATATCTGTCAATCTTGCCATAATTACAGCCTTCTCCCAATGTTGCCTTTTGCTTGGCTAACAATCCATATCCCAGGGCCCTTTCATGTAGAGGAGGCGTGAGAGAGCAAGCTATTTTAAGACTGGCATGCTGGAGAAAGCCCTTGACCTGGTTTATCCTTTAGAGGAGGAGGAGAAAGGGGATACTCGCAGGCAAACATGACAACCAGATGTCTTAGATGTGTACTTTTTAAAGACATGTTTTGTCCCTCTGTTAATCTTTTCCCTTGAGATAATGTTGAGATAATAATATAGCACTAACAGCAAAGCAGCAGCCAAGAAAGCATCCATACGAAACAGATTTTCTTGCACATATTTCTGTACAGTCCCTGTCATTGAGAAGCTGTTGTTTGTTCCAGCTAGAATGCAATTTAGCCAACATACAACAAACTATCTGTGCCACCTCGGCATATGGCCAACAGTAGCAGTGGCAAAAAGCTGTCGAATGTTATGTATGTGCTGGGAGGAATATAGATATATATATATAGTCTCCCCATTCGGTGTATGGCTGTTGGCAGCTATTCTGCTTTGTCATATTGCAGGCAAACAGGAAATGCTCGCCACTTTTACAGCGCTGCCCTGACCCTGCCTCACTCTCAGACTCTTAAATCATTGTGACATAAAAATCAGCTGGTTCAGTAGAGTATATTAGACACAATAGTAGTGTTAGTCATGACTAGACTTCTTCATTAGGCAAATGGTGTTTTGCAAAGATGTTTCACATTAGTGACTGCACAACCTAATAATCATGTGATTATTCATTAGTCTCATTGAGTGCTTAAGACTAACACTTTTGTAAAAGAAACATTAATTTCCGAGATAATTTTCAATTTCACTAACATATGCATTATGTAAAAATACATTATTATCAACTGTAGTTTATACTGAAACCCAAGGACATTTTGGACTGAAAATTTATATTGATTAATCCACTTATTATTTTCTCAATTTTTCTATTTATTGTTTTGTCGATGAAATGTCAACAAGTTGTGAAAAATGGATGTTATATTTTAATTCTGACCCACAACCTTTTGCTGTGTGTAAAAGTATCCAGCCCTAAAAGCAACAGAGGTACTGTAACTTCTAGGTAGTTTTAACTGGATTTAATGGATTCACAGATGCTGCTGTCCTTTTCTACTACTTACTTACTCTCTGTTATTTTGTGCAGAATGTGCAGAATTGATCAAAGGACAGCAATGGGTGTGACAATTTCAATATTAAATTGAAAATCAATTAAAATGAGCTGTCGATTTCAATAGTCAAAATCAAAGGTAGAATTGGCGATTGTCCCAGTATTTTTTTCCCCTCCACCTACTTGCAGTGTCTGGTGCATGTCTGACAGTGTTTCCCCCTCCCATTGTTTTGGAGGGGCAGCCCTTAAACAAAATATTTTAATTTATGTTGTGAATTCTTCACATTCAGATGTTTTTGTTCACAGACTTTTATGAGATTTTATTCTGAAAGTGAAAGGTTCCTCTCTCTTCACTCATTCTCTGCTGTGGTTCTGCCGTTGTTACAGAACAGAAGTAGCAGGCAATGTGCTGTCAGGCTCATGTAGTAAATGGCTCGACTCTCTCTCAATGATGTTGCACTGTCTTGTCGATCTTGTATTGTCGATGTATTTATTGTACGGCTGTGATGTCTGTAAAGACTTGTTTCAGTAATTATCCTGCTAAGAAATTAGCTGGCAGAGCAATTAATTGGCTTGCCACCTCGCTTGCCCTGTGTTACTGTGTATATACAGTCAACACGATTACTGCAACAGTTGTTTAGTATTCACAGAGTATTCTGAACTCATTTTACAATTCTTAACTGCTTTTAGTTAATGCTGCAAAAAGTCACAGATATGACTCTGTTCTCTGAGCGGAGCCATGTAGTTTGCCATGTAGCAGACTTAATGACAAGTATATGTGTGGTGTATAGACATATTTGTAACAAATCAAAGTAAGAACCATTTTAAGTGCTGCAACCACTAAAATCTATCTAAAACCATCTAAAACCAAAGGTTAGCTCTGGTGACCTCTGTTGTCTCGTCAAGGAAAAATTCATCCGTTTATTTGGCAGATGTAATCCTTGCTTTCTCATGCTGTTCCTTACACAGTTATGTGCTGTTTTAAAGGCACCAAATCAAAAACAATTGGGATTGTGATCATTAAACACAGAGGTACTGTAGCACATTCCTGGGATGTGCATGTTCGTGTGTGTGTGTGTGTGTGTGTGTGTGTGGGGTGTGTGTGTGTGTGTGTGTGTGTGTGTGTGTGTGTGTGTGTGTGTGTGTGTGTGTGTGTGTGTGTGTGTCTGTCACAGAGCTCGTTCATCTGGCTGGCAGCATGCATTGTCAGCTCTGCACCATACCGTCTCTCTGCCCCTCGGGGACTTCATTAAGCCAGGATCAGTCCAGCTGAGGCCCACACAGCCCTCCTAGATTACTTCCTCCTTCCGTCTCTCAACATCCATCTCTGTCTCTCAATTTCTGTCCTCTCTGTCTTTGTATTTTTATGCACCGTGATCCTACTTTACCTGACCCTTATATCCCACACACACGCAAACACATACACACACACACACACACACTCACCTTGCTATACTTGTATGTCGTACATATGTGTCCACTAGTTATGTAAAATGAAAAATGCAAGGAGGCAGAAGGAAAGCATGAAAGGAAGTTTAGCCTGCTGATCTGAGCATTCAGGAAGTAGTGTGTGTGTTTTTTTTTTCTGTTTGGCGGTGTGTATGCATCCACACAGTAGATGTAGTGTCTGTGCTGTGTGTATGTTAAGACACAAAGGAGCGAGTAGCCATGCAGTAGCACGACATGACCTCACTGCATGTTAGGTCCTCACAGTGGAGAGGCACAGTGGGCCGAACCTTAGCCATAAAGAGACTCTGTTCTCTACCAAACATTGACTTATTGTCTTGTTGCGTGGGCGCCAGGATCATTTGTAAACAATACCAGCCTTGATCCAGAGGCCTGCTGCTCTTTTTTTTCTTTTGCCGAGCTCCCAGCTCCTGCTATCCTCCCTTCATGACTTTTATTAAATCTCATGCATGTCTTTCTCTGTTGTATCTGTATACAACCTCTTACCCCTGTAGCTCCTGGGTCATGTTTGGGATCAGACCACTTGTCCCTTATCGTGCACTGTGACCAGATCCATATGAGTTTGCTCATTTCGTGTCCTTGCCCTGTGGCCAAAAGTGCCCCCATGAAGTGACAAATTTCTGTTTAAAGCTTGGTACTGCTGCTCATTTCCAGCTACAACTAGAAGAGGTTACTCAGTAGGGAACAGATCTCTGTTCGGCAATGTTGTTGTAATTAATGCATGAATTCTTAAATTATGGCCAAAATGTTTTTTGTGAGGTTACAGTGACCTTTGACCACAAAAATCTAAGTAGTTCATCCTTGAGTCCAAGCGGACATTTGTGTCATGTCAAGAAATTTTCTCAAGGTGTTCTCAAGATATTGCGTTCACAAGAATGGGACAAGTCAAAAACATAATACCTCTGACCACGACTGTTGCTGGTGTGGAGAGAGAATCACAGAGGCCCAGTAGTATTTGTGATTAGATGCAGACAAGCTCCAGGTACATTGGTCACGCGCACATGTAAGCACACTCACATGCAAGTGATCGCATGATCCCTTCCAGGCTTACACATGGCAGAGATAACTAGTAGTCATGGATTTGACAAAAAACAAGTGCCATAGGGCTGAACAATTAATTGAAAAAATTCTAAAATGGCAAAATCTTGTGAACAGTTTCCAAATTGCAGGAGCAGCAATTTTTTGATGTAGGTAAAATGTGTCACAACATACCATTGTCAGTGAAGCATTGTGGTGCTACAGAGATGCCTCAGCCTACAAATCATGTTCTCCAGATGTAAGGGAACATGCTTGTTTGGTACAGATCCCAGCAAAAATCGCATCCTCATCATTTTTATATTTTCTTCAGTGAAAATTAAATGCAAAAATTATCATTCCCATTGAAATCTTGACTCATATCACAATGGCAATATCTGTGTTAATGATTGTGGTATGATTTTTTGCATATTGTTCAGCCCTAACGTTTGATCTGATGATATGCCTGTTCATACATAAACACATGCATGTGTGAGGAAATTGTCATTCCAGCACCAGGGGTGCAGCCGGCCTTTGTGGGGTTTCTCTTCCTCTCTCTTGCCTGCCACTGCTATTCAAGAGGCCTTCCATTGTGGGCAGCAGTGCTAATTGCAGATGGAGTGGTCTTGGCTAAATATTTAGTGACAGTTCTGAAAGGTTGAAAGATGTGAGGGTGGGGGGAGGTTAGAGGAGCCCCCCTTTTGTTTTGTTTTACCTCATGCCTCATGAGTGCATAATGAAAGTCTCCAGGCTTTATCGTTCAGCTGTTAACTAAGCCCCCCTCCACCACACCAATACTGCCCCCCATCTCTACAGCGTTCTCGTCCCCTCCCCCAGCCCGCTGTCTTTCAGTGCTTTTCCAGAGAGGGAGAATATCCTCCATCAGGATAGGAATAGAGCACGATATAAATAAAGCCAGAGGGAGGCAATAGATAGAAGAGGAGAGACCCAGCCAGAGCAGTGTTGGTGGGAGGGACTGAGCATGAGGGGTGAGGAAGGAAGGGAGGAGGGGGGGTTGTCTCATGCCGCGCAAGAGCTGTGCAACTTCTTGGCAGCATTTCAGAAACGAGCCTCAGAAGCTTGGCGAGCCGAGCAGACATATTGAGACAAGGATGGTCGCTGCGTCGCACAAAACCTAGCTCTTTACAGGATGGTTGGGAGGCACCTCTCCACAGGTATTTCACTACTGTGTTTCCTTCTTTCCTCTTCCAGCTCCCTGTTTTTTCTCTTCTCTGCCTCTTCTGTGTTGTTTTGGTGGCTTGTATTTACACACTGTGTGGATGATCACTTTAAGCATCAAAGCTGCAGCGGCAGTGCATTGCGGGCATGCAGTGTTGAGTTCTTCTGCTTTGTGTTTATTGTTGTGAGTGAGACATGCGTGCAGAAAGCGGCAATGTTGGAGATACAGACGGTAGCTCAGAGCCCTTTTGGCTGTAGTTCAGGACTGAGAAAATGGCGGTCCTGCACTTCTCAGTGGAGTGACGCTACAGAACGACAGCGCTGTGTGTGTCAGAAACACAGTGCCCTCTTTTTTCCCTCCTACTCTCCCACTGCCTCCTCTCCCTCCTTTAGTTGCAAGCATTAAAGTAAGCTTGAAAATAGGGGGTGGTACACAAATGCTGTCACTCCCCTCATGTAGTTGTGACACAATCAATCACTGCATACAAACTAAGCATGCATGTGAAGGCAAATGTAAACAACAGGCTGCAGCAGCATGAGGAGCAGCAGAAATGAGGCAATGAGGTGGCAGCAGGCTGGTCAGTGCACCAATCATGATCTGCAACTGGGCTTAGTTTGTACCAACATAATGCATATGCACGGTGGAACTCCAGGGAGCTCGCCCAACTCACTCCACAGGGATCTAAGAGAAATAAGCCAAAGCAGTACTTTGTGTTGTCAGAGCAGTTGTGCAGGCAGATGGAGACTGATATGTTGGTGAGGAGACAGGCTGCTGAGGGTTAGTGTGAAGTTTTTGTGCTTCATGTCAAGCAGAGGTCATAACTACGGTGGCTAAGACATCAGAAGTCAAAGATGACTCAGATATCATTCATTACGTGATTCCTAGACATGACCGTCCTTTTTTGGCTAACCTGTTATGAAGATGCAGAACAATACTTGGCTTCAAGAGCTTCTCATTTCATACATGACATAAGCATGCATTATTTAATTAGTAAGACAAAATGATTTTAAATGTGGTACAATTTTCCATTTGGTTCAGTTTTAACCCTGTTTACTCAAAGGTGCTGTATACAACATTTACTTCCTCTAGAGGTCGCAAAGACCACCAGCATCTCAGACCAAAACGAATGTATGCTTCTTTACTCAATAATGTTTGGAAAAAAGTGTCATCTGGACACTCGCTGTTCACAAAACTCTGATTAAATTGTCAAACTAGGCAGTGCTGATGAAATATGGATCAAGATTATTTTACTGCTTTGCCTATTTCTCACTTAAAATGTTTTCAGAAAAATATTTTAGTGCACTGTCTCAGTTTCCAATGGAGACTCACAAAACTAGACGGTGATGATCAAATACGGCTGAAGATTCTGTTACTACATTGCCTGTTTCTCACCTAAAATGGTTTCAGACGTGTATTTTAGTGTACTGTTTAACTGTAATGTTTATCTGTTACTCACCAAGCTACCATGGACACGGTGAAGACAGAGAGAGACTTGCATGCACAAACACACACGCATGTGCACACTCACAAACATCCACTAGTAGCCGTCCTGGGTAAACAGAGAAGCTTGGATAATAATATGCATAAGGAGTGTGGCTTTATTCTCTGCTCAGGATGGCATTACTGTCCTATATCTTATCTTATATCTAACAATTAGTTGTTTGCTATCTAGTGCAGCTGAATGTTGTATATTGGACCTTTTAAATTTGGGAACTTTTGTATGACTGCTATCACATGCAACCACTTTGACATCTAAAGGTTCTGTTTTTTTTTCATTTTTGGTGTTAAAATTTTCAAAAACCTAAAGAGTGCAAGTTGTTTGACTACAAGCCCCATCACATTTGAACCAGAAGGGCACTCTGCTCCTGACCTTCACTAAGGCCAAATGGTTATCTCGTAAAGTTAACAAAAGTGGAAAATTACTTGTGCATCTGCCCCGTGATTTGGATTCATAATTTAATCAGCTTTTCCATTGCCCATGCTACACCCTTCCACCAAGTTTCATGAAAATCAAGCAAGTAGTTTTTCCGTTATCCTGCTGACAAGTTGACAAACAGACAAACCGTTCAGAGCACAATAACAGTATCTACAATGATGATTGCAAAGTAGCCTCAGTGATATCTGACTTGTTTAAAAAGTCTTGTCTAAAAACTCTGAGAATTCAGATGCAGCAAATAGACTTTTGAAGCTATCTGTAGTTACATTGTAAATATCATCTCATCTTATCTTTGTTACATGATGGCAAGCATTGGTCCTGTCTTGAGCCACTGCATATTTGGAAACAAATGTGTGAAATCTGTGCGTGACCTATCAAAATGCACTCAAACTGAGTGTATAAATCTTGAGCACATTATTTTCTATTTAAAGCTTTCTGCACTCTCATATGCTCTGTGTGTGTGCATTTTCAGTATGGGTGGTATTTATTTTCATTAATAAAGCACCCTGTGAAATCTATGTATACATAAGTAGACACCTTAGGTGTTGCCATGGTATTTCAACCTTACTAAGCATGTGTGGGTGTGATGACGTACATGACTTATACCTCTCTTCTCTCATCCTCTTGCTCATGCTCCTGTCCTCTTGTTTTCCTCTCCTCCCATACAGAACTGCCCCCACAGAGCAGCCAGGGAGCCCAGTATGATAATCCCCTCTGGGGACACCTGCCAGCCAACAGGAGTGCCACAAGTGCTGCATCTTCCACCAATCTCAGTGGCTGGGATCAACTGATCATTGACCAGAAAGACACAGAGGCTTGGCCTTCTATTACCCTCAGCCAGAGCCAGGCCCCTCAAGGAGGATGCCCTTTGGACACTGACCCTGGTCACCTGACCAGCAGCAGCAGCAGCAGCAGCAGCAGCAGTAGTAGTAGTACTAGTAGTAGTTGTAGTACAGTGAGTATGGCCACAGGGGCCAACAGCCAGACAGGCCACTTCCCTGCCAACCACCTTAGCAGCAAGGCCAACAGTGGGTCCAGCCCTGCCAATCATACTGGAACCAGCATGCTCTCTAGCCAGGTTGCAGCTAATCGCAGCTGGGGCTCTGGGCCTGGACCTTCCCATTGCCCCCCTCAGTCCTCAGTGGGGAGTGAAGGGAAGAGTGACAGCCCAGTGGGGGGAGGAGGCAACAGGGCCTGGGGCTCTTCTTCATCATCCTCCACCACCAACTTTAACTTGAACCTAAACCCTAATGCCAACCCTTCTGCCTGGCCCATGTTGGGGCATGATGGGGGTGGCACAGGGGGAGGCAGCTCAGGGGGAGCCAACACCATTTCACCTCCTCAACCTACACCCAACCTCTGTAATCCAGCTGGCCCCCCACCAGCCCAGACCAGCACCTGTACCGGAGCCAACACTAACAGCAACTCCTCGGGGATTGGCAGCGCCTGGGGTAGCATAATGGCCTCTGACACATCAGAGCCTCACCCCTCCCCGTCCACGAATGTGTCTTTCAGTTCAGAACCTCAGAACCTTAAAACTGATGGACCAAATCACACTAATAAGCAGGAACCCCCCAGCCCCATCCGCAACTTGCCTGGCTGGGGTAGTGCACCTGTAGGCTTGGGCTCCATGGGCCAGCCCCCACAGGGGGGCCCACAGGTCAATGGAGAAGACGGTAGCTCAGTATGGGGTAACAGTGGCGACTCAAAGGCACCTTCATCGAAGGAGGCACCTGGCTGGGACTCTGGCTGGGGCCATGGAGGAGGTGGAGCAGGAAATTCTGGAGGCTGGGGCGACCAGTCTGGTGGAGGCTGGGGGAAGCAGCACACTGAAGAGGCCCCGGGAAGCTGGGATGCCCCCAGCTCTCCTCCCCAGGATCCACAGGCTAGTCCTTGGAGCAGAGCTGTGAGCACAGCTGGTGCTAGTGAAGGGAGCAGTGACAGCATGGAAGGACATCCCCGGCACAGAGACCACTCATCCAGAAGTAATCCAGCTCCTCTGCTGCCTGCTCAGGATCTGGACCCCAGGGTGTTGTGTAACACTGGCTGGGGACAGACCCCTGTTCGCCAGCATACCTCCTGGGACATGGACGATACTAAACGCAAGAATGATGTAGGCACTGAATCATGGGGCTCTGGCTCAACCACTCCGAGCGATGCCCAGGGGCCCTCCAACACTAACATCGGCCCCTCTCAGAGGACTGACCCTGGGAGCAAAAATGATGTGCCTGGTTCTCAGGGAGCTTCAGGTTGGGGTGGAAGCATAGCTGCTACCAACCAGCCTAGCTCTGGTTGGGGAGAGCCACCCAACAACATTAAGCCCCCAGGTGGCCCTGGTGGCTGGGGGAACCCTCCAACGGGAGGCCCCACCACCAGCATACCCAAGAATGGGGGTCAGTCATGGGGAGAGGAGAAGTCCACTGGATGGGATGATTCTCACATCAAGGCAACATCCCAGGGCTGGGGAGATCAACCCAAAGCATCCCACAGCTGGGGTAATAGTGGAGGGAGCAATAATGCCGGAGACTGGAGAGAGGCAGAAGAGAGCAAAAAGAGTCCCACTACACCTGGGTGGGAGGGAGAAGGAGGAGGCTGGAAGGAAAAACCACGGGGCTGGGGAATGTCTGCTTCAGGACCTGGGATATCTGGAGCTGGAGGAAATGGTGGCTGGGGAGAGACAGTTTGTCAGCGTCCCAGTGGCCCTCCCCAAAGCTGGGGTGGCAAGCCTCAGGATGGGCCCAGTGGTAACAGTGGAGCCGGGAGCATGGGCTCTTGGGGTGGCTCAGGCTCAGTGAAGCAGGGTGGAGGTTGGAGTGGCAGTAAGCAGGAATCCTCAGCTGAGCCTACAGGCTGGGAAGAGCCCTCCCCACCTTCAATCCGACGTAAGATGGAGATAGATGACGGGACCTCAGCTTGGGGTGACCCTGGTACCTACAACAAAGCAGTCAACCTGTGGGACAGGAACAATCCAGGAATGTCCCAGGCTAAAGTTACCACTGGAGGCAATAACCCCCCAGGCCCCAACAACAACCATCCCTCCTCTCACAATCACCCTTATCATGGGCCGCCTGCACCTTTACAGAACCACACCCAAAACTCCCAAAACCCAGGGCCCACCAGTGGGCCCCTGGACCAGTCTGGGCCGTCTCACAACAGGGGTCCCCTGATAGCTCAAGGTAAGACAACCTAATGCTCTGAATTTGCAATGTGCATACATAGCTCACACCTTTTGTTTTGTCAGATTTATTAGCTTGTAGGTTATAGATCTATTTTAGTTTGTCAACATTCAGACTTTAAAGCTGATTGGATTTCAGATATTCAAAATGTAACTCAAGGTAAATTACAACCCTATTCCAAAACAGTTGGGTAAAAATACTGAATCAATCATGAAAAAAGAAATTAAAACAAAATGCAATGATTTGCAAAAATGTTTGTGACCTATATACAGTTGAATACAGTATAAACACAAGATATTTAATCTTCAAACGGATTAATGTTAAATGTTTTTTGTAAATACACACTCATTTGAATTTGATGTCTGCAACATGTTCCAGAAAATTTTGGACAGGGGCATGTTTACCACTGTGATACATCACCTTTTCTTTTACTAACACAGTGTTTAAGAACAGAGGGCACTAATTGTTATAGTTTTGAAGATGATATTCTTTCACATTCTTGCTTGATATATAGCTTCAAGGGCTCAGCAGTTGGGTCTCCGTTGTCGTGTTTTGTGCTTCGTAATGCACCACACATTTCCAGTGGGAGACAGGTCTGGACTGCAGGCAGGTCAGTCTAGTACCTGAACTCTTTTACTATGAAGCCACGCTGTTATAACACATACAGAATGTGTCTTGGCATCGTCGTGTTGAAATAAGCAGGGAAATCTCTTAAAAAGATGTTGTCTGGATGGCAGCATATGCTGCTCCAAAACCTTTATGTACCTTTCAGCATTAATAGGGCCTTCACAGATGAGACTGTTACCCATGATGCCATGGGCACTAACACGCCCCCACACCATCACAGATGTTGGCTTTTGAAGTTAGCGCTGGTCCTTTTCCTCTTCAGCCCGGAGTTCATGGCGTGATTTCTGAAATGTGGACTCATCAGGCCACAGCACACTTTTATACTTTATGACAGTCCATCTGAGATGAGCTCAGACCCCAGAGAAGTCAGCAGCGAGTCTTAACTTGCATTTGTAGATGTAAAATGATGATGTAAATGCAAAGATTTCTCTGGATTATCTGAATCTTTTAATTATATCATGGATTATAGATGGTGAAATCCCTAAATTCCTTCAGTTTTATGTTGAGAAACATTGTTCTTAAACTGTTTGACAATTTGCACATGCTGTTTTTCACAAAGTGGTGAACCTCACCCCATTCTTGCTTGTGAATGACTGAGCCTTTCGAGGATACCCCTTTAATTACCAGTCATGATACTATCACCTGTTACCAGTTAATCTGTTTACCAAATGAAATTTAAACAGGTTGTTTTTGAAATGTGTTGTAGGAATCAAATTCAGAACGAGTGTATATTTACATAAAACAATCAAGTTAATCAGTTTGAACATTAAATGTCTTGTCCTCACACTATATTCAATTGAATACAAATTGAAAAGGATTTGCAAATCATTGCATTCTGTTTTTAATTGAGATTTTACACAGTGTAGCACCTGTTTTGGAATTGGGGTTGCAGATTTATCTTGTGTTTTTTAATTTCATGTAGCTTTTTCTCTCTTGTTAACTGTTCAACCTAAAGGTGTCAAACATGAAAGTTGGTTGGGTAGTAAGCACAGCGCACTGTTAAGCTTAAATCTGTTGATCCACTTAAAGGTAAAATCTTGACCTTGTTTGCCCTCTTTGGATTTACATCTAATCAACTATCCAAATGAGTTAAGCAGTGCCAGGCCCGTCCCTCCATGAGGCTTCTCTCACATTTCACAACACCGGACACGTCTGTGCGGGTAACCCTGGCAACCTCTCATGGGTACCCAAAGGAAACACAAGAATGCTGTTTACAAACTGTCTCGTGAAAATAGCGATTCACCACAAACTGTTTGAGACGGATCGGAAGTGTGTGATTATATGGGAGCCACCATCTGTCAGTAGCTAGAGGGAGGAGGGGTGGAGCAGAGAGGGGTCAGATGCCCCCTGCTGTCCCTCAATTGACCCTGCATGCTGACTCCACACTGGATTAATTTGGCTCCCAATAAAACCTGATAGCAGTCCATATTGTTGGCATAATGCTGGCTGTTGAGTATAAAAAACAAGGAGGGATAACTCCTCAACACAGGGTTCGTACGGGGGCTGAAAATCCTTGAAAACACTCCTAAAAGCACTTGAATTTAATGCATTTTTAATGTTTGAAAAGTGCTGGCATTGCTTTCATAATAAATTGATACCTGTCTGAATGGTTTGCTTTTTAGCTGAATTGCAATGATTGGTCAATTAATCAATTAGTTGACAACTACTAAATTAATCACCGTCTATTTTGATGTTTTAAACATTTTGAGTTATTGTTATGAGTTATTTTTAAAGAAAATGTCCAAATTCTCTGATTTCAGCTTCTAAATTATGTTTGCAAATTTTGTTCATTTTCATTTGAGCTGAAAAAACTAACAATTGATTAATTGATTAATTATTAATTATTAATAAGATATAAAATGCATGCTTTGTCTTATTTTCATTTTTTCTTGTTTTTTTCTCATTTCAAGTTTAGTCAATAAAAGGCTCTGCCAGATAAAACAATCAATGATCAATTAATGCCATTTCTAGACTATCAATTAATTATTATATATTAATTATATATTAATTATTAACATTTGAATCTGTTAAATTCTTAACGTTGATTAATCAGTTAAAGATTAATATCTTTGTGCTGGCTTTAGAAAACGATGATCAGAATTTTTTACTATTTTCTGACATTTTATAGACTAAACAACTAATCGAGAGAATAATGTAGGATCCCTGTCAACACTTTTTATAACTGAAAAAGTGGAGGAAAAAAATACTGAGTTGTGTCCGAGTATACCGTGTTTTAGATGAGTGTCGCGCCTCAGCCAGGCATTCGAGAAGGTTGAATGTTAACTATAATTTTGGAGCAGCCTTTAGGACTTGACCTCTCCCTGGAGAGAGCTAAGCTGAGCTTGGCACCGCCTCAGGCCCAGAGACAGCACTGTCTCTCTCATGCCAGAGAGACGGGGCTGTGCCAAATCTTAAATGGGCATCTTCTCCCTCTGTCAACCATCCTGCTAAGCCAAGCCCAGGTTTCTGTCATCCTGCACGAGTGGCACTTCACACACAAAACGGAAGGATAAACGGGGTGATGGTGGTTTACCAGAGGCTCAGTTAGATTTAAAGCTCACTTTGTATCAACAAATAAGAAACAAAAAAACATGCAAGTGGTATGTTTTTGCAGGATTATCAGTTCTATGTACAACTTTGTTTGCGGATGCCCATTTAGCAAAGAACATTGAATAGAAGACCCCTCCTTTCTGGAAGAAAGAGCTGTGATGAGGGCTCTCACAATAAGTAAATGAGAATTATTTAGTCTTCAAGGAGCAATAAGTAACAATTGCATGTCCAAAAATGAGTACTGCGGTCCAAATAGTGAGTTGGAGCCGTTGACGGTATATTAAATAGATTGAAATCATATTTAAAATATAGTCTATGGTTGAAGACCCCTCTTCCCCAGACTTGAGAAAGCTCAGGCAGGCTGCAGAAATACTACAGAAGTGCAAGACAAGTACAACATTGTAATTTGACAATAACAAGCGATGACAAGTCATATGCTGTCAGTTGATCAGCTGTTTATTACTGTCAGTTGTCTGTCAATGTAAAGTTAAGCCCATGATCTTGAAAACAAAAGCCCACTGTCCTGAAAATACACACTCTGAAGTGGAGTTCAGTGACGTCCTGCCTTATTGCCTGCCAGACTCCATTAACACATTCCTCAATTAAACAGTTATAAACATCTGCGCCTTCTAGAAGACTATTTATGATTTGTTATGCATCATGAACAGACACTTACACATTCAGTGAACACTCAACATTTACTTGAACTGTAATTAACATGAAACATAGCATGTCTCACGTGGCATGACACATCATGGTCATTTTATGATTTATTACAGTAAATATATTACAGATTTCTCCTTTTAAATCCAGCATTTTGCATTCAAGAGGGAACAAGCATCAGAAACTCAGAACAAAATTATGCTAACACAAGCCATTAAACAAACCAGCAACAAAGTAATCCTATGTTCAGACTTTGAAAATGCAACAAAAGTTTGATGGCTGTATTTCTCAGTACTTCTGATATTTCTAGAAAAATTGCATTTGAACAAAAAGAGTCTGATTAGTTTCTCTTGATGTAATAGTTTCTAGTTTGTAGTAAAATTATTTTAGGTTTTAACAGTATATCTTTATTTAGACTGACTTACTTATTTTAGATGCTGGTATTTGTGCGGTGAATTATTTTTAGTGACAGGTCCTTGTCCTTGTGTGTCCTCCAGGTTGGGGAGAGATACCCAGCTCCCACACAAAATCAGAGAGCTCTTGGGGGGAACCTGCACCCTCTCCGGTCAGCGTGGACAATGGGACATCTGCCTGGGGCAAACCTACCGGGAGCTGTGGAGGCTGGGGAGACAGCAACCCAGACAACTATGGCAGGGGCAACCCAGCGATGACATCTGCATCTTGCAAACCTGGTGAATAGTTTAACCCTGTGTGGTTTTATTAATTAATCTTTGTCAAGTGTGTGTAACTTTGAAGAATAATGATACAGCATGTGTGCTCCGCTGCTGAAAAAAAGTTCAGCAATTCTACTCTGATGAGTCAAATCAAGGACATCGGTATGATACAAGGGAAGCAGGCGCACTGGAAGTTTTACTCAGAAATCCACACTGACCCCTAGTGGCCAGATTTTTATTGTGCTCAGATTCCAACATGTTACGTTTTCAAGTTTATGTAACCAGTTCTTAATTCATGAATATTTTCACTTTTATTTTCCTTCACCAAATAGTCGTCTTAATCTTAATCCCCTGTCACATGAATTATTACTTAACCATGATAAAAGGGGGCAAATGTAATGAAACACTGTATGGGGTAATTGACTAGAAATATACACAAAAGTTGACCTACATATCATTTGGGTAGGATATCATTATTCCTTCATGATTTCTAGAGGTTTAATTTATAATCCAGACATTATAATACAGTTACAAAATGTCTGTAATTAAAAAATATTTTTAAAAAATAAAATGCACACACATAACTTTCATATTTGCATATAGTTGCCATTTGGCAATAAATCAATTTAAGCATTTTATAAAAAACTTATATCTAAACTGGTATTAACAATCCAAATTTAAAGTTAGCTTGTCTCAGATTGTATTTTTTTTTTCTTGAAGGAATTAAATGATCTCATAAGGCACGTGTCACAGTTCATGTTCTCATCGCTGCTTGGTTTACATCCTCGCTTGTGGTGTGTTTGTTTTCCAGCCCCCAAACCTATGCAAGACGGATGGGGAGGTGGAGGTGAAGAGCTGAACTTGTCGGGGGGTCAGTGGGATGCTGAGGAGGGAGACATGTGGAACAGCGCTGCCTCCCAGGAGAGCAACTCTTCCTGCAACTCTTGGGGCAATGCATCTAAAAAAGTCTCACAGAAGGTGTGAAGCAAGACTCATTACAGACGGAATAGCCTTTTAGACCATTGTAAAGAATTTAACATTACATTTATATTGAAGTTAATGTGGTAATAATAATTTCCTGTTATCATCTCTCCCAGGGAAAGGTCCCAGGGAAGCAGGAAGACGCTTGGATCATGAATCGTCTCATCAAACAGCTGACAGATATGGGCTTCCCTGTGAGTTGAAGTTACATTAAACCGCTGCACTGCTGTTAGTCAATTCTAGGAACTAACGCTGGGATTTAAAAAAAAAATTACTGTATTTTATATATGGATCAATTATGATTTTTTCAACATACCATTTTAAATTTGCCCACCAAAGATGGGGAAATTGAAATGATCAAACTGAATGTTTATGATTAAATCTGCAACAAATGGTCAAATTAATTTATTAGTCGATCTACAGAAAATTAATTTACTTTAACTTTTTTAATCAACAATTAATCATTTTGATTCACCTTTTATGATAAAAGAAAATCAAATTCTCTGGTTTTCTGTGTCTTTAAAGATAGTAAAACTAGTTTAGGACAAGTTTGATTTAAAGTTGCTTCAGATTTTAGACTCTTGGTCACACAAAACAAGACACTGGAAGATGTCAAACTGTTCTAGGGCTGCAACTAATGATAATTTTTGATTAATCTGTCGTTTTTTTCCTTGATTAATAGATTATTTGTTTGGTCTATATCCACCAGTCTACCATCTATCAGTTAAGGCTGCACAATTAATTGAATATTAGTCAAAATCGAACATTTCCTAAACTAACAGTCAGCCGTCCTGCAGCGGCAGCCTGTGCAAAATTTCTTAGATGTCGCAGCTGCAGTCCAGTGTAGAAGAGTAATATACAAAAAAGAAGAGACGGGCAAAGTGAAAATCAAATGTCTCGAGCAGGAGGTTGTTTGGACAACCATGATCTAAATATTGAACAAAATAATTGTGATTATCATTTTGGCCATAATCGTGCAGCCCTGTTGAAAGGCTAAACTTTCTGCTTTATTCTCCAGAGGGATCCAGCAGAGGAGGCTCTGAAGAGCAACAACATGAACCTGGATCAGGCCATGAGTGCCCTGCTGGAGAAGAAGACGGAGCTGGACAAGCGGGGGATGGGGATAACCGGCCACGACTACAACAACGGGCTCATCAACAAGCCCATGAGCTGCCCTCGGCCTCCGCTTCTTTCCAAAGACCCCTCGGCAGACCCCCGCTTGCCCTTCATGGATAAGGTAGTGCATTCTTTTACAGACTCTATGTGAAATAGTTCTGAATCTCAGTGCTGGTTAGCGACGTATATGCTGTAGAAAATATTTAACTGGGACAATTTGCTGTAAAAGAGAGTTTCCAAGTTAATTTAAGACATCAAGTTGTAAGACCTTTTTGTTCCATATCCAAGGCAAGTCACACTTAATATAAAGGGGAAATCTGTAATATATTTAGTGTTAAATCAGAAAAAATCATGAACTAGTTGTCACTTGTTATTGTCAAATTGCTATGTTGTGCTCCTCCTATCCTCCTGCAGTGCTCTTGCAGCCTGCCTAAGCTTCCTCAAGTCTGGGGGGGAGGGGGTGTTGGGAAACAACTCATTTCAACCATAGATTGTATATTCAATAGGATTTCAACTCATTTAATATACAGCCTATGGCAGTACTCATTTTTGGACACATAATTGTTGCATATTGCTCCTTTAAAGACAAAAATAATCAGTTTTGATCCAAAAAGGTTCATTTGAAAGAATAGTCTTCAAAGGAAAGGAAACTTGATGATGCAACATCCTCTTGTTGTTGTGGAACAAGCCCTTGTGTTTGACTGAAGCAGGGACTTGATTCGATTAATTGTGCAGCCTTACCTGCCATAAGTGAGGACTAATGCTAAAAGTTATTGTATTTCAGTCAATTTGTTTATTTGATTAAGTTGGGTATGGTGAAAATTGAGGTGTAGGTCTTGGTAAGTACTCACTTCATCCTATTTCTTTTCAGACATGAACTGTTTATTTCTGCTCAATGTTTGCTATGAAGTCCATTTGTTACTTTAGTTGTGTTTTTAATCTTCTAACTTGCAAATTTTATATTTATTTTAACATTTTTAAAATAAGATCTAATCTGATCTACAATTTAATCTAAAATCTTTGTCCAGCAGATGCAGAGTGGAATGTTTGGCGGTGGTGGAGCAGCACAAGCCCGGGCCATGCAGCAGCCGCAGCCGCCTCCTCAGCCGCCAGTGCCGCCTCTCAGTTCCTCTCAGCCTAGTCTACGTGCTCAAGTGCCTCAGTTTCTCTCCCCTCAGGTACACACACACACATGGCCTCATTTCTCTCTAACTACGCAAAGTGTTTTAATGTATGCAGTCATAAATATTTTACGTTCAGATTACAGTCTCCTCTATGAGTTTCTCATTTATTATTTATCAGTTCAGGCCTCATATTGAACTTATATGTTCATGTTCACATAGATAATGTATGTGCACCAAACAGAAACACATGCTCTATTTTACATTTAGTTAATTTAATTTAAAGATTTGAATGTGTTGATACTTTGCCCACAGGTTCAAGCACAGCTCTTACAGTTTGCAGCAAAAAACATTGGTCTGAATCCTGCACTTTTAACCTCACCAATAAACCCTCAACATATGACCCTTCTGAATCAACTTTACCAGCTGCAACTGGTGAGTCTGATTTCTTCCCTCTCTGCTTTCACTTTTATTAGATACATCAGATACAACAGCCTGTATTAGAGTGCACATGGAAAATATCTCCCTACGAAGACCAAATGCATTAAGAGCATTTTTAATTTGACTTTAAATTTGTACTTTCATCTTTTTAGTACATGTGGATTAGACCCTTTTATTATATGCCATTTGTATTATTCTTGGGCTTTATTGAGTTATAACTGGATTTGCAGACACAGTGACGTCTTTTGACATTAAAACCATGCCTTATACCTGTTACACAGGCATACCAGCGTTTACAAATTCAGCAGCAGATGTTGCAGGCGCAGCGCAACGTTTCTGGCCCCATTCGACAACAAGAGCAGCAAGTAAGTTTAACTTCTTTACCTTCATCTTCTCTTCTTTCCTGCTCTCTGTTACTCACTGATCACTGAAAATCCTAAATTTACTGAGTTCACCTGAGTTGACTTCAATCTATTATAAAAACAGTCCAGGCCGATCTTTATTTCAGTTGTTATATGTAACTCCTTCACATTATAGATCCTAAACATGTCTCCATTGTGATGTCGTCCCAGGTTGCACGTACAATCAATAACATGCAGCAGCAGATCCAACAGCACCAGCGTCAGCTGGCCCAGGCTCTGCTGATGAAGCAGCAGCAACAGCAGCCGCCCCCCTCCCACTCGGGCCTGCATCCTGGCGGGGCCAAATCCACCCTGGATTCATTTCCAGGTCACCCCCAGGCTCCAGGCCTCCCTGACCTGCAGACCAAAGAGCCGCAGTCATCTCCCAACACCTACAGCCCCTATTCTCTCTGTGAGTGGCATTAACCTTTCTCTTTTAATGGCAAATAAATGACACAGCGTTGATCCTTGTGGCCTTGTGTACTAATATATCTCTCTCCTCAGCTGGACTGAATCCAAACATGAATGTAAACTGCATGGAGGTGGGAAGTCTGTCTATGAAGGAACCCCCCCAGCCTCAGTCGCGCCTGTCGCAGTGGACGCATCCCCACTCCATCGAAAGCCTCTCTGGAAACTCTTCTCCTCTAGAGCCCAACCTGGGCAAGCATGGTGAGTCAAGTCAAAGTCACATGCACAGTTACAGTACAATGAAAGTCTTCATTTGCCTTCCACTCTGAATGTTGTTAAACAATGAAACAGACATAGAGAAGCAAAAAAAATTGTAAAATTTAAAAAATATAAAAATACAAGATACCTAAAAAAAAAAAAAAAAAAAGTAGTTAAGTGTTGTTTATTGTTTACTTGGTTGGGAAAAAATCAAAAAAACTTGCCTCAATTCCCTGATATCAACCTCTACACTTTTAATTCACTTTTCTCAGGTGCCAACCTGGGCCCCCCTGGTAAGCCCCATCAGCTGGAGGACTCTTACAGCCCCTACAACCTGATGTCCAGCTCAGAGTCTCCTACCAGCCCCCTGGTCCCCCCAGACAGCTGGGGGCAGGGCAAGAGCAGCAGTGACAAGATGGCCAATGGGACCAATATCAACTGGCCACCAGGTGAGGAACACTTAGGGAGCCAGATGTAGATCACTGTCAACCAGTTTGTTTCATCTAGTTAGCCATGTTGGTGACAACAGGATTCTGGCAAAATGTTTAGCTGTGAAGCATTAAATGAGTTTCCCCACTGGAAAAAAGCTGTCTAATCTAATCTATTAACAATTGAAATATTGCAGCCATTCACCAGCTGGTTGATAGCTTTTAGTTAATGACGAATTTTACGTTGTCAGTGGGTGATGTTTAATACCACACTTTAATAAGAAAAAAAAAAACATTTGTATTTGGATTTTCAGAGTTCTGCCCCGGTGTGCCCTGGAAGGGTCTCCAGAATATTGACCCCGAGACTGACCCCAACGTGACCCCCGGCAGTGTCCCCAGCGGGCCCACCATCAACACCAACATCCAAGATGTCAACCGCTACCTGCTGCGGGACAGGAGTGGAGGTGAGGGAAGGAGCAAAGAGTGTCAGAGTGAGAGTTGCAAAGTGTCTCAGTAAAGAAATTCAGTAAGAAGTTTTTGTGTCATGGTCAAGTGCCATGTCACAGTGTAGCAAAATACTGTGACTCCGAGCAGAATTAAAAAAGGAGATTTTATAAAACAAGCTGTGTCCTCACGTATTGTAAGTCCACTAAACTGGTCTGACAGTATCATGCTGCTGCTGCCACCAGAGAGCCTGCTTCTTATTTTTTTGTTCTTCATTTTCCTACTTTTTAACTGCCTCTGTAATCATTGTCATTTACCAGTTTATCCTCTTCTCTTCTTAATGAGCTTACTATCATCATTTGTAGTGCATCTTTCCTTTACTCCATTTTCTCTCTCTGCCTTTTTTTCCTTATTTGTTTGTGTCTGTCTCTTTGTTTGTGTTGATGGCATCGGCTTAGGCTCCTCTCCCACTTCATCTCAGAATGAGGCTCTGCCTCCCTCCACTGATTGGCCAGTCAGTGCCTACACTAGCTCGTTCAGTCTGTCGTCCCCGGAGACGGACGATGCAGGTACATGGTTCATCCATAACGTCCTCCCCCCACATTGCAGTGGCTGAATCACTGCAAATCAACGTGATCCTCTCCCTCCTGTTACTGTAACAACCAGAGCGTCAACCACTCACAGGAGAACCATGTGTCTCCTGTCCATTCAAGTCTCTGACCCTGATTAAACATAAACTGAGCTCTCTCCCTGTCCACTTTGCCTCTCATGCAGTGCATATTCCCCCTGTGGTGTTAGTGTATCTAGTTTATCTCCTTCCTCCTTGTGTGTAGCATGGGAATTGTTGTCCTTTGGGCATAAAGAGAGAACTTTTAAAGGGAAAATTTTGCACTTTCATTTGGATGTCCAAGCAATGTTGATGGTAAATGTAGTCAATTGAAGCAGAATTTTGATGCAGCGTCGAAATCCAAACTGAAACAGCCTGTAGTTCTCCAGCATCCAGTAATGTCACAGTGATGTCACTAGATGCAGGAAGAACAACAGATTATGCAGCAGAAGAACTCTGACTGGACATCCACGTGAAAAGTGCCGAATTTTCCCTTCAAGTGCCATGATTTTGCTCTGCAGGACTCCCTCCTGTGGGAGCAGCTGTATTTCGGTCACTTGGTTCTTCAACCTTTCCCTCGCTCTTTTCCATCCAGGCAAACTGTCAGAGATGAAATCTACTTGGTCTCCAGGCCCCATTTCTCACAGCCAGGCCTCTCTGTCCCACGAGCTGTGGAAGGTCCCCCAGGGCCCCCGGAGCAGCAACACGGCCCCTTCCCGCCCTCCGCCTGGCCTCACCAACACCAAGCCTTCTTCGACCTGGGGCGGCAACTCCCTGGGTCTGGCCCAAGGCTGGAGCAGCTCTTACACCACAGGTAGTCTTATAGTGAAATATTTAGGGTGCCCTCCTTAACTCTGTAATATGTAACATCAGACATATGTTATATATTTTGTGGCACATTTAACATTCTTGCAGTTCTATTTGCAGACCGTTTGGCGGCAAAGACATGTAAACATATGTCATATAAGCTGATGTTCCTGTCCTTTATGTGAAAAAATTGAGTAAAAAAAATTTTAAAAAGTACAAAGTAGTTGAGACATACTGCATAGCTATGATACAAAGTTCAAGTTCAGTTTATGCTGTCATGAAATCTAAGTTGTCTGAAGGTCGGATTGTGGGGCCACGGTTGAAGTTTGCAGTATGAGCGTACTCGAAGAGCATACAACACTTTGATGTGGCGTACAACCACAGACCAAGTTTGAAGGCATAGAGTAGGCAGATTTGGCAGCGACGTAAAAAAAAAAAATCCTGCTGTGGTCGAACAACTGTCAACTGACACTGGGTGTTTTTACGTTTCTCACAGCAGAAATCAACAACGCCCATTAAGTTTTGCTAACTGATTTTGGTTTCAGACAAGCTCGGTAAGCATAAACGTCATGCTAACAAATGTCTCTCTTGTATACAGCAGGTACCACGTGGAGTACAGACAGCTCCACCAGGACCAGCAGCTGGCTGGTTCTGAGGAACCTCACTCCACAGGTAACAATCTACAGTCAGCTGCTTTCTTTAGCCTTTAAAGGGACAGTTCCCCCACATCCCCACACAAAAAACGCATTTTTATTTTCTTACCTGTAGTGCTATTTATCCATCTACTTTGTTTTGGTGTGTGTTGCTGAGTTTTGGAGAAATTGTCCTTCTCTCGAATATAATGAAACTGGATGGTTCTCAGCAAAAAAAAAAAAAAAAAGTGCATTTTAAAAACTCAATCTTATCTTATCCACAGACCTTGTGAGCAGTTTCATGTAGGAACTACTTTTTTGGTACACTTTATAATAACTATCATTAATAAATAGTAAATTGATAGTTAAACTTTAGTTAATAGTTGTTTTAGTGTTAAGAAACATTGAAATAATGTTTATATATGCTTTATGAACCGTTTATTAAGCAAATGTAAAGTTTTAGAAACATCAGTTGCAGCTTTACGATAACCATGCAGATAACATTTAGGTTTTGGAAACAAAACTACTTGGGTAGGTTTAGAAAAAAGTCATTCTCTGGGTTAAAATAAGTGTGTTATATAAGTTCATGTGCACAACATAACATACATTAGTTACATATGTAAGTCAGAAGGTATTATAATCATCAGTTTCAGCTTTATTATAGCCATCCACATACATTTACAGGTGTTTGTACAAACTAATTATGAACCATTAACAGTGTTGACTAATTATTTCATATTACATAAACTAATGGTAAAATAACATTAATTCTAGCATTACTAATACTTAATAAACATAATTAATTACTATTTCATTGTTTGTTTAACAGTGAAACAACCATTAACTAAAATTTACCAGTTTTTTTACCGTTTATTATTTATGGTTATTATTTAGTGTTACCAGGGTAAATATTTGAATGCAGAAGCGTTTAAGATAGCAAGTAGATACAAGATAATATTTATAGGTTATAAGGTCTAATATTTACTGCCGGTCCTTTGAGGGAAGCCATAATGATGATTTGGCTCGGGATGAAATTGAGTTTGACACCCCTGATCTAGATCGATAAATAGCACTACAGGTAGGAAGAAAAATATGTATTTTTAATTTGGAGATGAATTGTCTCTTTAAGATTTTAAGGCCTCACAGAGAATTAACTGTATTTGCCCACTAATGGCCTCTGGCGGCTTTTTTGTGTTCCAGATTGATGGTTCGACTCTGCGTACGCTGTGCATGCAGCACGGTCCGCTCATCACATTCCACCTCAACCTGACGCAGGGCAGCGCTGTGGTGCGCTACAGCTCCAAGGACGAAGCTGCCAAGGCTCAGAAGTCCCTGCACATGTAGGTCTCCTCAAGAACCTCTTCAAGATGCTCGACTCAGATCATTTCTAAAAACTTTTAACCATAACTCATCCATGTTTTTCCTGTCATCCCCATCCAGGTGCGTGCTCGGGAACACCACCATCCTGGCGGAGTTTGCCGGGGAAGAGGAAGTGAACCGCTTCTTTGCACAGGGCCAGCTGCTCGGCGGGACAACCAGCTGGCAGGCCACTCCCGGCACCAATCAGACAGGAAGGATGGGCGGGACCGGGTCCGGAGCCTCCCATCCCATTGGTCACTCGCCTCACTGGAACAATAACAACGGCGGCAGCGGTAGCAGCAGCGGTGGCAGCGGCCTGGCAGCGGCCGGTGCAAAGACAGGCGGAGAGCTGCTGTGGGGCGGCGTGCAGCAGTATTCCAGTCTGTGGGGACCCCCAAGCGGAGAGGAGGGACGAGTCATGGGGAGTCCCACCCCAATCAATACGCTGCTGCCCGGGGACCTGCTGAGTGGGGAGTCCATGTAGGCTTGACAAACACCAACTGGAGGAAAAACTTGCAAATCATTGTGGAGATAATCAGCGTGGGTGTTAACAGTGAAAAGGAGAGACGAGAGGAGGACGAGGCTACATCCTCGCTGCTCACCCTCGCCACCCTCCTCTGCTCCTTTTTGGTTTTTAACGACATTTCAGTTGCAGTTTCTTTTGTGAATCTCAGTGAGAGATTTTGGTGACACAGGAAGAAGTCTTTGATTCAACAAAGAAAGAGAACTTTTTACAGAAATGTACTTTTGAGAACTCGCCGTGTAAAACATGTACTTTAGTCAAACTGACACAATGACGAGCTGCCATCTTTAAACTCGCGTGATCCCTCTCCGCCTTTTTTTGAGGCAATCATACTGCACCTCAGAGATCCATGAAAAGGCATCATTCCCAAAGTTAAAAAAAAAACCCTTCAATCAGAGTGGTTGTCGAACTTTCAGCTGGTCCAGACTCAACATTTGTTTCTTCTCAGCACTAATATTAGCCTTAACCTCTTTCCTGCCCTGCTATCCTCACTCACTGTACTTGGTGAAGAAGCATACGGACACTTGCACACCCTTATTTCTGAGCCAGTGAAACCTGAGTGGAGAGTTACATGCTGCTGCTGCTCAACAGAAGCAACCACAGCTCACAACTTCAGTGCATTTTTTTGCAAGCAGATCGAGTTCCCCCACATGACGCTCAAAGGGAATGATGCAACTCTGTTCGCCGTATTCAAGCCATTTATTTTTGTAGTGGTTTTGTTTTTATTTTTCTTCTTAAAAACCATTGCAAACAAAGCTAAGAACTGATATTATTCAAATGTGACTGTCAATCTTACCTGGTGGGGAGGGGGGGGAGAGTTTTTGGGGTCGGCGCGTGTACAGTCAAAGACGTGATGGATGACAAAATGAACCACTGCTATTACTATGGAACTGTAAAGACAAATACTTCAATGCACCTCAACTCATCTGCGGGGAAAACTCGCAGATTGGTCTCAGTCTCGGACCCTCTCACTGATGTTGCGGAAAAAAAAAACCTCAAAGTCGTAAATGTTTCCCACCGGTGTGTGTAGTCAGTGACCCCACCCCCACCCCCCTGCTCCACCTGCAAAAACACCATTTCAAGTGATGTGCAATATACGCCACAGACTCTACCGTCCAAGCACCCCTACCACGACCTCTCGCAGAAAGAGAGGAGACTATAAGGAATGATTGAACTGCAAAAGCTCCCCCTCCCGCACCCTTAAAACTGCCACTACTACCCTTCATCATCGCCCCTCAAGAGTGTGTGCTCAGGAGAGTAGCAAGCTGGTCTTCAACCACCCTCTGTCCGAAATAGGAGGACGTACACACAAAGCACTTCTTCAGCCAGCCTACTCTCCACACTTATGCCAGTGACTAGTTTGGGGGGAGAAGGAGGGAAAGGTGTGTGTGTGTGTGTTTCTGTGTATGTTTGTGTGCGTGTGTGTGTGCTTGGGGAGAAGGCATCAAACCAAAACGAGAGGAGCCTGTTTTCCTTTTTACCCAGAAGACCAGATTTTTTTTTTTTTTTTTTTTTGCCCAAATTCACATCGGTAGAAAAGTATGAAGCAAAGATTTGTGAATAGGTGGTCTATCATAGCACTTAGCAAGAGCGTCGCAGCTCGTTTTTACCCTTAATGCCAACGAATAGAAGAAAGGAGAAGCAACACTGGCAAATAAAAACTGAAAAAAACAAGGACAAAAAAGCAATCTGCGTAGTGGCTTCTCTCTATACTTATTTTTTAACTTAACATGGATGTGAAGATGTTTTTTTTTTTTTTTTTTTTTTCTTCAATCCTCCTTCCCTCGTGTCGGTGGGACCAGGAAGGATGTCAAACATGGTAGCAAAGTGAAGGGAAATACAAAGAAAGACTCAACTGACGATGGGTGCAGCAGGGAAAGACCCCAAAGCACTCACCCTCTTTATCAAAGTAAATATCACTGTTACATTGCATACTTTGAAATCTTTAGCCTTGGTGTCTGGAAAACGCTCAACGTGTTTATGTTCTACTGGGTCCAGCAGGGAGGATCGCCATCTTTTTCGTCCTTTTTTTTTTCTTTCTATTGGAGGCCCTGCCAACCTGTGTGATAGTGTGGCCACTGAGTGCCTGCCTGCTGCAGAGTGCAGTGCTCTGCAGCAGCCCTCACCCCACCCACCCTCCCTCCCGCTCGCTGCCTCCCTGCGGATCCCGACAGACTGGCTTCCCTCTCTTCCTCCCCCCCGGCCTCCGGGCCAAGAGCAGCTCTTTCAGAACTGGCCCACCTGTATTAAATTTACTACTACTGCTGCGCCAGAGTCTGTCCTCAGCAACCTCCAACTCCACTCTGTCTCTGTCTCTCTCCTGCAAGGATCACTTTAGCCAGAGATGGAGGCATTTGATGTGTTGTTTTTTTGTCTTTTTTTCTTGGTTTCACTTATGGAATTGCCAGTGTGCATTTTTATTTTATTGTTGTCATGAAGTTTGCTGATATTGTTGCTGTTATCATTGATGATATGGATAATGATTGTTTTCTGATGATGATTTCATGGCTTTTTAATATTGGTCTTTATGCAGTGTTCAGCTTCTCTCCTGCCCCTCCCACTGCCTCCGAGGCAGAAGCAGTGTGTAGTTTAGAGCAGTGGTTCTCAACCTTGGGGTTGTGAGATAATTTATGGGGGTCGTCAGATGGTTGCGGAGAAAAAAAATAAAATAAAATATTGTGGCAAGCAGCTCTTAGCGACATCAATCAATCAAAAATATGCAAAATGCAGCTGGCCTCAAGAAATGTAACAGCCACCTCACTAATGGTTAAAACTATAAACCAGCACTAAAATGACAATTACCAACCTTAACCACTATGTTCTGAACAGACACAAAAAGTAACATTTGCATTCTGTAACATAAAATAGCAAACAAGTTACTCAATCCAGCACAAGGTCCTGAGAGAACTCAATTTTATTTTTTATGTATTTACTGTAATTTAAGTAAGCGAACGTCTTCATATTGATTCATCTCTATTTAATTTTGGTTTCCATCAGTAAACTTGGATTTACTAAACTGAGATTAGTTTTAATTGTTAATTATTAATTAAATTAATCTTTGTTGGTGCAACCCAGTCTGACAGTTTGGTCAGTTATTAAGGGGGCAGCCCCAGTGTTGGAATCGGTTTTATAGTGTTTTTGAGAGTCAAAGCAATGGTCTTCACTGGTTTGAATGTCTCAGACAGATGAGGGTGAGGGGGGGTCGCGATCACCAACCTGATAATTCTCGGAGGTCACGATTCGAAAAGGTTGAGAACCACTGTTTTAGAGGTACGCCTCAGCCGTGCAGCAAGGCCATACGAAACACTGCAGATCTCAGTAGAAAAGGCTGGTGGGGGACTTCTTCATGTGGAATCAGACGGGGGGGAGGGGTTTGAGGAGTCAAATCAAGTGGGGAAAGGTGTGTGTAGTCAAAGGTTCTCCAAGGATAGTGAGCCAACTTCCTCTGTCCACCCTGGGGCACCACACCTCCGCGTTATATTGTCTCATAAATACACACATCCTTTAGTGTTGATGGGCCTCACTCACGCTGGTGCTTTATGTTTAACTCTGGGAGCACTCAGTTACACTTAGAACCACCTCAACTGATAACAGCCTTCCATTTCTATGCAAAGACAAGGAGGTGTTCGTTCACAGCCATCTAGAAAATCACAGCCATCCCCCACATCTGCCAACCTTCACTTATCTCTCAACCTTTACTACCAGGCAGCTTCCCTTAAAAAAAACAAAAAAAAAAACAACAACCCTGGATCGAATGAAAGGGACACTGAAAGAGCCTCACTGTGTGGACAGAGCTACTAGATGACACTAAACGACCTGCTGGAGGCAGTAGTGGTTGGCAAACGTCTTCAGTCTTGTGCCAACTGATCTACAAATATCTACTTCCACCTTGCCATATCCTAATTTATCTTAAGTTTCTTGTATTGCTGCAGGGGCGTACACCACAAGCTCCAGCTGTAGGAGGCTTGAGGAGTAGAAGGGCAGGACAGATGAGTGGTGCTGGTCTTTTCACCAACAGGGGACTGGAAATTTAGGCTGCAGGAGGAGGAGAAGGGGTGGTGGGGGTGATCCCTGTATGTGTCTGTGCACTGTTTATGGGTCACATCGGGTACATCTCTTTAAAAACCAAAAACATCTTTTTCTTTATCATCAAGGTTTTCGCAAAAACTAGAAACTACAAAAAAAAAAAAAAGTCTGTTTCAGCTGTGCACTCCGAGGCTCAGATGTTCTGTTTCTCTGCAAGCTGCCGCCTTCTCGCCCCGCCACATGTGGGGAAGCTGTATCCAGGTGGTTCATTCATGGACCTCCAACCTGAAGGTCGCGCCAGCCGACATACAGCAGGTCACTTCTGGACATCTGGCTTTGGGGTCAGGGTCCAAGCAGGGGCCCCGGCGTATCAGCAGAAATAGAGACACACACCTCAAGTTTGGTACCAAGTCTTAAAACTTTCGGGATTTGCCCTCTTCCAGAGTCGCTTTAGACTCGCATCATTCAACAAAACAATCACTATTGCCTGTTGTTGTCTGTTTGCGTGTTCGTTTGTTCCTGAAAACCTGCATTTACTCCACACTGGACTTGAATCAATGAACTGGCGTCGAAGTCAAGCAGAGTGGGAGGATGGGTGACTGGGACGGAGGTCGAGTCTCAGATGTGCCCTGGATTTCTTGGCGCAGCACCAGCACTGAGAGCCCCGGCCCCTCCCACACCCCTCGCCCGCACTCTTATCTACCTGTCTAGTGTTGGAAATAAGATGCTCTCCCTTTTTTTTTTTTAAAAGTCACACGGACTCAAAAAGGCAACTGGAGCTCGAGCAAAATATGCCTCTCAATCATGGATCAGACAAGGGTGTGGGGGCAGGGGAAAGAGTTGAATTAGCAAATCTCTCTTTAAACAAAAAAAACAAAAAAACAAAAAAACAACAAAAAAAAAAACAACAAAGGCCTGGGTTGAATATGCACATGCTAGCTCATATACAGCATACAGCCAAGCGTACATAATGGGTGTGTGTGTGTATATGGCTAGATCTCTCTGTTTTCCACTTAGCCTGAGCCCCCTCCCTGCCCTGCCTTCAGCCCTCACCCTGTGTGTCCTCCTCAACATGATATTTCCCAGAAGACAAGATCATAAACATATCAGAGTAATACAAAATAATGAAAACAAATACTTGAATCAAAAGAAGCGCCAATAATGTAATGTGAACACTTTTTGTAGTGGTTTTTTGTCTCATTCATACACTTCAGAGATTTTTGATAGCATCGGTTCAGAGTGAATTAAATTTGAAATACGAGTGTTGTTGAAAACAAAGATCGATATAAAGGCAAATTTACATCTGTCGTATTTTGAGTGTTTGCACAAGGCTGCTTGTACTGTATGTTGTGTGAATGACTGTTTTAGTGTGTGTGTGAGGTGAAAATACGTGTGAGAGCTTGTGATTACAGCGGAGGAATTTCCGCCTTGTGATTCTTTTCAATTCAGTATACTTTTTGTTGTTGATTTGTTTTGTTTTTTTTTTCTTTTTGCTTGTCAAAAATATATTCTGATGTTAATTGTTACTAGCCTCTAGCGTTGCACTGAGTGTCGGCCTCACCCCTCATCCAGCTAAACGAACAACATGATACAAGTACTGAGGGGAGACGGGGACAGTTCATGTGTAAATGTTTACTCAAGGACTAAAATAAGTGTGTTTTTAAAATGTAATGTTTATCTACCTTAGTGGCTTTCATTGTGGAATAATCCAAGAAAGTATGGATCATAATTGAGTATTGCACCATTTTTCAGACTGTAAACCTAAAGAAAAAACAAGAAAACTGAAAAAAAAAATCACATATGTATAAAAAAATGCAGCAAAAAAAGTATTTTGCAGACCTGTGGCCATAGATTGGGGGTAGAAGGACTTCAGCTCTCCCGAATCTGAGCAAACGGAGAGAGTGAAGGACAAGACATCAGACTGAGCCTTGGCTTCTAGGGCTCACTTCAGAGGTGCCTACCTTTTTGGTTTGTTAGCTTTCGTTCTGTTTTCACTTATGTTCAATTCACTCATGTTGTTTTTTTTTTTTTGTTTTTTTTCCTGCAAGGCCACTGACAGTTTACAAACACTTTGTTTTTTTTTCTGGAGTTCAGAAAAAAATCCGCAACACAAAAATAATTAAACCATGGGAATGTTGGAAAAAGAAAAAAAAAAAAAAAAAAAGGACAAATGCTTCCATTTAAAAAAAAAAGTGCAACACAACACTTCACAGAATGAAGATTTATTGTGCTACTTTCAGAACTCTGGGATTGAACAGTGTTGTCTTGTTCTGTTTAACCTTCTTTGTTCTGTGTTAATGTTGATTTCATGGACTATCTGAAGCCTGTATGTTTTATGTTGATTATATATATTTTTCCTTTATATAAAAAAGAAAAGAAAAAAAGACATAATTGCTCACTATCTTGCACACACACGAAAAAGTGGATCTTGTCTCAGGAAGGCCAGGGTTCCAGAGTACCAACTCCACGCCATTTTAATGTACATTTTTATGATGAGTTAAGAAAAAAAAAAAGGATGATTTAAAAGAAACAATTCTAAGCACTGAAAGTTATGGATTTCAGAAGAAGAGAAAATACCTTTTGTTTCTAAATCCGTAGCAGTTACATAATAACCAAATAATGGACTTTAAATGAAAATGGAGTGCTTTATATATAAATCTATATATTAAAATTGCTTTACATTTAAAAACAAAAAAAAAGGTCAATGATTTTGATTGTTAAAAAAAAAAAGACCGTGAATAACATGCAAAATGCTGTATGTTTGAATCTTTATTGTGTTTTCTTAATGAGGTCCCATCCTGACTGAATCAGGAACATTGTGCATTACTCTTTCTTTCCTCTTTCTCTCTTTCTCTCTCTCTCATTCTCCCACAGCGGGTATTATTATTACTATTATTATTATCATTATTATTATTATTATTATTATTATCAATAGATAAATCAGACTTTTGTGGAACATTTTTCACATTTTGGAGGATGTTTGTAAAACATGAGCTGGTTGTAAAGGATCATGAAACTATGCACAAGTGTTTGGGGAGGGGTGGAAGATGGGGATTTTATGGCCTACTTCTACGTGGCTGATCTATTGCAGGGGTTTTTGGGATCCAATGTGTTTTTATTTTGTTTTTTTTTTTTTCTTTTTTTTTTTTTTTTTTTTTTTTAAAGGGGGTGGAGGAGGGGTGATTCATGTTATGAACCACCCCGCCTCCAGCTTCCTTCCCCTGATTCAGATTGACCTAGCGCTACATCGCCATGCTGTGTATTCCTAAAACCAATGAGCGTCTCACTCTTTAGCACTGTGGGATTCTAGCCTGTCACCCTCAAGGGTTTTTTTTTTCGTTTGTTTTTCTCTCGTTTTTACGGTTTTCTTGAGGGGTGGGGTGGGGGATACGGGATTAGGGCTGCTTTCTTTTTTTTTTTTTTTTTTTTTTTTGGCCTTTTTTTTTTTAAATATTAAGTAAAAATGTCTGTACTGAGATTTAATGAAAAGTCAGTGGCTTGTAATGTTTTATTTTTTCTCTCTGTATATCTCTTTCTCCTCATAGAATGTGATTGTTAAATGACATGCACCGAAACAAATGTTTTCATGAACTATGGAGCTTCTTTCAAATATTAATAAAATAGCTTTTTTTCTTGGCTGTTAAAAATGTCTCTCTGCCTTTGTTCCACCAAACTCTACTCAGATCGTTCTTATTTCCTGGAACAAGAAGTCGCCTCGCGCTGTCGTATCATATTTCTGCAGTTAGAGCTGGTGTCATTTCCTGAATGTGTTTGATGCATCGTAGGTGAGGTCATGTCAGGCTCTGAGGGCGAGTTGTCTGGGACAGGCGTAGTAGTTGTCCTGTGGTTGTCGGATGCTGGGGTTAGCGTACACAGGGAAGTAGACTTCCTCCAGGTGTGAGGGGGCCTCGTGGTTATTTTGGGGGTTTCCGGCGCTCTGCTGCTTCCTGGTCATTTCCTCATAGATAGGAGCAGAAGGTTGTGGTTTGTCATGATGCCTCACCTTCATCTTCACCTACAACACATCACATCATCACTTACTTCTTTAGAAATCAGTTTATGTTTAGTATGGAATATTAACAAGCTTGTGCACAAAATATTTACTCTTTGTTCAACCCTGATGCCAAAAGTTTAGGACACTGTAAAAAAATTTAGTTTGCTTATACTTTTTGACATGCTTTTAATTGAAAACAGTCCAACGACAATATATTTAAATGTTTAAATGATCTTCATTAATTTTTATCTTCATTATAGCAAAGTACAATGCCAAAAACTCAAGGCACAGTAACATCATGATAAGAAGTCCATGATGCGATATTTATCACAGTTTCTTTTTCTTTTCTTTTTTTTAATGACAACTTGAATAAATATTTACTTCTTTAAAATTGGGGTTGTATATTTATCCCTAAGGCCTCAAGCTCCAATATGTTACAGATGTCATGTCTTGGAAACTTTTCTTCTGTCTGACCAAGATATTGAGTTTACAGTCATAAAATATAAGATTTCCACAAGCATTTATATTTGAGAAGCTGGAGACAGGGTTTTTGGCATCTTTGCTTTAAAAAATGAACTGATTCTTAAAATTGTTGCAGATTAACCTTATGTCACTGTTTGTGCATGTTTAAAGGTGAAAATTCACCACTTTTCATGCAGTTGTCCAATCAGTGTTGATGGTTTTTGCGAATTCACTTTTCCTTTTGGATATATTGTATTGGTTTGAATAATTTTTACTTTGCCTCTTTAAATACTGTCACAGATTTTGTGACTCATGCACCAACAATCCCAGCAGTAATTATCAGGCCTTAGTTGCCTTGAAAACTTGCTCACTGAAACAGATGTCAGTTTGTCAGGCCTCTATTAAAGCTGCCACGTTAGTTCATTTTCAACATAATATGACTCACTTGTGTAGTCTTTGTAATTTTGATTTATAGCAGTTGCTGCATGAGAAGCTAGTCAGTCAGTCAGAAATACTTAACATACAAAAATATAAAATTGACCCCTCTTAAGTTCCACCCCTTTGGGAACCTCGGTCGAATGCTTTTTGTAAGGCTCGTCTATGTTGAAAAGAAAATCAAGATGTTGCTGGAGTCACATGTAGTAACGTCTTAATTTAGCTTAAGTTAAAAAAAAAAGCTCAACATAAATCATTAGCTATCTAGTTAGCGAGTGTTTTGCTAACGTTACATACATATTGCATATGTATCTTTTCAAGTTGGACAAGCCTAGCACATAGAGTTGACCGAGGTTCCACTCGGTGCAAGGTTGTTCAGCTGTTACTGGACTACAGAATGAAATGAGTGGGACTTCGGAAGGGTTAATGTTAATGTGTCAAGAGGAAGAAACAGTATAGGTCAAATACAGAGGAACTGTGACACAGCAAGCCTTAGCAGCAGCTACTGAAAAACACTTGTTGCACCACAACACAACAAACCTCGGAAATGACACGTTTGCTGAGTGAATACTCACACATTTCTCTACAGCCAGCCAGCTGAGTATGAGCAGAAGAAGCCCTGCTGCTGTAAAGATGGTCAGGAGCAGAGGGGGGTAGTTGGGAGAACACTGGCACGACCTCCCTGCACCAGAAATACACCAAAACACGTTAAAATCTGAACAGAGGTACTTGGGTTTAACTGCAGCCAAGTGTACTGAGCCACACACCTGTCCCTTCAACCAGTAAGAAAACTTTTTGACCGCTGAAGATAATTTGGTCAGAGCTGTTTCCCTCCATGTAGCTCAGCTCCCACATGTAGAGTCCTGTGTCACGGGGCTGTACATGAGATATGGTCACATTGACCTGCAGGGAGTCCAGTCCTCCATGGAGCTGCAGACGCCCCCTGTGCTCCAGGTTGACCCTGAGCTCGCCACCTTCAACCATCGACAGCAGGGTGGTCTGGCTCTGGGCACCGCGGTGGTAAAGGTGGAGGCCCGTCAGGCTGCCGTGCCTCTGCTGAGAGGAACAGGAGAGCTCCAGTGACTGGCTCTCTGTCAGCTGCCTAAAGATCAACTCTGCATAAGCTGGAGGAGAAAAAATGAGTTCAAGTTCTAGTAAAAACATGTAGTTAATGACAGATTTTAGTCACGCAATTCTATGGATTGCAATGTTGGGCGTGTATTTTAACCACCAAAATCTAATCAGTTCCCCCTTGAATCCACATGGACATTTGTGCCAAGTTTTATTTAAGATTAGCTGCAGACAAGCTGTATCTGTACTTTACCTGAGTATTCATTTTTTGACAACTTTTTACTTTTACTACCCAGACTTTAACATGAATATCTGTGCTTTCTACACTTAACATGTTCAAAACAGGCTTGTTACAGAAACCAGGGAATCAACTTTTTTATATAGAAGAGACGATTCCTTGGTCTATCCATCAGTCTATATCACGTATAACAGATGAAAACAACTTAAAGGAAATAAGATGAAAATGATGGAAAAGGCCTAACAAGACAAAAATTACATAACAAGATGAAAACAACATAGTGCAACAACAAGAAGTAACGAGGCAAAAACAATGCAAAAGACCTAAGAAGATGAATCAGAGAGAGAGAAAGAGACTCAGCTGTGGAGAAAAGATTCAGTTAGCTTTGCACAGAAACATCCAGTAGAAATGTCCCTCAGAGGATTTCTTTTTACTTTACACTCTGAGTACGTTTCAGAGCCTGTACTTGTTCACGTTTACTTGAGTAAAGAAGTTGAATCAGTACTCTCCCTAGTATTTTCATATACAAGTATGTGTACTTCTACTTGAGTAAAAATGTGTACTTTTACCACCTCTGAAACATCTGTGTAAAGAAAATTTACCCTGTAGTATAAAAACACAGTTTCAAGACAGTACAGTCTATTCACTATACATCAACAACAAAGATCAGTTTGCATTGCTGCTGTTAAATCAGTTTGCACAGGATTAGTTGTAAAATGTGATTTTTTCTTACCTTCAAAGAGCTGAATGAAAATGAGAATGCATGCTAAGCTCGTCTTCATGGCCTTTTCAGTTATAAAAGCACAAAGATATACCAACGCTCAGTCATATTGCAGCCTCCTCCTCCTATTTTCTTCAGTCTCTTGTGAGGCTTTGTGGGAAGCCTCACTGTATTTATTGTTCTTCACCTCAAAGCAGGAAGTAGACTTCAAAGCCAGAACTGCCGTTAAAATACAGCGGTCGCTATTATGCACACTGAGATTGTCTAATTGAGTTCGTAAACATTTCTCAGGCTCAGGATTTTAAGCATCAGACTTCAAACACTGGATGTATATCCCTTATGTATAAAATGAAACAAAAATTAAAACTTAAAGTCTTCTTAAAATGGTTACTCAAATATTTGTAAGTAATATAAACACCGTTCCACCAGCAGATCTGAGTTGAGGGCTTTGTTTCATATCCTCTTTGATTTGAGCTGTAACTCTTCCTTATTCTTTCTGATATTATCACATATGAAGAGACAATATGAGAATATCAGTTGTTTTTTTTCTATCACCGGATATGTCTGGTTTGCAGGTGTGGTTCCGGACAGTCATCAGCAGCAGAGCGATGGTTGCTGATATTCAGCGGTTTGACATAAACCACAGTGCCTGCAGCCGTTTCCAGCTGAAGTGGTTTTGCATTTGAATACACGTGTGTCTATTGAAGAATGTATTGACTGACGGTCTGATACAGCAGTACTGTAATAAAGATATAATATAAAAAATGAAAAAATATAGATCACATTTTATTTCATAGTGCACTAATAAGATGTAACAAGCTGTACTTTCTATCAAATTAGACAAAAACTGGAATTAATATGTTCTGTAGTCCTTTTTATTAGTGCCTTATTAGCCTTTATTAGAGGGTAATTAAGGACACAATTAGAATAGAGCTGTACTGTAAACTAAAGTGAAACCACACATCTGCTACCTGAGACACACCTTCTTTGGTTGGTCCTGTACAATTTGCAGAGTAGTTGAGACAATAAGTCTGCGCAGTCGCCCATTGACAAAATATTCCTCTACTCTGAACTTTGGCCTTTACTTGGTATATCTGGTTTACATATTGTTTTAGCAGCTTTAGTTTGCAGTACAGTTCTGTTGTAATGTGTCTGTTGTAATTACCCTCTAATAAAGGGTAATAAGGGTCTAATACTGTCTAATAAAGAACATATTATTTCTAGTTTTTGTATAATTGAATACAAAGTACAGCTTGTTACATCATATTAGTGTAATGTAAAATAAAGCCTGACCTATGTTTATGTGATATAATACAAATATATATATTTAACCCATATGATAAAGAAAATTATAAAAAAGAATAAGAAAGAAAGAAAAATAAATAGATAAGTACCCAATTAAAGGTGCAGTGAGCGATTCTGGTTGCTGAGTCTAAAATAATACCGGCACTTTGCACATGCATGCGCACACACACAGCAGTCAAAACTGAATTACAATATGCTGAATGGTTGTGATGGAATTTTTGCCCAATAATGCCAAAAACAAACTGCCAACTGCAGTAATTTGAAGAGTTTATGGCGCTGTGCCGACAGCGACGACAGAATACAGACATACGACATGTAGACGCCATCGTTCCCCCAAGAAATGATCAAAAGCATCATCAATCGCCCCCTGGTGGCATGGCTGCAGTAACAGGTTTCTAAATCTTGCCTCCCTAATGTTAATTGATAGCCAAATAAATGCTTCTCATATATGGTTTCTGTCATTTTAGGTAGCTCTTATCCTGTTGATTTATGTTAAAGTGTTCATTCTGATCAGTTTGGTTTTAATTAGTTATTTGATGCATATAAAAAGCAGGTTTCATGCCCTGATTGACAGCTGAGCTCCGGTCATGGTTTAGTCAGATGGCTGTATGGACAGGACCTTGAAGAGGGCAGCACTCATATCTGGGGTATTTGGCTTTAGTCTTGTACAGTGGGTGGAAGTGGAGATCCAGCGTCTATCTTCATTTATATCAATGTGACAGACAAACATGTGATCCAAATATAAACAAAATTATATTTTGGAACGCACCTGCTATTGCTCTCAAATTGATTGACATGTCTTTACATGCACAGACAAATAATGTAATAATAATTTAGATATCTCAATATATGTTGTATTTTGTGTGTATTATGAAGGAACTACACCTCTAATTTTATTGTACAACCCTGTTTGTGTGATGATAACAAATGTCCTTGAATCAAACACAAATAAATCGCTGAATATAAGCTGAAAGGTTGTCCACATTAGTAATGTTTTAAAAAGTCAGTGAATTAGGATGCTTCCTTTCCCATCTGTCAGTTAAAAAAAGATCAAATGACTGCTGGCTGCAAGAACAATGGAGGAAAAAAAAACATGAGTTCCCTGAAATCTTTGGGCAGCATAAGGTGGATTTTCAGTGTGCAAGGTGCCATGACAGTAAACATTTACTGAATCCCTGACAACTGTAGATGTGCACGCTGGATTTATATTTTTAAAAACTTACTTATTTTAATTTAAGATATCCTTTTATGTAGATCTTGTGGAAGCATTTTCAATGTTTTTCTTTGTTTGAACTACATGACTGTATTTCTCTATTGCTTAGCCTAAATGCAGTAACTATGCAAAGGGTAAAATTGAGAAAAATGGCTTTTAAAGTTATTTCACTGACCAGATGTTGTAGTTACTGCAATTTTTAAACCACCTTTTCTCTAAAACAAAGTAAAATTGAAATGTTAAACTCAATTTCAACTAAAGATGTAGTTACTGTGGTTACCTTTGGATGGCAGTGTGGTACCTGCTGAAATCAGACTCTTGTCATGTTCCTCAGCTGGAAGCTGATTAGCAGATGATAGGATTCAGGTGTGCAGCGCTGCTCTCATGAAGCTGATTATCTGCATAAAGTCTGAAAAGCTCACACTGCTTTGTTTCCTTGTGGGTCAGACAGGAGCTTTTGCATTCTGGACCAGTTTGAGTTACAGTCATGGAGACCGCGTATTTTTGCTTTAACCTCCTGGTTGGACTCTTGTTGTCAGGAATCTGTGTCAAATCATCTTTTGCTTTTCCAAACAAACATGCTCCTTTTCAGAGACCTGAGGTCAACCAACACACTGCACAGGAGCATCAAAAAGCTCCAGCTGAGGAACGAGAACAGGTGAATACTGTCAGAGTGACCTGCCATCCAGACTCGATGGAGATCCTTATCAAAGCTGACATGTTTGGAGTCGGAGCTCCTGTTGATGGTAAAGAGTTACGCCTTGGAGTGGAGCACGATGATTTCTGTAGAGCAGCAGCGTCTTCAGGAGATGAGTACAGAATCATTGTTGGACTACTGGACTGTGGCACCAAACACTGGGTAACTTAATTTATTGCATTTCAAGCACTTATTGTACACTATAATCTCTAGTTCTAAACATATCTGCTCTCCACAGATGACTGAAGACTCTCTGATCTACACCAACCTCCTCATATACTCTCCTGCAGCCTCTCCAGATGGGCTCATTCGAATGGAGAGAGCTGTGATTCCAATTGAGTGTCATTATGAAAGGTCTGTCTGCAATAGTCTGAGATTTTTCCTCTTGCATGTAGTGTTTTTTTTTTTAATCCATCTAGATTATTTTTGCTGTAGAGATGTCTGCCTTCTCCCCAGTCTAATGGGACTTAGATGGCACTCAGCTTGTGATCAAAGCTCAACTGCAATGTCTCTCCAGAAATCATGATCCAGTTACTGAAGGTAATGCAGATGTTATGAGCAGTTTCATATAGGAACTACTTTCTGGTAGAAAGCAGTCCTGGTAGATTCTACCACAGAAAGGAAAAAAGTACATGAAACTGCTCACAACAAGGTCTGTGGACTATTTCGACTTACTGGGTCATGATTTCTGGAAAGACAGAATTTTTCCAAATGTGTGGGGAGGGGTTTTTAGCTTTGTACCCCACAAGCAGAGTCCCATTAAGTCCCATCATATTGGAGAGAAGCCAGACATGTCACTCTCCAAAACTCATCTACTTAGACCAAAATTGTCTAGATGGATAAATGGCACAACAGGCCAGTAGAAAAATCTGTATTTTTAATTGTGGGATGAACTGTCGTGTTTTAAAATGCTTGTTTTCTGTTTCTCAGGAAGTATAGTTTGTCCAGCTCTTCACTAACACCCACCTGGATCCCCTTCACGTCTACCCAGGCTGCAGTGGAAACCTTGCAGTTTGACTTGAGAATCATGACGAGTGGGTTTCATTCATTTCTTGTATTGTTTCTTTATTATCTGTGCTCACTATTGTGATTTCTGCGCAGATGACTGGCTATATGAAAGAAGCTCAAACGTGTTTTACCTCGGTGAGCCCATCGGCATTGAAGCCTCTGTCAGAGTTGGACATCACATGGGGCTCAGACTGTTTGTGAGCAGCTGTGTGGCCACACTTTACCCAGACATATACTCTGTTCCTAGATACGTCTTCATCGAAAATGGGTAAGTACTTGAAGGCAGAAACTTGATGTTAAATAGGGTACCCCCGGTGGTTCTCGGAGTTAAATTTAAGATTTTAATGGCAAGTCTGGACTACCTGCAACAAAGCATCAGGCTACAAGTCATTTTCAATGGAAGCCAAAAACTGATGTGACACTAGTCGCTAAGAATCAAAGCTAAGTTGGCTTCAGCTTTTTCAGCGCTTCAATGATAAAGTGACACATCTGCCAATCATCTTTGTTTCACCACTTCTGTACAGTTTTGTCATGATGCTATGTAACCAGTGGATGAAGGAACTTATTCTTACATTAGCCAATTTACTGTTTTATTTAACCCTACCCTTTTCCCCCCTCAGTGGGACATCAACAAAAATGCAGCTTGATGATTCACAACTGCTGACCTTAATGCAAGTGCTCATTAGTGTTGAGGGCCAAGCAGCACATTACTGCAAAATAGCACCTTTCAGTTTAATCCTGGATAATTGCTTTTCAAAAAGAGAAATTCAGAACAAGATTTGAATCAAATATTTAAATATAAACATTGTTTCTTGAACAGTAACAGTCATGCAGGAATGTTTACAACAGTAAAGTTGCTGTATAAACTCATATCTCTCTGGAAACAAATTTATAGTCTTGTCATAAGACCTTTGTTTGAAGATTTTTAAATTCAATACTTGGAAGACGTCCTACAGGGTTGGGAGGGTTACTTTAAAAATGTATTCTGATAGTACTAATTACCTGTTAAAATGTGTAAACCAAAATATCACAATTAAAGTTAATGTAACTTGATTACTTTTTGTTACTTTTGGATTACTTAAATACTAAACACGATTATTTAGCATAATTTGTATTCTTTTTCACTGACTGAACATCCACATAAAAAGTGGTGAATTTCCCCTCAAGATATTGGTGACTTTCTCTCCTCATAGGTGCTTGGTTGACTCCCAGCTTCCAGGTTCAAGGTCCCACTTCTTGCCCAGAACACAGGATGACAAGCTGCACTTGGTCATTGATGCCTTTAGGTTTCATAATGAGGACCGAGGAGAGGTGAGGCTGTGCTTCAGTTGGGTCAAATCATAGCTACACATGCAGTTTTTTTTCCACTTATTTTTACTCTCTTGCAGCTCTATGTCACGTGTCACCTGAATGCGTACCTGTAAACGATGCAGAGGCACCAAATAAAGCGTGCACGTTTGTAAATGGAAGGCAAGTGCAGCTCACTCTGAAATGTGTCAAATTACACTGAGCAGGAAATGTGTGCTAAGACATGACAATCCCTTTCAGATGGAGGTCAGCCGATGGTAATGACTACTTATGTGGCCACTGCCAAAGCCAAAATAAAGCTGAGCAAACCCCCAGTAAACCCAGCAGCCCAGGCAAGTTTGGTCCTCGTGCATTTGGGAAGCAGGATGAACCTGAAAGCTTCTGGAGGAGCGGACTGAAGACCACTCAAGGTTTCTTACACAATCTCATTATCCCAAGTGTATCCTCCAATATTGGCTGGTCTTGGCATTTTTGCTGAGCAGTTAATGTTTTTCACCACTGGATGTCAGGCTTCACATATGGTAGCTCTGTAACGAGGTCTCATGCTTGTCTATTTAGTGTGGGAGCAGGAGGCAAGTGTGGGTCCAATGTTGGTCTTACCAGCCATGAAGAAAAGTGGGCCTCTCCCTGAGGAAGAGCTCCCTCCTGTTCTAAAGAAAATCAGCAGACCTGCACTCTATGGCAGCCAGTGGAGAAGTGGAATAAGTGACAAAAGAGTTGGTGAGTTATAACCTGAATCAGGTGTTCTAAAACTTCTAGAACTGAAGGCTTTTTATATTGTAAACAGATTGCTTTAAATTTACATTTGTTCACTCTTGTTTGAAACAACCTCTGGACACAGCCTGGAAGAATCTTATTTTTGCTTGATACATTATTTTTCGTTCTTGAGCACATTTAGATATACAATAAAAAGCCTTGTAAATTACCCCAAATATTAATTAGAATGAAAACATATGTCAGTACCACTGCCTCTGTGGCCTACTAGATGGTGCTCTGAGGCGCAGCAGGGGGCTGCAGCCCAGTGGATGAGATTTGCTGCTCTAAATCATAAGAACAAGACAATTATCTTTGCTAATTTCTTTCTTTTTGGTCCCTATGACTTTGACCATAATGAATTTTCTGCTCAGAAAGGTGGCTTCAGAAAAGGCTCAGCAAAGGAGAATTGTAATGCTGAATTGTGTATTTAACCTAGATCTGGAGAAAGGACTGCTTCCTGATCCATCTACACTAGACACGATGACGATGATGAGGAGGATGAGACTGTTGCCTCTGAACAGGATAAAGACAAGGATATCAAAAGTGAAACCGATCTAGAAGGTAAATTGTGGAGGAAGAAAAGACTTTAAAATGTAAATGTTTAAAATGTCACTTAACATGTGGATTTAAAATAAGTTTCTCTAATTTCAGATGAAGAAGACGATGGTGAAGTTGCTGCACCTCTAGAAAAGGCAGCGTCGCTGGACAATAACGGAACAGCAGCCCTCAGTGACGTCGGCCCCACTGCTCAGATTCCAGTTGATGTGACAACACTGTCAAACGCAACTGTTACACAATCTGACCTTTCAGACACAAAAGACCCAAAGAGATAATAAACAATTAAAACTATACTTGTTTGCTTTTTTGACTGCACACGAAGCAACTGTCCACCCCAAGAATTAACTATAAAAATATTGAAAAAATATTTAACTCAAGTGGATGGACCACCACTTTATAGCTGTGGTGTGGACTCCTCATCCACTTCAGTTAGAACAATTTTTCAACCAATAATCTTATACTTCTTGGTGTGGGTGGCCCTTAATAGTTGTATGAGGCTGAAGTCTGCATATAAGTGAGCTGTTCTTCCAGCAGCCAAAGCTTGATGAGCAGTAGGAATGCAGACATGCTGTCTCCCAAATCCATATTACATAAACAAGCATTTTTGTAAATGTATGTAGTGTTTTCACACGAAAAACCAACAAGAGTAACTTGAACATTATTCCCTCAATGCAATGCACAAAGGAAATGGTTTGTTCCAAAAATCATGTAAACAAGTATTAGAGAAACATTTTGAATTTGCATGGACTTGGTTGCAGTTTGACATCAGATTTCACCTGTATATTTTCCTGCTGGTATAAAAGTTTAATTTTATATACTAAAATTTGGGACAGTTGTGTGATGTCTGAGGTCAATCTGATTGCAATTTTAATTGTCAAAGAAGCAGCAATATCTGTCAAATTAAAAATCTCATTTTCTGAGCATGTTCTAGAGGTGCATCTCCACTGATCTTTTCATCCTGTATCTATGTTTGGTAGATTACAATGTAGTTTTTTTTTTATTTTAGTAGTGCCTGTTTATATAGTATAGAGCCAAACACCAGCTGTGAAGTGTCCGGTGTTCTCATTTCACTGTGGACTCGGTCTCCCAATTCTGTATGTGCAACTTACTCTACTCCTGTATTCATTTAACTCATTTTTTTTACTTCCTACACCAGGTTTTGTAATGTCTTAACATGTAACCTTGAAAGTATATGAAGGTTTTCTTGCTGCCATGTCCCAATCAAAAACTTAAAGGAGCAATATGTAGCAACTGCATGTGGAAAAATGGAGTACAGCAGTCCAAATAGTGAATTGAAGCCATAGACTGTATAATAAATATATTGAAATCCTCTTTAATACACCATTTATGGTTGAGGTGAGTTGTTTCCCCCCACCCCTTCTTCCCCAGACTCATGGAAGCTCAGCCAGGCTGCAAGATGAGCACAACATCATATATTAACAAAAACAAGCCCTCATTTGTGAGTGCTACACTGTAAGTTGATCAGCCGTTTATAACTGTCACTTGTCTGTCAATGTAAAGTTCAGCCCATGATCTGGAAAAAAGCATCTACTCCTTCTAAAAGATTATTAATGACTTCTTACAACTCATAAGCAGACACTCATGCGGTGAACATTCAACATTAATTTGAACTACAATTAACAGGAAACAAAATAGACATTTCACAGGGGGACATTGCAGCTGTAGTGTTGTTTGAGAAGTCGGTACTTTTACAGTGCAGTACATTTTTTTTAACTTATTTCCTGATGATACAGCATGGCGTTGCCAGCAGTAGGATAAAATGTGGGAACATTTATAGTGATGAGCCATTAACCACTGGGGTTTAATATGTATCTGTTTCATTACTGATACATAAGAAAGGAGCACCAGTGTAAATTCTCCATATCGTCCATATAGGTAATGTTAGCTGTGGGCCAATCATATGCATGTATCTCATCGTTACTGCAGCTTTAATGATTCTCCCACATCAGTTAATGAGTGATTGCTTCCAGCTGTCTTCTCCATGTGACTGGTCTGAACTGGGAAGTGTTTGAGATACTGGGAGGATTATCTCCAGTGTTTGAATCTTCTGCGTCTCACTCGGAGTCACTTGTTGTTATGAGAAAGGAGCACGATGGTGATTGTTGGTCACTCAGCCTCTCTTGCTCTGCTGCTGTCATTTGCTGTTGGTGTTGCAGATGCCATTCGATCTTCAAAAGAGGGACCCATAATTGATGATGAAGGAAGGGAATATAAATCTGCTGCAATAAAAACTGATGCAGAAAACATCAGGGGACCACAACCCAACGATGGATCCACTGTCCGTGTACATTGCACAGAAACATCCATGATCATTGTGGTGAAAGCTGACCTGTATAAAAACAGCCGTCTTGTGTCTCCTGAAGAGCTTTTTTTGGGAGAAGCAGCAGAGCGCTCACAGAGCAGTCAGTGTCGAGCTGCCGCTGCTGCTGCCGGGGACACTGAATATGTCATTGAAGCTGGACTGCAAGACTGTGGCTCCACATTAACTGTAAGCTGCTGATGCCTGATAGTGTTACAATGAGGGATTTAAGAAAGTTCTCAGATTTTAATGTGTTTTTATTTCATCTCCAGGTATCTGAGGACTTTGTGATCTACTCAAACAAGCTGATCGTCTCACCAGCTGCCAGTTACCATGGCATCACAAGGAAGCCCTAGTGCTGTAGTTCCTGTTTCCTGTCACTATAAAAGGTGAAATGTTATCATTGTCTTGTAGGGTGAGGACACTTCTGCTGTTTAAGACTTCCTCCTAATGGCTGACATGCTAACTTTGTTGGACAGGACACACTTGGTGAGCAGTAACACTCAGCAGCTGCCCCTGACCCTCTCTGCTTCTGCAAAGTATTCAACAGATCAATCTGCTTTCTCTCTGAAGCTGGATGACAGGTATGCGGGGGCTCTGATGGTTTTTCTTGATAAGCATGCAAGTAGTGATATTTGTGTCTGCGTGTAGACGACTGGACAAGTGAGACCTTCTCAAGTGTCTTCTACTCGGAGACCTCCTGCACCTCGAGGCGTCTTACACTGGTCCTGATTCAAGACAGAGACGACTCTTCATCGACAGCTGTGTTGCCACCCTGTCGCCTGACGCAGCATCAGTCCCCAGATACTACTTCATCAAAAACCACGGGTACATGTAACCTTTTTTAACAATGCAGACATAATCATGGAGCTGCGTTTTTCCAAATGATGAACAACTTGAGGACAGTTGAAATATCCGTTTCATCACATTATTTGATCCTTAACAAATACAGGATTCGGGTGCATCCATACTCACTGCTAGATGCCACTAAATCCTTTTTAATTCTTTAATATCAGTTTCAAGATCTGCAGTAGATGAAATGCAAAAATACACACCTGTAACTGAACGACTGGCCTTTTTTATGCATGTTTATTTTGGGTTTTTTTTGTCAGGTGCCTCACTGATGCAAAGGAGGGAGGATTAAACACTCTGTTCCAACCCAGAACGAGGTCTTATTCACTTCAGCTTCAGCTTGGTACTTTCTTGTTTAACCAGGACTCAAGGAATTCGGTGAGCCACTTATAACCTGCGTGATATAAAATGTTTAGAAATGCTACAAGATTGTCTAATGTCATTTCTGTCATCTTTAGATATTTATCACTTGCCAGCTAAAAGCTACCTCTGAAATGTGGAAGAGCAGCCCCATCAGCAAGGCCTGCAATTATGTACATTCAAGGTGATTTTTTTTTTCTTTTACTCCTCACTTTACCAAACAAAACCTTGTACAGCTTCATCTGCACTGTTTGTATTTATGTGTGACTCTGGTTTCCTGCAGAGGATAAATATCCAACACAGAAAACCAAATCTGTGTAATTAAATGTAATAAAATATTTGTTTCAAAATAAGAAGAAAATCAACTATATTGCCAAATTTTGTAAATCTAAAGTGAGACAGAGTTTCAAAGTTCAAATAGAGCTCTGATCAAATTTATTACAAGTTGATTTAAAAAAAAATATAAATACACAAAGTAATCATTATTTATCTTAACGATACTTAAATTGAAAGAACAAACATTAAACTGCAGAGAAACCATTAACAGCAGGTCTATGATTCAAATATTGTGCCCAATTCACAACTATAGTGTGTTCTGCAAGTATATTAAAGCAGGCAGTCAAATTTTTACAGCTTTTAAAATAATTCTGTATTATTCTTGTCATCAGATGGAGAAATGTGGATGGGAGTGATAATGTGTGTCAATGTTGTGACAGTACCTGTTACAAAAGTTCTCCCAAACAGAACGATAAGACAAATCAGAGACGTCTGAACCCTGAAGGTATGCTGTAGTAGATCCTAAGTGTCATAATCAGTTTAAATGTGTGTTATTTCTGTGTAAATGTCCCAACAAAATGCTCTTCTATTAACGTTTTGATTATTAATGTTTCAGATAACGTGGCTTGTGGCACTGTAACTCTTGGTCCATTGATGATTTTCCCCAGCAAGTAGGCAAAGAACATAAATCCAGACAATAAAAATAAGTCAGTTTTGTCCTCCTTCTATTTTTGCCCTCCTGCTTAAATAAATTGCCAACTTTGCTTGGCCATAACAGGAAATTCAGCAACTGACCTTTCTTCTTCTTTCTTTTTTTTTAATAAGAAAAACCAAACATAAACATCTGTTGAGTAAAGTGTTCTCGTCATTGCAAATCACCAGTGCAAATGGAGAGTAGGGAGGAGAGAGGGAGGGAGAGGGAGGGAGAGGGAGGGAGAGGGAGGAGAGGGAGGGGAGAGGGAGAGGGAGAGAGGGAGAGGGAGAGAGGGAGAGGGAGAGGGAGAGGGAGAGGAGAGAGAGAGAGAGAGAGGAGAGGAGAGAGGGAGAGAGAGGAGAGAGAGAGGAGGGAGAGAGAGAGGAGAGAGAGAGAGGAGAGAGAGAGAGGGAGAGAGAGAGAGAGAGAGAGAGAGAGAGAGGAGAGGTTCTAGGAGAGAATGTTAAAGATTAACTTATCTCATGCAACACACTCTCACTGTTAGCCTGCTGTGTTGGAATGATCCCCAAGTGAACCCATATGTCAGTGATAATGTGAAAGAAATATCTTGGTGTACTTAGTGCAAACGAGGTAATTATCAAAACTCATTGGCAAGTTTGGGGTGAAATGAAGAAAGAATGGAGGAAAAAGTGATTCCATCTTAATTTTTCTCTACTGGCTTTAATGACTGAATTAAATCATGTATTAATGTTCAAAGTTTTTACAGGAAACCACCACGTCTTTGGCTGGCAGCTTCTGTCTCAACTGTTGGTAAGTAAAATTAAGACCAACATTTTGTCGTGTCATAATATACAGGTAGTCTACATTTCTGTGTTATGTCTGACTTTAAAAAGAACAGATGTTAAAACATTGTCAGTGGCATCATTAAAATGAACCCTTTAAATAAACCTACTCAAAATTCTTGACTATACTATTAGATCAAAACAATCATATGTGCACCTCAAAAATAAAATCAAAATGTAGTTTTGACATTAAACAATGTACCAAGTTAGTTTTTTGTTTTTTTTTAATCCTGGTTGATCCTCGCCACACCTGGTCCAAGAGAAGTAGCTTCTGTCTATCAGCAGATACAATCTGCCAAAATATAGAACCAATAAAATTAGGAACTCTTTGTTCCTGCTATCATTGGCTTTCTAACTAATTTAATATGATTTTGCAGGCTATTTGTTGTTTTGTTTTTCTGATGGTTATTTCACTGCTGGCTGCAACAAATCAATAAAAAAGACACACTTTAACCTTAATTAGATCATTTAAAAAAATTAATGTTTATTAAGATGTTTTCTTTTCTCCCATAAGAAAAGATACAGTACAATCAATACAAATAGCGTCTGACATCAGTCCCTTCCACCCCATCCAAAATGTCTCTAGTGGCCAAAATTAAAAAAAAAAAAACATTGTAAGTCTTACTGTAATTCTGTACCTTAGCACCTTTGTAAATTAGGATTGTTTCAGTATGTTTCCAGTAAATACTTGAATATAAAGCTTTGGGTTGCTTGTGTCCTGCTGAGAATTAGCGAGCACAAAAATAAATAACAGATGTGAAATTATGAAGTGTCATCCACCTATTGTCCAAAGAGCAAAAGCATAGTCTCTTCTCTGTAAATCATTTAAAGTTCTTGGCTGGTGCCAGTCTTCCCACATGCCCTATGTTTGATTTATGGTTTTGATCTCTCTGCATTTTCTGTTAAAGATTAACTTAAATTGCTTTTAAACGGCAAGGCCAAGAGGTTGCATTATAAATGCAGACCTACCACATTACAATAATGGTAAGTGTGATTAGTTGTACATTTGGAGTCTTAAATACCCTATTTAATTTTTTTTAAACTTGTTTTTGTGGATTTGTTTGATTTATGTGGAATACTACAAAGACTCGCCCCCCGCCCAAACACACAGAGAGTGTTGACACTAATGAATAGAAATGTCAAAGACACTGGAAGGACGCACCAAGTAAGTATGATTTATAAACAGTGAATCAGAAGCTTATTGTCATGGTTTCTGTGTTAAGTTTTTTGCTAAAGTAATTATGGAAAATCCATTGTTAGTGTCAGACTTAAATTAGAGTTTTAGATTGAATTGGAGAATATTTGCACATGCAGTAGTGGCAAGAAACTAATTTAGCCATTGACAGATCAAGGGCAAAACGACAGCTCTCTTAGTGTCTCTTTCTTGTCTTTACCATTTTAATTTATAGGTCAGACATTATTTTCTTTGCAAATCTGTACAGTCTTCATTGCCTGTACTATATTCAGTATTTACCCCATTTCTTATGTGCTTGATTTACCAGAATAGTTCTCTGATGACTCAGGAGGAGACACACCCTAGTAAAATGGGACTGGCTAAAAAGGTTAAAAGCAGCAGACCAGTGTATGATATAGTTTTAGTGAATGAAAGACAAGTTGAAGAAGGACAAAAAAAAATAAAGTGCTCAGAAATTCAGTGTGGTGTCATTTTGATCCTTTTGAGTGACTTTGAGTTGAGGATTCTTCTAGTTAAACATGTAAAACCTTTTTCTAATATTTCTAAATGAAATTCTTGTACAGATCAGATGTTTAACACAAATTAAACAAAAAAACACCACTTACTCTCTTGTAACACTGATACATAGACATTAGTTCAGTGTATCACACAGGTCTCAAAACTCAAATTGTCTTGGGGCCACTGATATTACTGTCGTCTCATGGGTGGGGGGGGGGGGGGGGGGGGGGGGGACTTCAATGTTCATGTATTACAAGAAAGTACAGTATGTCTGAAAATGTATGTTTTGTGATGAACAAGAATGAGGTATATTTGATAGAAATATCTTAAAATATCTTGGTATATTTGGTGCAAATGATGTATATCAATTATCAAATCTATCAAATTTTTTCTCAACTGACTTTAATGTCTTTAAAAATGTTGGCATTTTTGCAGGAAAGCATTTTCATTATACAACCATGTCTTTGTCTGGCTGGTTCTGTCTCAACTAATGTTCAAGTCATAATACACAAGCACATGTATGCATTTCGCTCAGTTAAAAAAATTTGAAAATTTTGCTGGTGTCATGAAAATTAACACTTTAAAGGAGATATCGGCAATGTATTTACTCATTCTACTCATACTTATTTTATTATATTTCAACCTGTTTAATATACAGTTAATGGCTCCAACTCACTATTTGGACTGCTGTACTCATATTTGCATGCACAATTGATTACATATTACATATATACACATATATATTACATATTGCTCCTTTAAATAAACCTACTTAAATTCCTTGACTAATAACTTGAGTGCAACAATCCTCTGTGAACCTCAAATATAAAATACAAATTTATGTTGAAGTTTTGACATAAAAATGTACCAAGTTGAGATTTAAAAGTCTTTAAAGCAGCTATAATCATATTTTTAGATTTTTAGAATGTATCAAATCACAGTGTGACAATGTGAAAGATGTCACCAAACCTACAGAGAATTATCACCTGAATCTGCAGCTTCCTTCAACTATATGGAGCTTTGTAGTGAGTTTCAGCTCATGTTTAGCTGTACAGCTCACAACTTTTGGTTCACTCTCAACATTTTATTTTGACAGTATTCAACAGAGCTTGTCTGTGAAAAAGTTCTAAAACCCACTGTATTTTCTATACCTAGTGATCAGGTAATATACCTGATCAGCATCAAATGGCAGATACACACAGTTAACCACTAGCTGGTGAACATAGTGGAACATTTAACTGCCGGATATTTGAGCCACATATTTCCCTCAGGAGTTGGTTGAGAAGAAAACCGGAGTTAGGCGAGAGTGAATATTGGACTTACATTTACAAGTTTACATTTGCCACAAACATGAACATGTGTGTTGTCTTCAACCTTTGCTTGTTTCCATTGCCCACATGTGAAAAACAGGTATTGCAGGTTTAAATATGCCAGAAATCAAATCTAAATCTAAAACACCTACAAAAATAAAACACAAAGTACACAGCCAAGTAGGTGTTGGGGGTAAAATTGTTTTAAACTGCTGAGCACATATTAGTCATGTGTGCTCTAAATTAATTTGTATGTATCAATTAGTAATTTGTACACTAACTTTAATCATTTCTGTGTGGACAATAAAAAAAAAAAGGGATAAGAACAAGTCCACTGAATAGGCCTGGAATTTCATTATTTTAGAGGCAAGGCTACAACTAAATGTCAGGGCAGCGAGGCCATCAAATGTAACAGTGATTTTAAGTCCATGCTAATGATAATATGATAATAATTGATAATGCTAATAATTTAACTCGAGGGCTGAGAATGATTTTATTTTAATGGGATGAAATTGATTTTATTTGACTTAAATATATAGGGAGAAAGTTTATTTCACTAAATAATTTATTATTTACAAATTGCCTTTATTTATACAACCTCCTGAGTCAGAAGTTCATACCTGCTTAGTCCTGGACTAATCAGTCACTGGATTCATTTGAAGATGGGAAGTGAGGGGGATTAACATTATGTTTGTTTACATTAATGTTAGAAGCATTAGGCTTGTTAAGTATGTAACACTTCTTAGGGTCTGAGTCAGCTAAGTCCACATAGAAATATATAAGCAATATGTAACATTATATGATCAGCTTCTTTTCTTCTTCATTCACTAACTTACTGAACTGTGGTCATAAATAGCCAGTGGTTCTCAGTGGTTCATAACAGGCTAGAAATTGGACCTGCTACTGGTTATTTGTGCAGTATTTCACTTGATGTCGCCCAATAAGAATTCAGAATCTCAACAAAGACACTGGTTTCTAAAAATGTATTGACAGGAGAGACGCAGAGAAGAAAATGTTGAAATCAGCTGGGTTAGTGGGGGCAGGGCATCAAGGCCACTGTGGCCTAGGGCATATTATTTTTAAGGGGCAAAAGGCCAAGTGTTCACTTCCAAGTGTCCATAATTATCTTAAGCATTTTATTCATAAAGTAAACTAAATTGACAAAGTGTTTCTAAAATTTCAAACACATTACGAAGTTAAGAAGTGAAGATGTGCTAACACTGCTTTGTCACCAACAGAGACACCAGAAGACTGAAATGATCAACAATGATGCTCTAGTCTTGTGCTCCACATGGTAAGAGCAATCTCTGATCTATGCTTGTGTGTGTCAAGTTACAGTTTAACAATACTAAAGCTAGTCTTTTACTGTTCTTAGAAATGTCCATAAAAAGCATGGAAAGCAGCTCCTCGGAGATGGGTGAGTATGAAATGTTGCATAAATAGTGTTTCAGAAATAAGTTCTTGGTTTGGTGCTGTTAGGAATCAGTGAAAACTCAAGGAGACAGTATTAATGCTTCTGTGAGAACCAAATGGTTATTGGCACTAATGCATGAATTCTTTTGAGCACCTTTACCTACGAGATGCTCTGCATGATGCAATATTGTGGCACAACTGTAAAATAAGGGCTGCTCACCTGATAAACCAGGTGATATTAATTAGGCCTTCTCATTCCCACCACCCTGATAATGCACGCACACCCACAATTACCATCAGTGACTGAGTGACAGGTGTGGAACTCACAATACATTCTTTGTTCCTATAGTACGTCCAGACCCAGAATTCTGCATGCACTACCATCAACAGTTACAATGCTGTTATCCAGACACTGTTCACTACTAAACTCCACAATGTATGCTCCTTTACAGTTGGGTGTGGGCCTTAATAAAACATTAATTTCTTCCTTGCATGATTTAGTGGGGAGTTGCATTTGACCAGGGTACAGAAAATCAAGTTACTAATCAAAGTACCCAACAATGTGCTACATTATTACTATTCACATGATTGCAAAGCCACTCAAAGACATTACTCCACTGCTTTTTTATTTGTAACAATATAATGACTCATAGTTACATAAGTTATTTACTGTAAAATGGTCAAATACCCATTAAACTGCTTTTTATATGACACTAGATTTTAACATTTTGTTCTGCAGGGTGGCAAGATCTGTCCTGTGACAGATGGACAGAATCTCATGTGAGCTCCTGGTTGAGATGTATTGGAATAAAAGAGAAATAATAGTAAAACTGGAGGAGGAGGAGGTGACAGGACCAGTTCTCACAACTCTAGAGAGGGACTACCTCAGCAGGAAAATTTGGGGAATGAAAAGTGGACAAACTGAACACCTGTTGAAGAAAAGAGATGAACTCTTAATGTCAGACCCAATAACCTGAAAAAACAAAGTGATTTAAGTCGTAAAAGCAGAAATACATAAAAGAAAAGATGTTACATCCAGAACAGGAACCAACCCCACCTTCACAAAAACTTGTGACGGACCAGAAAGAGAGGATGTACCTGTGGAGTGTGATGACAGCTCAGCTTCGACAGGAGTAACTTTCTGTGACTATTTAGAACTTTGATGAGCATGAAAAAAACTGCAGATATGTCAAACACAATGTGCTTCCTCCAGAGACAGGAATTGAAAACATGATTGTTCCCTGTCATGAATATAAGTCACTGGAGATTGCGCACAAACTAGACTCACAAAGGCTACGAACTAAAGTAGCAAGTGAGGTGCTAAGATTTGCATGTGCATGCATGAATATGCGAACCAATGGGACAATTCATTTTGGGATCATGGATAAAATAAGAGGCAAACATCAGCATGGTGAAATTATCGGAGTACCTGTCAGGAGTCGGGATGATTTTGTTGATGCACTAGACTACATTGAAAGATGCTTCAAAGACTCAAATCAACAACGTGATGCCAGGATGTGCATAAGGAACCCCCGATTTATTGAGGTCATTGACAAGGAAGCTACTGAGAAAACATGGGTCATTGAATATGATGTTGTCCCAAAAGCACACATTGTGAAAGACAAGATTTACTCTGTTGGTGTCCCAAAATTCTCTGAGAAGGGCAACAAAGTTATATGTGAAGAGAAAGTTCCTTATTACAGAGTAGGCGCTAACACACCACGCATACCTGATGATGAGCTTGTTCATTTTATTCAACAGCTGAGAGAGAAAGATCAACAGAGGGAAGAGGCAGAATCTTCAAGCAATCACACGGCTGTTGACTGTAGAGAGGATCAAAAGAGGAAACTCTCCATCCTCTTAACATGTGGGAAAACACATATGGATAACTCTCTGTGCTACATAATAGTGACCAACAAATTTCAGCCAGAGCATCTCAGCAGCATTAACTTCTTGTTTCACATGAATCTATTCTGTGTGTTTGATTTTGACCCTGATTCAAAGACATCTGGTCTTTGTGGTACATATAAGGAGCAGAAGGCTGTAACCCTTCACTTTCTTGATGACTACTCTAATAATGATGGATTGAAACTGGCTGACCTCCTTCAGTCTATGAAGCTTTTTGAGAGAACAAGCTGGATTTTCTGCAATGGAAGAAGCAATTTTGCTGGTGGAGAGAAAACCTGTGATGAAAAGACCTGGATCAAAACACAAAAGAAGAAACTGAAAAAGGCAGTGTCTCTCATCTGCAATGACATCCTTCCAAGGGGATCATTTGTAGTCCTCTTCCTGCTCATGTCTAATGTTGAGCAGCCACTTGTTGAAACATTCCATGAATTCTATGCAGAGATGAATGGACATGATTATTTGGCAGTCATATCAGAGTCAAAGGAAAACTACAAAAAGTGGTCAAGTCTTGCCCAGGTGTCATGTCCCATGTCTTCACTCAAAGACATCAGCATTGTTGAAATGCCGCTGACTCATGTGGACGCCACAGTTCAAAGCATTCAGCTGTCAAAGACTCAACCCACAAGGACACTGCCAGTCCTAAACGGTGGTCTGTGCTTCTTAAAGTCAGTTGAGGAGGCTATGCTTGATTCATTGGAAATCATCAGTGTTGACCAGTGTGATGATACAAAAGAGGAGATCATGAGTGAGGATGAAATCAAACAAATTGAGAGCTACTTCTATCGAGGTGGGAAAATAGACTGGATCAACTTCTGGCTTGCTGACAAACACAAGTGTGGAAATCTCATAAAGAGGGATGCCTATGATGAAGCAAGCAAAATGTTGGACAAGATAGCACATCTTACCAAAGCCAAACGTCCCATTGAGAGTGTGAACATATACCATCATCCTGGCAGTGGTGGAAGTACAGTGGCACGACAGATCCTCTGGAGTTGGAGAAAAAAAGTACGATGTGCAGTTGTTAAACATGGTAAAGAAATTACAACCGTGTGTGAGCATGCAGTGAAACTGAGAGAACATGAAGAGAAAGACAAAAACAATTGTGTACCAGTGCTCTTACTCTTGGAGGACCGCAATGCAGATTATATAAATGATCTCAGACGGGAGCTTGGAAAGGTCACTGCAACCAAGAAAATAAGTCCCTCTGTGTTATGCTTTATCCTCCTCATCTGTAACAGATCAAATGATCCAGAAAGAATGTGCAGAGAATCACCATCTCAAACAGTAGCAGTCACACACAAGCTTACAGAAGCAGAGAAGCCACTGTTCTCAAAAAAGCTTGAGGAACTCAAACTGCAGTTTCAACCAGAGTTTATCCTCACATTTGTGCTGATGAGTGAAGGGTTTGAGTCAAGTTACATTGAGGATTTTGTTAAAAACATCCTAAGTAAAATTGATCATTCATCGCCTATCACTCGCCTCATCAGACTTGTGGCTCTCTTAAACTGCTATGTCAGAGACTCATACATATCTGTGTCACACTGTGAGGCATCTCTTGGTATCTCTCCAAAAATCCAATCCAATCCAGATTCTGAGTCACACTGTGAGGCGTCTCTTGGCACAGCTACCCAAGCGAATAGAGTCCGATACCATGCATTTGTGGATCATCTCAGTGATGAAGCTAAGCTTATTTTCATCCACCTCAAAGAAAATTCCACTCACATCTCATCAATACAGATCATTCATCCACTGGTGGCAAAGGAAATTCTGACTCAGCTATCCGCAAATTTGCCTCAGAGTGATATTGCCATGGATCTCATCAATGACAAGGTACTGATCAATCATAGGTTCTCCAGAGACGAGTTCCTGAAGTTCATCAGAGCTCTTCTCATCAGACGCGACAAAAAGAGCAGAGGGGATCCTGAAGACACAGCCTTTTCACCGCTTATTGAGCATGTCAGTAATGAAAGTGGTGGTGTTCAGAAAGCTGTTGATCTCATGAAAGCTGCTCACATAGCTTTGGGAAAAGATGCCCATGTGGCACAGCAGCTTGCCCGGCTGCTTTACACAAATCTGAGATTTGAAGAGGCACTACAGTGGGCAGAGGAAGCAAAATCTCTTCTTCCATTTGATATATTTGTCCTTGACACCTTAGGACAAGTTTACAAGTGGTGGTTTTACCACTTGTATGACACCCTTGAGGAAGAGGAGCCATCCCCTGAAAGAGCAACTGAAATCATAAGCATTGCACTCAAAGGAATTTCTGCCTTTCGGGCCTCAGAGAAAACACCAAAGAAAGAGACTGTCAGCCTCAACAGTTCATACCAGGGGGAAGTAGATGTTGGCTGCAGGCTGCTACATTTCCTGTCAAAAGTAAATGTATTTTCAAACAGAACTGGAAAATCAGATTTGTTGCACTACTTGTTAACAGACTACATACCAGAAGGGGTCAAAACACCCTGGCAGAGGTTTCATCAGCAGTTGAAAGCATTACAAAAGAGTTTGGGCCACGCACTTGAGTGCATTTCTGAAGACCTCAGCTACTTTCAAACTGACATTAGTGAAGAGGATGAAGAGCTTGATGCAAGGGATCCAGAACAAGTATACAAGCCTAGAGAATGGCTGACAAGAAAGAGTGCTGTATATGCTGGATATTTTTGCACTATACCAGATGAAAGTGATGGAGCACTTAAAAGCAACAGCTCTGACATGACCAGTCCAGCTGAAAAGCTTTCTGCATTTCAAAGACAGATGAGGACCTGCAAGCTTGGTGGAGGAAATTTTACATCCATCCTCTCATTACTTTATGACAAAAATCCACAGAGGGCAGGACAGAAACTTGAGACAATAATTGGCATGTACCCAGAAAACCTGACAAGGAATTGCTTGGACCAAAGAGAACTTGCAAACTTCATCACTTGCCAGATAGCTCTTAACTGCATTCTACCTGGGTCCTCAAAGCTCCTGTCCCTTAAAGAGCTTAAAGATCTCAGCAAGAGATTTAGTACAGAGGGGAGAAACATGTCAACAGCGAGTGCTCTCTTCCTTCTCTCCCTTCTGTTTTGGCCTGAGACTAGCAATGAGCTCAGTTCTGCTGATACTCAGACCCTTTTATCAGCCATTGATGCACTTCAGAGACTCTGCTGGCAAAAAAGCCAAGATGTTTCTCAGAGGCATGGCAAAATCGTGACCCATTTCTTTCTAGGAAAAGGAAGAGGTCTTAATAAGATTGTCCACAGAACTGCAATTGAAAAGCAGATCAAAGGCACTCTAAGTGAAAGAAAACTGAAATGGCTTGGAGGGGAAGTATGGAAAACAAAGGAAGTTTTGCAGTTACTGAAACGTGTTGAAGGATGGACAGAAAATGGAAACTTGTTTGTGAAAGGAGGAACCAGAGACAGCAAGATCAGGGTCCTTCCTCGATATTCTGCCTCCTTGCCAAATGGAAATGAAAGTGTCACCTTCTACCTGGGCTTTTCATTTGATGGAGTGGTTGCCTCTGACATCCAAGTGATAGAGTAATGCTCCCAATGTAAATATGCAAATAACAGTCCCAGGATTCAGTGGTCATTCCATAATCCTGAGCTACAAAGGCTTAGACGGACCTTCACTCTTTCATATAGGACACAAGTCTGAAGAAATGACAATTCTGGAGATTCATTTTCTAAAAGACTACTGAAGGTGAAGATTGAAAGACTGTCTCTTTATTCCTCTTTCCCTCTAGTGAAATTGTCATTGGAAGCGCCTCAGCATATATTTTAAATGGACCAATTAGACAGCTTTTAAATATGCAATTCATTCCATCACTTTTACACTGTATATACAAAGATGCATCCAGTGACACAGCTTATATGAACATGTATGTATGAACATGACATGACAACATGACTTGTGGATCTAACTGTATAAAAATGATAAGGAAAGTAAGAAGATCTATTTTTTTTTACAATGTATTTACACATGAAATATTTTTTGACATTACTATGTTTGAGTTTACCACTTGTTTGACTGTTCTGAGAAGTGTAACCTAATTGTACCAGTAAACAGAAAGTCTGCCTCAAGTTAATGTAAATCAAAAGCAGACAGTTTCATGGTGATACTGCAAATAAGAGATATTAAGATGTTGTGTGTAACAATTGTCATAATCATTATGTAAACCATAGTTCATACTCTGAATCTCACAAGCATTTTGTATTTTGTTCGATAAATATTGATGACAGCGTCCTTCAACTTATTAAGTTTCTATTCATTTCATAATTACATCTATTAAATCTAGAATTGCTCTACTCTTTTGATGTAAAACTATCAGATGAAAACAGAGGCTCCAGAGCTGTGATAATGAAGATACTGGTGTAACACAAATAAGAGTCCTCACCAAACTTACTGCAAGTACAGAGACACTGAAAGCTGTAAGGGCTCATGGTAATGAGAGAAGTCAGAAAATATGAGACTTGCAGCAGGCTGCAATAAGTCTACATGGTCTTGGAAGCACTTGTGTACAGAAATAGTGTTTGTTTATCCTAACATTTTAAAAATGTATTTAATTTTCATTTACTTCACAACTTATAAATATCCACTTTACTATACAAAGTTTTATATGCAAAAATGCATGGAATCTGAAGAGTTAATGAATGGATAAGTGATCAGATAAGCTCCATTAGCAAACAAAAAATACTGAGTGACAAACCTGTTTTTACCAAAACATATAATTAGTACATAACATCTGTGCATTTACACTCTGTATATTGAATGATACTGTTTAAAACCTAAACTTAAAAAATAAAATAAAATATGCCTACAACTCGCATTTCATTCAGAAAAGAAGTTGCTCTGCAAGAATGTGACACTCAAGTCTTGATTTAAATTCTATTTCAGGCATCAATGATTTTCACAAGCAATTTCCCTTCTTGTATTACTACTAATATGATCATAAGGCAAATATTGAACTTTTCCTTTATGAATACATGAGAATTTTCAAACTCATCTCACTGGCCGATATCTTAACTTAAACTTTTATCAGTGTGATTGTGTTTGATGCTGCATGTGCCTTTATGTCTGTGACAAAAAAGTGCTCTTGATACGCTTGTAATTAGTGTTTATATCAACAGGAGCACCAGCTTCATACATTAAATAATAACAGAGGGGAAACACTGAAAAGACACTTTGGAGTTTATGAACGGGTTTATTCAGGAAAAACAAACATTCTGATTTTTGAACAGAAATCACAAATAAAATCCTGTAGAGTGCATTGACGGACAAATCCTGAAACAAATATTCATGATTAAGCTTCAGTTTTTGACTCAACTTAAAACAAACAAAAAAAAAGTTTTCCATGGTTTCTAAGCTGTCCCAGTACCATTATATTCATAGTCAAGGTATGAAGTAACTACAAGTAAAAAAAAGTGTGAAACCTTTTCATGTAACTGTATTCTTTATCAGGGAAAACTTTTTGTGTGATATTTAATAAACCCAATTATCTTGGTCTGATATTCTCTTACACAGCAGGGAGCTTAAGCAACAAAAATGTTCAATATTAGCTGGATAAGTATATTTAACAGAAATGATAATGAGCCCATACTTACCAGTGAAGACTCTGTCTGTATTACTCGTGTAAAGCATTAAATCATTAGTTTAAATCGAGGTACTTTGCACCAGAAACTATGCTGAGATGCGGATCACATCAAGCAGAAGTAGTGGAAAGACATGTGTTGCACACTCCAGTACTGACTATGATTTATTACAGTTATCCCCCCAGATCAAACAGAATGATTGGCTGTCATCAGTGTAAAATGATTCAGAATTGTTGTGGGCTCATTTTGTGTTTATCAAAAAGACAAACAATCTCATATCATGTGTGCACACAAAACACAGGTCGATGGAAATTAAAATTACAGCAGTGGTACTTACAGCTTTAACTAACCTGTTACTGGCAGAGATTCTCCTTCATGTAAGTAGTTAAATTCAAATGATCAAGTGAGGAAAGCTGATGAAACAAACAGGATTAAGTGGTAAAGCCATTTTACAAGCATATGAAAAGTCATTTGTTCATCACAAACCTCCCAACAAACATTTAATGTAAATATGGCTGTATGTGACAGACTGTTAATGGTGTCTGTATGTGGGATTCTTAAATGATTTGATTTAACCAAGCCATCAATATTTCAGACCGCAAACTGCTGCAGACTAGAGGACTACTTCATATCAAAAGCTTCTAAAGGAGTATAGTTTCATTTAATATCTCTATACTTTCAGTATTAAGTTATTAAATGAAAACAAAGCTTCCTGATGCTCTCACCAATCAATGGAGGATACAGGTTCAATGGCAGATAAAAGCTTAACAAGAATATAATTCACATGCCTGAAAAATAATGGTGCCTAAACGCAACAACACAAACAAGGGCCTTCACCAAACTTGCTGCAAGTTTGGGGACATTGAGATCCAACAGCGTGTAAGCTGTGAGGGCCCCTGGTAATGAATGAGAAGACAAAAAAATGGTGAGACTTGCCTCAGGCTGAACAGGGCTACACTGAGACACGGCCTCAGCCAGTCCCCCATGGCATCGCTACAGGGAGAAGAGAAATCTGGGTTTTAGCGCTACAGCCATCAGCGACCCGGAAGTTATGCAGCTGTACAATGCACTCAGTGTGTCAAAGTCTAGCCTGCCAGTGCCATGTACAGAACAGCAATAAATACAAAAAAATCAATTTACTGTTTATAGCAAAAAAAAAAAAATAAACCAACATTTTTCATTTCAAATCAACAAAAAATTAAAATGCACATTTCTGTTGATATTGTTCATCATTAAAGCTACAAAAGCACAATCACCATGTAGTTCATAACTGGAGTACAAACCTGCCGTGACGTCTCTTTTCCCACTAACGTCCCGCAAAGAAGAGTCTTACATTTTTGCCATATTTTATTACAATACAGTTTTACAACAATACATATACCATTTCATTTAGTACTCCATCTATTTAACGCTGAGGGAGTGTTTCCTCATTAGAACTATGAACATGAAACAGAATGAATGCATCAACAGTTATTTGAAGCCCTCACCAAACAAAGTTGGGGACACAAAGTCCAACAGCACTATGTGCTGTGAAGGCCTCACTGTTAAGCTTAGAACAGAAATGTATTTACATAAAACTTGCCTTGATAAAGGGTGGGTACTGCCCATGTAACTCCAGCGCCTTCACAACACTACGAACCATATCTACTACACTTCTATACACCTAAATGAAACATGAGAAGGAAAAAAAGCCACAGAACAGAGATGGTTTGAAACAACAGTTCATAGTCTTGGTTAGGTACAGTGTAAATATTTCCCATGCGCTCTGTGATGCTTTTATAGCTCTTTTGTTTGCTGTTTATTCAGTGTCTCTTCCTCATAGCTCAGTAGTAGAATAAACAGTACGTCGTCCTACTACAATACCAATACTGGTTTGTCTAGCAGCTGAGGACATTAGAAAAGGGTTGAGTGTCCAAACCTATTGAAGAGAGGAAGGCAGGCTTCAGTAGCGACCTCCAGGAGACATGACAGGGGGTCTCATACCCATGGGTGGCCGTGGAGGGGCTCCCTGGTACCCTGGGGGAACCACAGGAGGGGCCTGTCCGTATGGAGGCATCCCTCCTGGCATGTAGCCCGGCATTCCCTGGGGTGGACCACCATACTGGCCTGAGAGAACAAAGGTTGGTTGGCTTTTTAACAATGTTTTTTTTTTAATGCAGTAAAAGTTATGTTTGCCACTAATATTCCACAGCCATGCTAGCAGCTCTGTCAGGCATACATGTCATATGGGACGGCAGTGCTCGTATCTGGGATATTATGGCTTCATTTCTGCACATAAAATGTCAAGTTTTTTCTGAGCTATAGGCAGGTGTTGAGTACCAGGTATGGGATGCCTCATGCTGGGCTGCTGAGGAGCCATCATGCCACCCACAGGACCCACTGACGGGGAGGCAGCGGCGGCCTGGCCAGGGCGGGGAATACAGCGCTGGTACCTGGGCAGCTGAGCCCGCAACTCTTCCTATAGGACACAGAGAGCAAACAAGGAAGAATAATTTGACTCTGAAATGCTGCAGCTTAACCAGAAGAACTAAACAAGAAAATTAATAAATCATTTTAATTTCATAAAAGCCATTTAGTGACTCTGCTTTAATTAAAAAAGTTTTCTCAAAATGCTACTTACTGTAAAAACTATAAAGAGAGGCAGCTGCAGCTGGACTACTCACCAGTGAGATATCCTCATCAGGGTGGATCAACTTACTGGTTGCACTGGAGGTGGTAAGGGTGGCGGGCTTACTAGTCACGGTAGAGGGAGGTTTGGAAACCGTGCTGCTTCCAGCATTGGGGCTGGCCACAGCTACGGTGGCCTGAGTGTAGGCCGGGAATGTGGGCTTTGAGGGATCGGAGGAGGTAGAGGGGGGAGGGTGGGGGGACCCTGACACTGTCTGCTGACTCTGAGGGGGGAGAGAGGAAAACACATTAGAGACATTCTGCTAGACGGCATTTATATTCACGTATGGGACACTTTTAGTCATACTTTCAGGTTACTCCCGTTTATAGTTAGTCTACTTAAAGCCTGGATTTAGTATTATTGTTTGTATACAGATTTAATAGGATAATTTGGATTGATTGAAGTGGAGTTGAATGAGGTACTTAGTCAGTGTATTACCTACAGTAGATGGTGGTCGACATGCCCCCAGTCTGGAGAAACAGAGGGGCATACCAGCACAGAAGCTTAACAATGTGCTGCTGTGGACTGGGCCAGCAACAAAATATATTTTAGCCATTTAATTGCTTTATCTTGCCATCAGCCAGTCTTTTCAGACTGGGAACTGATGTTAAATCACTTATTAGTCTGACTCACCAGACGCACATGTCCACATGATTTAACTGCAGTTTCCTGTCAGAAAAGGCTGTCTGACAGCAAGGTAAAGCAGTTAAAATATTCTACATGTAAGGTACATTTAAATGCAGAATAAGGAAGATTTGTCATCTCTGAAAGATAGTTGATTGTTTAGTCTCATTTCCAGGACATCAAATAATAGAAGCATGCAGACCACCATCTAGTGCAGGTAAAACACTGACTATAGATAAGTACCAGATTTAACTGCAGAATTTTTACTGCCCTAAGTAGATGCTGCAGGTACACCTCCACCAATCACAGGGTTGAGCTGTAGCCTCTATGTAGCCTGAGAGGTGAATCACTGGGTCTTCATGTCACTCCCTGCTACTCGTAAAGCTGATTACTCTGAACGCTAAATTATTGAAGGTGACCTAGAGGAACATTTTAATCAATATCTCTCCTTTCTCTGGATTTTTGCAGCTGGACGGTACGCAGTTTATGTTTAGAGAGATTTTAGTGAATTAATCAATTTCCACTGCATGATGACATGTTAATCCAAAGTCTATAAATGGGGTCTTTGTTATTTCTATAACATGTTAACACAACTATTGTTTGTTACACAGATGGGAGAGTAACCATTTAAAGTATGGCTAGAGTAAAACCTAATACATTGAGCCTGCAAGAAAACAAGTCCAAAAGCACATGCTGCGCTACATTTCCCTGCAGCAGTTCAGAAATAAGAAGCTCACTTTACAAATCTGCATAATGCTTCAGTTTTTGATCTTGGTGAGGTGATTAAGCAAATCTTTCAGCAGTTTTCTATATATGCAGATTTGTACCAAAAGAAAAGGCAAAACAAAGGCATGTTGCTAGAAACGAGGAAGCATTTTTAAAGTATTTTCTACCCACTTTCTTACAACTTCTTCCTAAAAAAAAGCTTTGGCAAATAAAATAAAATGAATCTGCCAAAATACACCACAGCCAAACTAAACACGCATGCCAATTGTAAAGCTGCAGGTCGTTAGAATAGAGCAGGCAGATAGCTGCATACTTGTGTTGTGATAGGGAACAGAGCTTTAGGGGAGGCAGACTGAGAGTCTGCACTCGATGAGCCTGCACTTGTACTTGCAACACGATTGCCCATCTGCAGCACAGGAAAAGAGTAAAAATAGGAAACATAAATCAATAATTCTTCAGTTTAAAGGGATAGTTCGGATTATTTGATGTGGGGTTATATGAGGTACTTATCAATAGTCAGTTTATTAGCTACAGTGGATGCTGTCTGCACACCCCTAGTTTGAAGAAGCATCACAAGTATCAATATAGGAGGATAAGCGATGTACAATGTAATTCTCTCTGCTACTCAAAACTGGGGGCGTGCCGACCTGCATCTACTGTAGCTAATAGACTGATTATCGATAAATAACCCATAAAACCCCACTTCAAATAATCTGAACCATAGGTTAAAGGAATTGCTGGGTAAAGTTTCCTTGATATCAGCCTGTGTGAGCTACTCAAACATCCCTTATTCAACAGGAAAAGGTAATGTTCTGCCTAATTGGGAGTGCTGAGGGAGGTAAAAAGTGGTTAATGATGCCATAAAGATTTTTACCTGTCCAGCAATAGGGAAGAGAGGCTTTGTGACATCAGGCTGGGCTGAGGGGGCAGTGGCAGCAGGAACGGCAGGCCGAGTCAGCACGTTTGCAGCTGGGGGGACCTGAGCCATGTGTGTGATGCCTGGACGGTGGCCCACAGGAGGAGGTATGCCTGACACCAACAGAACAAATAAATTACATACAGGATTTCTGCAGGTTAAATTTAAGACTTGTAAAAAACTAATATGGATGCAATTTAAGACCTATTTCATGATCATACTGGAAAAAATACAAATATGTAGGAAAATCCAAGAATTACAACATTCAACTGAACATGACTCCACAGAACTGTATGTAAGAGTAATAGTAGTACTGTTTATTAGTTCCATTTTGTACTTAACACACCGTGATCAATACAATTTTTGCCCAAAACACATTTAAAAGCAAGACGTAAGTTAATGGAACTTCACAGCTAATTATAACTTCATAATCCAATCCAGTTTTAAGACCTGACAAAGTTGTATTTAAGACATTTCAAGGACTAAAATTCAGATTACTGGATTTTAGGCCACAGAAACTCTGTACTGCAGGTAAGGGAACAAGTAAGACCTCACCACAGCATTGTTACATAACTCACATATTTACAAATTTTTATTTTAAAAAATTAAACAGATAATTCACATCAATGATGCTAGCTTTCTGAGCGTGTACGCTGGCAGAGCATTACCTGGTGGCACACCTGGCATCATTGGAGGCATCCCTGGACCTGGAGGCATCATCCCACCCATTGGTATCATCCTAAATACATCAAAAATATTCAAGTTTAATAAGATATAATCAAGACGGGATTAACAAAAATTACATGATTAATAATCCTAAGTATTTACCCTGGAGGCATTCCTGGCAGTACAGGGGGCATTCCTGGCATCATCGGTGGCACACCAGGCATCATTGGGGGAATTCCTAAAACAAAGAGATACATTTAGACAAAGTCAAGCTTGTTACCACAAAACAACATAGTTTACATAAATATATAATGTGCTTCTATTGGCATTAATATTCATATTTAAACGTGACATAAACAATAACTGAATTTTAAATAGCTAGTAAAAAAGTATATTTTAATCACAGAATTTAACCTGGCTTACACATGGAAAAAAACTACAAAGTCTGCATCCCTGATTTTCTTTCAGGTTTTCCTGGGAACCTCCAATAAACCAGCAGCAAATCATCACAGTATTCTTGGTGGTAAGTAGGGAACAAGGGAGTTAGCACTGTAGCTTGGTCCATTAAGGGCTTCGTATGTAAGGAGAAACATCTTGAAATCAATTCTAAATGCTACAGGAAGCCAGTACAGAGCAGCTAAAAACTGGACTAATATGCTCTCTCCTCTAGATTCTGGTTGACAGCCAAGCCGCAGAGTTTTAATTGAGCTGAAGTCTCTCAGTGGGTTTTCTCTGTAGACCAGAAAAAAAGCGTTTTACAGTAATAATTGAGTCGGCTTGAAATAAAAGCGTGCATCAGTTTTTCAGCTTTCAGTTTCCCAACGCCCAACAAAGTGTCATTAAATATTTTGTTTTGTCCAAAACACAAACATATTCAGTTTACTGTCATAAAGGAGTAAAGAAATCAGAAAATATTCACATTTAAGAAGCTGGAATGGAAAAATTTGACTTTTTTTCTGAAAAGATTACTCAAAACCAATAGTTGCTGATAAATTTAATAGTTGACAACTAATCGTTTCATCGCTGCAGCTGTAGCTTTGGACAAAACAAGACATTTGAGGACTTCATCTTGGGCTTTGGGAAATAATCATCACTTATGTGGATATGATGAGCTGGTGGGTAAAAGCACATAATAGAACAGCTAAAACAGTAATCTACATCATTTTACAGTAATGCAATCTACAAAACCAGGAAAAGACAACACTTATGCCATATTACGATATAAAGATACCGAAAACCTGAGACGATATCGAGTCTCATATCACAATATCGATATACTGTCCAGTATAGTCGCTGTTTCCCACCTGAGTAGCTGCCTGGTGGTATCCCTGGAGTAGCGGAGCCAGGAGGCATGCCAGGCTGGGTCATTGGTGGAATATAGCCTGCCTGGGGCTGACCTGCTGCAGGCTGCTGGAAGGAGGGACCAGGTTCATCATCATCATCGTACTCATCAGAGTCGTCCTGGTTCTGCTTTTTCTTTTGAGTCTCTGAAAATAGGGACGAGCATATTAAGTCTCATGAAATTACCCTAACAAGATGGTAGACTGAGATACTTTGGTGCCATACCTTGGTTTTTTTGTTCAAGCACTCTTCTTCTCTCTTCCATGTCTTTTTCAGGAATACCCTCCATGCCATATATTTCCAGCTCAATATCTGTTCTTCCAGGTATTGCATTAGGAACTCCATCAATGGTCTCTTTATGCACCTGTGATAGAGGTGATAAGGTGATTTTTAGTACATAAACAAGTAATTTTGTTTGTGTTTATGAAGATGGTTTGCATTATTGTTTCCTTACCTGCATACAGTGGATTGCAAGCCCAGGGCCAGTGTACAACTTTTTATGGCAGATGTGGCACTTGAAATGTTTGGCCTTCTGATGCTGAATGAGAATCTTTTCATCATCAAAATCTCTGTTACAGTACCTGAGACTATGGTTTAGGAAACTCTTCTCCTGAAAAACATGCACATGGCGTGCATGTGCATACTCAAAAACACCTCACAACACGGCACAGAAAACATATGCTCCTTTCCAGGACTTAACACGTCACAGGTAATATATAGGAAACAAGTTAAACATAGTATATAAACACAAATCATTATACTTGGAAAACTGGTTTGTCCATGGAAATTCTCTGGTTTTTCAGCTTTTTAGTGGTATGTTAATGCCACACTCCAAATTTCTAAACAAATATGGTATTCCTGTGCCACCAAGGAAGTATACTTAAGCTTTTGCCAGTCCCTTCTGGTGTTGTAATACTTCTTTGAAACCGTAGTTTCTGAACTATCTTTACTACATCTGGATCCAGTTGTTAAAGATGTTGGTCATGTGATATTTGTACTTTATTTCCAAAAGTAGTTTCCCCTTTGAGTAACCTAACTTCAGATCTGGACTGCAAGAAAATCATGAGCCTACCATTTAAATACCTGATTATGAATAAGACAGCCTAACTTCATTTTATTTAATGACTTTAATTCATTGTTTATTAATCCCTCCAAAGTATTTCTGCAGAGATATGAAAAGGATATTGATGGTCTGGTCCCCACTCTTGCATTTTTTTGCGATATATTTTTTAATTTATTTTCCAATATACTGTCTTTGAATTTTCATTTTCCAATTAAATTTATTCATTTATTTTTTTACATACCCCTTGACTATCTTAAATTGATTCTATTACTTGCAAATCCATATATTCATAAATGTAAATTTTAAATAATCTTTTTTTAATTTTTGAAAATTAAAGTCAAACAACACATTAATTTAATCCTATATTCTAAAAGCCATCAAAACATTAAATTCATGTAACATTTTCACAGTATGAAATGAATATTGTTGTCTGTACTAAACTGTATGTTAATTTAACCGTTTGTAAATAAAATGTTTTTTAAAAAAACACACATTAAAGACCTCACATTAACGCCACACACTTAATTTAACACAAGTGATCTCATAAGTTAATATGATCCTGGTAAACAGAGGAAGATAAGGTTGTCTACCACAGTCACAGGTCTAGATAACAGCAAGATAACGTTATAACACTAAAAAGCAGGATGTGGAAAAGGATACCAGCACCAAGGCTTCATCTGCTTTTTCTTCTTTCTTCCCATGATTCCTGTAAATTCACTCCCTGCTAATCCAGTGAAATAAAAATAACGTCAGCTAACATACCAGAGCGGAAATGAAGCGATTGAAGATGGCGTCGGTCAGGTTTCCAACGGTCGTGTCCAGAAGGGAACCCAAGAGTTGCAAAAACTCTCGCGAGATTTGTACTTCTTGGTTCTCCGTCGCGCACCGTTCACAAACAAATTATATTTCCTAATGTAACAATACTGCGGTTAAGATCTGGTTTGGTTTAGGGACCCGTGGGTCACGGAAAGATCGTAATTTGGGTTAAAATAGTTACTCTCGCGAGATCTTCCGCGGGTCTGGGGTTCCTTTCTAAACACGACCGTATTCAGCGCCCCGAAAAAGTCTGTGTTCTCAGGCGCCCTCTGGTGGTCCAAGACTATTTTTTATTTATTTTTATTTGTCGTTTACATTTCTACCCATGTTACTTTTATGCAAAATAACCAAACACTGCACAAGAGACTGAAAAGGTAGCACACAGCTTGGAGCCAGTTCTAGGAACCAATCACTTTTTTTCCCCATGCACCTAGGTACAAGTAAAATTCAATCAATATACTATAAAATAAATATCTGAAATATAAAAGATTATCTTTATGAGTGTGTGTAACATGTTATCTGATATCTAAGTATATGTGTTTAATAGGTCTTTACATATTTAGATGTTTCATAGGCTATGTTATGCTGTTAGAAAATATGTAATATGCTGCTGTGGAAGTAAAGCTTTAACTGAGGAGGGAAAAATGCATATGGTATTGCATGGTATAAATAACATTTTTATGTTCTTTTTATAATGATTAATTGATTGATTGATTGATTGCTAATGTTACCAATGATCAATTAAGGAAAGTGCTTACAATTTGCAACCATAGAGGAGGATGAACTGATTTTCTTCAGCATAATGTTCTGAAATTGCATAATCCATGTTGCCTGTAGCAGCCCATGATGGAAGTCTTTATTATAGGGCTGTGTGGTAACCAACATCTCTGATCAGATGGACCAGGAAGTGAAAATGAAATAATGAAATTATCAGGAGGAATGATCTCTAAGCTTGAAATACTAGATGGATGGAGTGAAGCCAGTTAAGTCACACAGAGCATCAACCGAGTCATCCATCACAGTGAAAATCAAACAAGGACCAAAAGGACCAGATCAACTTCTTTATGTTAACAAGAAACAAAATTATGCTGAAAAACATTCAGGACATCAATCAAACAAAAAAAACATAAATGCATCCATAAAATAAATGTCCAGTAAACAGGATTCAGGAAGATAATTTCTAATTTTTTTAAATGATTTGTTGAGCAGATTAAATGAATAATTTTAGAGTGCACGCTATTAAGTTTATTATTGACAAACCATTTGTTATAATAGGTCCAAATCAAATCAACGTTATAGTAATAGCAGCAGTAGTAGTGGTAGTAGTAGTAATAACACTAATAATAATCATAATAGGGCCTTCATGTTTACCTCCAGTGATGACTGTCCCGGAAACAGACACAACAGGTTAATATCATAGTCGGACACTATTGAGAACGGACACCCAGGTCTTGCGCATGCGCTCAAGGCAGATAAACGAGAACAGGGATACAGTGCTGCAGCTGTTGCAAAGGCGTCTTTACAATTATAATACGAGCCAGAGATCACAACGTCAATAATACACACATACAACACTACAATCAACCTAGTACAGCCAAACAATAGAAAAACGCCTCTGTTATCTGTCAGTTTAACCGGCTGCCAGCTCGCTCCGTGCAGCAGTGGGATCATGTTTACTTCCCAAACCTCGTCCTTCCAAGATTCAATTGACGTGGAAGAGAGAGATGACTTTGACAGCGAAGAAATAGCTGGATACAGCCAGAAGATTCAGCTGAACTGCTACTACACCATCTATCTTTATCAGGGCACAAGGTAATGGTCGATATTACTTTACTCCCGGGTTCTGTTTAAAACAGCTGTTGGTGCCCTAAGATGACAGCTTTGGTACAACTGTATATCTTTCATATAAATAATAGAAATGTGCAGTGCATTTATGATGTAATGTTATTATTATGGGATCATAAGGGCTATTTTATATGGGGATTTTAATATTTTTTGTAATTGTTTTTTTTTTTTTTATGTTGGTTTATATATTATTGCTGACAGTTGCTATCTTTATCCCACAGGACATCACAAAATTATGATACTTTTTTCCCCCCCAAGTACAACCAGGTCCCTGGTGTGTGTAATGAGTATGTCTTTTTTCACTGTTTTAATTACTACGTGATCTATGACTCTTACCCCTAAAGCACCCTTTAGTGTTTGTAGTTCATTGTTCCTGAATCTGCTGACAGTGACTCTCATGCAGATAAAACCAGATTTATACATTAAAAACTAACCAGGTGATGAGTGAACTGTCGATTGTCTTAGATCTGAGGCTTCTGGGGAAAATGTGGCATGGAACCAGAGACGAGCTGACTCCACAACCAGTCAGGATGACTTTAGGTAACAAAGGAGCCATCCACCTACCTTCACCTTGCTTTCAGTGGTCGTTTCTCTTTGGCTTTCACTCCTGTGCATTGGTGTATCCACGGGCTGTCACTGGAAATCCAATCAACATGGAATCAATGCTGTTTTCATTCGTGATTTTGTTCTGATTGGTCATCGCTGTGCTGCTGAGTTACATGGCCTTTAGGTCTCTCCCAATTGGATTGGGTCCCCACTTCCATGTGTCAAATGGAGTTGGCAAAAAGTGACTGAAATTCCTTTGAATGTCTGGATACAGTGTTAAAGTTAAATGGCAAAATACATTCTGTCTGTGACTATTTGTTTCTTGTTACCCAGGGAGGGGGGCAGCATAGTTGCAGCTATGTGACTCAGTTGTGTGTTGTGTTGGTTGTGGCTAATGGTCATCAGCTTTCTCCATTTGTTCTCCATTGACTTGAGTGGCTCCAACATCCCTCACTGCCTCCACTGGCTGCTTGTGTCCATACTGACTTTCTGCCCTCCCCACAGCCTGACGTTAATCGACAGCAGCCTGCCATCGGAGGCGGAACCTGAGCTGCGGACATACATTTCAAGGAGGCTGAGCAAAGGAGCCCTGCTGGGAGGCATGGGCAACATTGCCACTGTGGAGCTCAGGTAAAAATTTTACATATTCCCTCACAACATTACAAACAAATCTGATTGATTTTACATTTTCTCAGTTTTAAGTTCTTAATTTCTCACAAAGAACTTAAAGTTTCATCTGCTCCTGTTGGAGCTATTTTGATCCAGTATCGGCTCAAAGACAACATGTGCAACTGATCCCAGTGAATTTATTCAATTTTGAGTGCAGTTTTCTTTACACTATAAAAAAAAGGGTCTCAGGAGAGTTTCAGTCTGCTAATATGCTGATCGCGTTTCTTTAAAAACTTAATTTAATGACTTGATTGAACTCATGTTTATGGGTTCTAAAGTGTTCTGCAGATAAATACAAGACAATTTGTTTTAACTTGAATAAATAAAATCTGTGTATTAATGTTATGTTAATGTGAAAAAATGAGCTAATTCCACTAAATTTTATATGATTATTTTACAGTGTATTTGACTTCAGTCTTCTTGAAGTGATGCAGCACTTGCTACGTTATTATAAGTGACTTCATAATGAATGTAGCCTGTTTGATTCCATCACAGTAATAAAATGAATTTAGCACAAAATGAAGGTTCAGAGGTGGACAAACAAGTAAGTTGGTTAACACAAATGTATTGATTATTTACTCTTCCCAGCATCCCTGAGCAGGCAGTTGGCTGCTACTGCTGCCTGCTGGAGCAGGAAAGGTCTCCCGAGCAACCTGATGCCGATGGAAATGGATATGTCATCTGCTTTATGGGCGGCTCTGAAAAAGGACTGAACTTATATCCTTTATGCACAGTTGTCTACTGCATAGTGTCTTCATGAAATTAAACTTAACATTAACTTTCTGCACAATCCTTAACATTACAAAATGTTCTTTCCTGCATTGTTGTATTGTTTTCCACATCGTTCCCAACTTCGCATAATGAGAAACAGGCAGTAGTTTCAATTCCTTGACCCTGTACACATTTAGATTAGAGCTTGATAAATATGTCCAAGGCCTTCATAGCAGCCTGCAAACCCCAGAGGTATGAGAATGTAATAACAGTGTAATAAGTTAGATATATCTGTCATTACATTAATAGTGCAACATTGATTTGTATGTGTGTGTGTGTGTCAGTTGCAGAACCTTGAGACAGAGGTGCGTCCCTATCTGAGCCGGTGGTACGAGGAGTCTGTGATGCACATTCATCGGGTGGTGCAGCTGGTTGGGAACAACATCAGCTTTTTGTTGCATGCTGTGAGTCATTTTTCAGCTTTAGAGTACAGTTCAAAAACAACATGCTCACCAAAAAAGCCTTGTTTTAGGCCTTGGAACTAAAATGCATTGAATATTGAGAGGAAAAGCATCCATGCACTCTGATCTGAGCTATATTCCTTTCAGAATGTATAAATCAAGAAATTATTATTGAACTACCTAAAATGACAGAAACCATCTTTGAGAAAAATGTATTTGATGTGTATTTTGATGTTTTAGTTTGGCCCATGTTCCATCTGCTAAAGTGGAGGAGGCAGGATTTATGATTATTGCAGTCAGCCACCAGGGGGTGATTGAGATGTTTTGGCTTCACTTTCAAGGAGCTCTCATGTTGTCTTTCTCTGTGTATGTCAATGGTCTGGACCTACAATGGAGCTCATTGGTGTTTGGTTTGTACTAAAACTGCTAAAACAATTACATTTGATAAATTACAAGTCATATAATACAGTTACTTGGTTTATTGTGAAAACTTTCTTTTTCCTGTGTTATGTCAAGAAATCTTTACAGTAAGTTCAGAATGCTATTGTACTGGTTTGAACCATATCAAAAGGGTCCAAGACTCAATAAATTACCCCAAAACTATCCAGATGCATAGAAAGCAACCTGCGTAAACTTAAGTGTCACTGTGTTTTTGGGAACTTGGAACTTTTCTTTATTTACCCTATGCTTTAAAATTAATCCAGGGGGTTCAAAATTGTATAGACAATCAACAGTTGAGATTTCCTAATATAGCTGTTTTTTAAATAACTCCACACTATACCAAATATATTAAAAAGGTCTGTCTGGAAAAAAAACCCAGTAAAATTGCCCCAGAACTGTATCTCTGATCGATCTCTTTAACCAAACCACACACGTTTTCTATGAGATCTCCTTTGGAGAATTAATGTAATATTTTTGCATTCACTGAGACACCCCTCTAACTGTTTGGAGCCCCCCTGGAGAGGCCTGCCTCCCACTTTGAAAACCTCTGCTGTAATCCAGCTGATTCATTTTTTAAGCCCTCAAATTCTTTGTTTGTGTAAGGCGTACATTTTCTACAGAACAATGTATTTTATTTTCTGTATGCAGGCTCTGAGTCACACACTCGTGGAGGTAGTTAATTCAGACGAGAGGACAAAGGCTGATGTGTCCAGGTGAGTTAGGTGACAGCCTCCGTAACTACACTAACGCATCTTTAAATCCTAAGACTGCTTAAAAAAGTAGCAGGTCCGTCTGCCTGTGTGTTTCCATGTAATACAGCATATAATTACCTGTTTATTAGCTGTTAAATGTCTGCTGTATTCTGTACCAGGTTCATCAAAGCAGCCAGTTTGCAGGGCCTGTCCCAACAAGACACTACCACAGCTTCTCTGTGTAAGGCTATCTCAGAGGACACGCACTCTGACCTAGTCATAGACTGCTCCACCAGCCCACCCACACTCTCTAACACTGGTAAGTCGCGCTCCATGACTTAAACTGGAGGAGGAAAGTTTGTTTAGTATCTCTGCTGTCCAAGTCTAAAAGTCTGACAAAGATGTTTTCTCCTGCAGTCAGTAATCGTTTCTGTGACGACTGGATTCAGGCATTTCTAAATGCTGCAGAGCGTTGTAATCCTTTCCTGCTCAGACAGATTCTGGAGAACTTCAAACTTAAGGTGAGATGACACATAGACACAGACAGACTAGAACAAGGTTTCTTATGCTTTTTGGTGTCTGGATCCTGTTTTCAGGACCCAAGATTTTCATGATCATGTTTTTCAGTAATCATGTGAATTTGAGTATACTTTTATAACCGCAGTTATGCAGCAGATTTGACATCCCCACCAACCCCAAGCATCTGTGGTGGTGTCGGGGTGTGTTAGTGCCTATGGCATCATGACTAATTGTCACATCTGTGAAGATCCCATTAATGCTGAAAGGTACATACAGGTTTTGGAGCAACATATGCTGTCTCTGTCAGTCTACATGCCTTTGTTACAAGCTTATGAAACAATTATATCAGCTATAAAAATCCCACTAGCCCACAAGATTGAGAAAACTTGTGGACAACAGCTCTCAGTTCCTCTTGGCAGATGCAGTGTAACTTTTTTTTTTTTGTTGCTGCCTCTTTTCTTCATCCTGATCTCTTCCCCTTTTCAACTAATTTCTTCTTCACTATTAACCATCACTCTCACTCCGCAGGCCATCCAGGACATGAACAGCCTTAAGCGTTTTGTGCGGCAGGCGGAGATGAGCCACTACGCCTTGTTTCGCTGCTGCCAGTTCTTACAAGGCTGTGGAAACGGGGATGTGTTGCTGCAGAACGCCAGGGCGGAGCACAGCGACCTGCCTGAAGCCTGCAGCATCATCACCGTCCTGGAGGAGTTCCTCAAGGAACAATCCCAGGCCCAGGCCTGATCCCGGTACAACACGTAACTCAAAGAAGTGGAGCCTGGATACTTTCTCTGTTGCTGGTAAGAGAGTCTGCTTTTCCAGCCACAAAGCAGATAACTCCCACCAGTCTAAACCTAGCACTACATCACATGTTAAACATCAGTTTGCCAGATAAAAATTTGGCATTTGGGAAATTTTGAATTGACCAACTTCTGAATGGCAAATTCAGAATTTAAATATACGTACTGTAAAAGACTGACAGCCGTCACTCTCCCTCCCCTTAACAAATGCGTCTTTTTCTTGGGCTAATAATAGTTTATTGACTCTGTAACATCACTGCTTAACAATTAAAGCTACTACAAGGAGTTTTTAGCTGGTTATGAAATGGTCTCAGTTTAATACGGTTGCCTCTATATGACCTACATAAGCAAACAAGATCATCTACAAGATGATTTGTTTTTTTCTGTGTAGTTATTCGAAATGCCAGACGCTGTGTCAGATTCTCCGTGAAATCAGATGAAACAAGCCTGTGTTTACATTTCCCCAGGCAGAATTACAGTAAGTAGTACATTTGCCAGTAAAAAGGAAGCAGGAGATTTTCATTTCAGGTGATTTTATTTTTGACGTCACATTTTGTGGAAACACTACCACTTTCGTCTACAGGGGTCAACAAGATCAACAAAATATGAGAGTTCCTTGTAGTAGCTTTAAGTTTAGTTGATCAGTGGAGAAAATTAATTGACAGGTGAATTCAAATGAAAAAAAAAATCAGTGTGCAGATCAGTTTAGATTAAGCTGTAGAGTGGCACTTTCCAATCCTTTCCTTTTGCATTTTTGTGCTGCGTGAGTGTGTAATAATACTATGAACCAAATATTATTATTAGCGTTTTGCTAACTGACAATGATCACAACACAGAACTGATCCAAACGAAAGCTTCCCCTCACTGGAGTGGACTTAACCTATTGCTCACATGATGTCCAAATATTATTTTATTGTTTTGTTTTATATTTGATTGTATTAGAAGAAACATACTGAGAATGCACAAATCACTTTTATGCATTGCTTGTTACATAGGCCTTGTTTTTGCTTACATTTAATCCCAGTACCTGCACTACCATATTATTTTTATCAAATGAATACTGCTACTGTATGTACATATGTACTGTATGTCTATGGAGTGATATTAGATGTCAGTATAGTCCTTCTCTGGGAATGCAGTATTGTAGATCTAGTGTGATTTCTGGATATCTTTTTCTGTTTACAAAAATCCTCCCAGCCGTCACCAGCTGAAGACTTGATGAGAAAAAAATCTAAATGGGCGCTTTGTGACCAGTCATTCACTACATTTACTAAGCATTAGTTTAGTTAAAAAGGTTCTGCAACATTAATACCCACAGAAAAATAAATGAAAATAAATTAAAATATAGAATAAGAGTATGTGATATATAAAAGTGCTCACAGTAAATGGTAGCATGCTTTAGCTTTATTTTCTTTTCACTGTGTATCTGTAACAAGTTTTTATATTCACTTAAACCCATAAAGGGGTTTAGAACCAAGCTCAAACCATTCCCATTCAAACCAGTCCAAAGTGTGTAATACAGCAATATTAAAGTTTATGGTGTATACTTTCAAACTGTGAAGCAGCTGACATGTAAAAGAGTCATTTTACTATTGTGAACCATAGTTTGACTGACCCACAGCACTTGATGTGTAGATATTTCTGTACAGCTTGTTCTCTATGGTTATAAATGTCTGTGTGGTTCTATCTTGTACAGAAGGAGCGGAAATAAATACCACAGCTGAACCTCGTTGTTGTGGTTGTGCATGTTTTCCAGCATACAGAACGCTCACAAAAGTGACAACTGGTATTTACACTTGAAATATCTGTAGCATAAATAGTTTGTTTAACTCAAACCTGTAAGAGAATTAAGCACAAAACTACAAATATGAGGCAGCAACAGTCCTCTGTACAAAAAAAAGAATTGTGTCCAGTGAGTCAGAGCGGGCTGCAGTCCTCAAACTGGACCTCAGAGCCTCCAGTAGAGTCCGTCCTGCGGCTGCTCCTCTGAGCTGAAAGCTTGAGACATACAGAGAACGTGTTTGCAGTTGTTGAACTCGTGCCTGTTGTACAAACCCCAGTAACAAAAAAATTGGGACTCTGTAAAACACAAATCCTTCATGGGCTATATTAGAATTAGAACTGATTTTGGTCTGCAAGTAGAAATTAGCTCATTATGCATAAATCTACAAATTCATACAACTAGATACATAGCCTCTAACAAAAAATGGCTTACTTGACCAATGCAGTCAAAACATCACAATAAAGTAATTAAATAACTAAGACAAAAAAAAAAAGGTTTAGGCTGAAGCTACAGCTATGATGCATACCCTTTTAATAGCACATCATATTTAGCAAGGTAAGACCAAACAGCAAAACAAAAAACAAGCAAACAAAGAGGCAAACAAATAAAGTACAGCACAGAAGAGAATTTTACTTTCACAACCTCAAGAGTTTGTATCCTCAGTTCCCAAATGCTTGAGAGTTATTTTAAAAGAAAAGGTGATATAACAGTAGTAAACATGCCCCTGTCCAAACTTTTGTGCAACGTGGTGTATATTTACGAAAAACAATAAAGTTAATCAGTTTAAACATTAAATATCTTGTCTTTCTACTGTTTTCAATTGCATATGGGTGGAATCATTGCATTCTGTTTTATTTACATCTTACACAATGTCCCAACTTTTTTGGAATTTGAGTTTGTATTATAAATAATATTATGTAAATTAAAACAACTGTGATTTATAAGAATAAGCGAGAAGGCCAAGACATATTGACAAGGTGATGAGTGACAATAACATGAAGCAGGATTTACCTAAAGTGTGATCAGGCGTGGTTCTCAAAAGAGAGCTCGGTACATCATAGATGCTGTCTGTGGGGTCTGAAAAACACCAACCAACAAAAATATATATTGTTTTGGTATATTTAAGTATTTAAAAGCTAGCTGCTGGAACAAAACAAACATGTAGTCTTACCCGCATGTTCATCAGCCCTCCTGTTAGAGAGAGGAAAGTCATACACGTCCTCATCCATCTCTGGTAAAGCGATGGTCTCTAAGAAGACACAACTTTGGACATTTAATCACCATAATTCTGTATTTTATGGTATAATAGATAATAAATTCAAAGTATATTTAAGATCATACGTTTTCTAATTGGTAAAACATCATAGTCGCCTTCTTGTGCCTCTTCATTGCTCAACCCACTGGACCACCGCTGACTGTTGAGACTGTCACCTGAAACAGAGTAGTTGAAAGTACTGAACATACAACTCACCTGAAGATTTAAATATAACAGCCATCATTAATAAATGGTAGCTTGATAGTTAATTAAATTTTAGTTAACAGTTACTTTACTGTTAACAAACAATATTAAGGAACTGATAATGATGATTAACAAATGATTTGTCAATCATTACATAGATAGATGGAACAGATATTTGTCACACTGTGGTTAATGGTTAATGGTTGATGGTTTCTTTCTAGTAGAAGAAAATAGTTCTGCTAGATTCTACCATAGAAAGAAAATGAAATATGCTCACATCAAGGTCTGTGGATTATCTGGAGTCACGCTCAACATTGCTGTTGGGTTTTTAAAATGTAATTTTTTAGCGTTTTGACCACCACAAGCCACAAACCACAAACCACATTTAGTTCCATTATATTTAAGAGATGGCAGGTGATGTCTCCAAAACTCTGCAAGTCACAACATAACAATCTAGATAGGTAAAAAGCACTACACAACAGAGGAGAAATATGTATTACTAATGACTATAATACATTTACATTTCCATTGCGTTGCATTGCACACATACTTATTTTAACCTAAAGAATGATCTTTTTTGAAACATGCCCAAGTAGTTTACAGTTTGAAAGCCTTCCTGGACATTGCATGATTGTTATTGCTAATGTGATTGTGGAGCACTGCATGTGCAAAAATGATCTAGATGGTTACTGCAAAAACTGATGTGTGTAATTCTGTGTGAATGGTTAATAATACTGTGAATAACATCTATAAACATTCTTTGGATGATCATTAAGTTACAATGGATTTTTATAACATTTTACCATTGCCTAATACATAAACAGTAAAACAACTATAACTTAACTAAACTAACTAAAGTTTAATTACCTTCAATTTATCATATATTAATGATGGTTATTATCAAGATAACAATTAAATTCAATATTTACCATTGTGATGCTGGTAATTATAGGCTGGTGGTATGTTTTGGTATGTGGTCTCCTCACTGTTCAGCTCCTCAGACCCATAGATGGATGATGCAATGCTCCTGATCTCGTGGTGGATGTGGCCTGAGGGGGCAGAGAGGGGCCGAACAGGCAGCGACTCCATCACGCTGTCCCTGTCCCCTGAGCAGATCGGCACGACGCTGTTCATCCTGTCCCGCTGCTCACACACTTCAAGCCTGAGGGGAGCAGAAATTGTCAGTGCAAGAAAATTCAACTGAGTAATGTCAAGCATTCTGTTCTGTATATCATGACCCATGATGTCTGCTCTATGTTAGACACAGATACAGACGGAGCCTTCTGTCTGTACTCTGTGTTCACTTCAGTACCACCAGAAGTCATGGGGGCAGTGTAGCAGCGTAGCTAATAGCGAGACACAACCACAGGACGAGACAAAATCCTTGAGTAATGTAAATGACGCTCATCGTCAATTAGTTAGTGAAAAGAATTCTCCATCTACATGTCGCAATGTATTAAATGGCTGAGCAGACCACCGCCGTCCATAATGCTGTCTCTACTTCTGCCTCTTTCTCAAGAGGTTATTATTATTATTTTAAATACATTATCACAATCTCTTCTGGCGTTGTCATGTTTGTTGTTGTCAGAAACTTTTGACTTCTCGTCTTATCTGAAAGTATTCGATGTGTCTCAGTAAAAAAAACTCTTCTCGAGCCTCTCTTATATACAGGGATGTTTTAGTCCCTATCAGATTTTCTATTTTTTACAAGTGACTTACATCGTGGGATAAATCCAGCTAAGATACGTTTTTATGCTGATGACACAGTCATATACACATTTTGTATACCCTCTTTGAATCAAGCTATAGAGCTCTTGCAGAATGCTTTTCATCCACAGCAGCTTTCAATGTTAAAACTAAAACTGGTCCTAAAAAGACCAGTCAGAACTTGGTAAAAGTGCATTTTATTGTTTATGCACCCTGAACAAGGAATGACTTGCAAAATACAATTTCCTTAGAAGCACTCCTGGCTTTGAATATCTTTAAAGGTCTTTTACAAACTGTTTTGAAGGAAACATGTTGCTGCTTTACATAACCCTTGACCAAACATGGATTATTTTACTTCTGTCATGAGGGGGGGTCGTCCTCTTACTTACTGTGTGCTCCTGGAGTCCAACACCCCAGAGGTAGAAAGATGCATGGCTTGCCATAGGTGTCCTACCCACTCCTGTCTGAGAGCTGCTGTCTCTGCTGCCTACACACGCACACATACACACACATATACAGGAAAGGTTTTGAGGCACAGTTGACCAGATCTGCCACAATCACAACCTCAAGATTGCTGATCTTTTATGAGAGCTCAACAGTCAGACCACAGTGGTGACTCACCAACAGTTTTCTCTTTCCATTGGTCATGATGATCTCAAACATGAAGCGCTTGTTGTCTGCTTTCTGGACCTCTCGCACTGACTGCACCTGAGCCGACCGATGGACAGATAAATACTTAGGTAAATCAGTCTAATGTTTATTTGTTTTTTGTTTTTTGTTTTTTTAATCTTTCTTTGTATTTTCTTACCTACCACATTTATTGATATGCACCATAACACCAGTGCAAATTCCTTGTATGTTAAAACCTACAACCCCAATTCCAAAGAAAATTGAGACACTGTGTAAAACGTAAATAATAACATATTGCAATGATATGCAAATCCTTTTCTACCTATATTTGATTGAATACAGTACAAAGGCAACATATTTCAAACTGATGAATTCACTGACTCACTCATTCTGAATTTGATGTCTGCAACATGTTTGAAATAAGTTGGAACAGGGGCATGTTTACCACTTTGTTACACCACCTTTTCTTTTAACAACACTCAGTAAAGCTTTTCGGAAATCAGGACACAAACTCTTGAGGTTTTGAAAGTGAAATTCGTTCTTATTCTTGCTTGACATACAACTGAGTCTCTGTTGTCCGATTATGTGCTTTATAATGCACCACACATTTTCACTGGGAGACAGGTCTGGACTGCAGACAGACAGGCCAGTTTAGTACCTGAACTCTTTTACTACAAAGCCACACTGCTGTAACACATGCAGAATGTGTCTTGGCATTGTCTCGCTGAAATAAGCAGGGACGTCCCTGCATCAAATTCAGAATGAGAGTATTTTTACAAAAACAATAACATTTATCAGTTTGAACATTAAGTATCTCGTTGTTGTACTGTATTAAACTTTTTTTTATAATTGGGGTTGTATCTTGCTGTGCTCGTTTAAGCTCTTCTAGATCACCATATGGGTCATGATGTTAAAATAGATCTTCATCTTAAAAACTGCCTCCAGGACACCATGAACAAGTGGTGCTTTTAATTAGTTTTAATCTATAATACACATAGTGCCTTTTGTTGATTGTATTTTCTATTAATAATCTGAATCTGTAATTTAACTAGTAGCACAAATACATTTCTTTGGGGCAAAAGGAACAATTTCTCATATACTGACTAGAAGATGCTGGATAACTTACTGTGTAAATGTAGTAATTGCCTCTCAAGTGTGACTGTGAATAGAACAAAGTCAACATAAGTTTTCAGTCAGAGATCTTTTAAAGAAAAAAAGAGACTAGCAATGTCAATTTCATCAGTTTAGTCCTGTAATCATCCTTTGATTGATTATTTTGGGCCTCAGAAATAATTGGACATCAACAACAAATTTGTGTAATTGACGTAATTCACTAGTGTTGAATTTAAAGAACTTAACACCACAGCAAATGTTTACTTACAGCGCTGCCGTTCTTCTTTGTGTAGAAGAACAAGGTTGTGTTTTGAAGTCTGAACCAATATGTCACCCACCTTATTTTCTATAGTCGGAAAATAAAATATTTTAGTACCAAAGTCACTCTTTAATAAACATATACTCATATTAAATACAAATATAGTTTGTAACTTACCATAGTATCTTTTCTTTTCTGCAGAAAACCCTCAAACAATAACTTAGTCCCATCTATAGACATGTTGGCCCTTATGCTGATTTCACACTGTGGCTGGAAGTTGTTTTCAGTCAATCTACCTGTGTATGTGGTGTAACTTCCTCCTCACACGAGCTGAGAACAGTATCGTTTATAGCCACATCATTTTCTTACTTCTCTATTCGCTGGCCTCACAAAAGTCCCACACAAACATTTGAACAGTCATTTCACACATCTACTTTTGAAATTAGCAGTTCTAGTTCTGTTTGGGATAAATATAATGCAATAATTCAAAACAGAAACAAAGCTTTTAAAGGTTGAAACTGTGTTTGAAAGCCTGAAATCTAATAAAAAGGTTTTACAAGATTGAAACTAAGATTTGAATTCTACAGTGTTTTGATGAGCTGCAATCATCTAATCAGCAATCATTTTGTTTTTGAGTTTTTCTTTTTTCACAATTACAGCACTCTTTATACAGTGTCTCTCCAACACATTTTCAGTTTCAAAATTGTCACCGTTCTCAGTTTTTTTTGTTTTTTTTCCAGGTTTGAAACCTTGTAAATGGTGACGTGAAAACTGGAGCGCAAATGTTGGGGAAAAAACTTTTGTGGATGTACTTTTGCACCCGTACTGCAGACTGTTCTATCAGAGCTGAGTTTACAACTCTCACTTTTCATAGATCTGATAGCATTAGTCTGACACTCTGAAACAGAAACAGTGCATTCCAGAACCCACAGTACCATACTACTGTATTTAGCATTGGTTCCCAACCTGGGGCCCCAATAAGGGGGGCGGCAAAAATTACTGAGGGCCCCCAAGACTTTGTCTGCTCTGAGGGTGACAAAACATGTTAACTAAAATTTATACACAAATCTGTACACAAAACTATTTAAAAAGATTATATATATAAAATATAGTTTGTTTGTTTTGTTTTATTTTTGTTTGTTTTGTCTTTTTTGTTTTCACTTGTCCTGTCGGTCAGTCCAAGTCCAAGGTGATGTCTTTAAATGTCTTGTTTTATCAGACCCAAAGACCCAAAAGAACCCAAAGATATTCAATTTAATATGATAATAACAGAAAAAAGGGCAGAAAATGTGCCATTTTTGCATGGAAAACAATTTTAACCATCATCTCTAAAATAGTTTGAAAAAAAAAAAACACGAGTTTGGAATGCCAAAAAAGATTCAGAATGTCCCTAATCCAAAGCATTTCACATAGATATGCCAATAATTACAGATGTCTATTTTGACCAGTAGCTTATCATTGTCAGTTCAAACCAGTATGCTTATGTCTGGTGTTTCGGACCCGCTAATCCTTATAGAGTGGGTGTGGCAGAGTGTCCTAAAAAGTTTGAAAAACAAAAGAAGTTAGATGCAGGAAAAGATCAGAAGTCCCAATCCAAATTGTATGCCACAGTACAGATGTCCTCTTCATCAGCAATTTGCAGATGCAAACACAGCTTTTGGTGTTCTCACACAATCTTGATGGTGTATGTGCAAGACAGTCAAGTTCAAGTCAATGTTATGAGAAGTAATAGCCAATGTATCACTGCATGCAACATGCACACTTTCGTAGGAGATGCAGTACTACAATAAAACTAAAGTTGTACTGAACGCGGAGGTGAAAAGCTGTGTGTCGATCATTTTTTAATTTGGCCAATCAGAGGCTTACAATCCAATGGATGAGGACATACTTTGTTACTGTGTAAATAACGTGACTGTAGATCAAAGTCAATCAGAAGAGTCTTAGTGAACTTAAGTTTTTACCTTGACATAGGAGCACCCTGATGGGTTGCTCTCATCTAAATGCTGCCTGGACCACTTTACTTTTTTTATTCAGCTTTGTCATAGGAGATGAGAGGTATGACATTAGCAGGCTAACGCTGCTGTAGTTTTTTGCTCTAGGACTGTTCATATGCATCTTTTTTCAGGCCATAAAGTAACCTTGCAGATTCCCAATATGTGGTCAACAGATATGTGGAAATATGGTCTGATGGTTTCGGAGCTGCTGGCTGGGTACCAGCATGTTATCTCAGCTGTTAGCAGCCAGACTCTTGAAATGATTGGCCGGTCAAGTCTGTTGTCATCCCAGGGAGAACATGATCCAACAAACGACTGGCTCTAAAGTCTCCGTAACACTGTTGATATAATTCCTTTTCTCATTTACAGTTGCACACCTGAAAAATAAATACATCAGGAGAACTGTGACAAATTTGAAAATATGTTGGAAGAAACACTAAAAAAAAAGTGCTTAAGTTGTGAAGAAGAAAAACTCGAACATAAAATAGAGTTTACAGATTCATTTTTCAGCCAGTCAAGAAATTACACAAGCCTTCAAAAATGTAGTTTCAATCTTGCAGAACCTTTTTAAAATTAGATCTCAAGCTTTCAAACTGAGTTTCAACCTTTCAAAGCTTCTTTTGTTTCAAATTATGACAAACACACACAAAGACAGTGACATCAGTGGGTGTAAATGTCATTTATTACAGATATTTAAAACCATTTTATTTTCCATTTTGCTGTTAAATTAGCTGTCATTTAACCCAATAACACGCATTAAAACAGCAGTGCCAGATCATACAACTCTTTTAATGTAAATTCTGGAAAAGAGAAGAATGAGAAGAAACACTTCCATAGTTTTAAGGTGGGAGAGGTGCGCTGAATGGCTGTTGTTAGTAACACAGTCTCTTGCTCTATGGTGCCTCTAACTTCATAAAAATATAATGAGGGACAAAGCTCTATTTGAAACCCAGAAAATTAAAAACAAAAGCAGAAAGTCATGATGATGCCATGAGGACAGCTTTGATAATACTAAATACAAAAATACATGGAAAATGTAAATCCCTCCATCTGTTTCATGCAGTGCACTCAAAACAGACAACAAAGAAAAAAGGTTAATAAATTAACACACAAAATAAACAAGTGCTTGACATCCATGAACGTTCTAGTGTTAGATGTAGCACAAACACCCTCTGTAGGTGTTGCTTCTGGCTTATGATGCTGTCTATGGGTCCAATCCTAAAGTTCTTGAGGAATACATACATAATATACTGCATATACACATCTATAAACAGATTCAAGTCCCTTTGTGGTGGTTCTGTGTATGGCTGCCTCTCTCTGGTCTCCAACCATCTAACTAATTAATACTGACCTGAGAAAAAAACAGAGGACTGGATCAGCTGAAAACATCCAGCAACTAGTAGTGTCTGACCTGGACTAGACTAGACCAACAGATCACAGGATGTCAGCATTTACAAATTGACGGATGGACAAGTGATGTTTCAAAAGTAACCTGCCCCTTTCCCCCACATAAACAAAAAGAAACTAAACCTCACTCTCTGTTTTTTGAATGCATATAAAATGTACTGTTTTGCTCATTTTTTTCTTTCGTGGGTGAAGGGGATGAGGTGGAGTTGAGGCCCAATTGGTTGGTTAGCCAGTCTGTTTTGAGTCTGTCAGGTAGGAGGGAAGGGACAGAGTCACAAAGGGACCAGGGGAAGTAGCCGTCTCATGCTGTCTGATCACCGCTGTTTGAGAAGTGCTCTGTACATGGCGAAGCCCAGCACGGCACACACTGTGGCACCGACGCTCGCTCTCAGCCAGAAGGTGGAGTTCTTCAGGTCGGCCTGAGCCATGTGCCTGCGAGAGGAAGCAGAAGATGGAGAGCAGGTGAGGGGGAAAAGCGTCTAACACGATGAGCACTGCTGTGGCACAGTTTTTTTTTTTACAGTGTTAAAACCACAGAGTTGCCAAATGACAAGACAAAGTCATGTGCCCTCTCTGGTGGAAATTCCCTGAATCAGGCCGTAAGTGACGAATATCAGCGCCCAGAGATACCAGCTTGAAACAGGAACACAGACTTTCTCTTGACATTTGGTTTAGTTTTGGTTTGGGGAACAGGAAAAAAGAATAAAAGCAGTTGGGTGAAAAGAGAAGAGGTGTTGGACTATGAGAAGGAGTTGCTCTGATTTGCATTGGGAAGCGGAAAACTAGAAAAAAAAATATGACTGGTGGGTTACTGAAATTGGGTTAACACCTGCCCCACTAAACACAGATCCAGCTGATCTGGCAAGAAACACAGTGCTGGGGAGCTATGCAGACTGCAATAAAAGCAAGCAATGAAAAATGAAGGAGACAGCAAAGTGTAAAAAAAACATAAATATACTAGCTGCAACAGCAAGTTTGGACTATAAATTAAACCATTCTAACAGCTTATCTAGGCTTAGCACTGACTGTTAAGCCTACAACACACACTAGAACCCTGAACTCTGGTAGGGTTGAAAGAGAAACCAGTCAAAAACACCTTTAGCCCTCACAGATTTCCTCTACTGGGAAAAGAAGAGATGAATAACTCAACCTCACTGCCTTTTACCTTGATGGAAGTTTGCTTAAAGCCACTACAAGGAGTTTTAACTGTCTATGAAACTGTCTAAGTTTATACTGATGACCTACTTAAGCAAGACAGAGCCATCAATGACAAGATCTGCTATTTCTATAGTTGTTCCTAATAGGTGCCACTGGGTTGGATGCTCCTTGAAATCAGATTAAACGAGCCTCTGTTTACATTTTCACAGCCAAAGTCACAGAGAACACTTTGTTAACCAGTTGGCAAGAAACAATAGGAGATTGTTGTTGAGATCATTTCATCTTTACTGCAATATTTTTTTTTAGTTATAGCAGTGGAAACACCTCTGCCTTTGTCCACAGGGGCCCTCAAAGTCAACATGGTATGAAAGTCCCTTGTAGTAGCTTTAATTTGGCACAAAGACTGGAGACAGGAGGAGTATTTGTTGGCTCTGGTGGTTGCCAGGCAAACAGTGGAGTCTCCAAGGAAGTTAGTGCTCTCTGTCAAGAAATAGTTCGACATATAATCTATTATAAAATGGCAATCACTTGTTTCTATTCATCGTTTTTTGGGGGCAGCGGATTAAACACACAACATGTAACATGTTAATTAATGAGCTTTAGAGGTAGGCAGTTAATGTAGCTTCATACTTGGAGGGGAAGTTCACCTTCAAATAAAATATACATATTTTTTCACTTACCTGTCGTGCTGTTTGTCCATTTGATTGTTTGACTTGAGTTTTGGACTAAATAGCACTACAGGTAAGAATTAAGATATGTATTTTTTAATTTAGTGGGGAACTGTCCCTCTAACAGAAATGAGACTGACATTGATCTTCTCCTAAAATTCTCCACCGCAAGACCCCAAAAGATAGTTGAACTTATCCCTCATCTACTCGCTCGTCCATCCACATGACTAAAATATAACACCATCTCTCTGTGGACCTGGTTTCTGCCGTTACCTTTCTGGGGGAATAAGTTGCTCAGCAGAGGCCTCCATAAAGATGGACCCCTCCACGTTGGAGACGGCTGAAACCTGCTGTGTAAGGCTGAGATCCTCCTCTGACAGCAGGTAGCCCCCCACAGCCTCCACCCAGCCCAGCAACCTTCTTCTCACACACACACACACACACACCCAGTCACACAGTTGCCTGGGTTGTGCTCACACATGCACACTCAGATGCGGCAGTTAGAGCTGGGAGATACTTCAATATAATATTAATTTGGGGTGCAATTAGAGACTACTTTCATTAGCAAGTAATTAACTGACAGTTACTCTGTTAATCAATTATTCATTTAATCTGTAAAATGGTTAAAAAAAAAGAAACGAAAAACGGCCATCAGAGCCCGAGGTGATGTCTTCAAGTTATCTTACTGAAAGTTAAGTATCATGTAGAGCTGAAACAATTAATCGATTATTAATCTACTCTTAAATGAATCGCCAACTATTTTGATAATCAATTAATCATTTTGAGTCATTCATCAATAAAAAAAATGTCCAAATTCTAATTTCCGCTTCTCAAATGTGAATATTTTCTGGTTTCTTTACTACTTTATGATGTAAATTGAATATCTTTGGGTTGTGGCTGCTGTTGGCTTTGTAAAACACTGATCAACATTTTTCACCATTTACTCACATTTTATTGACAAAACAGCTAACTGATTAATCGAAAAAATAACTGACAGACTAATCGATAATGAAAATAATCAGTAGTTGCAGCCCTATTATCATGGCAGATACAGGAAAACTAGAAAACATGCAAACATTAATGTTTGAGAAGCTGAAACCAGAGAATTTTGTGCATATTACTGACTTAAACAATTGATCCACTATCAAAATCTTTGCCATTTTTTTCTGCCAACTGACTAGTCAATTAGCTCAATACTGACCTTGTCATGTGATATTGGCACAATATTATAACAAGGCATAAATGTTGTCCTAGCCTTTATACATTAAAATGGTTGATCCTGGAAATGATTTATGGCTGCCTTTACTTGTTTTTGTTTTACATCATATTCTTTAATATTGGCAATAAATGATTGTGAACATCAAGATAGAATTGGTATTGTTCTCATTGGCATTTTGGTTGATGAGATTCAGTTTCTTGATCACATTAATAATGGTTCTTTTGTGAAATTTATCTAGATCAGATTAAAAATTTTGTTGAAATATCAGTACTTACACCAAAAACTCTGTAAGTTGGCAACAGACTATGAAGTGGGAATTACTGTAATATCTGATTTCATCCACATCACCCAGCTCTACCCAGCCCGAAAACATCAATCACCACCCAAACCCTTAAAGCACAAGCTCAACCATGACTGCATACACAGTTGAATGTCACCACACAGTCCAAACCAAGTCAAAGAAGCTACACACATACACACACTACATGTTGTACACACCACATGGCAGCACGACTGGAAATGTTGAGCCAGTTATGAGGTATAATCAATGTCAAAAGATGTAATTTTCTTCTTCCACTTTCTTTGGAAATATCTCTATGTACCCCAAGTTGGGATGCTGTGAAAATGAAAATAGAAACAGAATACAATGATTTGCAAAAACTTTGACCTATATTCAGTTGAATACAGTACAAAGACAAGATATTTTATCACACTGTCTTTTAACAACACTCGGTAAGCATTTGGGAACTGAGGACTCTAAACTGTTGAAGTTTTCAAAGGAAATTCCCTCTCATTCTTGATATGCGACTTCAGGTGTTTAACAGTCCAGGAGATGATGCCATGGGCACTAACTACCACGAACACTAAACATCTTGTCTTTGCTCTGTATTCAACTGAATATTACACAAACTTCCAACTTTTTTGGAATTGGGTTTGTTTCTCACTTTGTTTATAGACATTGTATGATTGATTTGTTACAAATTTAAGGGCAAACCATGTTAATTACTAAAGAATCAAAATTTTTATGGCCACTGCACTGCATTCAATTAAACGTTTCTCAAATGGGCTGCCGGTTGTTTTCTTGAAATTTCGATGACCTAAGAAGACATTTCAATATTGAACACTGTAAGATGACTTATAATTTAACCCAGTCAACCAGCCCACTTTTCTTAAAACCTGTTGGGCATTCAATGTGGTGTGTCGGCCCCTTGCACTGCCAGGTCTGGCCTCTTGGGTGTCATGCTATTAATAGTGTCAACAGCTCCCAGAGATTAAACAGGCATCAACACAAAGGGTTAGTACTGGATGAAACACTATGTAGCTCTGCCTGGGTCCATGAACGCCCAGCCAGAAGCCCTGCACTGTATGCCACTGCTGTGCCAAAATACAAAACACTTATTTGCCAAATTCAGCAAACACACAACAAAATCTGCCAAATCCAACACCATGAACAGCCATTCAAACCCTGCATTGTGGTTCAATAAACCTTCCCCATCTTATTCAAAACACCAAGCTCTCTTTACTGTACAGATGGACAGATGAGAAACCTATTCCCAGCTGCCAGTAGATGGCAGTATTTTGCTGAGGCATGCCTTTAGTGAGCCCAGAGAGGGAGAGAAGAGGTGAGCCATGCAACATGACAGCAGGCAGATTAGCAGAGGGTGAAAACATGCAAGAGAAAGAGGAAGACAGGCAGCCAAAAATGTGTGTGTGTACACCTATAAAGTGGAAGGAAAAACACAAAGACAGGAAATACAAGATAGGAAAAACAGGATGAAATGACAGGGTGGTTGGTACAGTACAATACAATCAATATACACATCACAGAAACACATTTTGATTTAAATATCAGCCTGTTAAAGTTATGAAGTCTCAACCCACAGGAGAAGATGAACAGCAGTTTTTAATTTTAGTATGAGGAGGGATACAATTAGGGCCCGACTGATACTGGATTTTTTAGGGTGATGCAGATATTAAGAGTAAAAATTCTGATTCTGATGTATTGGCCACTATTCTTTATACAGAATTTAATATACAGAATACAGAATATATGTATAAATGCACTTTTTTGCAATGATCTCTCAAAAGTGTTTCACACTTGAAACAGTTGAACAACGAACCTTATTGTCTAAAATGACAGAGCAGTAAAATAGTAAACTTTCACCAGTGTTTTTAATAATTATTCATGACTATAGAAATAAAAAACACAACAGAGCAAAATATATGTATAGATTAAATCTGAATTGATACAAAAACCAAATATACATAAACTGCTGACTATAAAGCTAACAAATAAAAACATGTCTTATGTTCTGTTAAATAAGTTCCACATACTGGCACACATCGGACAACATATATGCCGATGCCGATATTGCTGTGTCTATTGGTTTAACCAATATATCCGTCGGGCACTAGATAAAATAAAACAGACAAAAATGTGTTTTTCAAAATGAAGTGTCTCCTGTAAGTGTAGACTTCAGAGGTAAGAAAAGAAATGGAGACGAAGCGAGACTGAAAACATCATAGATAATCAATTAAACTCTTTGATAATTTGTGGTGAGGTTGGTGCTGCAGAGAAATTAATAGAGAGAAGAATTTTAATACTTCTATGTGATGAAAAGAGAATATCACATAGCAAACATGCAAACATGCAGATTTCAATGAGGTTTTCAGTTTGAAGCACAAGCCAAGGAGAATGGTTGTGTTTCTCTCATTATCTGTGCAAATTATATGCTTGGTAGTCAAGATTTACAGTTTGCATATCCACTGCAGGACAAGAGGGAGCAAACACAACTCATCATTAAATAGCAACATGGTTAAGGTATATTATAGTTATTTATAGCATTATAATATCATATGAAACAAGTTTTACAAATATACAAGTATAAATATGCCCACGACCATCCAAAATACAAACAATTGTATCTACGACTCTGAATGAAATAAAATCATTTCAATTCACAACTTCTGTATCTACTTTCATAACATGTTTGTGTTAAGCATACAGGAGTCAGTATTATGAGTAAAGTCTGCACTGCACAGACAAATAACATCATGCATTTTTCACACGGTTTCAGACACACCGTCACCTGCCTGGCTAGCAGCCTGTGTGTTAGCTGGCACAGAGTGGTCACACTTCGCTGTGTCAAACTGTACAGAGAGCAGGTGGGCTGGCTGGAGCTGGAGCAGAGACCAAGACACTGACATGACTAATGGGTTTTGGGTATACCACAAAAGTAGTGAATAAAATCTAAAATTACTCTTGATTGGGGTGAAAAGTAACATGTGGCCATATTCACAAGTGTCTTATCTCATTACTTGGAGTCTTTGAAATGGCCTACCTGTGAACTTTACAACCAAAGATTGCTCTTTGTCAACAAGCATCACCTTGTGGAGGAACAGCTGAACAATTCAGTGAATCCCAACAGATGATATCTATGCAGCAACAAAGCAGCAAGTAAAAAAAAATCCCTGAAAGCAATCACCAAAGTAACTAGGCCTAAGTATTTTTTTTATAATTTAAGCTCACAAATGGCAGACTACACCGTTTATTTCCACATATTTTGACACAAGGTACCACTATCATCTCATTTAATCAAGTTACACTCCCTTTTCCCTGCAGTGGATATGCAGTGTAAACCTGACCACTGGCGAGCACTAAAGGAAAGCAGAGGAGCTATCACCATCACCAGTGTTAGAGAGCTTGGGTGAAAAAGGAGCCTCTCTGTGACCCATCCTGGAGGTCCAACCCGAGGATGGGAGATACAGAGAGGAGGAATGAGTCTATGTTAAAACACTAGAGCTTATTGTACGTATGAACCTGTTGAAAACGACCCTGCGGATTTGGGCCTTAATACTGCGCAGCAGCTCCGACTTGAGGAGGTTCTGACAGAGGCAATAGGTGCACCTGTTGCAGGCACACATGCAGCGGAGACGGGCGTGGCTGCGGAAAGACACACAAAAATGCGTGTATTCACCACAATACAAAGAAATCACGCACCAAACATCAAATAATGGAGGAGGAGGAGGCCACAGCCAGGAAAGAAACAACTAGGATATATCAAAGGACCTGCCATTTACCTTTCAGTCCTCAATTCAAAGTAAACAAAAGTATTCACAAGGAAACATCTATAATGAATGATGAAGTCTAAAGCTTAAAGGAGAATAAACACAAGAAGACACAAGGAGAGGAAAATCACAAAGGGAGGAAGGGAAGAAAAAAATTCTGGATGGCAAAAGCTCTCAAAATCTGTTCTGCTGGAACCTTTCTGTGACCATGTTTCAATTTTAACAGTAACTATAACCATTTTATGAACAAAAGAACAAAAAAAAAAAAAAACATGGGTCGTGTTTAGTTTCACAAAAGTATTTTAAGCTTCAGCCACTCTATCCCCAGCGCTAAGAGCCATGGTAACAATCAGTGACAATAATGACAAAAAATCTCTGTTTTGCAAACACGTTGTGGAGCCAGAAATGTGAAAGGCTACAGTTTTCACGATAGCAGTAAACTGTTGAAAAATACAGTAGGGATGCACAATAACTTTCAGGGCCGATAAATTATTGGCTGATATTGGCCCATCCAACTATATCCGTATTTGCGTATATTAGCTGATTAACACCGGCCATACCGGGGATCAGCAACTTGCAGCCCTCTCCAGTGGCTCCCTGTGGCTTGGACAAAAAATTATATTCTTTTTAAAAACATTTTAATTTTCATTTATCATTGTTGTAGACCCGATTCTTACATTCTTCAATTGTAAAAATGTATAGCCTACACACTGACTAAAAAAAAATGTTTTAATATTTCATCAACTAAAATGTGCATCATAGCCTATGTCTGTGGGTCGGCTATGGCTGCTCGCTCAGCCATAAATATTTGAAAAAAGGCTTCATCATCTTAGGTCAGTCAAGTGGGTCCAAAACTGGTGGGTGGGCCCCCAAACTGGAAGAAGTTTGGGAATCACTGGGTTTGTCCAACCTGGTGATTGTGATGCTAAATGTGTAAATCCTTTTCTATATAAAGTGAGGCTTAGCTCAGTTTACACCTTGAAAAACCACTTAACATTTTAAAAGTACCAAGAAAATAGAAAGCCTGGATCATAATTCACTGTTTGAGCCATCTCAGGAAAAGATTAAATCGAAAGCAACTAGACTTGTTTAAAGTCTTATATTATAAGACTTTTAACAAGTCAGTTGCTTTTGATTTAATCTTTTCCTGAGATTACAATGACCTGGACGAATGAGAACATTCACGGACACTGTTTGAGCCAGAATTCATCCTCAATCAGTAGATTGATTTACTCTTTGTTAAGTCTGCGTTGAATCAAAGTCTCACTACTCACGCTCTTTAAATTCAGACAATAGGATTTCTGGCCTGCTAAAATGAGATTTAGTCGGCCCGTCCCATTGAGTGCTAATTAATCTACTCTGAAATCTAATCTGATCAGAAAGCTTTGAGCAGTTAAGACACCTTATAATGTCAAAGGATTGACCTCAAAGAATTTCAGGCAGGGACTTGCATGACTGCACACACAAACACACATAAACACATCCACCCACATACACACACAGCTTATAGGGGAGCAAAAGAGACCCAGAATGTGCATTTAATTATTCAGGTCCTCATCGACTGAATGGAGTCTAAAGTTTACATGTTACACAGCATATAGATGGTGGCTTTCATTAATTTTCCAATGCTGTAACCTTTGAATACTGAGTGCAAAATGTCGCCATCTGATACATCCAGGAGAGAGGTAAAAGTGGATACACACAGGAAAAGATGGTGGATACTGTGTTAGGACGCACAGAGGTGTAAAGGGTTTACTAGATGAGGCCTCAAAGAGATTTAATACTCACGGATACATGGCCATGGTGGTGAGTCTAGTGTAGATGTCTTTGTTGGGTGCTTCGGTCGTGTTGCACGTGAATGGCTGGGGTGGGTGGAGCTTGTGCTTGCGGCAGAACTCCTGCGGTGAGAGGCTGTAGTGCTGCCGTACTTCGTGCAGGTCCGTCTTGGCGGCAATCACCACGCATGGTGTCTTGCTGTCGATGAAGTATTGCTGCCAAACACAACCATTCAATATCAGAAGTAAGGCACGTGTCACAAGAAGAAGGTGTCAAACAGCAAAAATTTACAAAATTACAAAATTTTGAACAAATTAGGCCATCTCTTGCAGTTAGAACTGCCTGGATGTTCTAACATGGCAAGTTTTTTTTCTCATATCGAATTTTGTTTTACTAACTGGTCACTCACAAAATGTAATGACACTTGCATTGACACACTAAGGGAACAACTTTCCAATGGGCTGGCCCAACCTTCTCTAAGGGATGGACTGTGAGGTGCAACATAGGTGCACCACATTTGCACAAACTGTGCTGTCAGTAAAAGGCAGTCAATACTGGAGTGGGCCACCTCCTGCAACAAGGGAGTGTCTTACATATCCCACTTTGAAGACCCATCTTAGACATTGGCTTAAAGTAAACCAAAACTGTGATCACTTGTAACTTAACATGTTGCACATTGTATTTTGTCTTTGTTACTGTTTTGTACACTGTTTTTTGTTACCCGCCTAGATATACGGATGAAAATTAGCATGTTTGCTATAATCCAGCGTGTTTACATCTTGTATTTTTATACTGATGTTGTGCTGTCCCTATCATGTACAGGCCTCAGTGCATTTAATGAGCATTCTTCCATAATCTGAAACATACCTTGTACACTTTGGCGCAGTATTCAAAAGAGCGTGGATTGTTGACGTCATACACCAGGCAGACCACATCACAGGCTAAGTCCGTCTCTGACAGGAAGTCAAAATCTGGCATCACCTCGTGGAGCTTGTAGTGAGAAGACAAGACAGGGAGAGAGACAGTGTGCAGATGGACAGATTAACTTTCTGCAGTACTGATACTGATCCGCAGTAAATGTAATACACCCAGATTATGTAACATTAATCCAAAAAGCAGACGATGAGTGGTTCTTACCAGCAGGTACTTCTCCTGACCATAAACATAGGTCGTGCTAATGGCATAGAAGGACTTGTGGTCTTCTCTAATTCGCCTCTGTCGCTGCGGTGGATAATAAACAAGGTCAACAACAGACACCCATAGAGACTATTTACATGTTTATAACGGTGCTCCCCTTCAACACTAGCTTGTTCATCTTCAGCCCCAACTCTGTTTAACAAAGTGCTTGCATTGACAGTTTGCCGTCTTCAGTCTATTCTAAGGTGAAGGGTCACCCAGTTACAAGCCAAACTGGATTTTTAAAGCAAAGTGATAAAAGAAGCTTTTTAATGCCACATACCCACCTATAAATGTATGACAATTTCTACATAAGAATCTCATCTTCTTACACTTAAATAGAGATGTGTAGTGGGATGTAAACCCAAGTAAACTCTTTGAAATGAGGCCGAGAGTAACCCACCTATTTTCAGATCAACTTTATCAGTCAATGAGGGGAAAATGTGGGCAAACTACAGTTTATTCTGAGTTTAAAGGATTGCAGCCATTGTTTCCACTGACCTGCAGGTTCTTGCCCAGGAAAGCTTGAAGGAAGCCGCTCTTCCCGCTACCTCGGGCCCCGAGGACGTTGCAGCGGAAGACGCTACGCTGGGTCTGTTTCTTCTGCAGATCAATGCGCTTGTTACGTGTCACTGAAAGAATATGGAACATGCATCTTTTTTAGGGATATAATAATATATCATGTGACTTATGTGACAATATCTACTGTGATTTTACATGGCTGATTATTTTATTCTTATTTTAATTTACAAATTTACAAAAGGGCTGCAAATGACAGCTGCATCATTTTTGTTTTGCAGTTACATATACATAATTCATACATTCATTGCCAAAGACAATTCATGCCAATTTCTTGGCACATGTTTAGGTCATGTCTGGCCGCTCAAATTTTATTTCATTAAAGAAGGACGGCAGACGCACTTAACTTAAAAGGAAAAAACTAACTTTATATGAACAAAAATGCTGTACACATAATTTATTAATCTGCATTACGTTCTCTTACCTGTAATGGCAGCAGCTTGGGACTCCTGTTCATAAATGATAGAGTAGCCCAAGTAACCTAAGTACTCCAAACTACGCTGTACATCTAGATATGTTGTTAACCTGCCACAGAAAAGACATAAATCATGATGAGTCTGAGGCATGAGAAATTTTTAAGAGCATGATTTTGGAAAATGATCTGTGTACATTGCAGTCATGTATGTCCTTCAGTAGTGTGAATGTATTCAGGTTGTTTAAAACTAAAGCGGGCGTCTACGTGGTGTGCGTGCGTGTATATTAATAGATATGTTCCACACTCACGTCCACTGGGAGAGGTATCCCTGGTATGTGATCCATCCTTGGTCGTTAGTGCATACCGTGTTGTTGACATCTGGACCCCAGGGCATGTAGGGAAACACTTTGAACAAGTCCTTCACCTCGTCTGGTGAGAGTGCACAGTCTCTGTCCTGGATCGTGGCAAGTGCAAAGACATTGACACAAACATTTGGACATAAAAAAAACATGGCTAACAGGTAAAATGCATAAAAATTGGCACAGAACGTAATTGAACCAAAAGTGGTCAACTGAATAGATAAGTAAAATCAACATTTCTAAGCACGCACTTTGTCATGTTTGTCAAAGACACTCTGCAGGAAGAGGTACGCGTTGTGGTTAAGCTCTGTGGTGCAGTCTGGGGGGATCTTTATCCTGTGATACAGGGACAGACAGAAACAATAAACAAAAATTAACGGAGCCTCACTGAGTCACAAATTCTGCTGCTTTGAAAAGTGAATAAACAATCTGCTTCAATCACTTCAAGTCACAGAGATCACCATTCCCACTTCAGTAGTACTTTCAGCTGTTATCATGGGGTCATTTCAATGGAAGAACAAGAATCAATACAGCTATTAATGATAACATAAAGACTTTGGGGTGTGGACAAACAAGTAATATGAATACATCTGCTTGGGCTGTGGGAAATTAACCAGGTAGATTTTATTTTATACTACTTTCTAACATTTTACAGACTAAATAGTTAAGCATTATTTGTTAATCAACAAATAAAATAGCAAATAATTTGATTAGAAAACATGCTGGTAACATACTTTGCATAAGTTCTACCTTTACTCAGCATGAAACAAAAAAACAAAACATTGCATTAAAGTGTCCAAACTGGGACACTTTCATATACCCAACGATGATTAATAGACAAAAAAAACACCAAAAAAATATGCTGATTTAGCAACATAAAACTTTTTCTCAGATATCTCCCTCTTTCCTGTCTCCACCGTACCTTCAAAAGAAAAAGAACATCATTCTACCAAAAAACAGAGTCTGCACTCACAAGGGGAACAGGTATTCCTGTGTAAGCTCCAGGTCATCATCATAACCAAACCTCCTTAGCACCGTCCAAGTGGTCTCGTGTCGACCTCGCTGTATAAAGAGGGTGTGCAGGAACAGGAAGCCTGCAAACAAGAACCAATGATGGGAGAATGGATGGGATCAGCAGCCAGTAATTATTACCAAAAGGGTACTAAAAAGAAAAGCTTAAAAGAGGGATCGTTTAGGGGATTATAAGGAAGAAGGAAGAGGAGGAATATGAAAATAAGAAAACAGGCGAGTGTCTGACCTTTGAGTGTGAGTCCATTGTCCTTGACTCCATCCGTCATGTTCCTTCTGACCACATTCTTTACATCCTCTAAGGCCTGAGGCGCCAGTGGTGTATTAAAACATGTTCTCTGTTGACACAGACAGCAAGCGATACGTTGATGAGAGCTTAGTAAGTTTCTTTCAGGAGTTTAAACCGGTGCAGCTGTTTCATATTCTACAACACATCTTAAAGCTACAGTTGGTAACAATTATTCAGTCATATTTGCTGGAACTGTCACTATATTCTGATAGTCGGACATTAAATGGGTAATTTAGGACAAAATCCAACTCCTCTGGCTCCACCTACAGCCTGTAATCGTATTTGCCGAAATCCACCGCGACCGAAGATTCTCCACCAGTCAGGTAGAGGGAGCAGGAGGAGCAGCCAATCGCCGCTCCTACACGTCGTAGTAAACTGACAAAGTGAAAGTAAAGTCCGCGACTTGGTCGGACATTTCAAGATGATACACACCGTCAGCTCCCTCTTTCACCTCTGTCAACCCCCCTCCTTCCCTCCACACACGCAGACACACACAAGAAGAGTGTGTTTCATGGTGAGAGAGATGTGAGATCGTTTTGGAGTCTCCGGTTGCTATGGAAACGGTACGTCGTCTGTGGGTGCGTTTATGGCTACTTTGTGTGCATGCGCCTGCACGTGTGTGTGTCTGTGTGTGCCAGTGTGTGCCTGTGTGTGTCTGTGTGTGTGTGGGGTTCTTGGCAGAGGTTCATAAAGAGACCTGATGGAGTATTGTCTTGAAATTTCCGACCAAGTCGCGGAGTTTACTTTCACTTTCATCAACTTACCGACTGGAGCTTTAATGAGGCCAAACACCAATCAGGTTCTCCAGGTTGTGCTACTGGTGAAATAACATTGACAGTGATATGATCAAGTGGAAAACATACCTGGAAGAAGTTGAGCTCGTTGTCATTAAGGATGCCGTCATTGTCCAGGTCAGACACTTTAAAGATTCTAGTTAGAGCCTTAATGCAAGAGGACTTCAACTGTAATACAGAGATTAGTAATAATTTAGGTGGTTAAATGAACTTTGGTAATGCAGAAAGATTTCAATCAACAGTAATCATTGTGGCAGCTAACTTTAGCCAACTTTTTCTCTCCTGATACATTTCTGCTATATGCATGTGACGCCCCCTTTTTGGGTGAAAACAACCACTCTGATTTGACTTGTGGTCAATTCACATTCTTGGTTCTTTGACAGTTTAAAAGCATTAAATAAGAAAAGTGTGTTGTTTTTTTTAGTTATTAGAAAGACCCAAATCCGATGGCCTGTCTGGATAAACAATTATGTTATGTCTTTTGCTGATCTATGACCAGCATTGTTGCATAGAAAAAAAAAAAAAAGAAAGAAAAAGGGGTCCTTTCAGTCTGCCTACAACAAAGTAGATGGACCTGACATACATGCCTTATTAAATCTTCAGACATCTGTCACTTTTTAAAACACTTTATTTTGCTGTTTTGGTACTGCTGAACCAAAACCCTATTCTAAAAAGCAGGTGTTTTATGGGACGCCATTTTTTCACAGTAAAAACTTAAGTTACACCATCACTAAAACTCTTTTCTGATTCACTTTGATATAAAGACACAATCGCACACTTGTCATTTACTCAGCAACATCATTAAGTAACTACTGATGAAGTGTTTGCCACACACACATTTTTTCACCCAAAGGGGGGCGTGGTTTTGGGATGTGACGTATGGTTGCTAACAGGAAAAGTACAGGATTAACTGATAACATTAATGATGGCTCTGTTCTATTTAACTGTCGCAGTAAGCAAAGCAGCTGAGTCAGTGTGCAAAATGCCAGAGCCCTGAAATCGAACACACCAAAATGGAATGCAGCAACCATTGACATTATTGGTTACACCTGTGCTCGTCTTCCTGACATATAGACCTCACCTCCTTCTCCTCTGGACAGTACAGTGGTCCTGTTGGGTGGAGAACAGCCTTCTGGGCATAGTAGAAGAGCTCAGAGATGTTCTTCAGGTTTTTGGCAGAGCACTGAGAAAAAAAAAAGAAGGTACGTGTGTGTGTGTGAGTGACTGCCCGAGCAAGGGAACACTGGAGGCCATCATGTCACCGTTACTTCAACAGCTTCCCAAAATAGTAAGTGTAAAAGTGTTAGACAGTCAATGATCAAGGAACAGAGCAGAAAGTAACTAAGTTAATTTACTCAAGTGCAGTACTTAAGTATAATTCTGAGTTACTGGTACTTTACTTGAGTATTTTAATTTCATGCTACTTTACACTTCTACTCCACTATAATTCAGAGGGCTTATATATCCATTACATGCATACTTTTACTTAAGTAAGATTCTGAGTGCAGGGTTTTCATTTGTAACAGAGTATTTTTAAATTGTGCTACTGATACTTTTATTTACAACCCCGATTCCAAAAAAGTTGGGACGCTGTGTAACATAAAAAAACGATGCAATGTTTGCAAATACTTTTCAACCTATTCACAGGGCTTGAAGCAGGAAAAAATCCTGTGCCTGAAAATTTTTTATGCATGGGCCGGAGGGGGTGCCTGGGCTCCACTAGGTGGGTCCGGTGGAAGAAAATTTTGAACATTTGCAATCTAAATGAATTAATCTGGTGCACTTTGAGAGTATCAATCACGTATCACATCAAGAAGTTGGAATGACAATTTCAAGGTTTTTAATAATGAAATATGAGCAGTTCACCAAAAAATAAAATAAAAAAAATGATCAGTTACTATAAAATTGTAGTTGATTTGCAGCATTTTTAAAAATGATTTGCTCCAGAACTGAAAAACTAACATTCTTGCATTGCCTCCAATTGTTAAAAGGATAGTTCAACATTTTGGCAAATTCGCCCATGGCAATGGGTGAATTTGCCAAAATGTTGAACTATCCTTTTAACATGAGATCAAAATTCAAAATGCTGTCAAAAATTCTGTTTTTGAGATAGAAATCCAAAATCCATGACTCCAACATTTTGTCAAAGTGTCAAGGAGCCGGCCATTGTGAACGAGAGATCGTGTTCAGCTATAAACGCAGTCATACGAATTTTCTGTTCACACACACGGTTAGTCATAGATGTTGCTGTGGTACCTGTAGCCGTCGCTCCTGGTAAGGAGGCTGGTATGGAGATGTGTTAATGCCCACTGCATGGGTAACTTGTGTGTACATATGTGAAGGCCCCATCGATGCTGAAAGATACAGGTTTTGGAGCAACATATGCTGCCACCCTCACGTGTCTTGTTCAGGGATGTTCTCATTTGTTTTAGCAAGAAAACACCAACCCTAACTGCATTAACAGTGAGAAGTGTGTGAATTCATGGAGATTTGTGCTGGTTAATCAATTAATTTAAGTGTTTGGTGAGCTCCACCAGTGCACAGGCACAGCTGTTCCACCTGTGCAAGACACACAGCTGTTGAGTATGTTTTACGAAAGCAAACTGGGCCCACACATTTTTTAAATATATTCCCATATGTTCGAAATAATGGTTTGTTTGTTTTTTTGGAACGTGTTGCAGGCGTCAAATTCAAAATAAGTGCATATTTACAAAAAACATTATTTTAGGCTTTTATTATTATTTTAGAATTTTATTATTAATATGTATCATTATATAACCACTATTATTTACATTTTACATATACATATCTTAACTTTTTTGGAATCAGGGTTGTAAATAAAAGATCTTAATAATACTTCTGTCGATACCCCTTAGTTCAATAAAACTGAAATGTAAGTGATTTAGAGAAGCAGGACGGACAACCAACCCTGGGCCTGGTGGAACACCCAGTCAGCAGTAAACATTGGTTCACGTGTCCTTCATGAGTTCACCTCTCATCAGCTGTGTGAATGAACTCCAACTGTATCCACTCTGTATGTGTCTTCTCTCACGTCCTCCTCATCTCCTTATTTTAACCTTGTAACTAATCCACCCGCGGAAGGCATGACCGAGCCGCCTCATATGACAGAGGGAAATTTGAATTTAACAGTAATGCAGACAGAGGCCAGCTTCCTCAGAGCCTCTCAACACCCTCACAGTCCATCAGTCAGCAGGCCTTGGCCTTGGAGCGCGGGGTTCAGTAATATAAACCTGTTAATGACTCAGTCAGAGTGTAAGTGGAGTCAGGAGCTGGACTGCAGCCAAAGAGCAGCTGGGGCCTCATCTGTCCTGCAGACAGCCAGCCTCACTCTGAAGAGTCCCAGCTAGTATTGGATTTCATACATCATTTGCCAATTCATTGCACTCAAGTGCTTTATCAAAGTTTACTTCCACATTTGCCTCAATGGATCCAAATGGATTATGTGTGCATGGAAGTATGTGTGTGTATTGATCTCTTACCTCTACACAGGTCTCAATATCCTGGTATTGATTCATGATTGGCAGGATGGTCTCCATGCTGCTGTGTTCCACCAGGTCCGACTTGTTCCCCACAAGGATTAATGGTACCCTGCAATAAAACCTTTCATTACTACATCCTCACAGAGCTGCAACAATTACCACAGTACTGGAGGAAAGCCTGCTAAAAGCAGCTTAATGTCTGTGTCTGTGTTGAATGTGGTCACCGTCACACATTGCTCCAGTCAAGTGGTTACATACCAGGTTATTTTGATAAAGCCTACATTCCTCCTTATTTTGATTTTCTACATCAAAATACTGACAAACTGCACTGGTTGTATGAGCTGTAATCTGTCCCACTTTAATGATAACAACATCCAGGGCCAGGCCATCGGGACATTCTTGCTGGGTGAGAGGGGCTGCTAGAGGCGGGAGGCAATGACAAATTTTGTCTCACCAACTGTAACAGATTACAATTACTTTAATTACATGTAACTAGCTACTTCTCAACACTGCTGGTAGGTAAGCCTGTTTTAGTCTAGCAGTTGTTGATGAAATGTGGCCCCTACTAGCTGGTTAAGAGGAGTGAGGAGTCAGCGGTCAGTATAGGTTACATATGGGGTTTTCAAGATTTTTCAAAAACTGTGAATAACTGCAGCAACAACAGATCTTTGGGCATACAATGTACATGTACACATGCTGGGTCCAGTAGTCTGTGGAATTAGCTGCAGACAAGTTCCTGCCCCATTGGTCACGCACCCCTACGACCCATCACATGGTCATTAACACTAGAACCGCCAAGCGGGTCATTTTGACCCTCCTGGCATTTTCAAATGCACATAACTGTAGTAAAATAAATTTCCTACATCTGTCAGCTCATGACTTTTCCTAATATTGATTTATTAATCCTGTAGTGAATTATGAGGGGTGTGGGATTAAAGAAAAAAAAAAAAAAGACCATTTATACCTAGAACCGCTGAGGGGGGTCATTTTTACCCCCATAGAAACAGCTGCACAGGCTGCGCTCTACATTCGCGCCATGCCAGGTTGCTTAGCAACGCCCATTGTTTACTCAAGACGTTTCATTCATTATGAGACTGCACAGCAACCTATGCTTGCTATAAGCTATACCTAGCTTACTAAAAGACAAGAAAACAAGAAACAGGCCATATAAAAAGAAGTGCAAGTGTCAGAGACTCTGACAGCTTCAGGACCTCAGTGAGGAGGGAGAATCTGATGAGGGAGAAATATCGCTGTGACTGATCCGTCATTTTCACCCGATCAATCGTCTTCATCTGAGGAGGAGAGCCTTCACCCACTAAAAAGAAAAAGCCATTGACAGGTAGGATCCTGCCTACAGCATAAACTAAATATCACAATATTATGTAGCTTATAATTACTATCAATCGAGCGACCAGCCGCCCTGCGCGTATCACCACTTCAGGACGCATCTACATCGCTGAGAAAGTCTGTGTATGTGTGCTGATTGTGAGGTGTGTGTGTGTGTGTGTGTGTGTGTGTGTGTGTGTGTGTGTGTGTGTGGCGGAGAGAGGGAGACAGGTGCGTCTTATCCTGCTGAGACTCCGATTCCGTTTAGTTTTGACTTTGTCTGCCTGCAGCTAAATAAAACCTAACTATAAATGATAAACTTTTCTCATGTCTTAATTATTATTCAAAGTTAACAACTTATATAAATGATCCCTTTTGCGATTGCAGACGCTGTTGCGCGTTAGAGCATAAAAATATGTGACGGAGCCGTCTTCATCTGAGGAGGAGGAGAGCCTTCACCCACTAAAAAGTAAAAGGCTTTGACCGGTAGGATCTCGTCTATAGCATAAACTAAATATCACAATATTATGTAGCTAATAATTACCGTCAATAGAGTGAGCAGCCCCTGTGTGTATCAGGAGAGAGAGAGAGAGCGCGAGCGAACTAGCCCTGTGTGTGGTGAAGAGAGGGAGACAGGTGCGTCTTTTTCTCTGGAGGCTCCAATTCTGTTTAGTTTTGACTTTGTCTGTCTGCAGCTAAATAAAACATAATTGTAAATGATAAACTAGGTTATTTTCTCAAGATTTATTTATTATTCAAACTTAACAACTTCTATAAATTACCTCTTTTGCTTTGAAGATGCTGTTGCTGGTTAGTGGGTAAAAATGACCCCATCTGGCGGTTCTAGGGAGTACTGGAATGTTGGCGGTTCTAGTGTTAATGATTCTATATTTAATTTAGTAAGTATTAACTTCACATTGTATATCCCTCTTTTAAATCATTCAATGAGCGTGAACCACCTCCTAGTTCACACTAATGATTTGAAAACTTGTTAGTGATCATAGCCAGAAAAAAAAGGCTGCCTGAACTGTTGACCCCACTGTTTAAAACAAATAGCAGCTGCATTTTAAAGTAATCGTGATGGATAATCCCACAGGCTTAAAACAACAACCTAGATTTCAGCTAGCATCCTACAGATATACAAACATTAAGAGGGTAAGAGTATATGAATATGCCATAAATCAACTAATCAGAACCCACAATGAAACATAATCAGTGGTGAATGAGCTAAATATACTAGTGGAACAGACCTCCAGGAACACGTAAAAGCCAGATCAGCAGCTGCACATATACACTTTTTACATGAAGGGCTTAATAAGCCTGCAGATGCAGCACCGCCAGCCTGTGACCAACAGGGAAGACAAACACATAATACACAACCACACATCTATCAAAGTGACATGAACACACCTGCTATCCTTGTCTGTCCTATCATTTATGAGGGGGATCCAGTGGCTTGTCACCTAGAGGAGTAAAGCACAACATCAAATGTTGTAGCCAAGCAGACATTCATTACAAACAAATTCATTTTCTCAGATTAGGATTCAAGTTCATGTAATTGATGAAGCGCAGGGAGAAAACATGCTCACCTTTTCAATGGACTTCTTGTTGTTGACTGAATAAACTATGCAGATAACATTTGCCTGTAAAGACAAATAGCAGTATGAGGATGGTAGTTTGTTGTTGGAAATCACCACTGTCAGTGAGGGCATGGCTCTCTTCTTACAGAGATATTGCGCAGTTAGAGCTTTCTACAGCATGATTACACTATGCTAAGACACAAAATATTATTTGCAGGTCAAAGCTACCAAAGAAGACTAGTGTTTTGTTATAAATATATGCGATTACCAATCTTTTTAAGCTGTTTTTCATCTATTTGCTTGCTTGTTTGTTTTTTTGCTTGGAATGTTATCACTGAGATAAGTATTTGAGAGGATAGTTCACCCAAAAAAATGAAAATTCGGGAAAACAGCATTGGTGAATCTCCCAAACAATTTAAGGGAATGGTGACCTGTTTTCAAACGAAAAAAACAACTGAAAAAAACAAAAAATCATAAAATGCTTCTATATTGCTTGTCTGGCAGAATTCAAATCTCCTGAAACCCCGATATGTCATTCCCTTGCGCACGCAGACACCTGTTCAGACCGTGTGCACACACATGCAAACATGTCTCCAAGCTCGTTTGGTTCATAGACGACAAAGGGCAGCAAAACCTTGCAGTTTTGAAGCTGGAGCTAGGAGATGCTTGACATCTTTGCTTGAAAAATGTCTGACTGATCAATTATCACAATGGATGGCAATTCATCTTCTCCTGATCATCTGATTGACAAAATCTTTGTAGCTCCACTGCCTTGTTTCACCATGTTAGCATTAGTGGGTTGGAAGGAAGAAAATAATGGAATTGGGGGGCAAAGAAACTATTGTTATTTCTGTCTTGTTTTGCATTGATCACAAACAAAATAGCTGTATTAAGTTTGATGCACATAAGAAATATGTGGCGTACAGACATTACAAGATCAAATGAGAGCAAGAATGACGTGAAACCAACCTTTGATATTTCTTGGTACAGCTGCTCGTCTGACTGTTCAGCTTCTAAAGGTGTCACAAAGCCACATCAGTTCAGTATGTTCCATCTTATGAAGGCTTACTTTACCAAAATGAACTTATTTCTACCAATATAGCAGCAGGAATTACCTGAGTAGTCCACAATGTGTGTGGGCACCCTCTCCGGGGTGACATCAGCTGGGATGGTGATCTCCTCAGCTCGTAGAGGAACCTGAAAGACAGAGGACAATGATCCAAACCTGTGGCAACACCCAAACCTCAATAAATATGCTTGTCTTCTATTTTTATCATGATTCTGAGCAGTCAACTAAATCTACAGTCCAACCTTAATACACAGTGTAGATCAGGATGCAAGTGTAAACAGCTAACAGATGATTTTCTACCTTATCTATCATCTGACTGGCTGTTGATACATACCTCATCAGGAAACTCTTCACTGACAAGAGACATGATCAGTGATGTCTTCCCCACCTTGGCTGTGTTGAAAAATGAGAAAAATCGTTTTTTATTATAATCTGGCATTACACGTCTCTTTTACTGACAATGGGTCATCAACACATGACCTCTGACATTTTTTTGTTGAGTGATCTGGGTAATCTGCTAAGTGACAGGGCAGAGATAAGAGCAGCTGAAGAGGGTTAAGAGCTGCCGCCAAGTGCCACAGTTCTCACACAAGCATTCAGTAAATTCCAGCACAGAGCAAAGCCACAATACAGGGTGGAGAAATATGGTCTAAAATGACACCTATGATTCATAGACTGACCAAAGAGTTGCACTGTTATTCAAGAAAGATCTCAAGGAGCAAATATTGCACATCCAAAAGTTAGCAGTGCAGGCCAGATAGCGAATTGGAGCCACTGAGTTTAGTGACTGCCTGCCTTACTGTCTGCTAGACTCCATTAAGATATTACTCATTTTAATCGTAACAAACAACCAAACATCTACTCCCTCTAAAAGATGATCAATGATTTCTTAGGATTCATAAAGACACCAACTCCTTTGGTGAACATTCAGCATTAATTTTAACTCTAATAAACACGAAACAGGCAAACAATAACAGAAATTATGGACCAGAATACAAATTTTTAAAAGGACGACACTGTGCTGTAGCGTTGTTGTCAGAAAAGCATGTATTTCAATTTAGCATGCCTCTTAAATCTCTAATGAAATATCATCATCATCTTTATGATTTATTAGTAAATGTGTTATCTTTTAAGAGGTGTAATATTTTAATAAGTATCCCTGCAGTGACATTACTGGGTTTCTTTTCTTGGGCAAATGCAAAACTCCAAATATAAAAAGGGAAATATTATTCTATAAGTGAATACTAATACTAATACTAATAACTTCATTCATATAGCACCTTTAAAAACAGTTTACAATGTGCTTTGTAAGAAAAAGCAAAAGTAAGATACTAGATCTGTAACGATTTATCGATTACTAAATCAATTGCCAGCAATTTTGATAATCAATTAATCGGTTTGAGCATTTTCTGAGGATAAAAAAAATCAAAATTCTCTGATTTCAGCTTCTTAAATGCAAATATTTTCTGGTTACTTTACTCCTCTGTGACAGTAAATTAAATATCTTTGGGTTATGAGAAAAATAAGACATTTGATGATGTCATCTTAGGCTTTGGGAAACACTGATCAATATTTTTCACCATTTTCTGACATTTTAAAATAAACAACTATTAATCGATTAATCAAGAGAATAATCACCCCATTAATCGGCTATGAAAATAATCATTAGTTGCAGCCCTACTAATAATAATAACTTTCTTTGTATAGCACCTTTGACAACAGAGTTTACAAAGTGCTTTGACAGAAAAAAGCAAAAGTAGGATACCCAGAAAGCAAATAAATATTTCTGATATAAATGCACATAATTTCCCCACATTCCCTGTCAAATTAGAAGTAGGTAAAAGGAGCACCCAAAACCAGAAATACTTTTCCAATACCAATACCAGTATCAGAAAATGCCTCAGACACGGTCTAAAGTGTCTTTATGGCTCGTATACAAGTTGACGAACTTTTCAGATACAACCTAATTTATTAGCCCTGAAACAGGAAACTGTTATTTCCCAGCAGCACCCCATAAGCCATTTTTTACCCCGGATGGTGAAGTTGTGTTCTATGGCATTCAGTCTCATTCATGTATTTGTTCATGTTTTACAATGATAGCAATCACATCACATCCAAAAAGGTTCGGGAGTATAAGCTGTTAACTAATAATATATATTTTTAATGGACTGGTATCAGATTGGTACTCCATATCGGAATTGGCATCAGAACATCTCTATCCAAAATCACAACTGCTACAGTATCACCATATCGTAAAATGACCATGATACATCATCAAAGATCAAAGGAAACATGCTAAGTTGAAATTCATCTTATTGGAGAACAAGGCTAAAGCCAGTACATTCTCCTTTGAAATTTCTATTCCGGTCTGGAACTTCTGTTTTTGTTTTGGCCACAGTGTCCGTTTCACGTTTCATTCATTTTACATGGAGCTAAAATTAGTACTGAATGTTTGCACAGTGAGTTAGTGTCTATTTCTGAGTAACAAGTTACAAATTATTAACTATCTTTTGCAAGGAGTAAACGTTTACAACCATTAGTCCAAAGTGAGCAGTATGTTAATGGAGTCTGGTACGTAGTAAATATCGCGGTCTCTGAACTCCAACTCCAGAGCGTGTATTTTAGGAGCACTGGGCTTTTGTTGTCTGGATAACAGGCTTTGCTTTACGTCGACAGACAATTGATAGTTATAAACAGCTGATCAACCTGCAGTGTAAGGCTCGTCCTCACTTGTCATTGTAAAAAGCTGGCTTGTCTTGCACTCATGTAGGTTCAGCTGCAGGGTCATATTTCATACTTCACCTTTATAAGATAGCCTAAATGTTTTAACAGCCATAACTTGCAAAGCCTTTTGTATTGGAGGACTGCTTGGTAGTACAGTCGGAACGATAAGTTGATTATTTGATTAGTCAATGAACAGAAGAGTGACATCCAATCATTTTTGATAAATCAATTGTTGAAGTCATTTATCAAGCAGAATTTCAAAATATTTGCTGTTTTCACGTTATTAAATGTTAGCATTTACTGCTATTGTCTGTTGTACACTGTTTGAATATCTTGGGGTTTTGACTGTTGGACACAACCTACAATTTGAAGATGTCTCCTTAGTCTATAATAATGTTTTAGGAACCAAACAATCAAAGAGATCATCATCAAATCATTCATAAATTGAAATTACCCTTATTTGCAGGCCTGGTTTGCAATCTCTCTCTCTCTCCCCCAGTGTCCTGACAGTCTATCTGAGTGATCCCACAAACTGAACTTAACAACACTGAAGTTGGCACGTAAAATTTTGGCTGCACCTCTCTTAGGAACAGTCAGTACCAACTCGCCTAATGTAGCAATGTAGGCCATCTTGCGTCTCCACAACTCAAATATAAATAGTACCAACAACACACATGGTTTAAAGAGAACAAACAGAGCAGGTGAAACACAGTTAAGGGAGGTTGGGATCTGCTGCCTTTTTGACTTAACTCTGCCCTCACTTCAGGTCAAAATCCTTTTATCACAAACTAGTTTCACATAATTCTGCTTAAAATACATCACATCTCTTTGACTCGTACAGCTAATACCACTAGTTGAAAGGAAATTTATCAGCAACGAGGACAGGGCAATATATAACTATAACTATATAACTATTATATTGATACTATTATAAGATTAGATATTGTCTTAGATTTTGAATATTTTGATATGACATAAGTGTTGTCTTTTCCTGGTTTGAAAGGCTACTCTTATTTGCCTTTACCCACTTAGTCATTATAGTCACATTACTGATGACTATTTATTAAAAATCTAATTTTTTAAGTCAAGATTTTGTGAAAGCACCAGAAATAGTCATTCCTACAATACTGCTGCATTATCAATATCAAGGCATCAGGTCAAATATGTTGTGATAGTTGATTTTGTCCAAATCACCCAGCCCTATCAGCAACGGTTTTGATAATCAAATGGTAACTTAGGTCTCACTTGGGAGGTTATTGCTTTTCTTTGATTAGTGTGATAGCTAGTGTGATTATTTGGGAGTTTTGGACTATCTGTTGGGCAAAACAAGCAATCTGAAGACATGAACTTAAGCTTTCTTATTACTATTTCCTGACCTTTTAACAGGACCACTGTGTGTGGATTTAGTGGCATCTAGGTGAGCGTGCTGATTGCAAAAACCTTGCCTCACCATCCCCTTCCCTTCCAAGCCTGCAGGCAACCTACGGTGGCTGTGAAACACATGAAACATGTGAAAAATGCATTTGAGCCACCACTTGGATAAATGGGTACCTTTTTATGAGGAGACTTTGATGAGTAATAACATTTCAGTTTTTTGTTTCATTTGTGCGTGTTTGGCTGCAATAATTATGATTTCCATTATTGATTAATCTGACAGTTATTTTCACAATCATTACTTGTTGTTGTCTATAAAACGTAAAATTAAATTAAGAAATAAACTGTGGAAAATAATGATAACAATTCTCCAGAGCTCAAAATGTCTTTAAATTACTTCTTTTGTCCAACCAGCGGTCCGACACTTAAGACTTTAATTTACTGTCATAAACGACGAAGAAAAGAAAAGCAGCAGAACTGTTACATTTAATGAGCTAGAACATGCAAATGTTTAAGATTTTGACTCGAAAAATAACTGAAACAATAAATACATTATCAAAGTAGTTGGAAATTAATTTACTTTCGAATAACCAACCGATTAATCGGCTAATCGTTGCAAGTTAGTTGGGTTCACCACTTATTTCACACAAAACACCTGTACTAAAAGTAGGATGGTAGGATGGTATGCATATTAATCCAATCTTATTAAACTTACCCTTAATACAATTCCTTAAGACTTTTTTTCTCTCATTTAGAACATACGAGAGAACACATAAACATCCACTTGAGTTATAAGAAGCAGTGTTTAATTAGAACATACAGAGAACACAACATCCACTGAGTTATAAGAAGCAGGTGTTAATTAACAAGGCATGGCAGTGAGGCAGATCTCATGAACCATGTGATTTTTAATTAGCTATCAATACCAGACAGAAATCTGAACCACAGATATTTCTTTTACTCGTACACTTTGGTTAATTTACAGTCACTGTGTGTGGTTCTTACACACTGTGCTGTGGAATAAACCTGCTATTCTCTCATTGTACATATAAATCACTGCTCGGTACATTGTGAGTGATTCACTGGGTGCATAATGCTAGCTGTAGCCTGTTAGCTCTCTCACTAGCATTTTAGCTAACGAGGCGCTCGGGATTTTAAAACACCTGCTACTTACGTTCCCCTACGAGAAGTATCCTCACGTCTTTCCTCATGTTTTCGCTCGCTTCCCTCTACAGAAAGGGCTGTCTCTACTGTCTCATGTAGTCCTCTGGATGCCGTCCACCTCCTCCGGCAGTTTACCTAACCGTCAGGCCTGCGCAGTGAAGTCCTGCCGCTGTCAAACTCCGGGCGCCTTTGTAGGACAAAACGGACGCGGACACTTTTCTGAGCCGCTGCGTCTTTTCCGCGCGCTTCTTCTCGACCCGCCGCTTCTCAGCTCAGCAGGAGCGCGATTTATAAAGTAGTTTATGGCACATTTCTCTGTAATTTCAGGTTAATCACAGTCTTTTCGGTGGCTGAACAGCATTTCGCAGTGGATGTTCCACGGGCATGCCCGACCTCCAGTACCCGGCAACTACAGCAAGCCCGACGGGACAAACTTCATGTGAAATTTAAGAAACGCGTTTTGCTGCGCTCTGGCGCCAAAGAGAGGAACTGTATTTATTAATTTATTTTATCATTACTATTATGAGTTTTCCTCCTTATGTCTTATTAAATGTACAAAAGGGATCACAAGAAAGAAAAAATACATATAAGAGAAACTAAAAATATAAAACATTTTTTAAAACCCAGGGGAAATACATAAAAAAAAAACTAAAATAAAATCTACCTTATCCCAAGCTGAAATAATTTGAATAGCTTTTTTTGAATTGAGTAAATGTATTGCTCAGATTACTTACTAAATGCAGCAAAGCATTGCTTTTTGAAATGTTGATATTGGGACTATTTATGAGTTTTAACAATGATGTTGGGGTTCTTACAATTTTTAGCATTGATATATGGGTTCTTGATGACTTTTAACAATGATATTTGGGTTTTTTGCAATTTTTATGGGATATTGGTGATTTTTTTTTTTTTTTTTTACAGTTTTTAGAATTAATATATAACTTCTTGATGATTTTTAGAATTGCTAATAACATATGATACATGTTTGCAAACATACAATTTTAAATGGAAAAGAGAAAGGTGTTGAGAAGTCAAAATATACCCAAAAATAGATGATGAAATTATCAGCAGCATAAGTAACTATCTTAAAGCAGTCACTGAGCAGCTAACATTTAGTAATAATAGTTATAGACTGTATTACAGTAGCATAATCATGATTTATTAAGTTCCGTTTGAAGCAAAATTTAGAAGTGTTGCCAATGTCAAGTAAGCTAAAAATGACAATTATAAATGTTTGAGCATGCATACAAAACAATGCTGCTGCCACTGTAAAGAGGCTAAAAAGGTTAAATTAAATGAAAGTGTTATCCAACATACAATATATTTCACATGTAATCTATGAATTAAACAGTACTATTTTTTAAAGTCTTTTGGGGCATAGCATCATGAATCATGTTCACTACCAAAAGCAAAATCATATTCTTATTCAAAAGGAAATTTTTAAAAATATATATGTATATAAAAAAATAAGACACATCATAAATGTAGCATGATAACATGCAGTGATTGTAACCTATCTTCTATACAATGTAACTGTGCTGATCTAGTGACAGGGCTGTATGTTTGGTCTTAAGAGTGTATTTTTCATAATGATAACACTTTCTTGTCAGTTAATCACAGTCTTTAATCCACAGTGTGGCACAGAGCATAGTCAGAGTCGTGGTTCAAGATGTTTTACTCCAGAGGTGAGAGTCATTGCTGATACACTCCAGTGACTCTGTTCATCTGTTATGCTGCAGTCATTTGAGCACCTGTCTTTTCAGATACTGGAGTATTCCCCATCATCCTTTTGACACACCTCTCTGTAGTTCATCTTTTATACTTGATGTTGGCTTCAACTGGAATGAGAAACAAGAGTAGAGTGGGGTCATATAAGATGCACAATTCAGTGGTTGAGTATGATCACATACGTGAGTACAGGTGCAGCGTCTGTGCTGACTTTGCAGAGGACACCTTAAGTAGGCATCCCAGATAACTCATTAACCTTGCTTTTTTATTAAACCTACTCCAAGGAGTTTTTAAGTGGTTATGAAACAGTCTCAGTTTAATACTGATGCCTCTTTATGACCTACATAAGTAAATGACACCATCCACAAGAAGGCTGGCTTTTTATGTAGTTGTTCTTAATGTCTGCTACTGGGTCAGTTTCTCCTTGAAATCAGATGAAACATGCCTGTTTACATTTTCTCAGGCAAAGTTACAGTGAGTCGTGCTTTAAGCCAGTTAAAAGGAAGCAGCAGGAGATTTTTACTGAGATAATTTTATTTTTAATAATACATTTTGTGGTTATTACAGTGGAAACTACCACTTTTGTCTGCAGGGAGCCTCCAAAATCAAGATAATGTGAAAGTTCCTGGTATACATTTTTATGTTTGCCACATATTTGAAGGAAACAGTAAGGCTGATTTACTAAAAACAAAGCAAACAACTTGTATGAGACTCTTGTATGAGGTCTGCTTGGGCCTAAAGATTTGATTGATTAATTTCATTCCATTTAAGTAGACTTAAAGGGCCAGTGCGTAGGATTTAGTGGCAACTAGTTTCACCCTAAATTTTCAACCACTTAGAAGAACCTATAGCAGCCATGAGAAATGTGACAAGCCCTGTCTTGAGCCAGTGTTTGGTTTGTCTGTTCTGGCCTACTGTCGAAACATGGTTGTGCAACATGGTGGCCTCCGTGGCGGAGGATCCCCACCCTCTGTAGATATAAGGGTCTCATTCTAAGGTAATAAAAACCTAGTGATTCTTACTTTGAGATACACTCATGAAAACATACAGTAGTTATGAATATTAGAATCTATTTCTGTGACATTCTGCCAGTAGATCCCTGTAAATCTTACACACTGGACCTTTAATGTTACTTTCCAGGAAAATCTTTTGTGTCTCTCCAGGTGGCAGTTTCATACTTGCAAAGGCATTTAATGTAGAAAATAAAAGGTTTTATGGGTTGAGAATTTCTTTCACCACAATATCCTCAGCTAGCTAGACCAAAAAATGCATCAAGTTAAAGCTTTCACAACATGAAAGACAAATATGTGTTTGTGTCTGCGATTATTAGAAAGCAGTCACTTATCTGTTGTGTATATTGACATGTTTGCAGTATTTTCTCGCCTTGCTTACCGGTATAATCCTGTGGTGTCATGGGCCTGTGCAGGACCTGTCTGAGGGCGTCCATCCACTCTCTCTGGTCCCTCTCCTGCTCGCACATGAAGACAAACTGTCGCTCGGGCGTCTCCACCATGACACCACACTTCCACTTGTTTCCCCGAGTGTGCTTTGGGACACACTCCTTCACAGAGTAACCTTTGCTCTCTGTGCCGATGAAAATGACCCCTAACTCCTCTGCATCCTACGTGCACAATCGTGAACACACAGAAACATTCAAACACAATGGTCGTTGAAATGCTTGGCAAACATGACAGCAATGCACAGCAGAGTAAAAGAAGTGTGGTCCTCACCAACTGGCCTTTGAAGTAGAACAATTTCCTGTTTTGAGAGTCTAAAATAACCACCTCTTTTTGAATGGCTCCTTTTGCTGTAAAAAAAGCACATTTAAACACTGTAAACACTTTACATTAAGGACTGCAGTATACATACATTCATACATCTCCCCAGTGAGTTCTATCATAACAATCAACTGTTACAGAAAGTATCTATCAAGTATGTTTGAATGTGTGTTTGTGTGTGTAAGAGGAACAGAAACATACAGTCAAATATACTGCAACTGTCAGCAACCAATATTAGCTCTACTGTCTGTGCCTTTCTCAGTGCTTAATAATAATAAAGGAGTGTCTATTTGCACCCCGGTATGAACAGACACGTAGCATCAATTTATCTTTTCACACCCGCCACCCTTATTCATTTTAATTCACTGTTGATGAAACACTGCAGTGGATGACTGGACAGAGTACAGAGTTTCTCTGTGGGTGAGCAGAGTTTAAGTCCCACACAGGACAACTGTTATTTAATGTGGTGTGAAATTACATGTCAGTTGTACCTGGTAGTTATGGTCTTTTTAATGATTATTTCCAGTTTTCAGTCACAGTTTGGTTAGATGTAAGCAACATAACCACTTGGTCAGGTTATGGTCAGGTTAGGTTAGGGCAGTGATTCCCAAACTTTTTCCAGTATGCCCCCCTTTCGGAAGCCAACAAAAGTTCAAGCCCCCCACCACAAAATTTTCAATCAATTGTTAACAATAATTGGGGATGGAACTGATAAAAAAAGAATTCAAAAGTTAAATTTTAGCAAAATAAAGGTCTGGCTGGATAGAAACAGTTAACTCATTTGTTTATTCCCCCTACATAAATCATATTCATTCAGCTTTGTTTCACTCTTTTTTTCTCCCCTGGTCTTTCACGCCCCCTTGCAGTGGCTCTGTGCCCCCCCAGGGGGGTCCGCCCCAGTTGGACCACTGGTTAGGTCGATCATGATTTATCTGTGTCATGAGGGTGTACAGGAAGTAATAGCAGCTATTTACACACCACATGCAAATGGCATTGATGGCTACGGACATCTGGGTTGCTTGTCTCTGCCATGCTAGGCTATATACACCCAGGTATAAATAGCCACATCGGCTATTCCACCACGGGTCCAACCAGTTATTGAAATTAGCATCTGCTTGATAATAAACTTAATTTATGTAGCACTTTTCAAAGAAAACAGATTTATTTTTTAAAAGAGGATTCTAAGATAGCTATCTGATTCTCAAAGGAAGGTTATCACACAATTGTGGACCCCTAATAGTAAAAGCCCTACCACCCTCTTCCCTAAAATTTTAAAAGTCAAAGTAGCAGCTGAGCACTCACAAAATGAATAAGAAATAAATAAATGTACAAATGAATCTCATGTATAGATATGTATCTGCATATGTTTACATTTTTGTTCTTAAATAACTTACCAATGGCCCTGTCTTTTCCATGTATCCCTCTTTGAGGTAGTTTCTTGTTATCTTTGGTATCAGCTGACAAAGAGATGAAGGTACACGTGTTAAGCCTTAAAATGTACAAGTACAAGTACAAGTTTCTGTTTTTACTGCGGTTGACTCCGCTGAAAGTGAAAGTTGACAAAATTAGCTGTGAATAAACTATTTTTCTTATATTATGTACATATTTAGAGTGTATTGTAAAGTTCATCAACACCAAGGAGCTACTGAAACAATCACTAAACATTTTGTGAGTTTATTTGGTTTTGAGAAGGTTTGATACTTACTTCTTCGTCACTCCCAGTTGGGTATGCTGTCTTCAGGTACGCATAGCGGGCAGCACGAATGGCATTGTACCACGTGACTATTTCCTAGAGTACAAGAAGAGATCCTAAGCTTCTCCACAGCCACAAAGCTGCTACATGACAATCAGTGCTAGTTGTTGTTATTTATACTTCGGTTAATCATGCTGTCGCACCTCTGGACTCTCATGATAAACATAGAGGCTCCTGGTGTGGTCGTCATCTTGGTAGGTGATCTGCAGCCCATGAGGATGACCAATCTTCTCTGGCTGAAAGGTGGCGTTTAGGTCCTTGATGGAGATTACAGCTTTAGGACCTTTGGACTCCTAGATCACAGATATATAGACATGCACATTACACATTACACATGCTAAAATCATCATGCCAGCATTGTCAATGTTTGCATCTTTGCATGCTCACATTAGCATTTATTTCAAACCACTGCTTAGGTGTCACAGAGCTGCAAGTACGGCTGCAAGGTTTTTTGTTGTTGTCGTTTTTTTTTTTAGTTGAGGAAAATTAAAGCAGTGATTAACATTGTTATTGCTGACTTCCAGCTTCCCTTATAGACAAGATGGGGACGCAGCAAGGAAAAAGGGTGGGACCACTGATCTAAGTAATATACTAATTATGGATAAGTACTCCAAACTATTGGTTCAATATCGACCAACATCTTGTAGTATTAAAACATTTAACTGTTAGAAAAAAAACACTGTTGTGTTATGTTGTAAAGTGCAGTTCAGCTGTGCCAGAGCTGGAGGGAACTCACATTTTCCTTGTTGAAGTAAGTCAGGGTGAATTCTTGCCCTGACAGAACGAACTTCCTCTTCAGAAACTGTGTGTTTTCTTTCCCTTTCTTCCACAGCATCCCCTCGTAGAAACCTGGAATCAATTCAAGAAACCCTCTGAGTCACAGGTGCTCCAATACACACAGGTCTCACTTAAAATGAAAATATTGTGGTTGCATGGCTGAAGAGTAACAATCTGACAAGTTTTCACTTCCTGACTCTTCTGTTATGCAAAGAACTGGTTTTTCCTGCACAGTTCTGCATGTGTATGAGGAACCAACACTGTTCATATTAGTTTTACGCCAACAGACTGATAAAGATTCATCCTCTACAGTAGACATGTGTGTTAGAAAACAGTTAAAACATCACCTGTGGTGTATGAAATTGGTGGATACTTGGTTTCTCCTGTGAATTCCATCCTTTCATATTTAGCCCGAATCCACTGCTCTCTTAAGACACTGCGGTTCAAGGGCAAACATAAAAAATTCTTAGACAGACAAAAAAGCTGTTCTACAGCAACTAGTCAACACAAGAATCAGCGTATCACCACAAGAACATGATTCATGAAGCTTTGATCTAGCAGCAAAAAGTCATCCACATTTGACTCCTACAGTCAATAGTTGCACTTCTCTTTTTTTTTGTGGCTCTGCCCCTGTCAGCAGTAACCAAAATATTCCACTATGAAGACAGACCCAGTCACAAAGACAGTTTTGTGAAGAGTACTCACACGCAGTCATTTTCCTGAGGCCGATAGTAGTACGCCGGAACAGCTTTCTCATACAAAGCCTGAGCAGTGGCATTGCCATTGGATTTCATGAACTGTCACAAAAAGACACATGAAGATTAACATATAGACACAGCCAATGCTTCCTTTCACCTGAAGAGCTGATAATATGTTATCATAAAACTGTCCATACCTCCACCAGCTCATCCTCCCAGAAGTCCAGCTTTATGGATTTGACCCGGCTGGACAGGCTGCGATGAATGCCGGAGCAGTTCAGACACACAAACACACCCAGCTTGTAAGATGCCCATTCTGGATCTGAGGCGTACAGAAGAGGTGGGATTCAAATGCAATGCTCTGGACTCCTACTAACTCACTCTGTGTACACTGTATTGCTGTGCTGGAACATAACAAAGTCCCAGGCTTTGTGTGCATTTGAATAAAGAAAAGTGAATTTAGGAATATGCATGCCAGAGCCTACAGTATTAGACTCAGTGATGAGTCACCATGACCTCACTAAACACATTTTTGGCTGTAACCCAAGAATTAATAGTCCAATTATTACAACATTACACACAAATATCTATTAGGATAAAATAATGAGGTGATAATATTTCATATCCTTCAAAGTTACAGGTCAATATAGTGGTAAGCTCAATATTTAACTCCTTTATAATCTTAACTACATACATTATTAGTCTGGACAGACATAAATGAACTGTAGCTTAAAAAAAAATTAACGTTCATCATGGATAATATGGGAGTGCAAATTCCCATAGTCTACAAAATTAGTTAATCAAACTACCACAACAGTAAACCTGAGGCTTTTTTAGGGCCCCAGGGCAGTTGCTCCTAGGGCGGCTGGTAATTGTGCCTTGTTTAATCACAGAACTGTCATTTAATGACAGTCACTGTCTATCTGATTAAAATCACCTTTGGTTTGTATCCAAGACGTCTGCAATCGAAAAATTTCCCTAGAAACTTATCAATTTCCTCCTTCCACTTCAACAACTGCCCCCTGTCCGCTCCTTTAAACACATCATCAGGCTGCCTAACTGAAAATTGGTCTGTCCTGGTCTCTAAATCAAACACACCTACACTTTACTCAGTGTCAGTTCACTTGTACCTCTGTGTAGGAATATGAGACTCCAGACTTAGATTGTGACAATTTCATGTGGTGTCGTTTTGATATACTTGAACTACTTTTTGAAAGTAGTTTTATTTTGGCAAGCCATTTTTTTTTTTTTGGTGTTGTTAAGGTGTAATGCAACTATTTTTCATTGTGATGTAGCTAGTAGGGGAGACTGGGGCCAATTGTAACATCAGGCAATTGTAGCACAGGCAATTCCTCCAATCAGAAACAAGCTGGAGTGAAACTTACTCTGCACATGCTTAGTAGGGTTCTGTCTCTGCCTGTGAACAGGAGGTCCACTATTTTTCTGCTGTTGTCTAAAGTTTAGATGACTGCAAATTTAAACTTGACATTATTTTATCTCTAGGTTAACGGTTAAAAATGAACGTGAACAAGCTATGCTAATGTAGGCGATGCCAGCACGCAGATTTTTATCATGGCTTCAAGATGTGTTACAGCTGGCCCTGTGCAACGTGTAAGCACCTTGTTTGAATGTAAAATTCCATTTTTAAATTACTTTTAACTCAATTCAAAGTATTAAAATGCAATTATCACTGGAATAGCTGCCTCATCTTTTGCAAAATATAAATATTACTTTGAATGCATACAATGGCATATCAGAATTTGGCCCATGTAAAAAAAAAAAAAGTAACTTACATTATTAAATACTTATACTGCACAATACATAAAAAATAATATTAATGTAGCAGTATCATTTTGACAGATTGCAATTTATATATACCAGCACAGCATATAAGCACAGGAAACAGGAAATGAGAAAGTTCCCCAAGGGTCCAAAAAGGGCGTGATTTAGGAAGGGTCAGTGGCCCCTGGTCTCCCCTAGTTTAGTCAACTACAATTTTAAAATAATTTCCCAAACACTAAGGTGACAAAGTTGAACTTGTTGATCATTAATAAACAGTTACGTTCATCTAAGACTAATCAGCTTTAAAATGACAGTAAAATCAACTCTTAAACTGTAGCTTATCATTACAAAAATCTAATCAACTAAAGCAGAGGAGGTTTATCTGATTATGTTTGCGCCACGACCGATGATGCAGGAGTATATTTGATTGCAGTTTTAGCACATAATAAAAGTGACACACAGGGACTGACTGACAGACTTACCGGGCGCGCCGCAGTCAGCGCAGCGGCTGTTCACCGGCTGCTTCACCAGTTCCAGTAAGATCTTTTTGTTTCGCTCTCGGTTTGACATTTCGGTACAAAATCGGGGTCTCTTCTCACACGACGAGGAATCCCGCTGTCAAAACTAAACATGGTGGTCACATAGCCTCACACGTGGCGAAACACGACTGACAAAATGTCCATAGTGAAAACTGGAACTTGCGACAGATGTGAATTGTGGATGTCACAACACCGCAGCAGGGACCTCCCTCCTCCTCTGGAGCGCGTCCAGCTGCTGCACACAAGCCGCAGCAAACAATGAGCTGCGCTTTTGTCACCGTGGTTGTTAAATCAACCCACCACCTCTGTGCACAGTGCTCTTCTTCCAGTGAACAACGCTGATGAGGCATTCATTTGATAACAAACTCACCTGAAACCAGTCTGACCACTGCACAATGACAGAGGCAGGGGGCAGACCGGGGGAGGGGGGGCAACTCTTAAGTGTTTTGACGTTTTCCTTCACAACTCACAGACTACTTGAAATACACGAGTCATCTGTAGATATAGGAAACTTATATTTGTGCACTAATTAATTACATAATTGATATATTTAATTCAAGAAGTGTAACACAAAAAAAATATGTCATATCTCAAATAAACGCACACCTCAAAGTAATCACATTACTGCTGTAGTAATTAATTATTAACTTACAGGTTGACTAAATTTGGTACAGGGAAGTTGTTGGTGAACATGTCATGTCAGAGGCTGATTTTACATAATTTTATATACCTTTTAATCCTTCTAACTAATACTCTCAAAACTAATTTTAAAAAAACAATAACATTAAACTAAATCAAGCAAGTGTAACTAAACTGAATTGAAAAAAAAAACAAACAAACAAAAGAAATAAAAACAGAAATACATACAATTAAAAATACAAAACTATAACAGCTCTGACTAACTATAAGTGTAAAATAATCGTAGTGAGTAAAAAGTACATTTACCTCTACGACCTCTAACACAGTAAAGGGGGAATATAATAATAACTATGTAAGATTAAACTATAACTTAATATCTGAATAGTTGGGAGGAAGGGTAAGTGGGCAAACTAATAATTATAGGAGGTTTATATGGCGGTTAGAAATGTTGTATTTATTTATTTATTTATTTTGTGAGTGAATTATACTTGAAAGCTTTGATGCAGACACATGCACGTATTTGTGTTTAGTGGATTATGCAAATGAATAGATGTGTTGATGTTCAGTTGTGTTACTTTCATATACATTGCTTCCTCAAAATGAATGAAAAAGACAGGAACGTACAAGTATGTCAAGATCGTATTTAACTACAGTACTTGGGTAAATGTATTTAGGTACTTTCCACCAATGCAAATTATATACTTAAGTAATGCTTAAAGGGATTGTTCAGCCAAAAATGAAAATTCAGTCATTATCTACTCACCCTCATGCCGATTGAAGGTCGGGTTCAGTTTATTAGCCCACTAAACACTGCTGGCGTTTGACAGGAAAACAGTGTTGCAAAATCTCCCAAATGATGTAAGTAAATGGTGACCAGTTTTCAAATATAAAAAAGAAAAAAAAAAAACAAAAAAAACAAAACAAAACAAAACAAAAAAAACATAAAAAGCCTTCACACTGCTGTCTGATATAATCCCCTTCTTTAATTAATGCATAACTCATGATTTAATACTGAATGTATCATGAAACCCTGTTGCTACCAACAAAAGATGATTTCACCATGATTTTATGTGATTAGCTGGCACTCAGTAGGTCATCAGTTAAAGGTTAATTCACATTTATGTCTAACACTCATTAACTAATCAAATTAGCACTTCAGTTTATTTCAGACCCATAGATTTGCTCAGCCTCTCTAAAGCAGCAGTACCTACTTAGACTGATTTTCTTTTATTTTCATGTCACACGCAAGATATTTTAAGCTTTTAAAAAAAAAAAATAAACTAGTTGTCAGATGTAGTCATTTAGAAACTTTTCTGTGACTGAAACTCAACTAAATTGATGCCCATCAATTAAGCATAAGTCATTTAACATTCCTGAACTTACAAACTGTCAACTGTGAACTAATCACATGAAGTCATACTGAGTTCATTTATTAGTGGTGTGAAACAGGACCTGACACATCCTGCATTACATCATGCCATGCATTAATAAACCAAACATATTTGAACTCTTATTGGAAAAGTGTTAACAAATTTCATGCCCTGCAAAATATCATCAGTCCATCAATCACACTGAGGTCAGGACAGGATGGACATGGTACTATATTTACTGGAAACTAAGCCAATAAATGGTGAGACATTTTATTTATTTGGTTGTGATAAACCTTTATTTGTTCACAACAAAACCCACTGTGAATAATGTGTACATGTTTAAGGCTGAAAAAAAAAAAAAAAAATCATAAAACATAAAAAACAGACCAGATTTAAAAAAATGTGAAAAATGTGAAGGTGACATTAACTTTCCGTCAAAAGCTGTCTGCTTTTTAAGAACTTCAACAGAAACAGGATCCTGGGTGCATCAACAGTACTTTGTGTGGAGAATGAGGATTTACACAGCCTTTACAAATACAGAAGCAAATTCTATTTTACATGTTAATCTCTTACAAATCCTTAATGATACACATTTGCTCATAAAAAGCAATTTCTACTTGATAAAAACACTTTGCAAAATGCAAATTGCTAAATGAGTCTTTGACATATAAAACACTACTGTACAAAAAAAGCACACTTCAGCACAGCTTAATATTACAAAAATCATATAAAGTAGTAATATTTAGTGCATTTTTTGAAAGCACCAGAAGATGTGCTGAATCAGAGCACATTTGAGGTCATTCATCTGTGTGCCCTTCAGGTGAAAATACCATCAGTGATTCAGTCATTTCCACTTTAGAAGAAACATGTGGAGTACACACACTTTTTACTGGCAAGCCACCTCATTTCATGCCAAGGTCAGGAACATAAAGAGATTATGTTGCTGCACAACTATTTGTCCATGTGCCACAACATAACCTGCAAATGTGTTCCTTCTTCCAATTTAATACCCACACTTATCAACCTTAAAAGCACGTAACAGTATCAGGGCATAAGAGGAAAAAAAAGAGAAAATATTGTTTTCATTTTGCATTTCGAGAATAAAACTTTTATGTCAAGAATAAAGTCAAACTTTGTGTATTAGTCCCAGGTGTTAAAAAAAATAAGTCAGAGGAGGGAGGTTTTTTTTTTTAAATATGAGAGTGAAGTCTACACATTTTTGTTGCCCAACCCAGAAGTCAGCATCGCTCTGGTTCCTTCCACAAAAAGCCAATTTTGGATTAGTGCAGAAAATAAACTGTGGAGATCAAAAGTTTATGATACTGACATGCTTTGTTCAGCAAAATAATCTTCACAAACAAACAATTTTTATGACTTCTGAAGCCAAATGCAATCTGCCTAAGTAAAAAACTAATGTTATATGCTATAAACGAACTACACCATGTTCACATGACTTAATGTCACCCCCACTAAGTGACTAGAGTTCAGCGTGACAACGTTTAATGCCTGTGACAACCTCTGTCGTGTCATTTAGCCACTTGTTAGCAAGTAGTGCCCTTTTTAGGACGTAAAAGCTTCAAAATTCATGAGTGGGATATTTATTGACGGATTTTACGTTGAAGAACAAAACAAGACAATCTCTTAAGCTTGTGTTGACCTCAGACCTTATTATAAATTTTCAAAACAAAAAACCCATTGACTTCAAGACGAGGGAACCAGAAGTGCTAATATGCTAATTAATTTCTGGGCTTTAGGACTCACTCCTGCAGTGCGTTATTTTGAGAATAAAGTCAAAATGATATTCTCAACATTTTGAATTTATTCTCAAAATGCAAGGAAAAAACTCCCTCCAATTTATTTTATCTCACATCTGGCATTAATACAGAAAGTTTGACTTTGCATCCGAAATGCAAGTGAAAAAATCTTCAATTTTTTTTTTTTCCATCAACGGGGCTGCAGTACTCTGTCATATCACAGTGTTATCACTCTCAGGGCAATCTGTGTTTAAGGCCTCTGTGTGATCATGAGGACAGCTGATGGTTTAGGGGAAGTCTTCAGCGAGGTGCTGTAGGGTGCTCTTGTCTAGGCTCAGGTGGATCGCGTCTAGGTAGTGCAGGAACCTGGCGATAGAAAAAAAAAAAAAAGACAGCATAGAGTTTTCTGTGGACCCATTTCAATAGAATTAGTTGCATGCATGCACCCTGTCCTGCATTCAGTTCGGCTTACACTTTAACACATTCGTAGCTGACAGGCACCAAGTGTCAAAATAAAAAAAATACTGGCTGCCTGTTAAGAGGCACTTAACCACATCCTGCCTACAGTTAAACTAAGACGTGATGCTGCTGGCCTCATTGAACACTAACTATGGTTTCCTGCATAAGGTGTCACTCACACTGATGATGTGGGACATGTCCCCAACATTTTTAGAATTGGACAATTTGTTTACAAATTATGTCTTTAAAAAGTGATGGGGACAATGAAAAATACCTTGAACAAAGAAACGTTAAACAAAGGAGAACACTTTGAGGATTGTTTATGCAGAATAAAACATAAACTAAGTGGTGATTGGTTGAACTTATAGTTTTGTATTTTTCTTGAGTTTTTATTTTTATTTTATTTTATTTTCAGTTCAGTTTGGTTTTATTTAGTTTCCTGAGTGGGTTTGGTCATTTCAATTTAGTTTTTGTATTGTTTTACTGTTTAAAAATGTTTAGTTTTTATTAGTTTCATTGTTAGTTTTTTTTAAAACTAGTATTTACATGTTGGTATTTGTAATGGGTGAGATGTAAGGAGTCCAGAATTGGTATTAAAATACAAACTCTTCGTGCACATAACTGACTTAAACAGGGTTCCTACAGGTTTCTTCAAGTTAAATTCAAGTCTTTTTAAGACCTTTTTAAGACCATGTATATAAAAAATTAATACCTATTTCTCGGCCTATTTCACAGCCCTACCGGCAAAGAAAAATGAAATCCTTGAATTTCAGAACATTAATTTATTCAACAAACAAAACCACAGTACTCCTGTATGTTAAATATAAATAAATAATAAATTAAAAAATCTGTGGCTATTAACAAAATAAACAATGAACATCATTCACTCCCATTGTTCCGAGTTGAATCCTCTTCTTGCACACAGTGCAGTAAGTCTCAAAAACGTTGTCCGGCATTGGTTTTAACCAATGCCGGAAAGACATTTTATCCATCCACGCTGCGTTTAACTTACATTTCCCCATGTTCCCAGCATGAATTAGCTAGCTGCTTGCCTTGTTGTTTGTTGTCTGTGGTCTGTGTCTGTGTTGTGATGCTGTAGCGCGCTTCTTTTTCTTCTTCTTCTTCTTCTTTATTATTTTTTTTTTTTACCGGCGGTTGGCATCCAGCGTATTGGTGCATTACCGCCACCTTCTGTTCCGGAGTGTGAATCAGTCATAGCGCAAGGTATTCAGTGACTGTTCGGAGCATTTTCCCCCATTGGTTCCGCCGCTCTTTATTTACATTATTTGATCAAAATAATCGTGGTTGACGAATGAAACTTTTGACGAGAAGTGCGATACGGAGAAGTTACATACAGCACAATTTTTAAGACCCAGATATCAAAATTCAAGACTTTTTCAAGTCTTTTTAAGGTATTATTTCCAAATTCATAAATTCAATGCTTTTAAGACTTTTTAAGACCCCGCGGGAACCCTGTTATAGTTGTGTAGACATCCTAGTCTCAATAAACATATTCACTGATTCCTCCTTGTGCTTGTTGTGTTGACAAGTTTTACCAGATTGACAAAGACTAAAGACATTTTGTGTGTGTGTGTATATATATATATATATTTACACACACATATACACACACACACATATATTTTTAGTACACAATATTTTTCCCCCTAGTCTGTTTTTTTTCACAGTAGTGATGTTTTATTTTTTTATAGTTTTACAGTTTTAGTTAATGTTAATAACCTTGTATGCATCATGCAGCATCAAAACAAGTTAGTTAACTTCATGATTAATTATGGTTTAGCTAGCATATTTAAAACATTATTTGCTCAGTTGTTTTGATTTTGCCACATTTTAAGGAAGTGATAATGGATACAGTTATTGCTTGGCTGACTAACATGCACGCATGTTGAGACTGTTAAAGAAAAAGTTTTTTCATTTGCACCCTAATGGCCCCAACACTTTTCAACACAAAGCGAAACCCTTGGGTTCCTGCATGCTCACCTTCGTTTCACCTTTCCCTGCTCCTTGAGCTGCTCTGATCTGCAGATGGTGCGTAGAGCAGGCAGGTAGTCCAGAGCAGCTGCTGGCCTGTTGCCCAGAGCACCAAACACTCCTCTGAGCGTCAAACTCCCCATCACTTCTCTCCTCCGCTGTATCAGCCTGGAACGTATCAAGGAATGGTTACCTTTCTTTGAACTGGTTTAACTTGTGACAATTCACCATATTTACACGACAGCAATTTTCCTCTGATGTCACACACAGGGTGGGAAGCTCAAACGTCGTACTGCTGTATTCCAGACTTTAAGTCTTAAATGTGACATAAAGTGTTATCATTTTTCTGCTTCCTGATTGAGCAACGACTGAAAAAACAATTAACGGAGAAAACCCAGGAGATTTTTATTTCTATAATTGTATTTCTGACTTCATATTTTATTCCACTACCACTTTTGTGACAGGGGCCACAATATTTAATTTCCTTGTAGTAGATTTAAGCTGCTAATCAATCAGGAGTCAGTGAAATGATAACGATTTGTCAGTTTTCGTATGTTTATACGACTTACAACCTAAAACACAGCAGTACAACATTATCCTTTTGAAAAGAGCATTTGACTGTCCCCACCTGAGAGTGAGTGGAAAATTGCCGCCATGTGACTACAACTGGGTCACTGTGCAGGAGGTTGACAAAACAAGAGTAGCAAGACTCACTGTGGTTGACAGGGGCCGTCCTGACTGAAGCTGTGACCTTCACGATGAGCAGCCACAGGGAGGGTGAGTTCTGCCGCAGCCTCCTTTCCCAGCTCCCCTTCTAGCTGCTGGGCTTTGTCCCAGGCCTCCGCAACCGAAACCCGACACTTGTGGAAGCTCAGAGCCTCCACAGCAGCCTGCATCTGCAAGGCGCAATCTTCTCTCACCCAGCTCCCTCTGTCAACCTCAGCCCTCAACTCATCTGTCATCCCATCTTTCACCACTGCACCGACTGCCGACGTTCTTCTGTGATCGTCGCCCCCTTCTGGATGAGCAAGCAAGGAGGAGTCCATAAAAGACATGTTGTCTAAGAAGTCAGCGACTGAATCTAGACACTGGGAGACTGGAAGACTTTTTAGCCGCTCCTCAGGAGTCAGCGGCTTCCTCTTCACTGTCTCTGAAACTACACTCTTTTTGAGTCCCTCCCTCTCCTGAGGAGTGCCCTGCGGCTTGCAGAGAGATAGAAAACTATCTTCTGAGTCTGAGTCAGAGTGCAGTCCATCCTGATCAGACCCACGCTGTCGCCTCTTGGTCTTCTTCATTCTGTTGGACACTTTAACTGGACTGCCATCATCTGAGCAATCTGCTGATTCTGCCATGTGCAGTACCTGGGCATGGGACGGCAGCTCTTTTGGATTAACTGAAGGGTGGTCTTGTGATACAGAAACTGATTGCTCTGGTTTGTAGGTGGAGGTAGTCAGCTGTGTGAGTGGTAGAGGTAAGAGTGCCTCCATGTTGGAATAGAGCAGGTCCACTCCACGTCGCCTGCAGTTCGTCAGCAGCTCAGAGCATAACGCCTCCTCCACAGCACAACGGCTCTGTTGACAACACATAACTGGTCAATATCTTAAATCAAGTCCAATATGAATCAACAAAGAAAAGCACACACACTGTGACTATGTGTGTTAAATTAAGAGTTTTACCCTGAGCAGCTCCCAAATGTCTCTCTCAGGTTCAATATTCAGGAGGCCCAGCGTGCTCTGAGTGCAGCCCGTGTCACAGGGAGGGAGGGTGGACGGGATGGTCACAGAAAGGCCGGCTGCCTCTTCAGCCTCTGCCTTCAGTTCAGCTTTTCAAAGAGTAAGGGGGAAAAAAACTTTTAAGTTAAAAGGTATTTTATGATAAGAACAGCTACATTGTGCTTCAACAGATGACATGACATAAAATTATTACATTAAAAAGTAGTGCTGCAGCGATTAATCGGTTAATCGATTATTAAATTAATCACCAACTACTCTGATAATCGATTTTGATTTCTTTACTCTTGTATGACAGTAAACTGAATATATTTGGGTTGAGAGTAAAATAAAACATTTGAATATATCATCTTAGGCTTTGGGAAACATTTTTACCATTTTCTGACATTTTAAAACAAACAACTATTGACTTTTTGACATTTTGCAAAACTTTATTGATTAATTGATTATCAATATATTTTAATTCTTTTTTACCACTTGCCTGGTCAGGCAAGTGAGTTGCCAGATTTACTTGCCCCAGACAAGCAGGCGAACCAAATTGTTGAGCCCTGCTAAGTTTAGAATATAGAGAGTTGCAGTAATCCAGACGGGATGAAATAAGGGCATGAATAACTTTCTCCTGACAGAAATGGTTTGATTTTGAAAATGGTTCTCAACCGATTAAAAAAATAGACGAAGCTATATAAAATAAAATCAGCAACATTACTATTTCAACTCCTCCAGCTCATCTCCTTACCATTTTTGCTGGTGTGTGTCAGCGGCCTGGTTATGTGGCGGCCTCCTCCGCTGCGAGTCCAGAACTGCAGCTGCAGTAAACTCTGCCTGATGTCGCAGCTGTTGAGTCTGAGAAGAGAGCTGATGTCCCGGAGATCTGTCCTTATGTCCTCTGCCAGACACAACAGCTGCAGGAAGCTGCCCACATCCGACTGTAGCAGGGAGAAAAAGACATACAATGAAAAAAATGCAAATTCAATCACTCAATCAATTAGATCTAACAGTGAAACATTCATGTTCAGAAACCGTCCACTCACCACTGAGGGCGTTTTGAAATGGATCTCTTCAAAGTTGCCATCAAACATGGTGCTGAAGGCAGGATCTACAGGACATGCAAAATTTTATTTAAATTGAAAATACCAGACACAAATTATAAATGCATGTTCAAACAAGGAATTTGCCTTTGACCTTCCTCCTCCTACTCACCGCTGGTAGTGAGGATGACTGGTCTCTTGGTAGTGGTCATAAATGTCTTAATGGCAGCTAGAAACCCTGAGTCATCATCAAAAATAACATCCACTTCTTCAAAAAGGATGAGCGAGGTGGCTGTCTTCTTGTTCTGCTCTTCGTTGTTTTTCTCCTTAGGGGTGGTAGCTGTTGGTGATTTGACTACAGCGTCTTTATTCTTACTGGTACACTCGTTTGCTTTTGTGACTTTCTTGGAAGCAGCTATATGAAGAGATGGGGGAAAGAGACCAAAAATAAACAACAAATACAACAAAAATACTATTAAAGTCCTGGTAACAACTTTAAATGGAGTTTAAAATCATCATACAAGTAAATAACTGACACACTGAAGGTGCATTTACCAGTTTGTTCATTCTTGTTAGTGTTAGGTGTCTCCTTGTTGGTGGGTCGACCCATTTTGAAGAAGTTAGCTAAAGAGGTGGGAGCCAGGCCTCCTCTTTTAGCACCTCTTGGAGATTGGGGATGTTTCCTGGGAGAGGAAACCACCCTACGTGGAGAATTAACCTTCCCTGATAGATAAAGAAAACAAGCAATCAACTTCCAACAGTTTGTGCTTGTAACATTCCTTTTAGGACTGTCCCCAACTAAGACATTTTTCAGTCAGTGTGCCATACTAAATTCCTACATCAGCCTGCATGAGTATGTTAAAATTACAGTTTTGCAGTCTAGAGCAAAGACAAACAGCCGTTTCTAGTTAAACAAAATATATCCTACTCTTTAAAAAAAAGTCTCACATAGTCAGTCTTTCCGTAATGTTGTCAGACACTAAAAATAACAATCTGAGCCTGTCAGTGGCAAAAACGAGCATAAACAAACAAGCATCACCAGCACTCGCTTCTATCGCTCTTCTCCACATCCACCACAGTTAGTTTCGTGGTTTGTGGTGATTTAGGCACTGTAAAGTTAACAGCTTGTCATGCTGTTGCATTGCTCTGTGCACAATGATGCAGTTAAGAAACGAGCTGAAACTTATTTACCAAACACTTGTTTCTCCCTCTCTATCAGTTAACCATCAGCTCATGTTGTCACAAGAATTATTTTTAGGAAGTATGACAGCTAATATAAAAATATATCTATGAGTCATGAATACATTTGTAATTCCTCATTGAAATGTTCTCCCTGTGTGAGGTGCTATCTGTTTTATCAAATGTAATGCACACTGACTGACAACAAAAAACAAAATGACTGTTGGACTGGAAGAATCTCAATCGACTGAGAGGTCTCTGACGGATAATGTGAATCTTCAGCGTTCAGGGGGCAGCCCTAATTCCTACTGTATATAAATCTGCATCAAACAGACTCTTTTAAAAGCCAGCAACTCATTATTAATAGTGCTCTCAAGGTCAGCCCTGTACTTACTGGGAGAGGATCCAGGCCTGAGAGTGCCGGCGCTGCTGCTTGTGCCGTAGCTGTTGAAGTAGGTGGGTTTGTGGGCGTTGACGCCCTGACTGTCCACCTGATGTGACTGAGTGGCTTCCTCAGCTGAGACAGAATAAGACGGCCACTCCGCAGAGATGAAGCATTCACCTCAAATACCTTGTGAGACAGAAGGGAAGTTCGTTAGAAAATGAGGGCGATAAATCCTACACAAGTGTCGCAGTCACAGTGTTCACCTCAAAGCTTTTGTACCTTGAAGCCCAACTCCTGAGCACAAGCATAGACCGCAGCAGTCTTTCCAACTCCAGTGGGTCCTGTGATGAGCATTGTATTACACAACATGTCCTCTCCATCCTGGGGGTCCTCTTCTCCACAGTCCCAGTCTGAGTCTGGACACCAAACAGCCACCATTGAGTCAAAACAAACATGAATCAAGCCAACAGAAGCAGTTATGAAGAGAAAAAAAAAGATTTTTTTTAATCTCCTACCATTGCTGCCTTCCTCTTGTTTTGTGTCTTTCTGCTTTTTTCTCTCTTCCCGGTCTGCACGGAGTTTCCATTCCTTTAGCCAGCTGTAGAAAAAAAAGAAATATGAAACATTTGCATGGTCCCAAGCCCACGTTGTATAAAATACATTGCATACAATTTAAGAAATACAATAAAAAGCAAATACAGTGGCTACTGTGCAGTGAAATTAAAGCTTTAGATCAGTTCCTCACCTGTGCAGCCTCCTCACTGAGCCAGTGTTGCCTATGATGCCGCTGGAGTGCTGGGGCTGATATTTGTCTGTCCATAACACGTCCTCCGTCACCAAATCTGTTGAATGCACTAAAGGAGTTTGAGGAATTCAGTATGTGCAGAACAAACTTGTTTTTCTATTATTTTTTGTTTGTTTTTGTCTCATTTTGGGTGTAAAAAAATCAGAAATTAACATGCACAATACTTTTAGTTGTATGCTCAAACAAAAACCCAATAAATAACACAATCCAGGAAGTCTTACATGATAAAGTTATGCAGACAACCATGGGGAAAAAAACTAAGGCACTCAGTCTTCTAGTGATATTACACTATAAATTTAACATAATTAAAGCATAGTGAATATCTTTATATAACAGATATTAAAGCACTCTAAATATTTGTGAATCATATTCCTAATATTTAAATGTGAATGTTGAACTTTGCACTGTAGTTTATTCTTACTGGGGATAAGACAAGCATGTAGACAACCAAAGGATATTAAAGGAAACGGCATAAAGTCCATATCATCATTCAGTCCTGGAGGCATTTAGTATACACTTAAAAAAAAAAAACTCCTCCAAAGTGAAACATTTTGGACTGTTATACTAAATGTCACTAAGTCTCCAGGACTGATTAATGAGGTGGACTTTCTGCCATGATGAACTAATATTTAAAGTGCTTTTATATATCAACAATTTACTGTCACTCACTTGAGTTTATTTATTTTTCTTTGATCTTGGCAAAATAGAATATGCATCTTTTCCCACATACATTGATTCTAATTTGAAAGGTGCTATATTGTGCTTTCATTATGTGTATAAGGGCTCAAATAGATAAATTAATATTGGTTTATTCACATGAGTCTCAGAGAGTCCCCTCTTTGGTGTAACAGCACTGCAATGTTTTGCTTTATTGTAAGATTTCTGTACTTATGTATATAGTCTTAACTTATTCTCTGTATATAATTATTTTTTCATTAAAAATTAATTGAATTCATACACGGTAATGTGATGTTTATTTAATATATTTTAGGATTAGAAGTATATATTTTTTTCAATGTTGAATATTTTTTATTAGCATTTGTTGGATTTTTCTTAGAAATTCATATATTTTCAGTTAATGTTAATCACTGTCACAATTATTTTATTTTTTTGGGTCATGTATGTGTATGAGGCCTAAGGCATCATTCTAGCGCCCTCTATGGGTTATCTACTAGAATACCACCCATGGCTGGCATTTCATGCAGACTGATCAGAGTCAATATGTGTGGGTCTGTTTGTTTGCCTTTGCTTTAAAAATAAACTAATGGATTTTTTTTTTCCATAGTTGTTGCATAACTTTGCCAAATTAATCAAGTTGTTGTCTTTAATTTTTTTTTTTTTTTGTATAAAAAGCCAACAACCTACAACTTGATACAAACATGTTAACTATGATGAATGATCTCTGACAAGCACACCATTGAGGATCTGTTGGTTGTCATCCCTGTTGGGTAGGTGTGTTTTCCTTCTCATAACTTATGATAATTATACATTTTTGTGATGGAGTCAATAGCAGCAGCGGACATTTTTAGTGCCTTACATTTAAGTTTTAAATTTTGTACTACCAGAGAAATCAGCTGTCGGGTTCTAATAAAAATCGGCTGATTCAGATCACATAATGTTACCTTTTTTTCCAGTGTCCTCTCCCAAGATCAAGTCATCCATCACAACCACAGAGTCGTCCTCGGACGGGATGGGAGCAGCTTTGACTGAAGCCTTGGCTTTCTCGTTCGCCCCGTCCTCTGGCCTGGATCTCCGAGCGCGTCTCGTACGGCCTCCCCTTTTTGTTGTCCCCGGCTCGACGGTGGAAATGTTATCTTCTGAAGAGTTGGCCCGCTGCTTCTTAGCCACCTTCGCTGTCATTTCCCCTTCATCATCCATCCTCTTCCTCTTCCCTCCTACTGGTTCAGCTGGCAGTGTGGTGCTGGTGACTGTGGTTACAGCCTCTGGTTCTGGTAAATAACGAGATGGATATTGAGAATAAGACTGACTTTACACTCTAATTTGGTCTCTATTTTTGCTGCATTTCTTTTTAAATTGTTTATAGGAATTTACTGATCAACATAGAGTTAACACAACCCATCTACTTTTGTTTCAGTGGAGTGAGACTGACCTGAGGCTGTGCACTGCTGCTGGTGGTCAGTGCGTCTCTTCAGGAAGCGACTGATGAACATCTGAACAGGGAACGGAGGGTTGGAGGTGCCGACCTCCTCCGTTAGAAGCTGACGAACACTTTCAGAGATCTCAGGCTTCCAGCCAGAACTCTTTAAAAGGAAAAGCACTACTTATAAATATTGAAACTGCTGTTAAAACCCCACAAGCTCTTTGGGGAAAAAGGTTTTTATTTACGTTATTACGTTTTACACAGGATCCAAAATGTATTTTGTATTGGGGTCTACTGGCAGTGGCAGGGAAAAGTGCTAAGATTCAGGTTATCAAAGTTATTTCTACATACCCGCTCACAAAAGGCTCTACGGGCTGGTTCTGTCTTCAAACACAGGGAGCCACTAACAGGCGGGAGTGGATTGGACGTTTGGCACCAAACCTCTTTCAGATGATGCAGTAACGAAGACTCAGGCCACAGTAGACTCCACAAAGGGCAATCTGTCAAAACAAGACAAAAACAAGTCTTACTGGGAGATTGTCCCTCTTAAATTATCTGTTCCTACCACTTGGTAATAATAACATTAAAAAACTGAATTAATAAATAATTAATAACCCCCATTAGATGACAGTGGTGGATGAAGTACTGAGTTATTTTACTTAGGTAAAAGGTAAATGTAGAAATGGCACACTAGTAAAAGTCAGGCTTTCACAATTTTACTGAAGCACAAAGTGTTAGCATCCAAACATACTTTATGTTCCAAAAGTAAAATTACTCAGTGTGCACACTGGCCCATTTCAGATATAATTATCAATGCTTTGAATGTGTACACCACTGTAATGTTGTAGCAGGTAAAGGTAGGTCTTATCCTATTTTTTATAAACTGCTGGGTAGCACGAATTCCCTTCTGAGATGAATTAAAGGTCTTGTCTTAATCATTTAAATCTTAATGTATTGTGTTGATTATATTTTGAAATATTAATCTGAATATGCAAAGTAAGAAGGAACTCAAATTATAGATGTACTCAAGTACAGAACTTGAGTAAATGCACTTAGTTACATTTCACCTATGTAGGAACAGCTCACCGTTTGGTGGTTGCTTCATGTGTACAACTGGTTGAAAGGAGGAACAGGAGAGGGAGTATGCCTCCTTGGTGGCAGCCGTCTTGGCGATCTGCTTCCTAAAGGACTCTGGCAGACCGCTCTTCAAGAACTCTCTGCGAGCCTTGAACTGCTCGTCATCCTGGGAATTGTCGGAGCCCTCACGGCTGCTCTCATCAAAAATGGAAATCACTGCAGACACCTTCCGAGCAGTCTTCTCTTGGCCCAGCGAGGCCACTTTGGAGCCTGTGAGAAAGAAAAGACAGCAACATTAGATGTGATTTCAACTAAATGCTGAACAGTAAAGGGTGATTTAGAGTGATGAAGACTACCTGGGACAGGCTTGGTCTTTCCCAGAACATCATTTAGACTGCGTAAAGACTTCTGGGTTTTACTCTTTTCTGGTGCTGTCTGACGGGCAGCAGTCTGGTCGTCATCCAGGCAGATGATAGAATCCTGACAACACGAACCGCATAGTGAGGAAAAAAAAGAGGGAATACACAAATTAGGTTTTACTTAGGCCTTAATTTTGTGTTGTAATGTGATGGGGGCCCATTGTGCCATTATAGGGGTCCTCAAATATCCTGCTAGGCAGGAAATCTCTTTTAAATGATCCCAACTCTCTGAAAAGTATCACACAGGTCAGAAACCTTGGTAACTTTCAAGAGCCACATGAAACATAGGTAAAACTGAATTTTATCATTTAAGAAATATTGCAAAAGGAGCTTTTTATCCCACAATGATGCTGAAAAACTCCATGTCCGTGATTGTATTTCCAGTCCAAAAAGGTCTATATGTCCATAACAAAAGGTGCAACAGTAATGTAAGCAGTCTCATTGTGCATTCCTGCGTTTGTGTACAAGATAATAAAAGACCTGAGGAGAATCACAGTTACACAAAAGATGCTTATTCTATTTTGAACAGGTTCTGTGTTATTTTGTTGCCAATGTTTTATTGGTCCAAACCACAAGAAGTGTGAAATTCTGGCCAACTCTACCCATTCATGTAAAAAAAACAAAAAACAAAAAAAAAAACAAACAAAAAAAAAAACACTACTTTAACTGTACCTCATCTTCACAGTAGCTCTTCTTGTTGGCGGCCTCAGCTCGCAAGGAACGCCTTAAGGTGCCCTTCTCCTCAACAGCAGCTTTTTTATTCTGCTGAATCACTTTGGCTTTCTCCACCAACTTCTTTGCCTGTTTCCTTTTCTTAGAGTCATTTGATGTCTGAAAGGGATGAAGACAGTATTATGATGTTTAAAAATGTTCCTTGTCAAGTCAGTACACCAGTTCATTAAATTCTGAAATTTGAAAAATATATAATACTTACTTTAATAGCCAACGAGTTGCTTAATCCACTTCCATCTTCAGCTTTTGAAACGTTTCTGTGGACTCTAGTAAATTTGATCCTTATGAAAAAAGAAAACATTTCAGTTAGAACATGGAAAACACAGGCAACAGCAGCACAAACTGCATCCTCCAAAATGACCACACACTTGAATCAACACCTCTCTAAAACACTTTAAACAAAAACTGAACCTTTGTGGATGCAGGGTTTATTGCAAGACTGTTATATTAAGCCCATTCAGACAAAAGATTCACGACAAGGCGAAACCGTTTTAGAACGCTGCAGCGGTGTGAACTGGCCCGTCTCAGTGCGACTCAAGCTGGCTGATGGGACCACCTGTGACTGAGTTTTTCAAGTCGCCAGCAAACGGTTTTACAGTGTCTCCTGTTTCAACAACCAATCAGCTCATAGCAAAGTCAGTAAACTGTAAGTAAGGGCAAATTTCTGGACATCAATTTGTCAGCCATGTGTACAACACAGTTCTTCTCATTCAGACAGTCAGGCATTGTGCAGTGGTCTGGGGAGTGTTTATTTGTGCTGGGAACATAACCATTGTGAAATGATCAGAAAATAACTAACTAAAATGATCACTCTTGCATGATCTTTCACAGGTCTGGGATTTTCTTTCTGCCCATTTCTCCCTCGACACACACCTTTCATGTTTTTGCCACTTGCTATTGCCTGAACAGTCAGAGAGTAGTTGCGATGGAGATGATAATATGTCTTGCCTAGTCAATTGACAAGTTTTACGAACGTTGCAGATCAGCACATTGCAAGTAGTTGCAAGTTTTAAATAGCCTCGTCATTAATCTTGCTCTGAACTGGGCTTTAGACTGTATGAATGCAACTTTTTAACTGGCAACTGACTGTCTAAGTGCATCCAAGTCCTTGTCTTAAAATGCTTAATAGTATCAGATAATAATTATATGCATGTCACCTGATTGGACTTTGTTTTACATCAGGTGGGCACACCATCTCTGCTACAAAGACTCCATGCTTGGATTTGCGTCTCTTTGGGGTCGACATCTCTGCAGGGCTGTCAGTAGGTAAAGCAGCAGCAGCATCATTCGGCTCATTCTTTTTCCTGGTTTTTCTGATAGGAGTTGGTGGATTGGCCTCAGGTGTTTGCCTGACCACAGCCTCTCTTCTGGACCTCCTCACCGCTGGGATCGAGGGAGTGGAGGTGACTGGAGGCTCCTCTATTTTATCGACATCAACAATTGTGGCCACAGTTTCTTCCACAGGAGCAGCAGCAGGTGGGACAGTCACTGCCTCCTTTTCTTCTTCAGTTGTCTTTCTGCCTTTTCTCACTGGTTTCTTTTTAGCTGCTTTGTTTTCCTGAGAGGCAACAGGGACTTGCTCAACAGAAGGGGGAATTACAGCGCCCTCCTCAGCAACTTTGTCTGCATCATCCAAAATCTTCTCTCCTTGCTGCTTCTGCTTGCCCTGGCTCTTACCAGGCTTTGATTTGGACCCATCCAGACTGGGCTGTTTGAAGGCAGCCATAAACTGTTTCTTCTCTGCCTCACTGCATTTGGGCACAGATTCACTCTCAAGCACAGCCAGCTCTAGATCTTCTTCTTGAAGAACCACATTAGACTTCCGCTTGACAGTCAGGGCAGTAGAAGGAAGTTGCTGCCCAGCCTCCACCTGAGGAGACGTGACTACCTCTGCAGGACTCGTCGCCCTTTTTCTCCTGCTGAAGATGGAAGCTACCTTACCAACCGCCTTGGCTTCCTGTTTGGGTGAGACGACATGCACTTCAGCCTGGATGGTGACCGTTCGGGGTGAGACTTGGAGAGGCGGCTCCACAGAACCTACATTTTCTTTAGCTTGAGGGATGTTCAACTGGTCGGTGTCCATTTCTTCTGCCTCTGATGTGATTTTATGTTCATCTTCTTTGCCCCGTTCATCTTCTGTGTCCTGGCTCTGGCTCCGCACAAAATCCTCAAAGGAGATTGTGACGGTGCTGCTGTTTAACTGAGAGGCCTCATCCACATTGACCTCCATACTAACATCACACAAGGAGCTCTCTGTTTCTTTCTCGTCCGGTTCTGAATGCTTTGCCTCCTGTTGTTGCTTCTTCCGAGAATTTCGTGCAGTAGTTTTTACTGGTTTTGCTTTAGCTTTTGAAGGTACAATTGGAGATAATTCAATACTGTTCAGTTCTGGTTTAACTTTGACATTGTTCCCACATTCGGAAGCATCTTCATGATGCTCATCTTTTTCACTGTCAGTCTTTGTGGTTTTCCTCTCTGACTTTCCCACCGTGCTAAACGTCTCAGCACTGAGCTGGGCCAGCAGAGCTGCAGTATCACTCCCAAGAACACCACAGCTGCTGATTGTTTCTGCTGCTGAATCTCTGCTATCATGTGGTTCTTCTACAATCAGGCAGCTGTTATCCGCTGTGCAGCTAACAGTTTCGGCATCCACAAGTTTTCTCGCAGCTTTGCTTGCCTTTCTACCCCGTTTCTGAGGTGGCTGTTTCACTGATGGCTCTGGACTGACGTGTTTTTCTACAGGCTGCGACACCTGACGGTTCTCTTTCGACTGTTCAGGTGAGCTGATCTTTTCTTTAGAGGACGGAGCCTTCCGGCTAAAGTAGTCCATGATGTTGTTGGAGCGTGGAGGAGAAAAGGGTTTCTCCACAGGCTTGGGCACAGGAGAGAAATAGTTTGTGATTGTCTTGACAACAGGACTGCCACCATCTTTGCGAGACTTCTTGCAAGGCTGTAAAAAAGAGATAAAGTTAATAAAACATTAGAATGCAATTTGTATGTATTAGTTTTGTTATGTATTAGAGCCAGACAGATATTATATATCTATAAACTGTATGTATATCTGATCCTTTTTCTCAACTCAAATTGTTCTATTTGTGTTTTATTTAATGTACTTATAATTATAAAAAAAAAATACCAGTGAAAGTTAACTTTTTCACTGCCTTTTGGGTTATATATATTGTTGGTTATATATAGTATATTGGTTGGGCTCTGCTATGTATAGCCCTGTCACTGTCATAAAATTACCTGGGTGTCAAAGTCCTCAATGACAGACGCCATAGCCACAACACCAGCCATCATTTGAAGAGACCTAAAGCAAATGAAAACATTGTTATGCACATGGAGGTCTGTAAGAGCAGTAAACTGCCTAAGTCTAAGCCCCAGTTGATTAATCAATTAGTTGTCAGGTATTAATCGCCAAGTGTTTTGATAATCAATTAATTGTTTTGAGTCTTTTTCCTTGACAGATTTATTGAATAAAGGCACAAGTTTCATAACAATTATATTCAAGGATGGCAGGATAACAAGCACAAACCAGTTCAGGTGTACTTTAACTTCAGTCTTTAGTAGAGTATAAGGGTTTTCAATAACTTTTCGTGCTTTAACACTTAAGTTAAAACCACAACACTCAAGGGCCGGATTCAGCCCTTTTGAATTTTTCTATGGCCCGCAAGAGGCTGTCTGCAAACCATGGTGGCATGTGTGTGATTTAATAAATAAGACTTCTGGTTCAGATCTCTGAGCTACTTTTACAACATCTGAACCATAATAATAAACTACTGACTGCATGATCTGAATCAATATGGTATTGGTGATGTAAAGCACCTATATGCTGCGACAGGACTACACCCATTCCGCACCTGCCATTTGCTCAGTAATCATACATTACAATCGTGTGCAATCGAACTATGCAGATATAGTATAATCAAGGCAGAGTGATTTCTCGCACTGACTCAGGTAGGTTCAAAATAACATAAGTCTGATATGTATGGTAGTTCTATGGTAGTAAATCACCTGATAAAATGCTATCCTAGTGCAAATGCAAAGGCCATAAATATGTTTTATAATTATTCAACCAGGCCTACTTATTATTAGTCTGGACACTTTCACTGTTTACACTGTTTATACTTTTATCGAATATAGATGAGGACCTGCTATAAGCAGCTTATGTCTGTTTGGACGGTGTGTTGTCATAAACAGGAGAACACAACTGATGAACCAGTTGGCCGATATGTGTTTACTGATAGTTTTGCTGTCCATCTTCACTGTTCTGCTTGCAGTAAATAAGTGAAAATTTAACTCAGACTTTATGTTATGGCGGTGCGCTCTTTGTAGGACAGTTTTCCGAAAATTAAAAATTAAACAAACAATATCATCACCTTGCTTAGAGTATTGCAATATATTACAATTTATTGACTAATAACCCCTGTATCATACATGTCTCAGAAGATTTTTGCCAGTACACAGCTCTAATATTCATCTAGGTTTTATTCACATTTGTGGATATGAACCTGTTTACACTTCGACATCAAGACTTGCATCCATAGCTTTCATATCTTCTGTTTAGTATTGATCATAATAAGTAATATATTGTATCTCTTATCATTGTAGCGTAAGAATTGCCAGTTTGCTATTTAAGTTGAATAGCCCTGCTGTAAACACTAAACAGCCCTGAACATCACACAGTGCTGCGAAACAAAAGATGCAGTTTGCTCCGAGTTACAGTGGAGCACAGTCAGTATAAGTCTAATGTACAGCTGGTTTATATCATTCATAAAGAGGTTGCAGGAACAGTTTCTGACATGAAAATAAAGCATTATTCCTGACATGGCGCCAGCAGCTCTTCCAGTTTGTGTACTGTATGTGACAGACGCGTTACCAGGAAAACACTCACCGATACTGACCCGGCGGCTTGCTGCAACTTCAGAGACCGTCTTCTTGTCTTTTCTTATTCACTTCCTCGTGTGTGTGAACGAACAACAGAGGCAAATTTCATTGTGTGAGGCGGACAGCTGTTTCTAACCACCACCACATATAAATTTCACTGTGAGACAACAGGCTAGCAGACCTCGCTCGACGCTGCTCCCAAAGCGGCTCCTGCGCTCCTCACGGGTCCCAAACGTGCTCCGAGCGTCTTCCGCATGTCACCCGCCGATAACTGACCCAAAGTCAAAAGACGTTACGCGGATATTTTCAGAGCCGTTCTCGGTGGGAATTCAAAATACATGTTTCTCGACGCTTTCAAAAACGCGCCAGACTGGTCGTGAATGAAGAGCGCCAAATATACGCGACCTTTAGCGTGACCGAATTCCACCAATCAGAGGAAAGGAAATGCCTCCGTCGTCACATGACGTCAGGCGCCCATAACAAAGATGGCGCGTGGTGTCGCATTTCATGGAGAGAGAAAAAGTGACAGCCACCTCTAGTGGCTGCGCCAATTCAGCAAGATGTTGACATACGGAAGTATTTGGCATTATAAAGTTTTACAAGAGGGGTATTATTTGTAATAATAATAATAATAATAATAATAATAATAATAAGAAGAAGAAGAAGAAGAAGAAGAAGAATATACACATACTATATACTTTACACATAATTTTTTATATATTACATTTTAGATTTTTGTACAAATTATTTCACATGTATACTATGCTATTAGCTTTGATTAGGATGACCAGATCGCCAAACAACTAAAGTTGTTAAGTGGGACCAGCCTGGGACTTGCCTGTACTAGGCAAGTAGATGAAATATATTTACATTTATTAATGTTACTTATTCCTGTCAAATGAGAGATTGCAACAATGTATTAGTGCCCTAGCTGTATTACTTTTTCCATAATCATGCATTCTCTCTAAGCACCTTCCAGACACTTGACACACCCTATGCACAGTATTGCAACAGCATATGAGGTATGTTCTTCCACTATGTTTGGTACCTCTGTCCCCTGGAGCAAACAGAGCGGTGTATCTTGGTATCATGTGCTTTGAAAGTTGCCCTTCCTGTATGACTTTCATTCCAGACTGAGGTCCCTGAGTACAAACCGTGTGTCCGATGTTGCTACAGAATGCTGTTGATCTGGCCTTTTTAGTCAGTTTATATCTTATTATAAACTGAGTTACACGATGGAAGCAGAAAAGCCAACAATGGAAACAATGGTTAACGTGCGGGCTGTGTCCACATCTGGTAAGTTGACTCCTTTTCATAAACTTTAGCCAATAATGCTCTCGTGCTGATCTTGTACAACTGGTTCAGCAGGGCACCCAGGTGAATAGAATAGAGTGTTTATTTAATTTATATATTAGTATAATTACCAGGTATAATTCAATTAGGCCTATCAATTGTTCCTGCTTGGCTTTTGAATTCATGTTAAAACAACTGAACAAATTAATATTAGGTATTGTATCTGCCTGAATTAAAATTTGCAGGATAAAATGTGTAAAAACTTACAGGATAAATGGTAAACTATAACTGTAAACTGTTCTGTTTCCTGAGAAGTAGAAAATTAATGGTATTTATATGTTGCTGTAAGTCTGTGGAAACCAGGTCACCAGATTGTGAGACTTTAACCAGACATTTAAAGGGAAAATTCACCACTTTTCATGTGCATGTCCAGTCAGAGTTGACAGGAAATGTAATTAACTGACTACACCTATTGCTTTGTTGGCAAAAAACATAGTGTTAGGTGACAAAATATTCATATACCACATCCACTGGCTAACCCAGAGGTGGAGACCAGAAATCCAAGCTGAAATACCCTGCAGAACAATAGGTTTTGCAGCAGAGCGCCCACCAAGGGAATTAGTGCATCAATTGACTAAATATACGATCAACACTGACTGAACATTCACATGAAAAGTCACAACAGCATTCCTGACAGATGTCATTTGTTTTAGTAGGCGCAGTATAGTTATGATATTGTTTTTAGTCATGCACTCAGATTCCAGTTTCTTAGGTATACCTCACTATAACTACATACACTGTAAATTTGTTTTAACCTAAAAAAGTGTCTTGACTGCCCTAAAACTGACTGAATTTGAAAAGACAGATTGAGGTAATTTTGTATTTACCATCTTTTGTATAAACTATGATTTTCAAAAACGTTTTGACTGATATTCAGTCAAATGAAGTACAAAGACAAGACATTTAAGGTTCAATCTGTTTAACTATATTGTTTTTTGTAAATATACATTTGTTCTGAACTTCTTGCCTGCAGCGCGTTTGGACAGGTGCATGTTTACCACTGTGTTACATCACCTTTTCTTTTAATAAACACTCAGTAAGCATTTGGGAACTGAAGACACTAATTACTGAAGTTTTGAAAAAGATGTCTGGATGGCAGCATATGTTGCTCCAAAATCTATACTTTTCAGCGTTAATGGGGCCTTCACAAATTGTCTGCTAATATGCTGATAATTTTTTTTAGAAATTTAATTTAATGAGTTTATGGAACTCTGTACAGTACATTCATTCAACTCACAATTTCAAGCCAAAAGACAAGAAAATAAATAATATATGAATATATAATATGTACAAACACTAAATTCCTGTATTATCTTTTACAGTGCATAATTATTAGCCTACTACTTCTTAGCCAGCAGATATGCAAATCAATCAATCAGTGGATTCTAGACACATTTCTAGTTTTATATGAAGCACTTGTATAAAGAATAATTCATCTCTCTTACAGGACAAACTCACCAATCTCCAGAGCTGAGGATTGTGTTGATTGGTGGGAGAGAATTACACGGTAAACCCAGTAACAAGAGTGCAACTGGCAACATCATACTGGGTAAAAGTGTTTTTGAGACCAACAGAAGAACTGCCCAGAGTGTTGTGAGGCAGCAGGAGGTACACGGCAGACAAGTCACCGTGGTTGATACTCCTGACTGGTGGTGGCACTACCCACGACAAAACACCCCAGGGCTGGATCAGATAGAGATCCAGAACAGCGTCCACCTGTGTGTCCCAGGGCCTCACGCCTTTCTTCTTGTCATTCCTGTTGGTATGATATTTCCTCAGATCTTCAAAAAATCACTAGAGGAGCACCTGCAACTTTTCCATGAAGGAGTGTTTCGTCACACCATTGTGCTGTTTACAGCAAATGCTCCATGCAGCAAAGAACAGTTAGAATACAGAATCAGTTTATGGCCAGAGCTGCAGTGGGTTCTTGAACAATGTGGAAACCGAAAGCATACTCTCAATGTTAGCAACAGGCAGGATAGCACTCAAGTCATAATGCTTATCAAGAAAATAGAAGCAATGGTTGCGGAAAACGCTGGTGGTCACTATTCTGTTGACAGTGCTGATGGGCACGCTCTGAAAGAGAAGATGGAGGCGATGGCTGAAAGAGCATCACAGAGGTTTGCTGAAGTGCAGACAAAGAGAGAGAAACTCAAAGCACTGATTGAAGGTGAGTCACATTTCAGTTCTTATTTCTTAGCCATGGTAATTTGTACAAGAGCTTTTGTATGAATGAATTAATTAAATTTTCATTTTTGTGTCATGCATACAACAATGTCCAGTCCACATGGGTTATTTCATAGTAGAATATTTTATGCTGATACTGATGATACATTGGCACTTAATATATCTAAAAAATAAAAGCACATCATTAACAACAATCTCCATTGGATTTCTTAAAATTGTTTTCAAAAGAATTGCAACCAATATTCATGTGATACTGTGCTGAGAGCTTTTTGGTGAACAAACTATGAAATGTGACACTTTTAAAATTAGGTCCACCTCAAACCTAATTTAATGTGCAGCAATTTCTTGTTTCTTATTGACCAATATATAAGCCAGCGCCAATATACCTGCCAAGATATCGGCCTGGGTGACTTAAATCATCACCACTTGTGCAGTATAAAATGAAAAGGGACTTGCGTTCCACTTCATCCAAAGTGCAGTCTCAATGGCCAGATTAAGAATACCAGCTCTCAACTGTGCAGTCTAATAATCTTTGGCTTCTTAATAAACAAGATGTAACAATTCAAGCACACACTTTTGTTTTATATGCACAGAGACCAGTTGGTAATGTTAGTTGCACAGACCAACTGCGACCACTAATCTTAGCAACACAGAAATCCAGTTACACTGTCAATACTACTACTACTGAAAAATATTTTCTATTTCTATTTAGGTGGCAAAACCCCACCAAGACATTTAATATTAGTGATGGTTGGGGCACAGTGGTCAGCAAAGAGCTCGGCAGGCAACACCATCCTGAGAAAAAAGGCATTTGCTGTTCGCCACAGAAGAACAACAGAGTACTGTGAAATAAACCACAGTATAGTGGCAGGCAGGCAGCTCACGGTGGTAGATTCTCCTGGCTGGCTCTACAACCAAACCCTCCAGGAAACCTGTGAAATGGATAAACTTGAAATAGAGAACAGTATGCATCTGTGCCCTCCAGGACCTCACGCTGTGCTCCTGGTGGTTGGGTTGGCATCTGCATTCAATGCATCATACCAGAGAGCGGTCCAGGAGCATATGAGTCTGTTCACGGATAAAGTCTGGGAGCACACGATCGTTCTGTTCACACGAGGTGACTGGCTGGGAGTGAAGACTGTGGAAGAGCGCATAGAGAGTGAAAAAGGTCTGCAGTGGCTCATGGAGAAGTGTGGGAACATGTACCATGTCCTGGACAACATGAACCATGGTGATGAGGTGCAGGTAACAGAGCTCCTCGAGAAGATTGAAGAGATGTGGGCAGGAAGCAAAGAACCTTATTACGAAGTTGACCTGGGCCATGCAGTGCAGATGGAGGCAAGGAAAGACGCTGGAGACAAGACGGCTAAACAGATTAGGCAGACATCTCAAAGACAAGCAAGAATACTGCAAGAGCTGTTTAAAGGTAATCAAAATGGTACTTTATCACAGTAAGTAAGAAAAACGCACAAAATGTGCTACCCTAATAGGAAGTCAAGTTTATTTACACATTTGTGGCACATTTTGACCTTAAACGTTCTGTCACAAAACTTACCTGATTTAATGTGACGAAGATGTGAAATAATCATTTTGTATGTAAATATGTCATTTACCAGCTGTCAGGTAGATAGATAGATGGATGGATGGATGGATGGATGGATAGATAGATAGATAGATAGATAGATAGATAGATAGATAGATAGATAGATAGACAGACAGACAGACAGACAGACAGACAGACAGATAGATAGATAGTACTTTATTGATCCCAAACTGGGAAACTTTTGTATTACAGCAGCTGTCATCAGACAGATAGAAAAACAGATCAAAAAATAAAATATATGAGAAAAATAGACATATATACATAAAATTAAGAATATACAAGAGTACTATACTGTAATGTACAGAAATACTCTACACCAGTAGCAGTAGTGTACCAAAACACTGCGCAAAATATCAAATGCAAGTAGACATAAATTATATACACGAGATGGTGAGAAATGAGGTAGAGTGGTATTGAGACAGATGTGCAAAATAGCTAACAAATGTGCAATTAGCCATGACCAGCAGTGCAAATAGGAAATCTGGTTGGACCAGAACTATAAAGAACCAAATAGGAAATCTGGTTGGACCAGAACTATAAAGAACTATAAAGAACCAGCTGTGGAGAATTCGGAGTGCTGTCTGTCAGACAGAGGTGAGAATTTGAACAGTGTTATTGCTTGGGGGAGGAAAGATTTCCTGTATCGGTCCTTGTGACAGCGAAGCCGTCTCAGTCTGTTGGAGAAAGAACTCTGCTGTTTGTCCAGTATGTGATGGAGAGGGTGGTCAGGGTTATCCATGATGGATAACAGTTTGTTCAGTGTCCTCCTTTCCACCACTGCTTCAAGTCTGGTTTGCAGCCAATCACAGAGCCGGTAGGCCGGTGCTTCCCCAACAGACTGCAGCAAAGTAAAGTGCACTGGCCACAACAGATTGATAGAAGATTTCCAACATCTTGCTGCACACGTTGAAAGATCTCAGCTTCCTCAGGAAATAGAGTCTGCTCATCCCCTTCTTGTACACAGCCTCGGTGTTGGCCTTCCAATTCAGTCTGTTGTCGATGTGAATGCCAAGGTACTTGTAGTCCTCAACCATGCCAATGTCCTCTCCCCATATGCACAGGGGTTGAGAAGCTGTCCTTGTTCTTCTGAAGTCAATCACCATCTCCATGTGATTTCTACCAGCCCACTCCACAAAATCATCCACCAGTGCTCTGTACTCCTCCTCCCGTCCATCACTTATACACCCAACCACCGCAGTCATCAGAGAACTTCTGCAGGTGGCATGACCCTGAGTTATGCTGAAAGTCTGTGGTGTACAAGGTGAACAGGAAAGGAGATAGAACAGTCCCCTGTGGAGCTCCTGTACTACTCACCACCATGTCAGACAGGACACTGCCCAGTCAGACAAACTGTGGTCTGTCTGTCAGGTAGTCGGTAATCCAGGAAATTGTGGACGTGTCGACCCTCATTGCCTGCAGCTTCTCCCTCAGTAGCAGTGGCTGGATGGTGTTGAAAGCAGTGGAGAAATCTAAGAATGTGATTCTTACAGTGCTGCCGGGACCATCCAGGTGCGAGTGAGCTCGCTGCAGCAGGTAGATGACGGCATCGTCCACTCCCAGATGAGACTGGTAGGCGAACTGCAGAGGGTCCAACGATGATTTCACCTGTGGTCTCAGGTGGGCCAAGACCAGCCTCTCCAGCACCTTCATCATATGAGATATGAGGGCAACTGGTCGGTAGTCGTTGAGGCCAGATCATGTTGACTTCTTGGGGACTGGAACAAGGCAGGGTGTCTCACAGCACCAGTATTCTCTCCTGGCTCAGGCTCAGGTTGAAGAGATGTTGCAGAATAGAAGACAGCTGGTTAGCACAAGTTCTCAGAACCCATGGGCTGATACTGTCAGGGCCTGCAGCCTTGCGTATGGGGAGCCTCTCCAGCTGTCTCCTAACCTGGCTTGAGGTCACAGTCAGGCGGGGGAGGGTGCATGTTGACTCTGTGGAGGGGGAAAGGTGCTGCAGAGGTGGTGTGTTGGTATCCAGTGAGCTCACCAGGGGGGGTTGAGGGGTTGAGTGGGGAGGGGTGGAAGCATTGGGTGTAGAGAGGGTGTGTGGAGGTCTGGGTGTGTGTGGGTGGAGGAGGAGACAGCAGGGGGCTGTGAACTAAACCTATTAAAGAAACAGTTCAGCTCATTTGCCCTCTCAATGTTGCCTGTTGTTTGTCTGTCTTTCTCTTTGAACCCAGTGATCTCTTTCATTCCAGTCCACACATCCCTCACGTTGTTCTGCTGGAGCTTGGCCTCCAGCTTCCTCCTGTAGGAGTCCTTGCTCTCCCTCAGCTTGTCCCTCAGATCACACTGCACCCTCCTCAGTTCGTCTCTGTCCCCAGACCTGAAAGCTTTCTTCTTATTATTAAGAAGTACTTTCAGGTCGCTGGTGATCCACGACTTGTTACTGGGTAAGCAGTGCACAGACCGGGTTAGCAGGGTGGTGTTTTCACAGAATTTGATGTATTTTGTAATACAGTCCATCATGCTGTTGATGTCCTCCGCGTGAGGCTCCCAGAGCACATCCCAGTCTGTGGACTCAAAGCAGTCCTGCAGTGTCTCACTAGCCTCCTTTTAGCTGACATGTGCAAATCTGATTTTGTGGACCTCAGCGCAGACAAAGTCTTGAGGACCCCCTGTGATTTCTGGCGGCCCCCTAAGGTGGGCCCGGACCCCTGGTTGGGAACCAATGAGTTACATCATTAGTGACAATTAACCCTGTGTCATTGAAGCCCACAGATTGATGACATCCGATCATGTCTGGTTGGGACGACAGATGTCTCCATACACACACGCTCACAAGCGTGTGCTTACGAAGATGGAATGAAAGGCCATGGGGGTCCTACAGCCCACAGCAGCAGAGGAGGGGACAAAGCGAATTGAGTCCAGCTTTCCCAGAGTTGGTTAATGCACGCTGACTTTGACCCAAAGTCAACGCGTAAACTCATTCACCTCTGAATGTGTGGGGGAGGTCCATGCCACGCATCCCATCTAAGGGGGCAGGGTCGACTCCAGCTCAGTCCATATCATCTTCTCCACCTCTATATATAAACTTCTGAAGCATGTACATCATCATGACATCACAGATGAAGCTTATAGCCAGCCAATAGAAATGCAGCAGTGACATCCCTCAGTGATGTCACAAAATGGTAGCCACATGACCTGAACCGTGACATCATCAGTGATCTCACAGAACTTCAAAAAAAAAAAAAAAAAAAAATCAGATCAGTTGCATCAGTGGTTCCCAAACTTTTTTCCTTGCTGCCCTCCTTCTTGTCTCTAAGGAAAGCTGAGCTTCTCCTCTCAGCCCCATCACAGACTTTTGTATAAATTGCAGGGGTCGTACAAAGATGGGAAAAGATGTATGAACCCTGAAGCTGTGATTTTAGTTGACATGTGCAAATCTGATTTTGTGGACCTCAGAGCCCTTTGGGCCCAGACCCCTGGTTGGGAACCAATGAATTACATCACTAGTGACGTAAAGCCGCAGGTTAACCCTGTCATTGAAGCCCACAGGTGATGACATCAGTCATGTCTGTTGGAGACAGATGTCTCACACACACGCTCACAAGCGTGTGCTTACGAAGATGGAATGAAAGGCCATGGGGGTCCTACAGCCCACAGCAGCAGAGGAGGGGACAAAGCGAATTGAGTCCAGCTTTCCCAGAGTTGGTTAATGCACGCTGACTTTGACCCAAAGTCAACGCGTAAACTCATTCACCTCTGAATGTGTGGGGGAGGTCCATGCCACGCATCCCATCTAAGGGGGCAGGGTCGACTCCAGCTCAGTCCATATCATCTTCTCCACCTCTATATATAAACTTCTGAAGCAGTGACATCATCATGACATCACAGATGAAGCTTATAGCTAGCCAATAGAAATGCAGCAGTGACATCATCAGTGACATCATCAGTGATGTCACAAAATGGTAGCCCACATGACCTGAACCGTGACATCATCAGTGATCTCACAGAACTTCAAAAAAAAAAAAAAAAAAAAAAAAAAATCAGATCAGTTGCATCAGTGGTTCCCAAACTTTTTTCCTTGCTGCCCTCCTTCTTGTCTCTAAGGAAAGCTGAGCTCCTCCTCTCAGCCCCATCACAGACTTTTGTATAAATTGCAGGGGTCGTACAAAGATGGGAAAAGATGTATGAACCCTGAAGCTGTGATTTTAGTTGACATGTGCAAATCTGATTTTGTGGACCTCAGAGCCCTTTGGACCCAGACCCCTGGTTGGGAACCAATTAATTACATCACTAGTGACATAAAGCCGCAGGTTAACCCTGTCATTGAAGCCCACAGATGATGACATCAGTCATGTCTGTTGGAGACAGATGTCTCACACACACGCTCACAAGCGTGTGCTTACGAAGATGGAATGAAAGGCCATGGGGGTCCTACAGCCCACAGCAGCAGAGGAGGGGACAAAGCGAATTGAGTCCAGCTTTCCCAGAGTTGGTTAATGCACGCTGACTTTGACCCAAAGTCAACGCGTAAACTCATTCACCTCTGAATGTGTGGGGGAGGTCCATGCCACGCATCCCATCTAAGGGGGCAGGGTCGACTCCAGCTCAGTCCATATCATCTTCTCCACCTCTATATATAAACTTCTGAAGCAATGACATCATCATGACATCACGGATGAAGCTTATAGCCAGCCAATAGAAATGCAGCAGTGACATCATCAGTGACATCATCAGTGATGTCACAAAATGGTAGCCCACATGACCTGAACCGTGACATCATCAGTGATCTCACAGAACTTCAAAAAAAAAAAAAAAAAAAAATCAGACCAGTTGCATCAGTGGTTCCCAAACTTTTTTCCTTGCTGCCCTCCTTCTTGTCTCTAAGGAAAGCTGAGCTCCTCCTCTCAGCCCCATCACAGACTTTTGTATAAATTGCAGGGGTCGTACAAAGATGGGAAAAGATGTATGAACCCTGAAGCTGTGATTTTAGTTGACATGTGCAAATCTGATTTTGTGGACCTCAGAGCCCTTTGGGCCCAGACCCCTGGTTGGGAACCAATGAATTACATCACTAGTGACATAAAGCCGCAGGTTAACCCTGTCATTGAAGCCCACAGATGATGACATCAGTCATGTCTGTTGGAGACAGATGTCTCACACACACGCTCACAAGCGTGTGCTTACGAAGATGGAATGAAAGGCCATGGGGGTCCTACAGCCCACAGCAGCAGAGGAGGGGACAAAGCGAATTGAGTCCAGCTTTCCCAGAGTTGGTTAATGCACGCTGACTTTGACCCAAAGTCAACGCGTAAACTCATTCACCTCTGAATGTGTGGGGGAGGTCCATGCCACGCATCCCATCTAAGGGGGCAGGGTCGACTCCAGCTCAGTCCATATCATCTTCTCCACCTCTATATATAAACTTCTGAAGCAGTGACATCATCATGACATCACAGATGAAGCTTATAGCTAGCCAATAGAAATGCAGCAGTGACATCATCAGTGACATCATCATGATGTCACAAAATGGTAGCCACATGACCTGAACCGTGACATCATCATGATCTCACAGAACTTCAAAAAAAAAAAAAAAAAAAAAAAATCAGATCAGTTGCATCAGTGTTTCCCAAACTTTTTTCCTTGCTGCCCTCCTTCTTGTCTCTAAGGAAAGCTGAGCTCCTCCTCTCAGCCCCATCACAGACTTTTGTATAAATTGCAGGGGTCGTACAAAGATGGAAAAGATGTATGAACCCTGAAGCTGTGATTTTAGTTTGACATGTGCAAATCTGATTTTGTGGACCTCAGCCCTTTGACCCAGACCCCTGGTTGGGAACCAATGAATTACATCACTAGTGACATAAAGCCGCAGGTTAACCCTGTCATTGAAGCCCACAGATGATGACATCAGTCATGTCTGTTGGAGACAGATGTCTCACACACACACCTCACAAGCGTGTGCTTACGAAGATGGAATGAAAGCCATGGGGTCCACAGCCCACAGCAGCAAAGGAGGGGACAAAGCGAATTGAGTCCAGCTTTCCCAGAGTTGGTTAATGCACGCTGACTTTGACCCAAAGTCAACGCTAAACTCATTCACCTCTGAATGTGTGGGGGAGGTCCATGCCACGCATCCATCTAAGGGGCAGGTCGACTCCAGCTCAGTCCATATCATCTTTCCACCTCTATATATAAACTTCTGAAGCAATGACATCATCGATGACATCACAGATGAAGCTTATAGCCAGCCATAGAATTGCAGCATGACATCATCTGACATCATCAGTGATGTCACAAAATGGTAGCCCACATGACCTGAACCGTGACATCATCAGTGATCTCACAGAACTTCAAAAAAAAAAAAAAAAAAAAATCAGACCAGTTGCATCAGTGGTTCCCAAACTTTTTTCCTTGCTGCCCTCCTTCTTGTCTCTAAGGAAAGCTGAGCTCCTCCTCTCAGCCCCATCACAGACTTTTGTATAAACTGCAGGGGTCGTACAAAGATGGGAAAAGATGTATGAACCCTGAAGCTGTGATTTTAGTTGACATGTGCAAATCTGATTTTGTGGACCTCAGAGCCCTTTGGGCCCAGACCCCTGGTTGGGAACCAATGAATTACATCACTAGTGACATAAAGCCGCAGGTTAACCCTGTCATTGAAGCCCACAGATGATGACATCAGTCATGTCTGTTGGAGACAGATGTCTCACACACACGCTCACAAGCGTGTGCTTACGAAGATGGAATGAAAGGCCATGGGGGTCCTACAGCCCACAGCAGCAGAGGAGGGACAAAGCGAATTGAGTCCAGCTTTCCCAGAGTTGGTTAATGCACGCTGACTTTGACCCAAAGTCAACGCGTAAACTCATTCACACTCTGAATGTGTGGGGGAGGTCCATGCCACGCATCCCATCTAAGGGGGCAGGGTCGACTCCAGCTCAGTCCATATCATCTTCTCCACCTCTATATATAAACTTCTGAAGCAGTGACATCATCATGACATCACAGATGAAGCTTATAGCCAGCCAATAGAAATGCAGCAGTGACATCATCAGTGACATCATCAGTGATGTCACAAAATGGTAGCCACATGACCTGAACCGTGACATCATCAGTGATCTCACAGAACTTCAAAAAAAAAAAAAAAAAAAATCAGATCAGTTGCATCAGTGGTTCCCAAACTTTTTTCCTTGCTGCCCTCCTTCTTGTCTCTAAGGAAAGCTGAGCTTCTCCTCTCAGCCCCATCACAGACTTTTGTATAAATTGCAGGGGTCGTACAAAGATGGGAAAAGATGTATGAACCCTGAAGCTGTGATTTTAGTTGACATGTGCAAATCTGATTTTGTGGACCTCAGAGCCCTTTGGGCCCAGACCCCTGGTTGGGAACCAATGAATTACATCACTAGTGACGTAAAGCCGCAGGTTAACCCTGTCATTGAAGCCCACAGATGATGACATCAGTCATGTCTGTTGGAGACAGATGTCTCACACACACGCTCACAAGCGTGTGCTTACGAAGATGGAATGAAAGGCCATGGGGGTCCTACAGCCCACAGCAGCAGAGGAGGGGACAAAGCGAATTGAGTCCAGCTTTCCCAGAGTTGGTTAATGCACGCTGACTTTGACCCAAAGTCAACGCGTAAACTCATTCACCTCTGAATGTGTGGGGGAGGTCCATGCCACGCATCCCATCTAAGGGGGCAGGGTCGACTCCAGCTCAGTCCATATCATCTTCTCCACCTCTATATATAAACTTCTGAAGCAATGACATCATCATGACATCACGGATGAAGCTTATAGCCAACCAATAGAAATGCAGCAGTGACATCATCAGTGACATCATCAGTGATGTCACAAAATGGTAGCCCACAGGACCTGAACCGTGACATCATCAGTGATCTCACAGAACTTCAAAAAAAAAAAAAAAAAAATCAGACCAGTTGCATCAGTGGTTCCCAAACTTTTTTCCTTGCTGCCCTCCTTCTTGTCTCTAAGGAAAGCTGAGCTCCTCCTCTCAGCCCCATCACAGACTTTTGTATAAATTGCAGGGGTCGTACAAAGATGGGAAAAGATGTATGAACCCTGAAGCTGTGATTTTAGTTGACATGTGCAAATCTGATTTTGTGGACCTCAGAGCCCTTTGGGCCCAGACCCCTGGTTGGGAACCAATGAATTACATCACTAGTGACGTAAAGCCGCAGGTTAACCCTGTCATTGAAGCCCACAGATGATGACATCAGTCATGTCTGTTGGAGACAGATGTCTCACACACACGCTCACAAGCGTGTGCTTACGAAGATGGAATGAAAGGCCATGGGGGTCCTACAGCCCACAGCAGCAGAGGAGGGGACAAAGCGAATTGAGTCCAGCTTTCCCAGAGTTGGTTAATGCACGCTGACTTTGACCCAAAGTCAACGCGTAAACTCATTCACCTCTGAATGTGTGGGGGAGGTCCATGCCACGCATCCCATCTAAGGGGGCAGGGTCGACTCCAGCTCAGTCCATATCATCTTCTCCACCTCTATATATAAACTTCTGAAGCAGTGACATCATCATGACATCACGGATGAAGCTTATAGCCAGCCAATAGAAATGCAGCAGTGACATCAGCAATGATGTCACAAAATGGTAGCCCCCATGATCTGAACTGTGATATCATCTCACAGAACCTAAAAAAAATCAGATCATTTATCTTACCATTTATGTTTAATTAAATAATTATATAACTCCAATTACATCAAGTTTGGGATGCTGAGCAAAATGTAAATAAAAACACATTTGAATGGTTTGCAAATACTTTTCAACTTATTTTCAATTGAAAACAGTGTTTGGTGTCAGATGTTTAATGGTCAAACTGATAAACTCAGCCTGAATTTGACACCACCAACACATTTCAAAAGTTGCGACAGAGGACTGAGGACACTAACTGATAAGATTTGAAAGAGAAATTCTTTCCCATTCTAGCTTGATATACGACTTCAGGTGCTTAACAGACCAGGGTGTTTGTTGTATTTTGTGCTTCATCATCCTCCATGCTTTACCAGTGGAGACGGGTCTGGACTGCATGCAGGTCAGCCTAGTACCTGAACTCTTTTATTATGAATCCACACTGTTATAACATGTACAGTTTGTGTCTTGGCATGGTCCTGTTGAAATAAGCAGGACATCTTGAAAAAGACATGGATGGCAGCATATGTTGCTCCAAAATCTGTATGTAACATTCACCATCAATTGGGCCTTTGTCGATGTGACAGTTTTCTATGATGCCATGAGGACTTAGCCCAGAGGACACGACCGTGATTTCCAAGAACAATTTGAAACATGAACGCCATGTGCAATTGTTTGTTACAATGTTACATGTTACAATGTTTCCTGAAGTGTTCCCAAACCCATGTCGTAATATCCTTTATACTCAGTTGTGTGAGTTTTTAATGCAGTGGTGTTTGTCCTTGCCCCCTTTGTGCAGAGATTTCTCTGGATTCTCTGGATCTTTTGATGATATCATCGATTGTAGATGGTGACATCCCTAAATTCCTTGCAATTGTACACTGTGAAAACAGTTAAACTTATACTGTTGGCTGACAGTTACAGTTTTTTGGCTGACTGTCATGTTAACAATTAACCTGTTTTGCTGTCAAATGTTCCAACATTGAGCATTTTACATTTTTTGGTTCAGGCAACAAATTCAGAATTAGTGTAAATTTACAAAAACAATCAAGGTTATCAGTTTGAACATTAAATATCTTGTCTTTGTACTGTATTAAACTGAATACAAAAATGTCAAAAATGATTTGCAAATAATTGCATTCTGTTTTTATTTATCTTTTACACAGCATTGTAACTTTTTTGGAATTGGGGGTGTACTTTATAATATAATTCATGATTAATATAGTAGTTATTATTTTTCATGATGAAAAACTTTACATTTTTTCCAGGAGAGAGGAAGGAAATCACTGACATGAGGGTCGTGCTTGTTGGCAGCAAAGAGTCAGGGAAGAGTATGGCAGCAAACGGGCTCCTTTTTGAAGCGCTATTTGAAGCACATATGATGAAGAAGGTAACCCAGTATATACTGTCCAAACTGAAATATTCCAGGAACAGGTTTTGGGAGGACAGCTTTGATTTGTCAAGTCTGTTATGATTACTATAATCTTTTGGTTTTTGTTTTATTACTTCTGTGTAGGAATTCCAACATCATACAAGAACCACAGTTTGTGTAAAACATCAGAGAAATGTTTCTGGAGTAAATATCTCAGTTGTTGAGACACCAGGATGGCTGACAGACATGACGACGCCTGACTGGCTCAAAAGTGAAGTTTTGCGCAGTGTCTCCTTGTGTGCTCCTGGCCCCCATGCTTTTCTCCTAGTTATTTCCATGTCCAAAACCTTCACTGAGAAAGATCGCAAAATACTGGATGAGCTCTTGATGCCATTCGGTGAGAGAGTCTGGAGACACTGCATGGTGCTGTTCACCTGGGCAGACTGGCTCAATGACAGATCCGTCGAGGAGTACATCGCTGCAGAAGGCAAAGACCTGAAGTGGCTGGTGGAAAAGTGTGGAAACAGGTACCATGCTATCTCATGCAGTCGCTTTTATGACAGCCTTCCACTGTTCCTTAAAATGACTGACATGATAACACGAAACAAGGGCCATTACTTCACTACTGAAGACAGAAAGCAGAAGCCCATCCTGACAGAAGAGAAGTGGAACAGGAGGGAACAGGAACTAATAGACCGGATGCTGAAAGCCATAGCAAAAGAACCCATGGAACCAACCACATCATCTGTGAGGATGACAGGTAGCATCGATGGAGCCTTCATTCCAAGCAGTGAGTTTGACATTACTCCATTAAATGAGTGAAACCTGATTAATACCTAAAGTTCCCATGAAACAGCTAGTGAAGTGCTTAATGGTTATGCGTTTGTTGTAAAACAGGCAGGTAGGGATGGACTTGTTGCAGACACTTGTTGGCGTTTACAGCAGCCAATAGTGCTGAATGTGTGTTACGTCCCTCCCGCCAAGCAGTCCATGGATTTAAAGCTAGGAGGGAAAGTGGTCATATTAGCTCTGATTCTTCCCAGTCTAAGAGCTCCCATAGTGAACGTGGCAACCGGACCAAAACAGCCTCAAAGACCCATGGAGGCAGTTTGATGACAGGGAATGGACTGCAGTACAACGTGGTTTGGCTCCCAGCACTCTCGGGCTAATGAGCTAAAACATGTAGCTAACCCGGGGCTACCAAGCCAATTGCTTACTCCTGTTATCTCGGTTAGCCAAGCTGAGCTGGAGCCAAACCAGAAAGGACACCACCTTGGTACGACCTCTGTGCCGTGTTCCCTGTTGGTCTCGGAGGCTGTGTTTGTCACAGTGACTTCTCGTGTCCTCTAGAAAGCTGCTGAGCCAGTCTGTTCCCGCTAATAATGAACAGTCACAGTTAGCTACTTTGCAACAAGTAAACTGCTAGCGTTATCTGTCATTCAGCAGCTGAGGACTCAGAGAGAAACCAGAATATTTTCTTTGACATATGCTCAAGCAAATAAGCTACCAGAGCACCCTCACTCACCATTCAACTTCTGTTTTCAGTGAGTGGAGATGTTCCCTCAGAAGTCGACGCATTCTGTTACCAAAGAAGCCGTGCCAAGGTGTCCGAATGGCTGAGCAGTCGAGTTGTGAACTCTGATGTCACCTCCGGGATCGGCAGCATGAGTGACTTGGCCAGTTATGTGGAGAAGTTTGACGGAAGTCCTCTCACAGATGACAATGGTCAACCAAAGAGTTTGTTTTTCCCGGAAAAAGGCAAAGTGAAGTTGGACTGTGCTCTCTGTGGCAGGGTCTCCACAGACACATGAGAAACTCAACAGATGGAGCACATGAGCAGGTTGTAATGTGAGGTACATACAGTGACAAAGTATACAGCAGGGAACCTCTGTTTTCCAAACACTGTTGGATACTGACAAGAATATGGATCTATAGTTTCTGTCTGGCATAAATACAGCTAATGTTATGTTTAAGTGAAATCTATAAACTGTCAGAAGCCTATAGCTCAAGATTACATTATAATCATCATGAAAATGTAATTAGTATCACTTTGAATGATGCATCAAAATCAAAAATGAAAAAAAAAAAAATCCCTTAACTGTTGTGCTTTTTATTTGGGAATATCAGCCGTAGAGATGTCTGTCTTCTCACAAATGTAACAGAATTTGATGGCACTCTTGTAGTGATCAAAGCGCCAAAAAACCCTCAACATTTACATAACCATTTGTTTTGATATCTTTAACCAAAGTAAATGGGTGCACGTTTCATGTAAGCACCCATTCCTTTAATTTTTTTTACAAGAAAATGGGTCATGTTTCACCGGTGAGACCATGCAAAGAGGCAACGTATGTTTATTCTCTAAAACTCTCTGAATAGAATATACTTTTTGAGGGAACTGTTCCTATTAAATGGTACTGTCTAATTATTATTTATGTTGACCTAACAAGCCTAACATGATTTATCTGTATAGAATCATTCAGTTGTATAGAGGATGGGAAATGCCACTGTAATGTAAAATGGTTCCATGTTGTAGCAGTATGTTGCTCTTTTATCAAATTAAAAGTTGCAGGGCTGATTTGACAGTTCACGGTGAGTAAATCAGGCTCAGTCATACTGTTGATTTACACACCACCAACCACTGTGTGGAAGCAAAGAGCATTTATCAGAGGAAGAGAAAGTACTCTCTGTGGAGAACAGAGCTGCAACTGGAGGGGAAAAAAAACTGCACACTGGAACCAGGTCCAAGTATTTGGATCCTTTACTTCAATAAAAGTACTAATACCACACTGTGAAAATACTCTGCTACAAGTAAAAGTCCTGCATTCAAAACCTTACTTGAGTGAAAATATGGAAGCATTTTCAGATAAATGTACTTAATTTGTAAGTACTTGAGTAAATGTACTTAGTTACATTCCCCCATTGGAGGTGACATAGAAACTAAATGTGTCCTATTGGTCTTTTACAATGTTTGTATTGTGAAGAAAAGTTGGCAACACACCTTAAAGTAAGCCCAATATAAAAATATTTAACCATAGATTCAGTGAGAAACTTATACCTCTCAAGGAGAGAAGGCCAACATTTAGGTTTAGACTACGAGGTGGCAAAGTCATATGCCTTTGAGACAGTTCACTTACCTTTTTGATGGCACTGGGTGTTTCAAATGTAATGATTTTTTTTCCTTAAATTTTGTTGTTCTCTGTTAGGTTTTAGTGTGTTCATGAATGTCTGCTCTTGTCTCAAAGCTTGTGTTGTCAGATTTCTTACACACCTATTGAGGTAATTTTTGCTTACTGTCATCTTTCATCGTAAGAAATTGTAGTATAAAATATAATTAGAATTTGTACTAATAAAAGTACCTTAACTTACTGTAACTAAGCGTGTTTCATTATAACAAAGTTGAGTACATTTCCAGCAGCCAATATGTTACTAATCTGTGATTGGACAGTTGTTAACAGGGAAGGGCTGTGAATCTGGTGTCAAAGTTCTGCATTTTGTACACCTGCCATCTACCCAGACCACCTCTCCAGTAGGGGTACATATTTGTATTGTGTACAGTACAAGTATGTAGTGTTTCCTTTGCTTGAAAAATGTTGCCACTGACAGCAGTGCTGTTTCCCTAATAACATATTTGGGAAAAAGAATTAGTATACAAGTGTAATTTCAGTGAGACAGCCGGGTACCTGATGATAATATGATGGAATGAATTTAGAGTTAACAGGCACCTCAGTACCAAATCAACCCCTAAATGCCAGGATGCTCTCAAAACAAACTAGTTCATATTACAAAATGTATCAAAAAATATGTAAAAGAAAAACCAACCAATAATCAACATTTTTTTCTTTTGAAGCATGAGCATGATTGTTCCTTAACCTTGCCCATGTGTTTATTATTGTCACCATGATGACAAAGGTCCCCTAACCTTAGAGAGGTAGCCATTTTAACCCAAACCAGAATCTTTTCCTAAACGTAACCAAGTCATTTTTGTGCCTAAACATAACTTTTCAGATGAGATGATGTCATCCTGCTGAGAGTGCCGTTAGGTCAAGAAATGCGTGCGCGTCGTTCTGGTGGGTAAGAACCCAGACTGATCAGTCAAAGCAGCTTCAATTTCTGCCACCACGGTAACATCATTTCATAAAATTATAGTTTAAACAAAGTAAATATTGTCTATTGCACAGTGACACCAACACAATAAAATGTAAGATCTTCTAACAATCTTTACACATTTTGAAGTCCACATCAAACAGAGAGTGCTATTTGCTTCCATGTATTTTCATGTGTTTCCTGTAAAAACAGGCAACTAGGGAGGGACTTGTTGCAGTAGCCAGCAGCACTGAATGAGCATTAATTAGGGCTGGTTGGTATACTGATACAAATGAGTATTTCATTCGATACCTTATTTTGAAGATCCTTCTTGATGAAGAAAGTTTGCTGTGATTGGCTTTGAGCAAAACCATTGAAATCGTTGTTTTTTTTTTCCAGATCTGGGTACCAAAAGTATTGATTGCAGGTATTGCTTGACTGGACAGATACGACTTTACCCAAAATGAATACATTAGTTAGCGGGCCCGTAACCATGATATGCTGGTGAAGCAGAACAGGGTTTGATGGAGGTCTTAGACACTGATGAATCATGTTGTTGCTAGCAAGCTAACTAATGAAGCTTAGCCTTAGCTCTGCACCACTGGGAGCTGATGATTGATTGCCGGATGGGTGTCATGATATTACTGGTTGAAACTGGTTTGTTCTGGCTAACATAAGCATTCTTGTTTTTTCATCTCTACTTTAAAGTCATGTTGTAACTGATGGAATACGCTCTTTATTCAGCCACAAAGTATCAAAGCTGCGCTCATCCTCCAAGCCTAATGCTCATACATCCTCAGTTCTGCCTCTGCTATTCCTGAGACGCCTTTACTGCCCCCAAAAACCATAATGACACTGAGACCTGCCAAAGTCTTACTTACAACCAGCTCAATGACTTTAGCAGCACTTCCATGTGTTTATTTTTGTAGTGTAAAAATGTGCTGACTCTTTTGGTCAGTTTTATACGCTTTCTGCACTTCAGCGTGACTGCCAAACTTATTTATAACTCTTCTTGGTTGTCCCTGTTTGATGACATCATGCTTCTGTCTCTGTTTCTTCCCTATCTCTGTCTGTCATCAGGCGGGGCACAGAGGACTACATCTGCCCTGGCTGCCCTCAGGCAGACACACACACTACACACACAACACACACACACACACACACACAACACACACACACCACACACACCACACAATAAGAGAGGGCAGTGCGGAGGTGCACGTACTGTATAATCTTCAGGAAGTGATTAGGGGGTGTGAGATCAAAGGTTTTGTGCGACGGGAAAACATTCCTCCCTCCGTTCCCCCTCAGGGATAGAAGGACGGACGGCTTCCTCATGTTTAACTCTGACTGCCTCAACTGACACTTAAACAGCTTTTATGCTACCAAATCCCTGATCCAAAACTGTTACAGCATAAAATCAGTGAATCAAAGTGTATCACAATAAATGCCTTTAAGAAAGATCACTTTTAGTTAATGATTTTCAACAAACTTCAGTTGTCTCTGCATCTGGAATACTGGGAAGGATTCATTGAAGCCTAAACATAAATTAATGTGGGATCAACAGCTTTCAAATGTGAGGGCTAATGTGAAGAAATATTCCTGAAAAATGCCCTTGTGAGGTAAAACTTCTTTCCACCCCAGAAACATTACACAAGACTGTTGTTGCATGTTGTAAAATGATAAATTGAGGCAAGTGGCTTAGCAATCAATCATTTTATTAATATCTATATCAACAAATACACAAAATCAAACATTTAAACCTAATCATCAGAAACTGAATATAATAAAATGGCCTGCAAGCAACTGGCAGAGGTGGAAGGTATTTAATTTACTGTTTTGAGGTACAACTTTACTTGAACATTTCCATTTTCTGCTACTTTATACTTTTACTCCAGAGGGAAATATTGCACTTTTACTCTCTTACTTTTGATAATTCCAGTATGCTTTGCTGATAGTAGGTAAGGTTACTTAAAGGGAGACTCCAATTTTATACATCAAAGTTTGTTTATAGATCTTGGGAGGTACTTCTACACATGTTAAAGGGTTGTATACAGCATGTCAGTGTCTCCAGAGGGAGCTGGGTGAAGTCTGATAAAAGGCCTCATCGTCAGTCTGAGCAGTACAATATTAAATTGGTGGAGCGCACTTGCAGGACTTTTACTGGTCATGGAATATTTTTATACTGTGGTATTGTTGCTACTTTTAGTTAAATGTGGGATGAGAATACTTGTTCCACCATTCGCAACTATAAAGACTAAATTACATTACAATAAACATGAAAACAGGAACATCAGTATCAAACAGTCCCACCAGGACGTTGTGAGTCCGTGATCACAATGTACACAAATTCAACCTATCTGCACGATTCTTGCAAATTTGTCCAGTCATTGTAGCTTCCCACCAGTTCCACCAATCAAAGCACTTCCCTGCCCAAACGTCATACATGTAAGTCTCAATGAACCCACTCAGTGCTTTATTATTTACTCTGTCTTTTTTTTTTTAATTTTGTCAATTTTTTATCAATACTTTTGTGCTTGCTGTTTTGGCTGAGTTTGAACTTCAAATATTTATTCTTGTGGATCCTCCCAGATGCACCTCTTCATTTACAATTAAAATACACTTTCTTAGATTTCTAACCCTGAGCTTTTTTGGTAAGGTTGCTTCGAACAGTCAGAACAGAGGGGGGTTGCCTTCAATTTTTAACTAATTATACAAAGAAAGAATTCACTTGCCCTTGCAATTTCATTGCAAAAAACACCTAAGAGCATCATAACATGCATCACAATTTTAGAAAAGTACTGTGAAATCAGGCTGCAACAAGCCCCAAAAAATCCTGCAAATCCTGGGGAGACCGACTGAATATGCACATTCGTATACATTTCTTAGTAAAAGGTAATGTCATGAATACTTATATCAAATAATATGTGCCCTTTGTTGTGAATAATTTACAACAGGAGGATAATCAGTTAAATGCTTAAAAACATGGCTTACAATAATTTTAAAGATAATTAAATGAATAAATGAAATATAAACTGCCTATCAGCAGCCCAACTTATAAAAAATAATCACAAAATTACTATTCATTACATTTCATCAGAACAAGTATACCTCAGATGAGACAGAGTAAACAACAAGACAATGAAACCTTAATGCATTCACTACTACGATCATCTGTGATGAAAGTCTTTTCTCTTTCTCTCACTTGAGGTTTCAATATGAACAGTAGAGGGCAGTAGACACCAGGGGCTCTGTGTGTGTGTGTGTGTGTGTGTGTGTTGTGTGTTTGTGTGTGTGTGTGTGTGTGTTGCGTCTGTGTGAGAGAGATTGTACTGCTCCTCCGGGATCTGGCTCGACCATCACTGGACTGACAACACAACATGCTGCAGGTTAAATAACAACACAGATAAATTGTTAATATGTCTCAATGAAAACAGTGAATATTCAAGTTAAAACAGCTTTCAGCACTTTTGAACTAACATCAGCTTCAGATGTAGTGTCACCTGTCATTATGAGCAGAGATGGGCACAAATACATCAGAAAGTATTTTAAAAAAACAACAAAAAAACTTGTCTATCAAAGCATTAAAATACAAACAAAATACTAGTATGAAAATTTAAATACAAGTAATTTGTAATTTGAAAATACAAACTGATACTGTCACATTTTAGGTGGCCTCAGTATGGTTCTGGTTTAAACTCCCTTATATTGTTTATATTGAACAGATGAATTGTGAATTCTCGGATGCATACCCAGCCTGTCCTCACCAGAAAAAATACTAAATATGTCATCTATGCAAGCAGTTTATTTACATTTATTGTTAGGCAGTGACGTTTTGTTATGAAGGGAGCAGTATGAAGGGTGTAAAGAGCCCGCGTGGGAATGGAACAGGACTTTCATCCTGGAGACTGGGATTCATGTCCCGTGGGAAACCAAAAGTCAGCGTTTAGAATTTATTTTCTTTTAAGTTATGTTTCATTAATGACCCAAACCTAACCAAGTAGTTTTATGACCTAAACTTAACCAATCTGCGATCGTTTCACAATGTTAACCACGTGTTAAACGTGACGTGGCTCATGTCACGTGACTTACATCACATACTTAAGGTTCAGTCCGCCCGTCGCTGGTTCTCTCCAGTGATCATACGTCGTTTTAGGAGTCATTGGCAAGTGACCTATTATTTTGTTTAGGTATGACGATGTGTTGGTGGTTTCTAGTTAGTAAGTTTATTTGCTAGTTCTAGAGCTCGTGTTTGCTACTCTTGTTTCTCCTGTTGTATTTTAGTGTATTTCAGTGCACTTGCCTCAGCAGCAAAACCTGATTACATTCTGATTACATTTTTATCTTGAGGGAAATTTGCAAAAGGAAATTTTCAAAGCAACTGATGAAATACAACAGTTCCAATTACATTTAACCAAATACTGTGATCAGTTGCTTGTTGTGCAGGTTTGTTTTGGGAATAAAAATGTGTCTTATTGAGAATAAAATGACACATTAAAAATGTATTTTAAGTATTTCAAATACCCAAATAAAAGCTCCTCAAAGTATTGGTATGCAAAACTGAGTTAAGATTACGGTACCCAGACATCTCAGTTTGACCCGGATGACACCGGTTTCGAGGTGGGTGTCCCAAATCCCGACAGATATCTGTAAAACACTAAAATGTTCCGGTTTCCAACATTTACCACAGTTGTTTGTTTGTTTTTTTTGTTTGTTTTTTTTTTAGTTTTTTTTTTTACCACAACTAAACAGGCTACTAGGATGCAGAAGCACAGACTGCACCCTCAGTTTAATATTCTACACCTTCAGTTCAAACTAATAATAAATGCTAAGCACAATTTGGTAGGTATGGCACGTGGACTGTGCCTCTCCATGCACACCTTCTGTTTTGGTTCATGTTTGTGCAGCAGAGCAAACAAGCTGGATGATGGTGAATATCAGCAGTACTGATCTTCACCATGATCACCATGTACTGATCATTAAATAGTCTCTGACCAGTCACATGGCTTGTTTCAAGGCTATGAAACAGCAGTGCCTGTCACAGTTAAATGTAATATAAAGCAATATAAAGAAACTGATTTGGTGATGATTACATTGCCCTAATGCTATTTTAGACATAATTGTAATGTAACTCACCTGGTACGTTGTATTGTAGGTGTTGTTTTCAGGCGCTTTAATTAAGGTAAACACAGTGAGCTGCTGTGCAGTTGTCCCTGATGTCTCATTTAATTTATAATAACATAACTTTATATACACAATTTTAATGTATGGAAACATGAGTGATGCATGCATAATTGCATACATGAGCGTGTGACCATGCAGTCCACTTACACGTCTCCATTTCAGGGTTTGAAAATATGGTCACCCCAGATATATAGTATATAAGACATTTAAGAGATGATACTGTAGAAATGCTGCACTCATTGCACCGTCACAGAGAGAAACAGCCGACTGGACAGATAAAGGAAGGAGCTAAGTGAGAGCTAGCTGTGAGATAACCATGGCTAACCTCAGGGAAGCTAAAAATAAACAGAATTATTGATGTTTTCCTAAACCATAAACGAAAAATATGTGTTTCAATGATCTCATTAGAGGTTATCCCAGCTTTTGAATAAGTTGCAGCCTATTTCATTTTTACCTTTAAATCACATGAAGCCCTATTTAGGAATATTAAAACATTAATTACTTTAAATATTGTAGCAACAGACAGACACCTATAAAACAGAGACAGGCCTACCTTGAATTTTTAAAATTATTTTTTCTGTAAACCTTTATTTGTTTCCTACCTGTCTGTGTGTCTGTCTGCCTGTCTGTGTGGGTGGTCATTTAATTACAGACTGTATGTGGTCTTTTATCCATCTGAGGGCGAGAGGGCAGATTGAATTAGAGCTTTAGAGCATCTCTGATTACACAGGCAGCAGCTTGTGTGTGTACAAATCCATCAACAAGGGGTGTTAAAGTGATATTTCTCCCTGGTACAACAGTTTCATCTTTTTTCAAACACATGATAAGACAGTAAACATGAGAGATTTGTTGGTGCGTGACATATGGTTTCAATGCTGATGTGTTTTTCATACAGTTTTGGTTCAAAACAGTGCAATGTGTTTGTAAAAGCCTGCCTGTAGTATACACAACTACACAAACACACAGCAGGGACATTAAAAATTGTGATTGATTATATTGACGTGATGTGACCGTATGTGAAACAACAGCTGGGAAAAAATAAGAGCTGGAAAGTGGTAAAAATAAATCATTATAAGATCTAGGAATAGTAATAAGGCACATGACATGATGAAATGAGCTTTCACCTTGCAAAAGAAGCTGGGGAATGGCTGTTCAAATTACATATTTTATTCTGAAAGGAGGAGGATGGCAAAAGTCAGATTGTTTCAGCCAAAAACGGGTAAGATAATAATTTCTCTTTGTAATACACTATGTGCACAAGACTATGACTTATGAGGCTTTATAATTCCCTGTAGTTTAAAGAATCGGTTTGTCCAAATTATGTATAATGAATAACCCTGGCAGTATCTTGCCATGTCGATAGTTTTGATTTTATTTGCACAGATCTTGATATATGAGATTTCTACCTACATGCGGCATCTAACACATTTAAATTAAATGATTTGTGATATTGCATACTTTTCTGATCAACTAATTGATCCCGCTAACAAGTATTGTGTGTGTATCTAAACCCTGATATGTCCTGCTTGTGCCATTGAGCTCAGTTTTTGAGAACCCACTGTGTATGTTTGAACTGAGGTGAGCAGTAATGTGTTTTAAGTATTTTCTGTTTAGAAGTAAATATCTGTATTTCCTTTACACAGACTTTAAAGGTGTGATTTAACAGAACCGAAGTTGAATAATTAGTTCAAAGTTGTTTTTGTGAGTTGTGAAACTGCAAAGTTATTATATATTCAGTCTAATCAACTGCTCTTGAGTCAAGCTGACAAACTTTACAGTCAGATTTGGGTTAAATTTACAGTTTTGTTTTTGCTGCTTTTGGGACCACTCTGCAGATTGCTCCCAGTGATGTTACAGTTTAAGTATATTGGTGTAATTGAATACTAACCTTTATTGTCGCACTGGTTTTCATGGTTACAAAAAGAAACAACCATGACATAAAATTACACACAGCAAGTTTCCATCATGACTCTTTTTCAAACTACAAAAACAAAAGGATTTGTTGAGAGCTGTAACTTTTCAAGATTGACTGCAAATACGCTGCAAATATTAATCACGATTCCTAAGATATAGTGAGTTTGTAAGGTTTAGTTCAAAAGTGCACGGAAGAACAACTGATTTATTTAAAAGTTACTTCTGTTAGCGATGGGTGGAGAACATGGGAGGGCTGGTGTTATAGGGATGAGGAGGAATGGAAAACAGCAAGGTAGCGTGGTGTGGCAGAGTTAGCAAAGCAGCGTTACAACCGTTAGAAGTACAACAAGCCAGAGCATAGCTTCCACGTTGGCAGCAACAATGATCTGGTGATGAGTAGGAAGAAAGCCGGGGTTAGTGAGCTGCGGGTGGATGAGCTGATGGGAGATAGGTGTGTAGGCTGGCAGAGGTGACGAGCTGATTGATGGCAGGTGCACAGGTGAACAAGGATCCAGGAGCCAGGGGAGTGAATGGCAGGACGTTTACACCTGGTATTAAAATGGGATCTGCATCTGCATCTGCAAACATTTAATGCATTCGCAGTATCCTCACTAACAAGGTTGGGAGGGTTATTTCAAAAATGTATTTGGATGCAATTACTGATTACCTGTTAAAAATGTAAACAGTAAACTAATCCAAGTCTCACAATATAATTTACTGATAGTTTTAGATGACCTCAATATCAAATATGATATTTAGCCTAATATAATGTTTCATGTTTGTTTTTTAATTGTTGATCCAGCTATTCCTTTCTTTGGGGCATTATGCATGTTTAAATGTTTTTTATTATTATTATCACTGTTATCCCCACCAGAGGATCATCCAATTGTGTTTGTCTGTGTGTGTCCAGGAGTGTGTTCATGATCGACCAACCTGCCTCTTGTCCAGCGCCAATTTCAAATTCAACTGAACTAACTTTTTTCAGCCAATTTTTTTGTGCACATCCATGACTGTGTGCTGAAGGACCTCTGTGATTCATGTTTTCTTGAAAAACCTGTTTATATGACTTTTATGTGTTTATGTTTTTATGGGCACAGGCATTATGTTTTCAGGTCAATATCTCAAGACCATCTTGAAGGTATTTCACTTGGACTAGAGGAAAAACTGAATAGATTTTGGTGTCAGTGTAACAGTGACTTCACTAAACACATTTTTGGCCATGACTCAAGAATTCATACGCTAACTAGAAGAGTGCACTCAGGAGAGTGCAGATCCCCACCAGGCTACAGATGGTGAAGCACCTACTGCAATTCCACCACAACCAGAGGAGTTTTGCAAAGTTCTCCAACATTAATATGCCCACCACATGAGTTGTTCAAGTCATCATCATAATCAAGTCAAAACACTAGTCAGAGGAGCTGATGAAGTCCACTAAATTGTTGTATTAGGTTTCATAGTGTAGATACCACTAGTGGTGAGAGAGAAAATACTGTATGTTTTTGTCATCTGGGTGAACTGACAATTTAAGATAAGTACCTTGGATCTCAGTGTTTTAGTGTTTTATATTTTTGTTCCCTCCAAAGAACGCTGTCTTCCCCCTCTACCAACAAAATGCATCTCTAAACACTTTCTTTGTTCTACAGTAAATACCACCAAACAAAGAAGTAGTAATCAACATCCATGCCAGCACACATGCATACCTCCCATTCATGCTGGCACAGTCACAAACTTGAGTGATAAAGGGTTAAAAAACAGCTTCACAACAGTAATTCCCAAAGTGCTCAGTAGAAGTGACAGTGTGTAAAATGCAGCATTCTTCACCAAACAAAATGAGAGGCTGCTTTGAAGCCTGGCAGACAGCTTGTGGGCACATGCCCCCCTGGCAGTGTAGACACCCACAAATCCCCAGCGGTGCCACCCTGCCACCCTGCCACCCTGGTGCCACACAGAGACTTGAAACTTAAATTAGAGTCAGTTGGGATGGCGGATTTGGATGCAGAGTCAGGGTGGGCTCATTGGTGTGGTTGGATATGTTGGCGAAATGCGGTTATGTGTGGGTATAAAGTATTTATTTTGGTGATAGCGGGCTGTGTGTGGTCAGTGTCTGTGTGTGCGTTGAAACCAGGTCTAGTCTGCATGTCCCACCATGTGATCTCCTGATTAAAATGTCACTACACAGCAGATTGAGAACTAAACAGGCTGTCAGATCCAGTCACAGTATATTTTACTACAGAGTAAACAAACACCCATCATCTCCCCACTCTGTTTCACTCGTTGCACTTTTGTGAAATGTAGTGAAATACGCATCAGACATTTATATCTCCTATATCTCTTCTGGTTTTCTTTTTAACAGTATTTTTATTACATTTTTCATGGTAAAAACATATCTCCAACAACCAATCACAAACAAATCGTGGGTAAATTCTACTTCCACTTTCTGTTTTCTTGTACAAGAGGTGTTCTGGTTATTTTGTCCACTGAAATATAAAACAGAGCCCAGAGTGGAGGTTTGGTTTCTGTGGAAACCCATTTCCTGCAAGTCATTATAATGAGAAACCTTCTCAAAATAATGACTTAGTATCACAAAAAAATGACTTAAGTCATTATTTTGAGACATTAAATATTTCCAAATGATTACTTTGTACAATATCTCAAAATAATGAGTTAGTATCCCAAAATAACGACTAATTATCTCAAATTAATGACTTAGTAGATCCAAATAATTGCTTAGTGTCTCATAGTAATGAGAAACATGCTCAGAATAATGACTTGATACCTTAAAATAATGACTCAGTGCTTCAAAATAGGGAGTTAGTATCTGAAAATAATAAGAAAGCTTCTCAAAATAATTTAATATCTCTAAATAATGACTATTTCAAAAGAGGCCTAACTAAGGCCCTGCATTTCTTTTTCCCTAGATGTAAATGCCAGGCGCTCCTCTGAAAACACTGGCTTGGAAGCACATGAGAGTACTATGAAGGCACAGCGTTATTTCAGCTGAGACATACTTAATTTCCCAGATAGTTTGTGTTATGAGCAAATACTGACTGTAAAAATTGACTGTAAACAATCCAGAGAGGCAGGGAGCGAGGATGGACCCGCCGGTCTGGGTAAGTTGATGAAATCTCGAGGGTGAGGAAACATGTCATTGAGTGCTATTGTTTGGTTCAAGAGTTTAAGTTGGATGGAGGATGGAGGTTCAAGGAGTATGAGTTGCCCCTCCCCCACTGTGATTGGACGGCTGGGTGAAAAGTGACAGTGACAAGCGCCGCAAGTTGAACATTTTTCAAGTCACGTCAAAAAAAAAAATCAAAAAAACGAAAACAAATGTTCAGTGCTCAGCTCAGAGACTTGTCACACTGTTGTTTGTAACAGGGTGTAAATACATACTATTCCCATCGGAAAAAATTAATGCTTTGGTGGACACAGAACTTTAGTCATTATTTTGGAACAGTAAGTATCTCAAAATGATGAGAAGGTTTTTCGAAATGACGTAGTATCTCCAAAAAATGACGTACTGTAATGACTTGCCAAACGCAAATTCTCTGCAGTGGCAGTAAACTCAACAACCAGACCAGCCGATAAACAAGATATATTGTGTTATAAAGGGCTGATGACTTTGAACAAGACTTCCCTATAGACACGCAAACAATAGGAGGGCTCTAGACGCTACAACACAGGTATCCACAGTGACTCTCAGAGGGTTATAAATGTGTTTCTGGTGACTCTTAAAGTTCCAGCAGACTCCCTGTTTTTCCAGCAGAGCCACAGAGACTCTGACAGCAGCTGCTCACAGCTGGTTAGCTCTGAACACCAGTTACAGTTCTGTCCATGCTACACTAGGTTAGATTGTCTTTTATCTTGACTGTGGTGGCAGGACAATATAAGAAGACACTGTTCAGGGGAATTTTAGTAAATAAATTAACCTGAAACTATTTTGTCAACAAGCCAAACAAATAAATAGAGAAATTAACTATATATTGTTTCCATATGGAGCGAGTGTATCACCAAATGAATCACTTCGTGGGTACACAAACATGATGGGTGCTGCCTCATTGATGTTTTTTTCCCCTTCTGGTCCAAATCCTTCAAAATAAAGGTATGAAATACGAAGAGTTTGAGTCATTTTCCTGTTCATGTTATAAAAACAGTAATCAAAGCATGAGAAAATTATTTTTCTTGTGCTGAAATCAGGCAGTTCAAATGACCCTTGATAATCTGTGAACCATTTTTGAATTGCTTCTGGATGTCTTTTAAGGCAGTGCAAAATTGCTAAATTTAGATTTTTCAGTGCAGATTTTTCCAGTTTGGAATTTTTCAAAGAAGTGTTAAATAAGTCAAAAACAAATCTCACAGTATTTTGTGCAGTACTTTGTGTATTTTACTGTTCATCAAAGAATTGTGAAAACAAGCCGACAAAACCAGTTCTTTTTTTTTTTTTTTCTTTTCATGAAAAAAGGGGACAGTTCTATTTGTTTTTTCTGGCCAAAAACAAGAGGACCTGTGGACCTGTTTCCCCACAACCCTGCATACTTTCATCAGGTAAGATAATGGATGGATGGACGTTAACGCTTATTTGTTCTTTCTATGAGGGCATGAGGTATTGTAAATAACAACATTTCTAATTATACTCAGCAACATTCTCTCTCAAAACAGATGAGAAGTCTATTATGTGAGCAGTTCTTAAGAGCAATCACAAACAACTTCTTATTAAAGGAGAAATATATAATATATTGATTACAAGAAATCATAAAAGTGACCATGATATTAAGGAAACATGGTAAGTTGAAAATCTTTCTTCTCTGACAACAATGCTACAGCCGCGGTGTCCTCCTTTAAATTTTTTTTTTTTTTTTTTGCGGCCTGTAACTTTCATGTTTATTACACTTAAAATTGATGCTGAATGTTTGTTGGTGTTTGTTTTTGAGTCCTGAGAAATCATTAATAACCTTTTAGTAGGAGTAGATGTTTATTACAGTTAAATTGAGCAATACGTCAATGGAGTCTGGCGGGCAAAAGGCACACAATCACAAAACTCCAACTCTTGTGTGTGTGTGTATTTTCAGAGCCGTGGACTTTTGTTTTTAGGATAACTGGCTTAACATTACATCAACAGACAACTGACAGTCATAAACAGCTGATCAACTTACAGTGGAGGGCTCATCGTTGCTTGTTATCGTCCAATTATAATGTTGCGCTCGTCTTGCTCTCCTGCAGTGTTCCCGTAGCCTGTCTGAGCTTCCTTGAGTCTGCAGAGGAAGGGGTGGGGGTAAACAATTCACTTCAACCATAGACTGTAAAGAAAATAGGATTTCAACCTATTTGATATACAGCCTGTGGCTCCAACTTGGTATTTAGGCTGCAGGACTCATTTTTGGATGTACACGTGTTGCATATTCAGCACACAATGCAAGCATACAACTGTCATATTTTATCACCCATCATCTTTAGTATTTCATCTGTCAAGACTAATACTCATCTTTAAAATAAATAGTGCTAAAAGATCCAAAGAAAAACCTTCCACAGCCACTGTTTGAATGACAGGTGATCTCTGGGAATTGAAGTGCAGAAACACCACAGCAACATCCGCTTATCATTGTTACTGAAATAGAAAAAGACACGGAGCTCGTGGAGCACCACTTCAAGCTCGAGCAATTATTCATTAGAAATCATTTGTTTTCAGTTAGTGCTATGTGTCTTTTTGTGATTGCTGCAAAAAAATGGTGCCCATTTAATTCTCCTCACGACTTAACTTTGGGTCTCAGCATAGCTATTAGAAAACACCTCTTACACACAGACACACACATACACACACACGCCATAAACAGTCAGAAAAACGCCCTCCTTGTATTTCATCCAAGTGTTTCTCTTTTTTTTCTTACACTCAGAACACCCGTCTCTTTTGTTTTTGCCTAAATTCTGGTGAAATTCCAACACGAGGCGAACGGGGCAGGAGAAGGACGAAGGAAAAACATGTTGGAATTTTCTTCTCCTCTCAGATCTTCAGGGTTTCTCAGCAGCAATTACACAGAAGTGTTACCAGATGCTTCTCGCCATTGTCGGACCGAAAAACCACGTATCTGCACAAAGTCACTCTAGTCTTTCAGGACTAGGAAATACTTTCTTTTATATTATTTTTTAAAAATGTATGTTGATTCAGTCTTGAGATATTGCAATGGGTTTTTAACAAATACCTCGAGGTTGATGAGGCTCACTCGGCGCAAAAAAAAAAAAAAAAACAACAGCCAAACATTCACTCTGAAGAAGAAAAACACTGAAATTGCAGTTACATGGTTATTTCCCGACAGCAGCGTTTGGTTTCTGCAATCTTATCTTATCCTTGAGCCTTGACTGCTAGCTCTCTCCAATTACTCTCAGAAAAACACACTGACATGCACACACACACACACACACACACACAACACACACACACACAGATGCTCTTCACACACATTTTAGCATGTGCATGGATACGTACAGTATACACACATTCATTTATGGACAAGTGGCACATTTTGAGTGTATTACTTGCATCAATACACTGTAACTTCACACCACACACAGTACAATGCACACTTACACACATTTTTCACTTACACACCATGTTGCTTCGAGTAATTAACACAGCTAAAAAAATACTGAGAGTAAACTTAGTTTTTCTCATAGAGTCTTATCTCTCTTTAAATCACCATGGAGACGACAAAACGTCTGCTCATTCACTACAGGTCACCAGTGATGGGAAAAGTGTTCAGGACATTCACTTTAGTAAAAGTACGAACACAACAATTTCAGGATACTCCACTACAAGTGAAGGTCTTGCATTCAAAATGTTAATAAGGTACAAAAGTATTATCAGCACAATGTACTTAAAATATCAATGTTAAAGTATTCATTATGGTAAATGGACCCTCTCAGAGTGTTATAAATAAAAATTATAGGATCATTATCACTGATGCATGCTGGAGCTGATTTAACTACGTTATAAAGTGGAGTTTAATCTGCAAAAAGCTTGGTCTTGTAAAGACATTTCTGTCTATAATCAAGTCCTTAAACCCCCTATTTTGCAGCACAGTGAGAATATTTTCACCTGTTTTTAATTTACGTCAACTTATTTAAAGAAATTGTAGAAAAGGTGTCTTTTGAAAATGAAACAAGAATGAGTGAGGCAGGACACAGTACGAGAATTATGGGTACCACTTAATATAATTTATGAATAGCTCATTGCTTTGTCACTTAGCTCACATTTTCTTCTGCATTGGCAGCATTTATACCAGTTGTCTATATTATGTATTTGTTATTAAATTCCAAGCATTTAACCACCATCAGTATGTCTTATAGTCAAAAAGTTTCATTTGGCATCAAATCAAACATATGAAATGATCAGATTCATACACTACGGTGAGTTGTGCAATATTGTTTACTTTGACATATTCTGCACACAATTGGCAGCCTTCCTTATTATTATTACAGCTATTGATTGACACAAGTCATTATTGAACGGTCATGTATTTCACACTTTACAACAAGGTTCCCTCTTGCCAGTTATAAATGACAGTAACTATGTAAGATTAATTGGTAGTAAGCTGGATCGTTCCAAATAGTGAACCCACATCATAGAACAGGTTGAAAAATAAATATTCCAGCAGATTTGTGTCACAAAATTTAAAGGATTGAATTACAGACTAAAATGACAAGACGAGAGGGAGATTTGTGTTGAATGACAATAATCTGCAAAATATGAAAACTGACTCGTAGCAGTCAGAAACATAGGGGTAGGAGTGAAAACTACAATATGTCGCTCTGAAATGTTGTGAGGTGGAAGTAGAAAGTGGATATACTCAAGAAAAGTAATTCAGAATTGTATTCAAAGTACATTACTTGAGCAGATGTACTTAATTACTTTATTGCACTGTGAGCTGTGTGTGTGCGTGTGTGTACATGTACTTATATTTTGAGTATTTTCAAAGACTAGTAATTTTGCTTTTACACAAGTATTTTTTTAATCATGTATTGTACATTTCTGTTACAGAGTAAAAACAAAAGTCCTGAATGATAAAAATAAAACAGAAGAAAGGTGATAAATCATCGGCCGATGTTGTGTTTGTGGCTGCAGGACTGCAGGGCTCCAGAACTGCGCTCAGCTGACCCTCTGGAAAACGAAGGCTACATGGTGACAGTGTGCATTGTCGGGGAGTGTGGGGGCTGTGGGCACACCCAGACCAGAGCTGCACAACATTCCACAACAATGCAATAAAATTAAAGATGAATGTCATTATGGGTGAAGGTTGGTATTACTGTACCTCAGCATATAGTTAAAAACAGGTTGCATCTACCTCAGTTAATCACTGGTTTAATGCACCACCCAGAGAGCACACTAAGTGACCCAAATCAAACACACCCACAATGTTGCATAACTAAGAGGTGTGTGTTGGGTCTGTCCAAAAACTGAAAAGCTTTTGGTTGCTCCATCAGCAGTGACCTGTGAGGACTGTGTGTAACTGAAGAGCCTCATTCAGCTAAATAACAACAAAAAACAACCTATAAATAATATATAAATAAATAATAACCTATAATTAAATAACACTACAGACACGTGTACACACACACACACACACACACACACACACACACACACACACACACACACACATTTTTTAGTGTAAAGTAAGTACAAGTATGCTCATTCACAATTGATGAGCCATCCATTTACAAAACAGATAATGTAATGTCTGAGATGTCTTAATAAAAATTAAAAAGTGCAGTCTCTACAATGCCTCACTTTTTGCACATTCTGTCAGTCTGATGTCATTACATGTACCCATGTACCAATGTACATTTTGAAACTAAACAACAATATGGTGTTCTAGTGCTTCAAATCCGAATAATCTCCAGTTTGATACCTTTTACTTGAAAATGATCTAAATTTTACACACGTGTTATGTTGCAAAATATAATGTAGTATGTTTTGGTATATGACATTAACCACATCTTACTTGTGTTTTACACTGTGCAAATCCTACATCATTTATCTTGCCACCTGACATTTTCAGAAATGTGTTTATCAACTTTCTTATTGAGAGTTAGATGAGAAGATGAATACCTCTCTCATGTCTGTACAATAAACATGAAGCTACCAATAGCAGCTGGCTAGCTTAACTTCCCAGAATCTCCGCTAGTTACTAGGCAAACTAGTCCCTACCAAGAAATAATCATATCCCTCCTGTCAGTTAATGTGTCAGTTAGCAAACTTTCGAGGTATGGTTTGTGGGGTTTTTGTCCTTTTGACAGAGCCAGGCTAACTCTTCTCCCCTGTTTCCAGTCTTCACGGTAAGCTAAGCTAACCTAAGGGGACTAGATGTCCCACTTTGACTGGGACTGTCCCGGTTTCAAGCTGGGCATCCCAAGTCCTGACAGATATCTGTTCAACAATATAATGTCCTGGTTTGCAACATTCACTACCAAATAGTCCCAGTTTTCACCTCAATTAAACAGGCTACGAGGGTGCAAGGGCTCACATTGCAAGGTGGTAGATCTGAGGGGCACAGACTCTCCACATGCACCTTTGGTTCATATGGACAGCAGCACAACATGCAAATGGCTGGTTGAAGGTAAATATAGATCAGCGGGTATGGTGATCATGAATAAGTTGGTATTTTGCTCATCTGAACGTGCATAAGGGTCTGTTGACATAAATTTCTTCATCAGAGTGTGTACACGTAGGCTCTGTGCAGGGATATGCATACCTGCCAACTTGTTGTGATTCTCAGACTTGTCTTTTAATTTAGTACAGACCAGCTTTTGCACTGCGATATATTTCAAGGATACAAGAAACTTGGGAAATAGATGAGCCCTGCTGTCTCCTTCACAAAAAAGGAGAAAATGGAGTCCCGACCAACCAGTCTGATGTGTTTAGAGATCTGTATGGTTATGCTGTAGCAGACTGGTGTTGGTGAAATAATGACGGTAAACAGTGAGCGGCTGTGTGTCACAGCACTGTGATCTGGCGTGGCACTTCTCAGAGGCTGCAGATCATTTGGGTGTTACCTTCAGTAGCTGCATGGATTTCATGAGGAGAAGCTTTGAATACAGTGTAAAGCAGCTTTGGATAGTTGTAAGAATCACAAACATTCATCCACAGATCAATGCAGACTGATGTTCTGACCATTCTGCTTTAACCACATTAAATGTTATTTTCATCCCCTCTAATTTCAGATGCACCCTCATTCATTTTGATTTGGAACTGTTCCTGTCAGTAAGTGTGCTAAGCACCGGAATATATGTCCTTGATTGCTAATTTTATTTCATAATAATGAAGTTCTATGTTTATAATTCAACCTGTGGTGCATGCATAAGCTAACCTAACTGACTCTTGGCAAGATCATCAAAAAACTTTGCTAAAAAATAACAACACTTTAGTTTTTTGAGCCCTAAGATGTACTGAACTGAAATGTCTTTCTTTTACAGATGTGTGCAGGCACATATGTGTGTGTGCATCCATGGTCAGAGTTCAGACAACAGCAGAGCCAATGACTTATCTCCTATATGGGCAATTTAGCCGTAATCAACCAATCATGGGGCTTGCTCAGCCCAACATGTCAGCCCCACCTACTGCACAAGGCTAATGGTGCGATTATGACAAATCAAATATTTCTGACACTGGTCGCTGTCTCACTGGCTTAACCTCAGAGTGCATCAACTTTCAGGAGCTGGGGGCCGTGTGTCAGGGGGAAACTAAATACCTCATGTGGGCATGTGGAGGAATTATGGGTATTTTTGGTTGTGTGAGTAAGCTCAACTTTCTGACACGGTCGCTTTGGGGATTGGATTCAGAGCAGAAACCACATACGCACACACACACACGCACACAAATGCATACTTAAGCATACTGTAAGCATGCACCCCCTACCCCCAAACACACACACAACACACACACACACACACACACACACACACACACACACACACACACACACTTTTACTCACTCATTCATACACACACAGAGAAGCAGCCTATAGAAGCAGCCTCTCAGTTTCTGCCATTGTCTCGAGGGAGAAGGTAATTGCTGCGGAAGCTGAGCTACTGAGCGCCAGCCGTCTCTTTGGTTGATAGGGATCAGTGGGCAAAGAAGTGTGGAGTCTACAGGGTCCAAAGCAACTCTTCAGAACAAAACATACAAGTTTTCTTCCAGCTTTCTGCTCTGTGATTCTGCCTTTTTTTCTGAAACTTTTGTTACCTGTGTCAGCGAGATCTGACCTACAGTTGACTGTTAGAACCCACAATGATATTGAGATAGAGAACTCAAGGTGTGTTCAGACAGAAAGCAAAGTAAACATTTGCCTTATGTGCCCCAAACAGCCAGTGTATTAACTGTACAGTCGTAGGCTGTATGCTAGCTAGGAATGGGTGCACAGACTGTGTCTGTAGGGTGTTTCTGTGTGTTTGTGTTCAGCTCAGCCTCCGATTGATCTTAGAACTCACCAGAAACTGCAGTTCTTTCTTTTATTTCTGTGTCCTGTTTCTAACAACTCCACACTTCCGTTTACACTGACTTTCTATGTAATCGTGCCGCCTCTAAAATTTTCCTCACACAGTAAGAGTCTGAAATTTATTGGTCAATTTATTGTCCCCATTAAACTCTACTCTTCGGTACAGCATGATAAAACCAAAAGATAAACATCTACATCAATTAACTCACTAACTGTAAACAATAAATATCAAACGGTAACAACTCACATGCATGCATCATGGATGCATAATGGAACTTTGAGCATCTCCATGTTACTATACATGGAGCTTGCCACTTAGGTCAAACATTTAAAAGTAATGGTGTCCCAATCCTTTGACCACCAATGTTATTGGATGAAATTCATTCTAAATAGTTTGATCTTTGGTCTCTATAAAGGCTGATCAAAAGAGCTGATCAGGTGATGAAACAGCAGGATCCAAAATTAACTCCTGACACGTGTCATATGCTTGTAGATTTTCCATTTGGTGAGTAAATTTTGGAGGGCTATCTGCCACATTGGTGGGTGAAGCTTGCACCAAAATTGTCATTAAATTTATGCCATTTCTTAGGTCTACATATGCCATTACTTTCTTGTTCTTTCATTACATTTTACTCATTAGATGCTAAAATCCCATTCATTTCTACATATGCAGATTTTAAAAATTCTACTTAAAAAATGTTATCAAAATCCTTTTAGCAAACTCATCTGTTTTCTTGAACAACGGCAAATATAGTTTCCAGTGATCAATGATTGGCCCCAAAAATCCTTATTGAAACACCCCTTAGTTAAAACACTGCATGTTGTACAGTTTCTGCACAGATTCAGAGGATTGAAGCAAATTTAAATTAACATTTTACAGACTGTTGAAGGCTACAATGAAGGGAAATACAGTGAATGTAAAATTAGCTGATTCTTTTTCACTTTTTTTCAATGAACACTTTTTTTTTAATGAAAATATTTAATAAAATTTTTGGCAACTTTGAAAAGACTGGAGCATGTAATGGTTCTCAGGTCAAAGCAATCACAAACAGTGACCTGCCAGAAAAGTTTGTACAAGGTTTTCAGAGGATGAATCCAAATGCCTTTGATGACCCCTTGACTTTTTTTCTGCACCACTGCTACCGCAATTGTTCGCATTTGTGGTTCTGAGCAAAATGCCTCAACAACTATTGGATGGATTGCCATCAAATGTGGTACACACCATCATTTCCTTTGGGATGGATTTTAATGACTTTAATGATCACCTGAGTGTTGCGATCAGGTCAAATTCTCCATTTGTCCAACTGCTTTGGTTTAAGACCAAATACTTGCAAAATAATGACATCAGCCTTAGCTGAAATTTGTGTTTAGTGCTATTTAGCAAATGTTAGCATGCTAACAGGCTAAACTAAGATGGTATACATGGTAAACCTGCCAAACATTAGCATGATAGCATTTTCATTGTGAGCAAGCTAGCTGATGTTAGCATTTTGTTTTCTTGCCAGTGTCACAGCTCAGCCTGGAAAGGCTTTAGTGAGTTTATTTTGCCATTGATGAAAGGAGTGGTATCTCATGGAAGTATCATCCAAGTATTTATACCCACTGTAGAAACTTTAAGTTTCCCCCTGAAACAGGTTGTGCTGTGGTCCACTCCAGAATCATGCTGACTAAACAAACCACAGTGATTTCCCCCAGTGTGCTGCTGACTGACTGACTGACCCTGTGTGCAGCATGCAAACAAAGTTTCACCACCTCCACCGCAGCAGCAGCCACCTGCTCGCATCTTCTTCTGTGTCCTGCACGGGGAAATTTAGGTAATGTGTTCTCTGTTTGATGCAGTCAAAAGTGTAGGTACTTCGATGTGCTTCAGAGATCAAAGTTTTGACTCCATAACCTTTAAAGCCTTAAATATCAACTGTAAGTTTTAAAAAACTGTCACTAAATAAGTAATTTCTCTGTCCCCCTTCCTTAATTCTAGACTCGAGACCCAAGCAAATGTTTGACTAGATCAACTTTAACAGGACTTCTCCAGCTGCATGGCAAGACAACAGACAACAAAATAACAACAACGACAACGACAACAACAACAACAACAACAACAACAACAATAATAATAATAATAATAATAATAATGCTCTGGAAAACATTACAGTGTACAGCAGCATTCCACTGTAGCTGCCAGCATGTGTGATTCCTACATGTATGCAACTTTGTTGAAAGTTACACAACCAAAGTCTACTACTGTCATGTGCTTTCTTGGCAAATGTTATATCTTCAGCTGCCTCTTCACATGATTACAATCAGTTAAGGCAAGACAGGGTAAAAATGTTAACTGTCACCGTGTGTGATGTCATCATGAAACTTCTACTTATATTAAGACAATTGTTCTTTTTCTATTGCAAATCTAAATTTTCTATTTAAATATGCAGTTGTGGTATTATCTATTATTAAATACATGCTAATTTGCATAGATTTCCAGATCTAAAATCCGAACATTGAATAGAGGTTAAAACTTTTGTTTTGTTGATGTATTGAGTGAAGGGTTTTTAACAGAGGGGATTTTGGATATCTCTTTTTATCATCCAGAAATCAGGAAATACTGTCAACCTCCATAAAACAAAACAAACAAATAAAAAACCCAACAAACAAAAAAAAATTTGCCATGTTTTTATTGTGAAGGTTTCTGAGGGTATGAGAAAAAAAAAAAAACTACGAGAAAATGGTCTTTATGGAATTTCACAGTTGAAATGTAACTTGACCAGTGTATGTTTTTGCCTGTAGTGTCTTGTCTTAGATGCAAAGTCTCACTTGTTTCCATTAAATCAATCTGCTCTGAACTGTGGTGGAACTTCTACTGCTCTGACTGTTATAAATGATTAAATTAAATGATTAAAATCAAACACTGGGATCAGGACAATGAAACCACTGAGCTATAAGAGCAACCTCTGCAGTATTGGTTCATGTTGGTGTAACACATAAACGAGTCACGATATAACTGGCTGCTGATTCATATCTAGAGCTGAGCACGACAATTTTAGCTCCGAGAGTCACTAACAAGGCTGAGAGAAACACTGGAGCGAAGAGAGCGAAGGAGGCAGAGTGAAACTGAAACCAAAGGTAGGAGAGATCACAGAGAGAACATCCAAGATGACGAGAGAAAGAGCTAAATCATGAAAAAACTTTACCTCTGGTGCCAAAGTGAAACCGGTAAGTCAGCCCCAGAGCCTGTGGGAATTGAGTCATGCAACAGACATTGGTCTTCTAGGGAGTTTTGTATAAGTGTGCATGTGGTCACTAGGTGTTTTCCATTGTTTTCTTTTTCGTTTTTTTGGCAAATACAACCTCCTTGATTTTTTTCTATAATATTATAAAGTTTGACTTTATTGTGATCATACAATCATATAACCTGTATTATATTTAATAATATAGGTTAATATAAGTTCAAAGTTTGGCAAGAGTAAGTCATGTGGAGAGACATGATGAGCAACCACCATGGCTATGGTTAGGATTATACTTCTGTAAACATGCCTGTTAATGTCTGTGGATCTGTGTTATGCGTAACTGTAATGCTGGGCAGTAGCTGTACATTTTTATTCTGGCCGTTCTCACTTCCAATGCGCTAAATACACCAATTTGGTCAGCGCCCTTACGCTTCAAAGTATTATTACCTGTAGTGTAATTTCTGGAGGCATCCCTTTTTTTAAAGTCTGAAACTGTGGACCTCCCCTGAGATGAACTTTGCAAGACAGCTCAGGCAACAATAAAAGTCACATGAATACTGATATGAGTGTTCACACTGAGGTTGGAACGCAAAAATTCACTCATCTCTCTCTAATTTTGGATCACACACGAAATTAGACTTGAAAAGATTCCGTGTGATTTGTGCTGTTCACACGAGCACAAGAAAATCACATCTGAGTCACATAAAGGCAAAATAATCAGATTAGGGTCAGTTTTGCTTGCAGTGTAAACGTAGCCTTAGTGGCCTGTGGGGACAGAACTTAATATCAGCATCTATCCTTGACTTGAAAAATAAAACCAAAACACTGATTTTGTGCTTTTCTCAGTCTGATGTTTACTCCTGCAACTGTAACAGTAAAACTATAATCAGGGGTGGAAGTAACTATTTACAAATACTCATCTTACTGTAATTAAGTAGGGTTTTTTATATTTGTACTTTTATGAGTAAATTTTCAAGTCTGCACTTTACTTACTTACTCACAATTAAATTTACATTATACTGTGTAATCTACTTATTTACTTTTGAAATATAAATAAAAACATATTTGAGAACTGAGAACAATTTGAATTAATATCCAAACCTTCCATCTCAATTTTTATAGCCAATAAGGTGATCTGATTGCAAACAGACCAAAACCAGAACACAAAAAGTCCCAAAATGCTGCAGCAGGCACAGGTCTGGCAAAATGTTCTCATCCCAACTTGTTCTCATCTTGTCACATACCGACGATTTGTCACCACTTTTTGGTCTTTGATACTTAAGCACAAGGTACCCTTCAGCAGCTGTATCAGATGCTACCAGAATACCTTTTTTAACACGTGATTAATGCTGTGAAACGGTCACAGTTTGGGTACATTTAAGCACAAAAACTACTTAGGTTTGTTTAGGATAAGACCATGTTGAGGTTACAATAACTATGTTACATTACATATGTCACATGACATCAATAAAGCAACTCTCAATTGGAAAGTCAACGTTACATACCTTACAACTTTGAATAACATTTTGGTTTCACATGAGATACATGGGGTTCGGGTTGGGCTTACACTGAAGTCACTTGAAAAGCCTGGTTCGTCGAATTCAGCCGTAGTCGGGTACCATCTATATGAGTTGCTGAGAGGCCAAGAGAGAGGGAGGCAACTGAGCAGAACAGAGCAGGAGCTGGGAGTAATTTAGACTGAGGATTTACAGAAACAGAAACTTTAATTGAATATCTATGCTATGCATTAAACATCAACGGTTAAAAAGTAACTAATACTCTGAGTAGTTTTTGAGAATACTTGGAATTTTAATTCAAGTACCTGTATCTTTACTTGTAATTGAGTAATATTTTAGTAATTGAACAGCGCTTGGTCTTCTTTCCACCACTGACTATTATATGCTAATAGAGTTTCAATTAATTACACAGTATATAATGTATTAAAATTCAACACATATCCTGGCTTTTTGACCTAAAATTTGCAAAACTATCCCGTTCATTTTTAGCAGTGAGTGACATGCTGAAGTACCTCTTCTTTTTCATGTGGTTGTCGTGCTCCTGGAGGACATCTGTCTTTTCATCCACACTACCTTGCTGTAACCTAGTGTAAACTGTCATCCTCAGTGCAGCATCTGGGTGGTTTGAGAGGGCGCGGCGTAAACAACGTTTCAGAGGGATTCAGTTTGATTTGATTCCCTCCACACTGGGAGGACGGCTGCACAAGGGTGGACAGTGTGTTTTGAGTTTTGAAGCCAAATTGAAGAGAGGGTTTGCTGAAGCCGCACTAACAACAGAGCAACTGGGAGACACTAACATTTATGCAGAGAAACCACACACACATGGATGCACATGTACTGGGTTACATGGTTACATAAGACAAATGGTTACACTTACATGAACAAGCCAGATGCACACATCCACAAGAGCATATGAAGTGGTGTACATTTTCAACACAGGAAAGGAAAGATGCCAACATTTACGTGGGGGAAAATTAATGCAAACACACACACACACACACAGATGGTGGCAGCAGGGCAGACCCCCTAGTCTGTCCACATATGGCTGCAATTGACCGGTAGGGTGGGTGGATAAATGGCAGCCGACCAACCGGTGGTATAATTATCTGACCAGCCTCTTTATGTAGCTCTTTAAATAGCAGTCTTGTTTGCACTAAAAATAAACTGTCATTTCAGCCTGCTGACATTTGACCCCTGACACCTGACCCCGGGAGAGAAAGGACAAAGGTCGACCATCTCGGACTTGGCGCTAAAAATAGCAGGCGGACTTCTCTTCACCCTTGAACCTGAATCAAAAAAAAATGTTTTGCTTTTTTTTTTTATAGCACAAAAGGAGCAATCCAGCATTTCAAAAACGGTTGACTCACCTCCCTGCACATATCAGGTGAAAACACAATACTAAAAGTAAAAGCTGCTTGAAATATAAAATTTAAAGGAAAAGTCTGGTTTTATGCTACCTTTAACATGGATTCAGTCAGACAGTGGACGGTAGACCACAGACGGACACACCTTCTGGACGGAACAGAAAAGTCCGACAGAATGGCAGGACAGCAAAACAAACATGCATGACCCTATGTTGCTATAGTGATGTCGTGCTGTTTACAAAGAATGGAATAAAACATATTATTTTTAGAATTATTAGAAACTGACAACATGAGAGCTCTGTAAAAGTGAAACCAAAGCATCTTGTTCACCATCTCGCCGAGGGCTGCAATACAGGTCAATAAATCCTGCCTCCCAAATGTTAACAGATGGAAGATGGGCCAAACTAAAACACATCAAATACATTTTTTTTTTTTTGGTTTCTGTCATTTTAGGTAGTTCTTATCCCGCTGATGTCTAATCAAGCGTTTATTTTTTTTGATCAGTTTGGTTTTAATTAGCTATTTGATGCTATAAAAAGGGGGTTTCCCATGATTCACACCTGATCTCTGTTTGTATTTGACTCAGTATAACGTGGGCGGGAGCTTGAAAGTGTGGCTGCAACCCTGATCAGGACTGCACAGTCTCTAGCTCCAAATGACCATTAAATGTGTACTAAAATTATATCTGGTTTCAGCATGAGTGCATGTGAATGCAGCATTATTCTCATAAGTGTGTCCAGTCATTATGGTTCATACTACAGTAACTTTGCACCCGCCACTTCCATGCTATCTATAAAAAACAACTTACTGGGGCAAGTAGCACAAACCCTCCCAGGTTTTTTGACTGAACTTACAGGAGAATATATATACCAGTGAGTTTGAGCCATAGACGGCATATTAAATAGGTTGAAATCCTATTTCATATACAATCTATGGTTGAAGCCAGTTGTTTTGAGTTTGTAATTTTACAGTAACAAGTGACAATGTGTCCTACACTGTAAGTTTATCAGCTGTTTATAACTGTCACTTGTCTGTAAAAGTAAAGTTAAGCCCAATATCCTGAAAACAAAAGCCCACTGCTCCAAAAATACACACTCTATTAACAAATTGCTCAGTTAAGCCATCAGATTATTATTAGGATTTCTTACACCTCATAAACAGACACTTACTCATTCAGTGAACATTCAGCATTAATTTGAACTCTACTTTACATGAAACAGGCAAACTAAGACAGTAATTTCAGCCTGGAATACAGAAATGTGGTGCTATTGTCAGAGAAGTGAGCATTTCTACTCAGCATTTTAGCAAATTAACCCCCAAGATAAGCTATTGAAGCTAATGGCATAGAAGTGCTTGGAGGGCACCTTGCAACCTAATCAAACCAGCTGCTTTTTTTTTTTTTTTTAGGCAGAGCAAGTTGTACTCATTTTTTTTTTCTCTGGGACACAGTCTTCCTACAGTCTCCTCCTGTCTTTGAACACCGGATCACCACCTGTTCACCCTCAAAACACCCTCCTTCTCAGAGTCTCACTCACACCCACAGAGCAGAGTTAATGACCCTGACCTGTGATTATTAGCCTGTGGCGTTCACCTGCAGCTCCGCTCCAGACACACACACAAGCAACGGCTGCAGAGACCCAGCAGACCTCTGACCTCTGCAATAACACACAAGGCCAGATGTGGTGACTCTTTCTCGTGCCCATGCACAAACATAATGCATTCAAGCATGGATGTGGCTGTCATTCAGGCTTTTATGAAAAAAATATTAACATGTAATGCAGTCTGTCCTTCCACCATTCAGCAGACATCAACCCTACACCCTGGTCAATATTGTGCAATAAAACCTGACAGGGTGGTGCATGACCCTGATGCGAAGTTTATTATTATTATGTCCACCCCAAAAAAACAAAAAAACAATAATTTGATGCAAACTATTCATTTGAAAATGATTTTATTTCTCCTCCAGAGTCTATAATAAAAACTGTCCATAGCAGTGGTCTGTTCTTCACAGCAACAGTCTGTTAAACATAGCAATAGTCTGTAATTGACCAATCACAATCATGTAATAAACAATAATAATAGTGGTTTATTTACTACTGTTTACCACCAGCTCTATTTGCTATAACAAAAAGTGTCAGCAATCGGATGCCTGTAATCGGACTTGGGAGAAAATCCTTAAAAATGTATTCTTATATGCTACGTTTGGATTACCTCAAATACCAAATATGGTGAAATTCATTAGCCTAATGTGATGTTTTATGTTTGATGTTAGGCTTATTAATTGTTTGTCCAGCTATTCCTTTTGTTGGTTGGTTGGTCTCACCTGTAAATGTTTCTTTAAATTAGATGTCGAGTCCTCGGATGATGACAGTATTTGCACAGCTGGAAGACAGACTTGCTCTGTACTGTGTTGTTCCCCTTTAAAGACAAAATAATGGTGAAATTTCCACCCAGTGAAAGCATTTTTTTTTTTCTCTATCGAGGCCATGACATCAAAATGACTGTAAGATTAGCTGGTTTCACTCGAGACCAGAGTGGTGTTGTGAGACTCATGAAGTGTTGTAATGTGTGTGCACTGTGCATGGTAGTACATAATTCTTTATTTCAAAATGTATTTTAAAATTCTAATCCTGCTAATAATTCCAATCAATGTATCTTATGTGATTAGTTTTTTTTTTTTTTTTTGAGACTGTAATGGAATACAGTGGTATCCTAAGTATATAACTTTGTTACATGTAATCCATTACTCCTCAAGCTTGCCTGTTATTACTTATCAAGCAAACGATCTACTTGGAATTGTGTTTCCACCTAACAAATAAAAGTCAGATATTCGTTCTCTTTTAGCAACCAAACTGGTCAAGTATACAATTTTTACAACAAAATTAGCACATACATTTTAAATGTGGCTAAACCTGCTAAAAATAGGTGACTGACCCTTTTCCCATTGCCAGTAGATCCATTTGTCAGATGTGTGCCAAGACTCAACTCAACTGTGTGCAGGAAAGCAGAGAGAAAGACGTTTTTAAAAGTATCTGCATGTTCAGCTCTCAGTGCCTTTGTGGCTTCTAACTGAATCTCTGTGGTTTGAAGTTAAGTTTCTCTCCTGCACTGCTGTCTGTACTTGCAGGCATCTGCCTTATTTCACTGTTTCATGTTCACTTCCAACTGGATAGGAGTTGCATGAAATTAATACAGATGAAAACCCAACATTTTCTGATGCTGCTTCATAATAAAAGCTTTTAGAAAGCTTTTGACTTTGTTGTGAAAAATTAACAAGAAATTAAATGATTATCCATGGTTAAGATGCTGACTAAAGGCGAGCACTTCACCAGTAAATACACACCTTCAAGCTGGTGTAAACTCTGCTGTCAAGCCGAGCAACACGTGTAGGAGTGAAAGATGGTTAATGGTTAGTGCTTATTAACAAATTCAGAGCACTTTAACACTAATTTTCCAGACAATCATTATGTGCTGAACCTAAGTCAAAGCCATCTGCCTCCATTTTGGGAATCATTGTTACCTTACACATATAAAATTATTATACGCACTGTATAGTCATTATATATATTGAAACTTAATTTTAATTGGTCCAAATAAAAATGGACGTCAACATGGTTTGTGCAACAGTGCAGCAGGAGGACCATTCTGTATGTGCATATTTCCAGCTAATGGATAAGAATACTCTATGTGGGGAGCTGCTGCCAATTTTTACTCGCATATCCTCTGGGTATTAAACAAAACACCTTTTTTTTTCCACAAATACGGTCTTTACATTGATATGTTTGGCATGTGTCTAATCTGTTTGATTTTCTTTGGGGAAACTGTTACCCTGGATGTAAAGAAGCCTGGACACTGGAGAAGGGAGTGTGGGGTAAAGTACTCTTTCAGCAACGTCACATTTGATCACATATGACATGGAAATTGCTCTTTACAAAATCGCCACCCGGGCAAAGAGTTCATTACAATACCACAGCTCTGTTCTAAGGTTAAATATTTCTCTTCTCCCTTCTTTGCTCCTCTTCGCAAACCCATCTCCTGTTTCCCATAAGCACACATATGTACACCCGAACACAAATTATATCTGTGCTGTAAATTCTATACAATAATTTCTTCTTAGAATATGAAACAGTTAACATAGGTATATAGTGCAGCGTAATAACGTTAATTATCCTCTAGCAACTTTTTTCCTGTCTGTTTTTTACGCTATTTTTTGTTTATATAAACAAGAAGGTTGAACATTTCTGTTTACAAAACAGAGGTCAAGGTCCAGCTGTCATCTATTTCACATGGTGCTCGGTACAAGTCCAAAAAATGCTGTGGTAGAAAAGATATCGGTTAGTGACCTGGCATGTTAACAACAAACCATGCAATATGTCTGAAGGCTCTGGAAAAAAGCTAGTAAATGGACCTTGAGTTGTGAAGGTATAAAAGTAGGCTGTTATGTCCAACACACAGTATCCACTTGCAATAGAGGAGGTTTAGAGTTTTGCATTTTTGCTAAAGCTTCTAATATTTCCATAAGACCTTGTATGAAAAACTATGACGCTGTAGGGACACTTGCATCATTTGCTCATGCAGAGCTCTATGGTAAAGTTAGCAATAATAAATATGGATTGTCTAGATAGATTTTCAAAATAAAGGCACAACTTGGGTAGGTTTATGAAAAGATCACGGTTTGGGTGTATTGGTTACGTAAGTTAACGTATGTCACTGAATTTACCTATGCTGCATAACATAACTTAGTACATGATGTATGTGATGTTAGCATTTAGCTAAATGCATGGTTGTCCTGAAGTACAGCCTCACAGAGCTGCTGCATGGCTCTCGACTCTTATTACACTGAGAAATATAATGAGCAGACACAGAAACCCGTATTTCCCCTCCATGCTTTCATGCCGCTTCCTTCCTCTTCCTCCTTATCCAAAAAGATATCTGCACCACCTGCAAAAAAAACTCAGACATCTAATGCACTGATCTCCCTTTTTTTCCTTTCTGTTTTTTATCGTCATCAATTTGTGGGTCAACTCCCTGCAGACAATCAGGTCAGCCGAGAGTTTGGGGACACAACTCTGACACACCAAAGGACAGATGTCAAAACACACACACACACAGACACACACAGGCAGAGGAAGCTGGGAAACTAAAGGAAGCTATGGTGACAAACCATTTCCCCTGTTCAGCAATTACCAACCATTCAACTCTGCACTGAGACTCATTACATGCAGGCCTGGAATGACATTTGGAAACGGTTGAAGGGGGCCCGTTCAGCGCTGCACTTTGTTGTTGTTATTATTATTGTCTGTGCTGAGAGCAGCCCATTAGCACACACACTCCGGTCTTAACGCTGCCTTTCACCACCTGCACTTGTTAAAGAAGCTCTTGGCCCATATCGGATGTTTGCTGCTGTTCACTTCACTTCACTACAGCCCTGCAAAAACTGATAACATGGACTGTAATATATATTTAAAAAAAATCACTGCAAAAGACAGATAACAATTCTGGGAAAAAATATATGTATATATTTTATTACATTTGTATGTATGTATGATCTACTTCTGTATGTATGTGTATATACAGTAGGATGGGATATATGGTGGGATAATGTGCAGTATAATAATAGCAATAAAATAATAAATAATTAATATATAATTTTAAAAAATGGTTTTAGTTAAATAATATTGTTCCAAGTGAGATTAATCAATCATGTATCTAAGCGTGTCCTTCTAATTTGTCTTTTCATGTTTTTTGTGTTTTTTTTTTTTTGGTCAAACTTTTAACCAGTGTTTTAAATGCCATGTTTGTTTCTAATGTGATATCTTATAATTATAAACAAAAAAGGTACATTACAGGAGAGAGACTGTTTTAAACACACTGTTCATTCATATAGTGAACCCTGAATATGTCAAAAACAGCTTTTTAGTTTTATACTATTCTATTCAAGAAAAAGGATTTTAAGGATTTATTCTCCCCCAAAATTCACTTCTACATTATGTATGTTTCCCATCTTTCTAAATGCAAAACGTACATTTAGAAAGGACATTTACAAAGACATAGACATGTAAGTGTAAGGAAAGCTGATTTGTTGTAAAACAGCTGCAGCGTGGAGCCTTATGTGAGGCAATTTAAGTAAAAGTTAAAGTTGACTGGAGGCACAGTCACTTCAGGTAAATTAGCACGGGCTGTAACAAGCAGGTTTAACAGTCTCACTGAAAAAAGTGGCTTTGTTGTGTGACATAAGTGAGACTGAAAACGAGGATTTCATTTTTTATTGCTCATTATTTGATTATTTGATGACTATTACATTTCTCAAGGATTCGTCATCTGCACTGTAATGTAGGAAGATATGTTTATTTCTGACAATTATTTAATCACTGCAAACATATTTCTTATAATTCTGTGTTGGCTCAGTACTTGCATTTAGATGACACAACAAATAACACAAAATAACTAAATAGCTATGCAGTGCAAGTAAATCTCAATTTAGTGAGTGATGATTGATTTCATTTAAAAATCTAAATATTTTACAAATACATTCACCGGGCCGTGAAAAAGATGATCTGCACAAGGTTATTCACTGTTATAATAGACAATAAAGAAAAAACAACCCAACACACTTATTAGTAGGTTTTCGTTTGTCAGACAAACATGAATTATATTCAGGATTCACTTTGCCTTTTATTCAGACTGCACACTACAACACTGTCACATGAAATGAGGCTGACTCTGTCTCATTACACACAGACTCACTTGACTTCACATTGTTGCCATGAATAATAAGAAAAAAGAACATAATAAAATAAACATTTATTGTTTGTGCACCCATTATGACACAGTATGTTATTTATTTATTTATTTATGTATTTATGTATGCAGGTGTTTGACCTCATCAAGCTGTCAATGTTGGTCTAAAGTGAAATAAAACGAATCTGTTTTTAAGCAGTGAAAGAATAAATACTAAAAGTGCAGAATTAAAAGTGAAAAAAAACAAAAACAAAAACCCAAACAGTTATTTTACAATTATTCTATTTTAATTAAAGCATCTGAGAAGTTTAGAGGGTAGCTCACACACACATCTGAAACATGCCATGTGGTCCCACTATACTCTGCTTGTTGGTTAGGTGGGGTCACACACCAAGAGAAGTCAAAGCTTCAAATTCATTTCATTTTATAAGTTCATTGTGTGTTTTTTTTTTAGGGTTGCGACAAAAATTTATCTTTATTATTTTTTAGTCTGTAGTTTTTTTTAAAGTGATTGATTTATCAATTTGGTCCACAAAAATACTGAAAAACACTAAGCACTATTTTCTGATCCCCTTAAGTTACATAATATTATTAACTTGCTTGTTTTTCCCCTAAACTTCAAATCTAAAAATATTCACTTAACTATGGATTGATTGGAAGTGATTAATTGATTAACAAAATTGCAAAAATAATTTGGTTGATTAAGTAATCAAGGAAGCTCTAATATTTTTAAAGTACCATCCAGTGTAAAGTGTGAGTAAGTATAAAGCAGCTTAGAATGGAAATACTCAAGTTAAGCACAGGTAAATGAAAATGAGAAGTTATTTTCCACCACAACAAAATATCCTCCACATCTCTTTTACTGTTTTATATTGCGTGATCCTGTTGCTGCCGTGTGCTCTCGGCTCGCTGACAGACATGCAGCTGTGATATAGTGTGGTACAGACGCTCTGGCAGTGGCTTCTAATGACTTTTACAACTGTTGAACCATTGACTCTGTTAGTGATAATAGATTTGCATGGACAAATTTCTTGTTGGCTCTGACATGCAGATGATAAAAAAAAAAACTTTATTATTTCATATATCTTAAAACACAGGACTGGGTCTTCACTATGTGTTTGCACACATCACACATTTAAACAATTTTAACAGCTTCAACATAAATTTTGTCTGTGAACAAAACTGCAGATAATATATCTGACAAAGAAGAAGACATTTTCATGAGCGCTGATGAGCACATACGTGTTCATTTATACGCTCAGTGGGGAACTATGAAAACAAAGGTTGTAATATAGCAAGACTGGCAGTGTTTCAACAGGTGGTGCTGCACTGCAAATACTGATTACACCTTAAACACACTACTGCTTCTCTCCTCTTCCTCAAAGAGGCCAACTTAGATACAGCTGCAAATCCAAGTCCTGTGTATTTCAATGTGCTGACAGAAACTGGTTAAAAATAACAATAATAATTCACCTTCACATTATTTTTGAGCTATTCATGAAAATTTTAAATTGTGTCATTGACAGAATTGTCAAACAAAACAACTTTATTACTTATTTCATTCTCCTTTGCAAGAGAAACAGAAAACAGCATCAGAAACAAACACACATTGCTAAAAAGGCCCCAAATTACAAGTTTAAATTCATCCAATGAGATAAGATTGTAACAGCCATTTAAGTCAAATTTATTTAAATGCAAAGTAGTAGAGAGCAGTCTTTCTAAGTTCAGTATTTATCTGTGGGTTATCAGTTCTGGGACCAAGGTCGTGCAGGTTTTGTTTCAACATTGGGACTCTATAAAATGGATAGTCAGGGGGGTCCTTACACAGGAAATTTTGAAACACATACTTTCCTGCATTCTGTCCTCGTTTAAGTGATGGAAAACACACAATTCAGGCGCCAGATCAATTCAAAATATAACTGAATATAATGCTCTTCACTAGATCAACTTCTAACATCTATTATTAAAGACTGCCATATTAATTTATAGGCTCTATATAAATTCCTACTATTTGAGAAAAAAAAAGTCCTAATATTGGACGTCGTCCATGATTATTGTTGTTACTGTTCATGATTGCTGCTTCTTTCTGACTGATTTCTGGCAGACTGCAAACATTGGTTTTGAGGTTATATACTCCCACTTCCTTCTTTAACGGAGGCATTCTAGTGGTTCATCAAAATGAGATTCATCTGCTGCTTTCATGTTTTTAGTGGTGGGGACAAATGCACATGTTGTAATATTGAGGGGGACGTCTCCCCTGCGTCCCTTCTGAAATCTACACCGATGCCTGGGATCCGTTTTGGCTGGTGTGTAGAGGGGCTACACACCGACTGGGTGTGATATTTATCTCCTGTGATGAAATGCAGGGCGCAGGGGTAAACAGCATGAAGTAGTTTTAAGGTGGAAGGAGCAGCGGGGGAATAAAAGGAACTCTCCACTGAGAAGCACACAATGGCGGATGGCACAGTGGGAGAATTCTTATAAGTGAAGCTGATTTCTCTCTCAGTTGTTCCACATTAGGTTAAGTCATCGAACCAAACTCAAAGGTATTTATTAAACAAAAAACTCAACAGCAGCGTCTCTTTCTTGAAATTATGACCCACAAGACAATCCACAGACCTTGTAGTGAGCAGTTTCAAGTAGGTACTATTTTCTTTCTTATGGTAGAATCTACTGGAACTACTTTATTTTAACTAGAAAGTACTGTTAGTGATTTAAGACCTCTGTCTTTTATAGCGTTAGACATTTGGGAGGATCCTGTGCCCCCCATGCTGTTAAGATTGAATCACACTCAGAAAGTGGAAACTAGCAAGCTCAGTTAATTAGCTTCCACTCGGAAAGCCAAAGTTAGTTAATCTAGTTTGTTAGCATCAGCAGTGAGATAATGTTACCCTTCTTTTTTTTTAAATTTCATATGTTTGTTATTTCTAGTAGAAAGAATGTAGTTTCTACATGAAACTACTCACAACAAGGTCTGGGGATTATCCTGAGTAGCCATCATGGTATCTGAAAAGAGACACTAGTGCTGAATTTTTCAGATGTATGCTTTTATCTTCTTTATTTATTTTTTGCACCTTGAGCATGACAAAGCCGGTGCCACCAAACCAAAACAATCTTGATGGATAAATAGCACTACAGGTAAGAGGAAAAATATGTATTATTGATTCTGGAATTAACTGTTAAATATCAGTCAGCAGCTGCCCAGAAATGCACTCTTTCCACCAAAATGTTTTTATCTTCTTTTTAGAAATGGAACAATATGTGCAATGACAGTGATATCATTGGAAATAACTTATACAAGAAGTGTGGAGGTGTGATAAACTGAGAGGGATCAGTTTATTCAAACTTTCTAGGAAAGAAATGCTTGTGATGAAAACTGCTGACATTGCGTTCTGTGGGTCATTAAGAGTAACAGGGAGGGTTGCTGTGTCTGAGATGCTGCTGGTAAATTTTTGGAAAAACAAATAAAATCTCATGGCAGGAGAAATCTCAGACAGATGTCTCAGAACCTGGGCAGATATAACCCTCTGCATGGCCAGATTCCACCAGATGTAAGTGAGAAAATATGTTTTTATTATTTGGGTGAAGCGACCCTTTATAAGACAGACAAACTCAGTCTAACCTCATGAGGGAGGTAGAGGTTTCCAGGTCTCACAGCCTCTTTTATAGAAGGAAAAGTGTCAAAATTTCCCCCCAGCTCTTTCCACTGCTGACACGCTGCGCCAAGAACGACCACAGACACACACACACAAACACACACACGCACACAAACACACACATGCACACAAACACACGCCCGTTGGAGCTGGTGGAGAACGATATCACAGACACTGTAAAATCAACAACAGTTGTTTGTGAAGACAGTGAGGCAGGAGTTGGACCAGCCAATATGTCTGCCTCTGCATGTGCAAGTGCCAATAAGTGTATGTGTGTGTGTGTGTGTGTGTGTGTATGAAGCTTTGGCAATGTATGGAGACCAGTGTTTACGTCATGGTAATATACATAACAGTCAGGCATTGTTTGCCACTGCAGTGAGATAATAAACCCATTCACTTTTTTGTTTGATTGATGGTCTAGTGTCATTTACTGAATTTTTAATTATTTTTTTTACACCACTGAAGACTTCAGGCGCATTCAGACAGTCAAAAACAACCATCAAAGTCTACAAGTTAAAGGGACAGTTCAACCCCAAATCAAAAATTTATATTTTTTGTCTTACCTGTAGTGCTATTTATTTATTTATGGTTCAAGTCATACCTCTCTGACTGCCACCAGCTCATTAGCATCAATAAATCCAACTCCAATACAGCCCCAGTCACTCGAGGTGTCCCCCAAGGTTCATTGCTCGGCCCCCTTCTCATCATCCTCTGGATTCTCAGCCTCAGTGCAAACTCACTTCCTTAAATTCAGCAGTGACAAATCTGAAATCCTCATCATCAGCCAAAATCCCTCATCAAATCCTGCCACATTTTTTCTCTCTCCATCGATGACTCCATTATTCAGATCTGTGTGCCTTGTCCCAGAGAATAGAGCATTTAGCCATGGCACTTCATTAAAGCTTATGTGGTTGCCCATTTGAGGGTCACGACATGCTTCCATTTGATCACAGATTTCTGAGGACTAGTTGGAAAAGTGTTGGCAGTAATTAAAGAGGTCTGAGGACTAGTTGCAGAAGTATGTGGACTTGTTGCAGAGGTCTGTAGACAAGTTAAAGAGGCCTGAGGACTACTTAAAGAGGTCTGTGGACCAGTTAAAGATGTCTGAGGACTAGTTAAAGAGGCCTGTGGACTAGTTGCAGAGGTCATGGGACTAGTTGCAAAAGTATGTGGGCTAGCTGGATAGATCAGGCAGAGGTCTGGGGACTGCTTGCTGAGGTCCGTGAACTAGTTGCAGAGGTCTGTGGACTGGTTGCAGAAGTTTGGGAAGTAGTTGCAGAGGTCTGTGGACTTGGAGGGGCTGAGCAGAGTGATACAGTGTGGCAGCATCATTGTTAACTGAATACAAGATAACAACAATAACAACCCAGAGCATGATGTATGAAAAAAAAGCCATGTGTCACATTTTATCTGTTTGCTGATGTCAACACAATGTGAATGTAACATGAAATGAAAAAACGAACCATTAAGTGTAAACTATAAGTAGAGATTTAGAGTGCAGAGTGCAGAAGGGTTACAGGGTTACTTAAATCAGCTCTGTGCCACCAGGTGCAGCCATCAACCAAAATATATAAATAAATAAATAAATAAATAAATAATAAATAAATGCTGTGTCATAGTAAACAGATGAGAGCAGTCTGTCTTTTATGTGTCAAATGAGTGATTTTTATGAGCTGAAGTCACAGGTTTCACCAATATGCACCTTATTTTATTATCAGTGGCAATGAGACCAGTTCCATGATGTATGAGCCAATAACCAGATGTGGAGCAGCAGCTGGAGTCCAGCGCACAGTCATGACATCAGAAAGTGATTTCAGCTAAGGATGCTTAACGTGAATGACGTGAAAGGCAGCCAGAACCTACCTGTCCTATAGCCTGCTGTGTATGCTGTTACTGCTCTGTGTGCGGCTCATATGGTGGTATATATTGTGGAGCGGGGAGACAGTACAATCACACACATACATAGAACTGTAGGCAGCAGAATCAGCGCGCCACATCAGGAGTACACGCTCAGATCTGATCTCAGCTCCACACTGTAGTTCTGGTCTGCTGATTTTATGGCAAAGGGGGAAATGTGTGTGTGTGTGTGTGTGTGTGTGTGTGTGTGTGTGTGTGTGTTGTGTGTGTGTGTTCCATCTGGGTGGTCAGCCAATACATTAACCAGTGCGGTTATAAACAGCAACCAGCTAATGAGGCACAGTGGCCATGAACCTAATGTTTATTTGTATAATGATACATCAAAAAAAGACTCTGTCAGCTGCAGAACCGTATTAGATTTATGTTGATTCTTTTTTTTTCTAAATTACAGAACTTCCACTTTAACTGACTACCCTTGAAATTTCATGTTTCGTCAATAACAAAACCCAAAAGTAATGGGTTTGAATCCCTAATAAGAAAAACATTTTCCCCTCCCATAAATTTACATTGTAAATAAATTTTAAAATAGCAACAACCATTATCATTATCTCTGATGTCCGTAGCAAATAAACCATAAAAGGCTTAGAAATGACAGAAAAAGTCGCTCCTAGTACCTCCAGAACCTGTCTGAGTATAATCGTGTGACTGACATCATGGCAACAATATTCTCTAAAGCCCTGGATGGCTCTGGACTTTATCAGTATTTTTCACTGGAACATGGCTCTACCAAAAAATGCTGTTAAAACTGTTAGGGTCTGTGGATTATCTTGGATATTGTGAATGGAAACTACTGTAGATTTCTACTTGGTGCTACAGTAAAAATCTCAAACCTGGGGTCATAAAGCTCTCTGCATACCACTGAATGATAATACATTTACGAAGCAGCTGTTGTACTTCTCCAGGGCTGTGTACATTTATTTATTCATTCATGTTGTCCCTTAATCTGAAAATGTAATTCATGGTGACCACCTGAATGCAAATGAGCTTGTGTAAACGGACGACTGTCATTTATTTCCCACACCCAGTTTCACTGTGACACAGAGGGGGCGAGAGAGAAGTAAAAGGAAAGAGCAAAACAGAGCTTGAGAGAGTAAAAGAGGAAGGCAAAGCTCTGAAATCCTCTCTCGGTCTCTGTCTTTCACTCTCGCTCTCACTCTCTGCATAACTTGTTGAATTATGAGATTAGAGAAAGAGAGCTGAGATTACCGGAGAGACACTGAGGATTAAGGTGTTCAAACATAACAGGATTTTTCCAAGCATCACAAACATCACACGGGCAGCTATAGTGAACCCCTCCAGCCCTGCTACAACACAGTAAAAATGAAAACTTGGGTAACACTCTGCAGCCCGCGTTTTAGAGTTTAACTTTCTCATCATTAATATGTCATTTCTGGGAACTTGTATATTTAACTTCCTTATATGAATCAGTACGTATTAAATGCTAACGGGTCTTTACTGGTACTTAAATATAGGTACAGTGGAAGAAAACAAGGGAGTAACAATTGGGTAATAATATACATATGCATATCTTTAAATCAGGGACACGGGGAGTTAGAACAAATGTGTTTATTATTTAATTACACAGAAACCACAAGGTATGTATTGTCCTCCTCAACAGTATCTTATGTGTTATGTAGCACATGATTGCACACGCTCACTGACTCTTTTTACCTTAAGTGAACCTGCCAGACATGTCCTTTGGAGTGCCTATTTGCACCTGGATACAAATAGGCATGCAGCAGAAATTCAGCTATTCACACCTGACCTTCTTATTGTAGCTACAAAGAGTGAAAAATTCATTGTTGATAAGAGGCTATGGTGGATGAATGGGTTGAGTGCAGGTCTTTCCTGTGGGGAACAGGGGGTGTATTGCACTGGACAGCTAAAATTTAATGTGAAATTGCACATCAGTGGTACCTGTGACTGTTTCGTTGCTATTGTTTTCAGTTTTCACTTGCAGTTTGGTTGAATTATGCAAAATTAATTGGTTATGTCTTGGGAAAGATCATAGTTTGTCTCTGCCATGTGGCTATTTACACCCTGGGTGCAAATAGCATTGCACGCTATGGACACCTGCATGCTTCTCTCTGCCTTGCTAGGCTATATACATACGGTTGCAAATAGGCAATCTTCTATTCCAATCTGAATGCAAATATGCGCATTTCTATTCCAACCTAGGTGCAAATAGCATCTGTCTTAATAATTTCACTTATACCAAATCTAGCTTGATCCAACAAAAAATAAAGCAGAAGTTTTCCCACAAGTAAATCTCCGCCTAATCTTTAGCCAAATGTAGTTTCCACAGAATAACTATAACATATTAATGTACTATCTAAGCATACAAGTATTACGAATAGTCTATGTCCACTTTAATGAGGTAGAGCAACTACCAGAGGTTAAACTTATTATAATACGATAATTACCTCATATGTCGCTGAGAAAAATGCAGTATCCTTCTTACACTTGGCAGTGATAATGATGGGAACCGCCAGTGTAGTTGATTTTTTAAGATGATAACAGTCATATTAAGAAAAGCAGCTCGTTCACCGGCTATCCTGACTGCTCGTAGGCAGGCAGGCCGAGTCTTGTCTTCTCTGTTTCCCCACCCTTTACTTTGATTTTAAAGGTTACCGCTTTCATAAATGTTCTCACAGAAAATCAGAAACACCACACACACACACACCTACACACACACACACACACACACACACACACACACACACACCTACACACACACACAAGCGATCGCATAATCATTATCTATTAGATGGATTGCCATGAAATGTTGCACAGACTTTCAGGTTTTGGGTTTCCCGGAGGATGTATCCCGCTGACTTTCTCTCAGTCCTTCTTTCTAAAATCTGCCTACCACGGATATCAGCATCTGAACCCTGACCTTACCCAGGCCTCAGATGCAGCCAATTTGCAGAAAATACACTCAGTTTCTTTATGATTCAATCAAACACAGACATGGTGCAGCAAAAATGAAGAGATGCTGCATTTACCAGTCATTGTTCTCTTGGAATCCTGTTCGTGATGCCATTTTGTGTGTTGCTTGTCCGTGAGGCCACAACGCTACAACAAGCTACAGAATACCATCTGCACATGTGTAGGACTTTTCCTCTAAGCCGACACCAGAAATAACCCAAACTAACACAATAATGTCAGGTATATTCAGGCTTTTAGACCTGTGTGCTATGCAAAAATGACTGACAAAACATCTTAGCGTCTTTTAAAAAAAAAAAAAGAAAAAAGAGGCTAAGATACTTAAAACTGATGGTCTTGTCATTAATATATGACTGTTAAATTAATGCGAGAGTACCATGTTTGTATGTGAAGTAACAGTGAGGATATTATTAAAAGAGAAATGATAATATAGAAATGACTACTGGGTGGGTCCACTGGGTGATTGCTGTGAAATTTGGTGAGGATATTCATTGTCTCTAGTCTCTGGTGTCAAAAGTCATGCGGTTTGCCCCCCATCCACCCCGACCACCTTCCTTAAACCAATTAAAGTAGCTATAAAAATGTTATCTGGGTCACTTTTCTACTTAACATAATCCTGGCCATAATGACATAACAAAAGACAAATTATTAGTAAACATAATTTCAAGTAGACTGGGTTTCATCAGGTTTGTTTTTATTATGAGAAGGTCAATCGCCATGACAATAAAAACATGACAAGCATGTTAAACTATAATCATAATCACATGTACAAGTTGGTTTGATTGATTATTTCCATGACACTGTCTATCTAAACAATGGTGAAAGGTGTGTCTATTTGTATACTGAATTGTCAGTACCTGGAAAAGGGACACACACTCACGTAGGCACACCCCACATGCTACACACCGTTAGGCAAATTTCAACAAAGGTGTTCCATCACAGCCTCACCTAGTTTCCACATCCCCAAAAACATAAACGTGACATCAATTCAGTACACACGTGTTTCAAAAAGGAAAATTTCACAATGACTTACGCTAGTTGTATGCCAACAAATGGCATTTTTTGAAACAAACAAACAAAAAACAACAACAAAAAAGAAAACTTAGACTATACTTCTTGGTACTAATCAGCAAATCAAAAAATCATCAAATATAATTTGAGTTACAGGCAGCTATTATCACAAGTTGACTCTATAAAATGCCTTTTTTTTTAAATTTCAGTCTCTCCATACATCGTCTGATCAGTTCAAGCTCTCTGGTAAAAGATCCTTCAAGGTTCTCTTGGATTACAATGTTTTGTCACTAATTGACTAAGTAACATCTGAATTAATTCAAATTAAATTACAATATAGTCAAGTGTAGAATCTAAGCTGCAGAAGTTGCAATATTTTTGATAAAGGAAAAATATGTGACAGTCCAGCATTATAGTGAAGTACTGTAGTACTGCAAAGACGTCCTGGCCTGCAAATCTTGCTCTCTAGATGTAAGAAAACATTTTTGTTTGATACAGACCTCAACATGATTTTAACAATTTTTTTTTTTCAGTAAAATGAAAATTTTGATGTTACACAAATAACGAATCATTACAATATCTGTCAAAATAATTGCAGTATGATTTTTTATTACCATACTGAGCAAATAGCCCTACCTTTTTTTTCATATTTAAAATCAATGTTTTCTGCCACAATGTTTTCTGTTTAGCGTGACAGTTCATTCTTGAGCGTAGAAGCAGTGTCGTCTGACAATGCAAAATGTCAATTTAAGGCCCACTAACTAGTATTTTTCGAAGATTTCAACTGCAATACAGTCTATGGATGGAGTTTGAAATTTGAAGTTGAAGTCTGGAGTTGAGCTGCAGTTGAAATGCCAGCAAGTGGCCCTTGAGCTCAGGGTTTTTGGTCTATCTCAAAGCAATTTGCGTGTGCATAAGTTAACATATACTTCTGCAAGTTGGTCAGAAACGGTTTTCACATGCAACAGAAACACTCTCATTTTAATCTCTGCAGTTGTTGCACCAGGTCAGAATCTCATGTGTTTGTAAATGTGACCTGAAGCATTAATTTAGACTTCAAGTCTAGTCTTTTGACAATATGCACATAAACGTGAGGTTGGTGTCCAGTAAAAACGCTCTGAAAATGTATCTGGAGCAGAGTATGCTCCAGTGCCAGCAACTGCAATGCAAGACACAGGAACTTCTTTTCTGAAGTGTTAATTTGTGGGCAAACTGTACATTTACTGCCACTAGACAACTGCCCTGCTAAACTTTAATCCCTCTGCTCTTTTACCAACACACTACCTGTACGCAGTCAATGGCACTCTCTTTTTTCCTTTCTCACTTTCGCTAGTCCACACGCACAGTGTGCACACACACATTGTCGTGCTTATCTCACAATCATATGCATCGTGTTAATGGAAAATAGATCAGGAATATTGACACTTATTGAAGAAAAACTGCTCATAGCACAGGAAGTTTGGCTACTCCTTTGCTGCCTACATAGATGCATCAGTGTGGCATGAGAGGTTGTCATACAGGCGTGATGCTGATGTGACATTTTGGTCTAGACAATGGCTTACAAAATCACTTTACTTAACTTAGGTAACTTACTTAACCTGCATAACTATCATTCTTATTTTGACCCAAACCATGATCTTTTCCTAAACCTAACCAAGTAGTTTTAGTGCCTGAACCTAACCAAACTATGACCATTTCACAACGTTAACCACATGACCGATACGACAAAGGTCTGGTACTGTCCACCAGTCGTTGTTTTGGGGTCGTTGGCAAACTACCTGTTCTGTTGTTTAGGTATGAGGGCATTTTTGTTATGTTGTGCATGTGTGCATTTTACATGGAAAATATTGTCCCTCAGTCCCTCACTGACTCTGTTTCCAAACAGTTTGGGAGTCAGTCTGATTTGTATCTGATCCCTGAGTTCAACTCTAGACAGGCTGATAAATGACGGCAATTAAAGCTTTCTCATTAATGTTGTTTTTAATTCAGTCCATCCACATAGGGTATTCATCATCTCCCTCTGGTACTGTGCATACATGTGCATGTGTTTGTTTATGTGTGTGAGTGCATGTGTGTAGAGAAAAAGGAGACAGAGAGTGAGAGACAGACAGTCCAGCTCCTCAGTCTGTTTCTTTTGGCTTGATGCGGCTGTTACTTGAGTGGAGTGGGAGAGAGGAAGAGAAGAGTGGGAGAATTGCTCAATTTGAACAGACACACATGCAAGATCCATGACAACTGCGCGCACACACACCTGTTAATGTAGTGTCTGTTATGGTTGGAGGTTTTATGTTTTCTTGTTCAGACACGGTCATTTTTCAGTCATTTGGCATCGTAACAAAGTTTAAGATAAAACATTTCTGAGAAAACTTGTGGGATTCATAGTGTAGTATTGTGATTATTATCATGAATAATTTGATGATGATGAAGAATATGGTGGTGGTGATGATGATTGTAATGGTGATGAGAAACAAAAAGTATGAAGTGGGCAGATGTGATGCCCACAATAATGATACATTAATCATGACCAGTGCTTGACAGTAAGAAGTTATTGAATGAGGTCAATGAGTTGTGTGCAGTATTACAACTTTTGAGAGGTTGCACAGGGAACAGTAACTAATATTAAGACTAATGAATTGACTTATTATACAGCAATTAATGCAGCTCAGTAATTGATCCCTTTTTGCTTTGTGCACCAATAAGAATTGAGAAAACTTGGTACCTCTGTCAACTGTCTCCTTTTCCAGAAGTGAATTACCAGTTCATTCACTCCTTTGATGATTCAGAAAATCCTTACGTGAGGAGTTTTAAACGTGGAACCAAGCCTACCAACTACGAGATGGTGACCATAAAACATTGGATTCTAGGCAACAACAACATAAACAAAAAGATTTGAGTGTTTTTGAAAAGGCATGGGTACTGGACTATGTACATAATTATTTCAAGAATAAAGGAACTACTCATTCCATAAACCATTAAAAATTATACTGCTTCTTAAATTAACTTTTGTCATTATGGTGTTTATGTTGTCGATAACAGTGTCGTAATATGTTGTATTGTGTCTTGTGTGTGTACAGAAATTATATTCACTGAGGCATAATAACATTATTGTTGTTAGCTACCAAACTAGTCCGCTGGTGGAACTACCCATTTGTGGGGGTGGTAAACGTCGCTGTTTTACTTCAGGATTGTGGTTATGGTATTGTGGGTATTCACAGGCCTGTGGGGCCGTTGTTCTGCCGAGAAAGTGTTTTCTTAATTGAAGGAATTGTAATTGCTATCAAACCATATACATTAATGTAAATTTTATAATAGGCCCTTTCATGTCAAGTGGCAGAAGTGCTAACAAAGCCTCCCTCTTCTCTTCATGTGAACATCTCTTTCACAATGTCAATAGTAGGCAACACAGACATGTGACGTAAACATAAACTGTGTTTAATTCCATAACCGCACCTGTTGTGTCGGCCCTTTCAACATTTGAGTACACTTGGCCTGTGGAATTTTTATTCTTGTTATCTGCTTGTCAGACCAATTAACTAAATCTGCTCGTCAACGTGGGCCCGCCCACCACACCCCACAGGCATAGTTCAGAGGACACAAACTGACACGAGTACACACACATAGAAAAACCACACCGAACCAGGAACTGACATACACGTGTACTCAGAAGATTGCAAATAGAAACTGATGTCCATCTGCACACACATAGATGCACACCTACACACACCTACAAACATCAAAGCTCATATGCCTACAACCACCAGCCTGCGTACACACACCTTGAAATATGAAATAAAAGGAATATAAATCAAATAAATATCAAACACATGATGGCCTGCACACACAGGAAAAACGAGTATACACATTCCTGTAGAAAAAAAAAACTTGGCCATCACATCTGAGGAGCCACAGCCACCGGCGTCACTGTGATCACAAAAGATGTTCAAGTAAGTGGCTCCACCCCAAGGACATATTGGTGTGTCCTCCCTCTCTATAACCTTGCTGTTCTGTTTAAAACCTTTACTGGTTTTCTGATCCTTTGTGCATTTGCGTCAAGCTTTCCTCATTGAAATGCAGCTGTTTACCATCATTGCCAGGCAACAAAGCAGCACCTGTGTACAGGCAGGTGGAGACAGAAAGGAATGTGGTCTCAAAAACAAGATATTGAGCACAATCATATTGGCTTGGATTGCCTTGCCACAAAGTATACAGCATTAATACAAACATGTAAATAAGCTGAATTTACTTGCTTTAAGGGCGAGTGCACACAAATTGTACCACAGTAAGATTTAACACACTGAGTTCAGGTTTGGTCATAATTCATTTTTAGATGGAATCTTCTTAGATTTGGGTTGCATTGCTAATATTTTCATTAACAAAACATGCAAGATTGATTATTAAAAAACAGGTAACTCATGGGACGCCCTACGAACTTAGTATTTCACACAGGGGAGGTATCTTCATCAGCCAGATCATAAAATTAGCAACAAAATCAGGGTTAAAATTGTGCTTAAACTGTACAGTGTGTGCCCAGATTTATAATTGCACAATACAACGTACAGTAATGTTAGGCACCTTGAATGAATGAAATTAAAATTCTTGAGAATTCGGCTACCTTAGTTGCATTCAAAGTAATTCCCTTTTTTTGTCCACAAGGTCTCATTTCTAGGACAGTAGAATAAAACAGCCATTCACCATCAGACCACATACTACATGCCAGCAAACTGCTTAAGTGTCCTTGAGCAAAACAATGAATACCTACAATCTCTAGGGGATCTTTAAGAGCAAAACAGGATTTGGTTCTGGCCTCTTTCCCTGTACCACTTGAAAACAATTTGACCACAGTGGTGATAATGATAATAATGAGGTATTTCAGTGTTTTGAAGTGGTTCGGCAGAGTTTAACAGAGATGATTTACATGCAACTTCTCCAAGTAATCCTTAGGACTATTCAAGGATTACCCGATTCCTTTTGTACACATGCTACAGATGAATGAAACATGTACACCCCTGTATTCATGTGCCAAATGAAAAGGTGACTATCTTAAGTATTTTGTGGAGTATTACGTAATGAATTCATACTTTCCATAAGTACAGGCTTTTGTTTAAATAGTTCTCAAGCCTGTAAGCAAATATGGTTCAATCAAATCTGAATAGCAAAGAGGAAATTTTGGCTGAAATATAAAAAATACATTCAGTAATCTGCTGGCTGATTTATGAGTTTCGCTCTGTAGTCACGCCACCATTGCTGCAGTAGCACATTTTGCTGAACATAGTTTCACTGACTGTGGAAGCACACATGGTTGGATTGATAACAGTCGGTACTTCCACTCCCTCAAAAGTGTAGACAGACTGGATGCAATGATGTATGTCAAGTTGATGGATTCTATTCCTTTTCTGTGCAGAGCAGGAGATCCAGCTGTGTGGTGCATGATGGATCCACCACCATGAGCTGACAGACCGTTCACTAGTATCTATATTTGATCTCAACTTCATGCAAATGAGTTTGTCTAACAAAACCATTCCAGGTTTGATTAAACTGTCAAACTAGGAAGGGCTGATCAAACATGAATCAAGACTGTGTTACTGCATTGCCTATTTCTAACTTGCAAACTATGATTTCTTGCATTAGAATCAGATTTTATGTTTGTAAAGAAAGCAGACTTCTTTGCGGCCAAGAAATATGTTATCTAAAGCCCCTTTTATACTGGTCAAAAAAACCTACTAGCACCCACTAACATCTGACTTTTGTCTTCAATGGGAAAGGGAACAATCAGCATTCACTGCCAAGTCAAATGTCTCTGCTGTGGTCACAGTTATTCATCGGCTCCAGCTCTGATCAGCAGTGATGTAAACATTTTCATCCTTAGCGGGTACCTCAGGATGGATAAAAATGCAAGGAAGGAACAGCAAGCCCAGCTGCAGGAGGCTGGGATTAAACCCATCCAGCTTTACATCCGAGATGTCCCTATTTTCATGACTTTGTGAAGAAGAACCTGGCCTGGTGCTAGACCATCTTCCCTTTCAAGGTTTCACTGTCATCCCTGAGGCCAAGGATGAACAGGTGCCTCTGGGCAAAATGTTTGACCTCTGGTCCCAGAGGGGAGCCATCAAGGACAAAGTGAAACCTGCAGACCTGGCCTCCCACAGCTTCATGTCCAAAATGTTGGAGATCATATTGTCCATATTTGATTGGTTGGTTAACCAAATGATCAGTCTATATTTAAAAACAAAAACACTGGAGTACATAGTTTTTCCAGCAGTTGCTATGTTAGATCATGTTTGGTAGTTGAATAGAAACTGTATTTTCCCCCAAAATTAGCATTTTCAGGATGTCCTGATGCCACTTTTTTTTTTTTTACTGCTGTACAAAATTTTTACAATTCAGCGATGACGGATTTGGCAAAACAATGCAGTTCTGTTCAAAGGACTGTTTTGATTGAACGTGACAGTTTAGATTTGCAGTCTCACCTCCTCCACTGTGGTACTCTACACCATAGCCCCCCAGGGCTGTGTGCTCAGCCTGCTCCTGTTCACACTGTACACCCATGACTGCCGCCCCTGGCATGGAGAGAAATCTGTTGTGAAGTTTGCACAATGAGACTTCTGTGGTGTACAGAAAACAACCTAGTGCTCAGTGTCAGTAAACCAAAGAGCTGACTGTTGATTATCTGAGAAAGGAGGCAAAGATGCACACCCCTTCCTACATCAGTGGAGGAGAGGTGAAGCAGGTGAACAGTTTTAAGTTCCTGGGAATCAGCATCACAAAGAACCTGTCACAGACATCATACATCTCCACCTTGGAAAAGAAAGCTCAGAAATGGCTGTATTTCTTCAGGAAACTTAAGAAAGTGAAATTCCTGTAGCATGGCCTTGTTAACTTTTCCAGAGGAGCAATTGAAATGATATGACTGTAAACATTACAAGCTGGTATGTGACGCACCCAGAACAAGAAAACTGCAAGCAAACTACGTAGATCATCATTGGTATCCATCTACTGAGCATCAGCGATATCAGGGAGGTGAGGTGCAAGAGATATAGAAGTATTCCACTGCTGTACCACCAGGCTACATCTACTCAATGTTATATTTTTATATTATTTTTTTTATGTTTAGCAAAGAGGGAACTATATAAAAATCTTGCTATACACTCATGTTGTATAATGATAAAGAAATCTCTTGTATCTTGCATTTGAATCCACATATTAATGTTAAACTAACCCAGTTAGATTATTTCTGGCTTCAGAGCTCTCTGTCTGAAGACAAGTTTGTAGAAATAAATGCCCAATCCAGCACAGTCAACCTCTGGACATTTCAGTGGGCAGTGGGGGAAGCTGTGGTCTGTCATGATGAACAGCCGGAATTTCGCCACAGTGTCACTGCATCTGGACTCTCTGTCAGCTGTGTGAGGGGACAATTAAGACATGCTAAACTTTCCCAGAGACGTGTTTTCAGTGTTGGCAGACTAGTCTTAATGGGATGATAAATACTCTGGGGTCAACTGGAGGATAAGGGCAAGATCTGAGAACACAGCTGCTGAAACCGCTATCATCTGTTCTTTCATCTCATTTTCTTTTTTTTTTTTGTGCAGTCTGTTAAGTTCATGCAGTGGTCAGACAATTTTGATAAGTCCATGCATACAAACTTGAAAATACTGCAGGAATTACTTACTCATAGAGAATTTATGAATTTATTGAACCAATTTCTCCATTTGTTCCACAACATGCCATGAACAGAAGCAACTTTCTCTATGGATATATTGTTTTTGAGATTTCACAAGGAGGAAACTCAAATAATAATTAATTTCTCACACTGCAAATGTATAACACTGTAAACTAAAATCCTTTGCATGCCGTTATTTGAACAACATCCGCTGGCAGCAAGGTTTTACAGACACTCTGAAAAGAGTATCAGCTATGCATTGTAAACCCTCCATAATAACAAATAATCCCTCACAAGGACTTCACTAAACATGTCATTACAACGGTGGCTGTGTGCACAGATTTCAAAAGAAGGAGTAGAAACATTTGGAGAGACAAAGAATTGATATGCAACACTCATCAGGAATTTTTGATCAGTGTACTTCAGTGAAAGTACAAAAAAGTGCTCTATCAAATCTGTGAGGACTTTTTTATTTAAAGCAACCCGCACTCTACCACTCAATGCCTCAATTACCTGTTCTTGCGCTGTGTAACTTGGGTTGAGCAGATACACTCTCTTGCAAGCAGTGCTTAAGCTTTATGTCACTGCATCAAACACCACCAACTAAAGGTTTTCAGTAGCTATGAAAAGAAGTTAGCTCAGTATTAACGGCACAGACATCGTGTCAGAAGTGAAGAGACCAAAATCTTGACCATCCTTGAGTTCATCCTTGAGTCCAAGTGGACGTTTGTACCAAGTTTGAAGAAACTCCGTCAAAGTGTCTGTAGATGTCACATTCAAGAATGGGACAGACATGAGAGATCACAGTGACCTTTGACCTTTGAAGGCCAACATTTAATCAGTTCCTCCTTGAGTCCAATTTGTGCCAAGTTTGAAGTCAGATGTTTTTGAGATGTCGTGGTCATAAGAAAGGGGTGACCCCGAAATGTAATGCCTTGTGGTCACAGTCTTGCCGTGTGGAGCCATAAAAAAAATTGTTAAAAGGTTTTTCAGAAACTGCAAATCACAGAATTTCTTCAGCAGTCATAAATGTGTGTGAGATTAGCTTTCAAGGCACACACACACCCCTCAAGTGATCACCTTGCAGAGATAATGATAAATAAATTATGGCTGAATTCCATTTAGCTACTTCAGTTTCCCGGTTTTGTTCATGATGGCTCACTGTCACTGTTGACATCAAGAACACTATAACGTTGTACCTATAATTATAACGATGTGCACATCCACACCAATGAATTAAAACATTCTGTTAACACATTCTATGTCAGAAGCTTAGGAAAATGAATACTGATGACCTGTTAATGTTGAGCATTGCACAGAGAAACAGAAAAGAAACCAGAAGGAATGGTTCAGGAAAGACACTGGGGAGGGGCAAAAGAGTCGCATGTGGCTCTGGAGAGGCAGGTCTGCAGACCCCTGGTCAAGTTAATATTAAAGCTGGAATCAGTGGGATTTGTCTGAGCTGTTTGTAAATGTACCAGAAACACAGTCGACTGTTAAGTCTCGTTCCCAGGACGTCAAATAATGAAATATCGGGCTGGTAAAGTGAGAAAATGGTAGAGGGTAGGCAGAGGGTGGGTCATAAGTGAAGATAGGAAGGCAATGTGTTTACATGAGTCTATACGTTGTTTTTTTAAGGAAAATGTTGCATATTATGCTTTTAACTATTCGCATAATCTTTGAAATGCAGATAATGTATCTGTTGATAGTTGGCCATTAAAAGTTGTGCTGCACACTTTGTTTTAGGCATCATATCACATTTGAGGAATTGTCTTAAAGACACATTATGTGTTGACCCCAAATCAAATTTGCTGGTTGGTTTTGTGTCAGTAATTAAATGAAATTACACTCAAGAGGCTGATTGTCGATGACATAACGTACTCTTTGCCTCATTTTAAGAGGGTGATTGGCTCATTTATGGATTACCTCGTCTGGTTAAACCATACTTGCAGCATCACGGCGGCAGATAAATGGTGGTGTACTTTCAACCTTGACTTGACAACATATGCAGCGTACAAACATGCACACCCGTCAGTCTTTCTTTCTCTTTGTCTCACACACACCCTCTCCTCTCCCTCCACTCCACCCCTTGCACACATACACACACACACGCAAGGAGACACACGTGGGAGGGTTGACGCCGCACTGTCTGCAGTGCGTTGAGGAGTATTGTTATTAACTGCAGTGTGAATAGAGGCAGCAGTACATCCCCTGCTCTCCGGCTGCTGCAGGGCTGCAGGGCTCGCCTTTGTTCTGCACTCCATAATGGCACGCCATAATTACAGTCTTAGCGGAGGAGGCACACAGGCAGTGTCTACCTTACCCCTCGCCTCACCTCACCTTGCAGGGCAACAGAGGCTCACAGAGGCGCACAACTCTTTCATGTGTGCACTCAAGTTAACCATATCAGTGCGTGATGTGTGTCACTGTCACAGCACCATGCACTTGTTGACCTTGGCATATAAACGTACTGGCCTGCTTCTCACCCTCCAGGCAGCTCATCTGTGCTCATAGTCCCAAAAGTCACAAACAAAGTTCATCAGCATAGTCCAGACTGACACTTAGATTGGCTGCCCCATGATTGGCAACTGATGATGACATCACATGCATAGGACAAATACGCCCTGCATTGCATGTTCTGTGTCCTCTGTCATTGAGGGAGGTCACACTTGATTTGGAGGGGTGTGCACAAGACTGACAAGACACCATCATAACCATGACACCTGTCACAAACATCTTGGTGAATGTTTATGACTGCTGTCATTAAGTGTCATTCGGTCAGTTGTCATTTTTAATTCAAATTTGACATTGTTTAAGATGTCATTATTATGATATTAACCAAGACTAACCTGTCCAGTAACCTGTCATAAACATGCCATAGCAGGCCAACTTATCAAATGTTATCATGTGTTAAACTACCAAATGTGGTTGGTTTTGACATTTGCTGTCATGTGACCATTATAACTGGTTATATAACTGTCATGAATATTTTCCTTGAATAATTCAATGGTGTTGCAAATAATAAAACAGTGCCATTTTAATCATAATTATGACAACTTGACATTAACCAAGACAACATAACCTGTAATAAACTAATAAACTGCCATATGTGGATGGTTTTGATATTTGCTGCCATGTGACTGTTATAACTGTGCTCATGAATATTTCCTTGATCTCAACTACAGTGATACATTTTGGACTTGTCATAAAGATGTTATTAAGTTTTATTACATTGTCAAATGCTTCTATATTGGTATCATGAATAAAACAATGTCAACTTTGCATTAAATATGACATATCTGATTGATAAAAGACTTGATTTGAAGCTGTGTGCATAAGACTGACATGACACCACCACAGCCATGACACAACACCTGTCACAAATGTGAAGGAGTCTTTATGAATGTTTATAAAAGTTGTCATTAAGTGTAATTCAATCACTTATGTAATTTTCAATTCAAAAGTTGACGTAGTTTTAGATGTCTTTGTCGTGACAACTTGACAATAGCCAAGACGCGTAGCCTGTCATAAACATGCCGTAGCAGGCCTGATTCTCCAACTTAAAGAAACTATTAAACTTTATGTGTTAAACGTCCATATTTGGTTAATTTTGACATTGGCTGTCATGAAACTATGAATATGACATAACTGACTGAAGAAACACTTGATTTCAAGGGGTGTGCATAAGACTGACATGGCACCACCATAACCATGACACCTGTCATGAACAGTCAAGAGTCTTTATGAATGTTTATGACTGTTGTCATTAAGTGTCATTCAGTCAATTATGTCCTTTTTTAATAAATGTAGTGAGTTAATGTAGTTGAGTGTACACACATTTTTTTTTTTATCCTGTGAGCAATTGTAATTGACATTTCGGGTGTGATCACTCTTGGTTTCACCCAGAATCAGGTGATTTAGATCATCTGGCTAAACTGGAGCTTCTAAACTGTCTTGTCATCTGGCCGATCCTGCCTCTAGCTCTTTTGCAGTTTTTATTGTCATGTCATCAGATCTCAGCAATTAATGTAACTGTAGAGGAGAGGGAAATCTTATAGCAATAATGGTAAAAACTGCAACGTAATACCTGGACTGTAAACAAAATATCAGTTTTGTTGTAAGTGAAGAATATGGCACTATAACTATACAACAAATAGATTAACATATTTCCATTTGTTATCTTTCCTCTTCACTTGACCTCTCGAGTAACTTCGAATACTGTGATATTACAGTAGAGTGCTGCTGCATCATAAGAAACACCTGAGAATGAATCATTTTAAAGTCTACTGGAAGAAATAAAGAGTAGGAAGGAGGTTAAACAAAAAGGAGAATATAATTTTAGGTTTGGTTTGGGTAAAAATGCAATTTTCTGTGAAATAAACAAAAAGATTTGAACACAAACAAGAGGAGAACAGAGTTCATAAAGAATTAGTTGAAGGGGCTAGATGGCCAGCAGTATTAGTCCGTCTTTCAGTATTTTCCGACTTCCGTTTCATTGGAATCCCACTTCTGGCTGATTTGTTCCTCCAAAGACATACATCTTTAAAAACAGGTCACATATGGATAGTTTAAAAAGGGATAAATCCCCCCCCCATCCAAAAAAACTTGGAATAATTGTTTGTTACTCAAAAGCAGGCCTTTGTTGGGAACTATTTTCCACTGCAGATGAATCCACATGTTCTAGTTAGTATTTCCAGCAGCAGGACTCTGTATGTGGGATTGGATAAAAATAAACTGCAGTGTGTATGTTCATACTAATAAAGGAACACGGCATGACAGTGGAGCTCTGTGGCACAGTGGAACACAATGCATCAGGCTTATTAATCAGATCAAAGTTTAGTTTTCTATCATGTTGTTATCAAGTTTAGTTTTTAACTTTTATCCAAAAAAATAATTTCTTTGAAATGTGTTGATTTTATGTGCCTTTTCTGTTCCTCCTCCTACTGCTCTCTGTATTTCTTTCTGAGGGTGTAAACTGACCTGCACATGTTCCCACAAGCTACTGTACTGTACTGAGCTCCAGCTCATCGCTGTTGGACAGTAACTCATCTCCCCTTGACACTGGATGACAAATTGCCTCCCTGCAGGCCAACAAATCAGCGTGGTTGTCTGAACGCAGTTATTAGCCCGTGTTACTTGTTGAATCAGAGAGCTTAGCAATGTACCTCAGTCGTAAATTCATCTGTATTTGCTCTTCACAGTAATATAGCAGCAAAAAAGACGTCAAAGTTACAACCAGTGCAATAAGGATAAGACTTCGGCCACCTTTAAGTTAAACATGGCAAATATCCTATGAAGTCTAGCAATTGCTTTAATATGACATTACGTAAATCCCCTAGGAGCTAAAATCCACAATAGCCTTCTAACTATGTAATTTAGGGTCTAATGTGCAAAATAGTGAGCATTTTAAAAATAATTAGAAGTTATTTTTAATCCAAATTCAAAATATTGTCTTTTAAGTTTTTATTCACTTCCCTGTAGTGGGTTTGGACTGGGCGTGCTTGTGTTTGGACACATATTACGAAAATTACACAATTAATTCCACGAGCCAATCATAAAAAATCCACATCAGTTGCTAAGTGAGTGCAACAAAACTCTTCTGCTCCCGGCGTTGAAGAGAGCAGAGATGGCAGCTTCACTTTCCCGTTGGACAGGATTGTCTGACAAAAGCAAAAGTAAAGCTGTGAAAATGTTCGAAATATAGCGTACACTTAAACCGACAGAAAACTGCTTTCTTTCTGGTATAAAAGAAAGTAGTTCTGGTAGATTCTACTGCAGGGAGAAACTAGTTTCTACATGAAACTGCTCACAACATATTTTGAAACAATCGGGTCCTAATTTTTGAAAAGAGACTCTATTGTAGAATTCGAATGGGGCTTGGAGCAACACTGGACTTGTGCCATTTAGTGCCATAATAGGCAGAAATCTCTACCGCCAAAATCTCCCAAACTAGGCGACTCACATCAAAACAGTAAAAATGGATATATAGCACTACCAGCCACAGGAAAATTATGTATTTTTTATTTTTAAGCTATCCCTTTAAAGTCATGTTTCCAGAGGCACCTTGTAGTACAAATCGAGTACTTCTCCAGAGATAAAGACTAAAGTCAGCTTGCAACCTCGGGGTCTGAATGCCAAAGAGAACCTTCCATTTTAAGACTTGCACAATTGAGTTTTAAAAAGAGCGCTAATTTGCCCTCATGTTGCACTTCTCTCCAGCCCTGCCAGCTGACCGCTTTGTGTGTGAAAAACAGAAAGAAAATTTGACGACTTAGCAAGATCGTGCCACTAAATAACAGCATTGACACGGCGAGGAGGGTGTGCCCGGCGCTCGAAGAGGTGAAGTCAGGGAGGGGAGGAATGTTGGCTGTAGATGAAAGCGGGAGCACAGGCTGGGATGTGTAGTGACTCTCTCACACATCAGTCTGTTGGTGTAATAAGCCGGATCCTAGAGGCAGGAGAGGAGAAACGAGGAAGAAACATGCCAAAACATCTCTCACTCTGCTTTGCTGTGTGTGTGTGTGTGTGTGCATGTGTGTGTGCTTGTGCCCTCTCTCCTCCTCTCTGTCTGCCTCTCTTTGTCTACACTATGTTCATATTATTATTTTTCCAGTCGGGATGACTAAAATTATGCTGTCAAAGCTACACAGCTTAATTCTGATGGGAGCAGTGGACAGTCATTGATTCATTCATACTTCACATTCAATTCAGTCAACTTTACTGGTACAACTGCCTTAAAAATATGCATTTTTTGAAAATAAAATCTTATCTGTCTCTTTTGTTTTTCTGTGTGTGTGTGTGTGTGTGAGAGAGAGAGAGAGAGAGAGGAGAGAGAGAGAGAGAGACAGCAGAGCCTTCAGAGAGCACTGTCAAAGCTGACATAAGAGACTGAAGACGGACCCGCAGGCCTCGGGGCCAGTCTGAAAACGTCAGTGTAACCGTCCTTTTACCTCCAGCTGGTAGGATGAAATCCTCCAGAAGCACAAACAGCAGAAGTGGCAAAAGTTGACACATTCAGGTCAAGTATTCAAATTCTTTGAGTAAAGTACAAATATAAGACAGTAAAAATACTTCATTAGAAAATAAAGGTCTGCATGTCTGCAAGTATCATCAGCATATTGTCACTTGTAATGTCTCTGTTACCGGTGGCATGTTTATATCTTGTACTTTCACCCTATCAAATAAACAAAACAAGTAAAAGTAAAGTGAACTAAAGTAAATGTACAATATAAAAAATGTACAGGAATTTAGTGGAATCAATTAATCTTTTCTTATTAACTTTAAAAAAAGTTTCATTTAGTCAAGTTAATCAAACTTAAAATTTCAAAGAATTATTTTCCCGTCTTTTAGCTTGAAACAATGAGTTAAATGAATGTACTGTACAGTTCAATCAACTTATTTCATTAAGTTTCTAAAAAAAAACACATGGTCATTGTATTATCAGACTTTCCAGCGTGCATTGTTTGAGAGTCAAACCCCTCGTGAGACTTTTCTTATTTATAATTTGAAGAAAACATATATCAATAATAAGCTTTAAGAAACCACTGCGAACAATGATGGAGGTTAGCACTGAATTCAGTCCCTAATCCCAGACACTTAAAATTTAATAAATGCACTGGGAGCTGTTTCACATATTGTCTTTGTGCCAAAACTGGAACAAAGCAGCTCCAACAGGAGCAGCTGCAGCTGGAAGCTCTTTGTGTGAAATGAAGAACTGACTTTTCAAACTGAGAAAATATTAAAAGAAATCAAATTTGTTTGTAATGTTCATCAATGTGACAGAAGAGTTGTTGCTTAAATTAAATATCTTAAGATGATTCATGTCTTCTCATGAACAGCTGAATTAATATTTGTTTTGGATTCCATTTGCTTTAAAATTACCTCAACTTGTATTTTCAAATTCAGTAAACTTAAAAATTTAAAGCAACGCAGGCACTAACTTTTTGAAGTTAAAACAAATAGTTTATTTTAACTGTGTACTTTCAGAAAGAATGGCCTCTGTGACTGATATATTATTATATATAACATTATTATATTGTTAATACTGATGTGTTAATGTGTAAGCAGCATACTGCTGTTGGACCTGCTCAAAAAGGAGGTAGTTTTAACTACTTTATCTACAGTTGTGGTGCGTCCCATTTACCTCAGAGGTTGGAAGTCAGAGCTGGAAACACCTGAGTTGACCCCATTCCAGTACAAGTCAGAAAAAAAAACAAAAACTTTTTTTGTTCTTGATAATAACACGTCACGCTGTATTTTGCACAAACACCATCGCAACATGTTCACAGCGAGAACAGTTCTGTGTGTGCGACTGATTCAATGAGACACAACAGTGCTAATAAACAGCTTTTATTAGTGATATGTGGGGCAGCCATCTTTGATTTTGAGGTCTGCGTCGATGAGGTTCCTCCCAAGTCGGAAATCCTACTTCGGGGGGAAATTTCCACCGCAGAGCTTCTAAATGAATGACTTCTCAGTTCAAATGGAACGCACAATTGGTTCAGTCCAGTGATCCCCAACCTAAGGCTGAGGCCCCCTCTAAAGGTTAGAGGAGAAATGTGGGGGGTCACATGATGACAGAAAAAGAAGAAATTCTGCTACACAAATTTATATTCTTGTATTCTCCTTTTTAGATTTTCCCCAATTCTGTTTTTTTTTAATATTAGATACTTTTCCTCTTAGGTTTAACTGCAAACAACTCAGACATTTGAAACATGACAAAAGACCCCAAAATCCTTTTTAAAGGGGTCACTTGGAAAAGATAGAGATGTTCTGTATATGTGTACATAAAGCTGCATACTACTGACCTTGTATGAATATGATAATATGATTGCTATCATTGTTGTATGGCCTGGCTCAGGTTACAAAAAGAACAAAACAGGGAAGTAGCAGGGTTCTGTTTTGGGCCTAATAAATTAGATGATATCTGATTGAGGGTTGCAGCTATAAAATGTCAGAAAATTGTGAAAAATGTCGATCAGTGCTTCCTGAAATGTCTTATTTTGTCCACAGCCCAAAGACATTCAGTATACTTTCATAAAGGAGTAAAGAAACCATTTAAGAAGCCGGAATCCGAGATTATTGACTTTTTCCTTCAAAAAATCCTCAAACTGATTAATCAGTTATCAAAATAGTTGGTGCTCAATTTAATATTTTATAATCGATTAAATGTTGCAACTCTATACCTGATCTTCCATACCTGAGTCTTGAATACAACATTTTAGGCTGTACCAGAGGAATTTACAACACTGGTATCAGTATTGTAAGAAACCTTGAAAGAAGTTGGAAACCTTTATGTTTTTAAGTAAGTTTAAATCTTAAACTGAAAAGCAGCCAGTAATCGCAATATTATCAAAATCGCAATATGGCCCAGAACCAAGCCAAAATGTTTGTTTGGTACAGATCCCAACAAATATCACTTCATCATGGTTTTATTTTATTGTTTTTCATTAAAAATGAAAATTGTGTTTCAAAAATTATTATTCCCACTTATAGCATTGCATATTGCAATGTCAATTTCAGTCAAAATAATTGCAATATGAATTGTTTACCACATAGTGCAGCCCTATCTATAGCTCATATATATGTAATGCAGTAAAAAGCACAATGTTTCCCTCAGAGAAGTAGTGCAGTAAAAGTATAAAGCAGCAGAAAATGGAAGGACTCAAAGAGTACCTCAAAATTTGCACCGCAGTGTTTGAATGTTTGTAGCTACTGTCCACAGCTGAGTTTTCCCACAACAACAGTCTGTCTGCATGATGAACGTCTAAAAGTCAGATTGCATCTTGTGTTTATTGCAGCGTTGTGATAAATGTAATGACGCGTTCCAAATGCGTCGCTGGTTTCCTTACATTAATGTCCATAGATGTTACTGAAACTGAAGGGGCTTTGGAACAATGAAGGCCAACATTTAGTCCAGACTACACACAAATTAAGACTGGATTGTAAAGTTGCAGTTATGCCCAGCAATATTGCTCCACATCTGCTCTGCATACGCCACGGATAACTGCAGTAAATCTCATTCATTAATAAACTTAAATGGCATTTTGTTATTTGTTTTTTTTTCTGAGCAACGTGCGTATTTAAAGTGATTTACTTGATCTAACAATTCCTCTGAAATGACTTTGTCCTGCAGTTTGATATTTATCTGTTAATTCTGAGGTTTTTAGGTTTAATTTGAAAGCAGGCCCTCAGTCCGGGATTTCCACCGCAGATGAGCGTAATGACCGTGAGCCGAGTGAAATTACAGTGTCCGAGGACGGGCTCTGCCAAAATCACAAGTTTGGAGTTTCTCTTGAAGGGCGATGTTTGTTGTAATTGTCCCTGGTGTGGGACCACAGGCGGTGGCCTCAGTGTCAGTGCGTGCGTGTAGTTGTGTGTGTGTGTTGTAAGGTTGGCGAAAAATCAGGTTGATCTCGACTCGGTCTTCAGAGAGAGTCTCATCGTTTCAAGTCTGTTTTCAGCCAGAAAAAAAAAAAAAAAGAAAGAAAGAAAAAAAGAAAAAGAACAATGTGATGTTCTTTGGAAAATTGGATTCTTGTGGATCAGTGTAGGTTTAAGTGTGTGTTTAATAGAAAATAATTTGGATAATAAGGTCTGTGGCCTTTGAGCAGCAGCTTATGAAGGTAATTTGGTCTGATCTGCCTTATTTTGCTTTTGGCAGGCAGGAAGAATTTTATTTTGGAAAGTCGCTCGGGTGCATGAGCCAACCTGTTATTGTCATATTTTAAACGGGTAGTTATTTTTAAATAAATATCCCTCTAGTCTATTGTCTGATTATCACAAATAATTGCAAAAAATCTTTTAAGTTTATGTGAGAAACGATTCTAGATATTTTAACCTAAAGTGCTTCTATCGACCGATTTATTTTTTGTCCAACAATGCAAAGGATCAAATGAACAAAAGACCACATATCATTTACTTCCTCATAGATTATTTGTCATTTATCATAGTAACAAATAATATTTTAGAAGTTATCAGCGCTATTTATTATCCTGTTGGTTGTTATTAATTTATATGTGTATTTATGTATTTATTTAGTCGATCAGTTTTGAATAAACCGGCGGTCTTATGTTGTATTAAACAGTCGTTCACCTCATGAAATGAATCTCTAGATTTTTTTAAAAAATGAAGAATTTCACACTTGCGGAATTATACTTTAATAGCCAAAATCTCTTTGAAAGGTGGGCATTGAGGCCTTTTGTCCGCCAAAAAACGAGAGCAGCCGCAGCAACGCCGCTGCTGATTGTGATTTGTGTGACACGGCGGAGCGCTGCAGCCAATGAGCGCGCGGTGTGTGTGCCAAGTGGAGCCAGAGACGCACAGTGCGCTCTGAAGAGGAGGAACACACTCTCCACTCCTCTCTGCTACTGCCAAGCGCCTCTTCACAACACGGGACGGAACAAGCACCGGGCTGGTTCTTTTGGACGGAGAGAAGAAGGAAAATAACCCGATTGCAAGGATATTAAATCATTTTTACGGGCTTTATGTCAGGAGTTTCTGTTTTTTTTCAACGACTTTTCGCCGTCTTGGCTGCGCGCTGGCCTGTCATGCGTCCTGTCTTTGTCAATGGTTTTAAGCACTGAGCGTCACGTTTGTGGAGCCCTCAGCTGGGATGTAGCGGAGGACAAAATCTCCTAATCTCGCTTTATTTTCATTCAACGGGAATTTCGTGACATTTATCGAAGGTAAACTCGTTTTAAACAGCTGTTAATGGAAAGTGAAACACTTCTCTGAAAGTCTCCTGACTCTTTGAACATTGATGGTGGGTTGTCTTATGATGACCCCCGCCTGGAGGTCATAGCTGACCCTTCTTATTTCCCACCACATCACTGCCCCTCACCCCAATGATGACTATGAGCTCAATATCGGACACTTTAGTCCCGCCCGATCCGTCCAAATCGGCCTTTTTGGAGTTCGGCGGCCACGGTTACCCCGGACACCAGCAGCCCTCCCCCGGCCTGTCCCACAACCATTACCCGGTCCACGGGCTGCACGCCGTCGGGCCCTCGCAACACGACGGGCCCTTCTCCCCCGGGGCATCGTCATACGGTCGCCCGCTGGGATACCCGTCCTATCACAGCCCCGTGAGCGCCCACCACCCCGGGGCCTACCTGCCCTATCAGCACGGGGGTCACGGCGGCGCGCTGGGACACACCAGACTGGAGGATGCGGGTAGGTTCAAGGAAAACATGAAGTATTAATGTTTGCACTTTTCTTTCTTAAATTTGACCCAACTCCTAAATATATGGGCCTGATAATCACAGTGACATCAGTCATTTATCCCACGTCTGTTCAGCTGCTGTTGAAAGATGTCAGAGAAAGAAAACTCTACAACCTTTACTTTAAAGCTACTACAAAGGGCTTTTATATTTGGTTGATTTGGGAGGGGGGGAGGCTGTGGACAAAAGCAGTAGTGTTTTCTCTATAACAAACATACAATATAACACCAAAAATAAAGTAGGGCCTAATCTAAATAAAAATCTCCTGCTTCTTTTTACCTGGGAAAAATGTAAAAACAGGTTATTTTTCAATTGATTTCATGGATAATCCGACCCAGTGGCACATATTAGGGACAACTGCTTGGAAAAGACCAATCTTCTCATGGATTTTCTTGTTAATTTATGTAGGTCATACAGAGGCGTCAGTATTAAATTGAGACGGTTTCATGACCAGTTAAAAACTCATAGTAGTAGCTTTAATTGAGTCATGGCTTGTTTGATTTTGTTTACTAGGCCTACCAGTGCTTAAAAAAATATGTTTTTCATTAATGATTCTGTGTGTAGTCCCGAAGAAACGTCGATGTGACGGCTCAAGTCAAAATGATGCTGATTGTAACATCACAGAGGACATTAAGCGCAACAATACGCACGAAATAATCAAAGGGAAATCTCAGAAAAAAAAAATGTTATTCTTCACAGATGTCTTTTTTTAGGCCCATTAAAATACTTGAAGTGAAGTAAAAAATCATGAAAATAAGCCACAGCACAGCAGAATAATTGGTTCCACACACAGGTCGGCCACAGCGTCGTGTTCAGTGTACTTTGGGGTTGGACGGGAGATGAGTTTAAGGTCTGCTCAGATTGTGAGAGTGTCCACATGAAGCAGCCGACACTGGGCCTGTGGTGTCCCGCAGCGGCCCGCAAACTACACCCGCTCCAAACCCAGAGTCTCAAAACTCAGTCTGTCATCTCTCGAATAACATCCACCCTGTTTCTGCTGCCTGAGCTCCTGCAGTAATAATAATAATAATAATAATAATAATAATAATAATAATAATAATAATAATTAGTTGTTAATTGAACCAAAAATATTTTCGGTGTTATAGATTTTCAGGATTTTCAAAATAAAATAACACAAGAATCTTTTGACCTCACATCAGTTAAAAAAAAAACATGGCATTACTTTTAAACATTTAGTTTTTGGTTGTTATATTCATAACATCTTTATCAAAAAGGCCCGTTGTGAGGAATATACTTGTAACTGTATACAGCATCTATATAGTTTATGTTTTTTAAAAAAAGTACATTTCATTAAAAAAAAAATACAATTCCTTCAATCTAATATGATGATTTGAAGAACAGAAATCCAGATTGCACTGACAAAAACTAAAACAAAAGATTAAAATTATATAATCCACTCATTTATAAGATCTTTTGTTACTCGGATATTTTGCCGTGAAAAACAACAGTCTGCACACAGGACACAGGGTGAAGTTTGTCAGCCATCATATATGTCACGTTAATCATTAACACATGTAGAGTCTGATCAATCATACACTCCTACAAATAATAATAATTGATAATAAGTCTCTCTGTACAGATTCAGGTAAACAAAAACTTGACCTCAGGCAAACACATCCTGACTTTTCTATTAAAACTTTCTTTCTTTCTTTCTTTCTTTCTTTCTTTCTTTCTTTCTTTCTTTCTTTCCTCAGAAAGACTCATCTCATCTGACCTGTCAATTTGTCAATATGTTTAAAGGTGCAAGGAAGCCAAAATACAAGAAAAATGACACACGCATATAGGAAAAATATATAATCACTCCAAATATTATTATGTAACAGTTCAAGGTTGTAAATAAATATTATTCCACACAAATAAGCATAACAATGTAAGAAATCAAACAATAATACAGTCTATTCATCTGTAAGTGATTTTATTCAATTCATTTTTGTGTCTCTTTCATTGAAATTCTATGTACGCCACTGTAAATCTATGAACATATTAAAAGATAATCAAAGTTTTATTTAAATTTGATTTTTTTTTCATGCTCTACAGACATAAATCAGATGAAAGTGTGAAAGCGCCACATCAGCACTTTGAACTGTTTTTCTCACATTGTCCCCACATGTTTCACAGATGAATAGACTCCAGACTCCAGAAACACACCTGACACGTTGTTTTATCACCATTATACTCCATGATATTTCTCATGAGAATTGCTTTTAAACATGATTTGAACTGTCAACATACTGACGCATGACTCGTGTCAGCTGTAAAACATTAATACAACATGGATTTTATATTTTCTGTGTTTGTGATTGGTGCTGACAGGATTTCAGCAACACTGCTCCCAAAGAAGTCTATTGATATTTGTCTTATTGCAGTTTTATAAGCCGAAGTTATGGTGTTTAACCTGACCCCCCAAGTAAGATACTGTACATTTGTTTGTCTGACTTTCTCGGAAATTCACATACATTCAATCACACATACAGTCCATATACAGACTTCAGAGATACAACCGATTAAAATGTGCTAATCAATTAATCATTTTGAGTCATTTTTCAGAAAATATATAAACATTTTCTGACTTCAGCTTCTCAAATGTCATTTCCCCCCCAGTTTCTTATGTCCTCTATGACTGTAACCTCAATAACTTTGGGTTGTGAACAAAATAAGACACTTGAGGACGTCACCTTGGGCTTTGTGAGACAACGATCAACATTTTCCATAATTTTCTGACATTTTATGGACCAAGTAAGCAATCGAGAAAATTGTCAACATATTTATCATCATTAAAAAATGGTCGGTTAAATATTGTTATTAATAATAAGAAATAAAATATTTGCTTATCTGGGTGGAATAACAATCCCTTACCAAATGTCTGGTTTGTGGCAAACCAGACATTTGATAAGAGTCACCCCTTGAATACTTCCTTAATAAGGTTAGACAAATAGAAAAAAATATTTAAAGAGAAATCATCTTTATGTGTACAAAGTAAAGCTTAAGTCAACAAAACACAAGGGTTAAAAACTTGTCATGCAGTAGTAAATTTACATCCTCTTAACTTGACCATCTGTCTTTCTGTCTTTGCCAAATTTCCAAGTGCACTTTATTTTTCTCTTCTCCGGTGTTGATGCAGTTGAGTGCGGCGATGCTGTCTGTCGCTCTCGGCTGAGCTGCAGCTCAATTACAGAATCTGATCATCTTGTGGGGCCTCGGCTTGTCCGCAGCTGTTCTCTCCTGCCACTGCAGGCTATAAGCTCATGTCATAACAAAGATCGGCGTGGGCGAACATACACAGTTGTATAGCTTTCTTGCAAACAGAGAACGAAGAAGAAAAACCCTCTGAAACTGCTTTGGACTTTTTAGCCGCGTCCATTGTCACAGAGTCATTATACTAATTTTGCAGATTTCTCATCACACTATATTTCATAATACTGAACTGTACTCTGTTATGTGGCATTTTTCCTTGAGCTCATAACAACTTTAAATCCAGCAACCTGTGTTCTTGCAGAATTTATGAGTTTATATCACACAATATTTAAAAAAGAAAAGCTTTATATTTATCTAAGCTGCATCTAAAGCAACAAAAATAATGTTGCTGCTATTTTTGTGTTTAAATTTAGGATGGTTTGGTGCATGTTTAAACATATACTCATATATGGTCTGTCCCTACATATTGGACAAAAACATTTCATTTTTTTCGATGCATATTTCCCCAAGAATGAGGCTGAATGTTTTTCTGTTTACTTAACAACTCTAATACAGATATATTAAAATCAGACCTGTTTTTACTATTATATCTAAATACTACATCCATCATGCTTGCTTTAGCATTTTTGTGGAATAGTAATGCTGATTAATAAGAAAAATCCCACACTAGTATTGTCACGATACTGGAATTTATAATTCCGATACAATACTTTGAAAAATATCGATGTTCTATATCATATTTGATAACGCAGGGAAAAATTTAGTCAACATTAAGAGCATAAAACTTTAGATTTTTATTCAGAGATAAATACAACAAGGCTGTAACATGTCAACAGATATTCAGCCAGAGAAAATGAGACGAGTGATGAGAAGAACAGAGCGCTGTGAGTAAATGAGAGGAGACGGGACTATGCAGGCACTGCAGCGGTGTGTGTGTGTGTTGTCAACTCACTGTCGGAAGACAGACAGAGCTAGAAAGTGCAAGCCGGTAGCAGAGTATCGATACTGCAAAAAATTTTATACTGAAAGCATTTCATATGTTCAGTATAGATATTTACTGACATATCGATATTGTTGGCAACACATCCCACACGATAAGGAAAATGGCACAAAAAGCCACAACAAGCTTTCCCTCTAAAAAAAAAATGACAGACATGTTGCAGTGTACAGTTATCATACCATGTACATTTGCTTATCTGTGGTATTGGATTCCATATTAGTATTGTGTTAAAAAAAAAATATTGAAGGTTAGTGTCAATTCAAGAGTCATTATGTGAAGTTACAGTCTTTATAAAGCGTTTGTTTAATCAAAAATCCTTCTGTCTTTCTTTAAGAGCTATTGTAACAGTAATAATAATTGTGTAATATTGTTTACTGTTACACCCTAGACATGACAAGATTTGACCCAAAAAAAAAAAAAAAAAAAGATTTTCTGGTCAGAATTTAAAATTTTCTCAACATTTTGAGCCATCTCATGACCATAAGGGCGTTTGGTGTGTTCCTGTTGGATGTAAGATAAAACAGTGCGGCTGATCTTTTTCAGGACGGTGTCTCAGGCCAAACTTCTGTCCCCACTGAAATCCCTGTGTTGATATTTATCTTTGGAAAATTCTTCTCTCCTCTCCTCCAGAACACGAGAAGCCCACGGCGGTGATCGAGAATGGGGAGGTGAGGCTAAACGGGAAAGGGAAGAAGATCAGGAAGCCTCGGACCATTTACTCCAGCCTGCAGCTCCAGGCGCTCAACCAGCGCTTCCAGCAGACCCAGTACCTCGCCCTGCCCGAGAGAGCTGACCTGGCGGCCAAACTGGGCCTGACACAGACACAGGTAGGCCTACAGTGGTGGATGACACACACACAGAAAAATACATAAAATAATCCAACGTAGACTGTGTCTCCCTCTGTCACTTTCAGAATCAAACACTCTCCAACTATACCTCTTTCTTAATTATTTTAAGATGATACACTGAAATTAAAAAAAATAAAAAATCTTGTGAAAGCAAAACTGTTACTCACCAACCTTGAAACCTCATGAACATGGAGGATTTTGAAACCAAAGCACAGTTTGAGGGTCTTCCCCCAGAGTTTATAGACCGTTTCCTGCATTTTGCAGTTTGCACTTTTAAAGAACGAAAATAATAAAATAACAAGTGGACTACACATTTCCTTTGCAAACAGGCACCTGCATATGAGCTATAACTGTAACCCTGGAGAACTGGAAAACACCCTGGAACCACAGTATTTAACCTTACCTGGTCCAATGTCAAACGTGATTACAATAGGACAGAAAATTAACATTTGCACATTTTTCTAAGGATGTGTTAGCTCTTAGAAAAGATGTGCCTCTTTCCTTTAAAGTTTTCTCTGAATTTGTATTTCTTTTTCAATTTTGCATCACAAAACAACATTTGGTGTAGCTGTATTCTTGTGGAAGCAGTTGTAGGTAGGGTGACCTTTTTTTCTGTGTATAAGCTGCTCATTTTTACAAATGCAGAATGCAAGACCACATAAGGCCTACAACAATGACAAATGGAATTAAAATGTTATAAAATAAAAGCCGTTATTCAATTCCGTATATATATATTTTTTTTTGTCAAAGCCCCAGGGAGCCACTGAGAGGGGCAAAAGAGCCTGCGTGGCTCCAGACCACAGGTTGCTGACCGCTGCCGCAGTCGTAGGGCTTCTACATGCCCTACAGTGCAAGAAACAGGTTGTGATAGCAAGAAAAAAAAAGACAGTGTTATAAAGCAGGAGAAAATAAAAGTTTCCTGTGAAAATCGCAAGGGTTGCCAAGTATGATGCAAGCGGAAGAAGACTGAAAAATAATTTTATAGTAATAATGTAAGGTCATATTGTTCAGTAAAACATAAATGCCTGTGATGACGAGAGTTGAAAACATCTTTAGTATGAAGGGCATAACAACAACAACAATAAGTGCAGGCTATTTTTCTAATTGAAGGCGTGTGCACATCATCTCACCCTAATTTCCAGCATGACACCCTGTGAGGGAGTCGCCAAAGTTATGACTGGAATGTATGACCACAACATAGATAAATATGGATACAACATACAGACTTACGATGCTGTTTTTTATTGGAAAATGCAGGAAAAAAAATCAGATTTATTATAGAATCTGAATCTGTGATGTGTGTTTGATTGTTCGAGTGGATTTGTAATTAAAGGGCGACGTGGTCAGAATAAATGCCCAAACAGGCACCGGTACATTCTTGTTAACTAGTGTCACCGTACGTTCCTCGATGCGTCAGGACATACTGACATGTACTTACATGTGCGTAAGTGTCACATGAAAGTTTTGTAATGAAATCAGAAAACAAAAGACATGAAACAACCAAACAAGATAAAAGGAAGAGGCTGGAGATCACATGTTTGTGTGTGTGTGTGTGTGTGTGTGTGTGTGTGTGTGTGTTACTGTGAAGTGTGTGTCCACATGTTGGGTGTAGTTGTACATTTATAGGTCTGCACTTGAGCCACTGGTCATCTTTTTATTTGTCTGTTTCCTTTCTCTCAGAACACAGGCACACACATGCAGTCACAGACAAATAAAAGCCTAATGGCGGCCATTTTGTCTGTTAGCCACTTGTTTCAACATCATGAACATCTGAAATTCATATTGTTTTTAAAGAGATGAGTTGGGATTAAATAATAATCAACAACATTTTCCTATAAATAAAAGTTTAATTTGTCACACTCCATTGATAATAGACAATAGTGATTCAGCCTTTATCCAGTCAATTACAGCTCCAATATTTTCTGGTCTAAATGCTCATAGTTTTTTTTGCAAATTTGTTTCATCTGTTTGTCAGCAAATAACTTTATTCTTCCTCTTTTCCATCAGTGGATAATAAACCTGTTTGTCTTAACCTGAGTTAGGACAGCGACAAATACCATCTGATATTTTTATGTTGTGTGAGTCGACTGTACCACCGGGAGACTGACGATTCGGGGTTGGTTCCTCTGACAGTCTCTGTTTCCTCATTTTCCTGAGCATCTTTAATGTATTAGAGAAACAGTTCAGTTTGAGAGGCCTTTTAAATACAATATATTGTGAAATAACATGTGCTATTAAGTGAAAGCAGAAAAACACAGATCATATCATCATGAGCAACACAGCCATCTAAATCTCTTTTGGACAGCCAAAGCTGTCATAACCATTCATTTGGTAAAAAGCAGTAAAAACGTGGGACATTATCACAATACTTAAGCCACAACACAATATTATTGCAGTTATAAACCTTTTCTGATATGAATATTACAATAACAAAATTGCGATGCATTTTGATTTATCACTTTTTTTCCAACTGTAAATTATGGCCCCCAAAGGAAAACTTTTCAGTCTGTTCGTCTCACTTCAGTCATTTTTTATCGTAGCAAAATGTGTTTGTCAAGCTGATTGTGATCTTGTGACTGTACGAGAAAAAAAAAAAAAAAAACTGGACTGAAAAAGCAAGTGAACCAAAATATTTAATTTGTATTTTCAATATTAATGATTCATCAATTAAAAGATTCATACTTCGATGTATCCATCCATTCTGTGTATTGATACAGTACTGCTACGAAAAACATTGCCAGACTATTTATTTTTTCCTCCCACCCCTAGTCAATAAAGTTTAAAAAAAAAAAGGTTTTATAACTTATATAATACCCCAAAATGAAGACACTCTCTTTTTGGACAATCCTCATGAAAAAAAAGGGGGTGAATCTAGTAGGCTATCCATCCACTTAAATCCGTTCCTTTAACAATTTAGTCTTTTGCCGAAAAGATTATAAACTGGTAGCTCCAGGTCAAAATCCATTTTTTTCATCAGTAGCGCATTCGTATTCTAAATATATATTGGTTTACTGGCTCAGAATACCCAGCCACTGTTTAGAGCTGTTATCATCTTGGTTATGATTATAATCATTGTTCTGCTTCACAAAGCAACAGCAGCAGAAGAGACGACAGCACATGTAGCAGCATCTTTGTGCCAGGAATTAATGGGGTTTGTGACATATAAAGGGTTATTTTTAAAGGTCATATAATGCTACATTGTAACATTATCAAACATGTATTACACGTGTCAAAACGGTGAAAAGTAAAGGTTTGCGTACTGAGCAGGTGTCCCTTTGGGGGAACATTATATTGGATTGTTTGGGAGTAGGGAACCTCATTTGAAATATGATATGTGTGTATGTGTGTGTGTGTGTGTGTGTGTACACTGCGTATACATAAGCAGCTGATGTCATCAGATGAACTGTCCTAATCCCATATGAATTAGCCACCGCAGCTATGTTTACACTGGGAGTAAGAGATGATCTGTTCATTTGCCTTTGCCTTTTGGAGTGGCAAAGTGGTTTTGAATGTGGTCTGCTAAGTCATACTCACATGCATGAAGCACTCCGTTTAACCTTTCTCTGTCTGTGTTCTTTGAGGTGTTTTGGATCAGAGAAAGAGAGCTTTGACTTATTGTATTATAGTCTTAGTATGTGATACTGAAGTGCATTAAAAAGAAATCTCTGGCTGTAGATTGAGGAATGTACAGGTAGGTACTTTTTTTTTTAACCAGGTGTTTCCTTCTGTAAGTCCCTCAAAGATTTAGACAGAGTTAAGTGTCACTGTGAAACCTTTAGCAAAGAGACCAAGGGATTCCCCAGTTTGTCGGTTAAAAAATGTTTTGCTTTAATGGCATGACCTACCTGTGAACTGGTTTTACTGGTTGTTTAATAATCTGAACTCAGCCCAGTATCTTAATTGTTCACATTGGATAATTGAACCTTCCTAAGTCCCGCCCCTTTTAGCTCTGTGCTCTAATGACAGTTGAGCAGGCTTGGTACCTCAGTTAACTTTCTTCTTTCCTGTTTCCTGTACTTGAGAGGCTCATCTCTGCTAAATGATGGTTAAACGATGTTGCTGGGGGACCTGTAAAAGGACATCTTAAGTGAGCTAATGTTGGCAAAATGCTCGCTAACTAGCAAGCTATCTACATCAATCATTAGCCAGCCAGTTAGCTAGTGTTCTGCTAACATCAGCTAACTCAAAATGTGGCCCTAAATGTTGCTTTTGCCTGAAAAGGAGAAAGTTGACCGGTCGTAACCAAAAAAGGAAAGAGATCAGTCCAGTACATACCCCCCAAAAATGCTGATTCTTTTACACCTTGAATTTTTAGAGATGAAACCAGATATAAAATGTTGATTGGTGCCCTTTTAGAGGTACTATTTGGTGGTTTTGATGGAGCAAGATGTTTTCCCCTGTTTCCATTCTTTATGCTAAGCTAAGCTAACCAACTGCTGGATACAGCTGTATGTTTGCCTACAGACATAATGGATTTTCCTATCAAACTCTTACCAAGAAAGAAAGTAAGCATGTTTCTGAAAATGTCAAATTATTCCTTAAACCAAGTATTTTACTGTAGTTGTCTAACCGTAGCCTTTCCTTAAACATAGCTTATTAACTGTAACCATGATCTTTGACTAAATTTAAAGGACAACAGTTTATTACAACTTGGATTTTAATTGCTGAGATCTCAGAAACTAAAAGTAAGTCCAACTGGGCAACACATGGTCAGACGAGGATGCAAGTTTTAAACAAGCAGAGAAAGCCAAATAAAGCTAGCACTTTATTTGGAGGTTTAACCAAAGGTGGGTGCAACTGAATCGTCTCTCGTTGCACAAAAACAACAACTAGTTCTGTGAATGATAAACCAGGAAATCAAGCTGAACTGATGTATTGACAAAATGTGGAATTCACTTTCCAAGATAGCATCCCATTCATTCCTGTGAAAGTTTCCCCACTTTCTGATGGCTTCCCACACGCACATGAATGTGCTAAAACAATTGAATGATCCAGTTTTTTCCTTGGCTTTCCTAATTTGATTAAATGAGAGGGATGAAAGTGAGACAATGGAGAGATTCATTTAGGGGTGTTGGTCTGTTTTCTAACGATTTATGTGTGTCAGAAAGTCTTTTTTTGTGTTGCATGACGTGATACTGCAGTACCATCTGTGTGTAGGCTACGACAGAATTACCTCACAGCCCAGTGCTGCTGGAGGCTTGATAGGCGTCAATTAATCTATTACTTGTCAACTATTTTAATAAAAATGACCTATTTTGATAATTTAAATAATATTTTTTCTAAGTTGGGCATTTGTCTCAAACCTACATGACTGTCTGACCATCTGTGTTTGCTGGTCCATTGTTAGCAATGTACTTTACCTTCAACCATCTATTAGTTGCAGAAAAGTAGAAAAATTAATAAAATAAAAAATGAATCATCCAGTTATCCAATGAGTATAACCTGTAATCTGAATGCAGTTTTTTCTTTTTTAAATCTTCTTTTAGTACACTATTATGTGCAAAAGACAGACACTTGCAGGGGGAAAATAGTACATTACATTTTAAATTTAACACACACACACACACACACACACACACACACGTTTTGCAGGCTTGTTTTCTCACTTCTGGTGGTGACGTGAACCAAGGGAGACACAGAACATCTCGTATTAAAACAGTCATGTTGCTCTCAGTCAGCTGTAATTAGAGTTGTGTGCGTATGTAACTGCACAAGCACATGCAGTATATATTCTGCATATACACACATTCCTCACACGCATGGATGCATTTTAGTACACATACACACACCCATGCATCTACTCAACCATATGTATGTGCATTTTCATACACATATATGGAAACATAAACACACACACTTGAAGATAGTGATCATACACCACATCTCTGTCCCGCCTTCATGCCATTAGGCCGGCAGCCAACCACTGACCACTTTCCATCTGAATCGCTAATGTTCCCAGACGCAGCTGAGAAATGGCACGTAGCACGGTTCTAACTTTTTTCCTTGAAACTCTCTCTCTCGCTCACAAACACACAGACACAAACACACAGACACAATTAACACACACACACACACACACACACGCTCTTGTGGTCCATATAGCTTAAACCTCCCACCACATGGATGCCTTTTATTTCTGAAAACCTTCTCAGGACACCACTGATCAACTTTTTTTTTTTAAATTCACAGATGTATGCTTCAAGTTTTGATTGTATTTATCGTGGTTACACACATACTGTACACACACACACTCTATAGCACCTGGCCTGCCTCTCAGCCACCCTCCTCCGCTAATGTCGGTGTCATTAGTCGCGCTCTCAGGAAAGCTGTCAACTCCATGTTGCTGCTGGAATATGAAACCAATAATTACAGCAGAAATCCTCTCAGTGAGGCTGCATTAACTTAACGTGCTGTTGATTGACTCCTGGGCTCATAAGCTGCACTCCACATACTCACTTTAGGTTTTCAACCATGACCTATAACTGTGGTGTACCCCTCCAGGTAATTGTTACTGTATACGGCATTTTTTAAATTTCTTTAGTCCAGAGGTTCACTTTTTTTTTTTCTCAGTCAGGGACCCCTTAGATGATAGAAAATATCCCGGGGTCCCCTTATGTTTTTTCTTGTGATTAACTGGAGATAGCCCCCCCCCTTTTTTTAACAGCTATGTGAAAGAACAACAATGTATTAGAAAGACATTAGACATGTATTAAAAATATTTACACCATGTCATCACAGAATACCCAGAACATACATGCAAATCAAGAGAGTGTGTTTCACTCTTAGTGCATACAGAAAGTAAAAAGCGGATTCTGATAATTTTATATAATATAAAATAAAATATATATAACATTTAAATAATTCACAATCTATAACTGTTCATAATAAATTATCTCAGATTTAAAAAATTAAGCAATTTCGCATGCAAAAATGACAGCAGTACACATAGTGAGTTGGAGTCATATACAGTATATTAAATAGCTTGGAATCCTGTTTAATAAAAAGTCTATGGTTAGAATGAGTTGGGGAAGCTCAGGCAGGCTGCAGGAGCTCTGCAGGAGTGCAGGACATGTGCAACACTGTAATCTGACAATAACGAGTGATGATTCCTGGATCCCTACTTGAGAGCCGTTGCTTTAGTCTATAGATTATTGTTTAAGACACTTTTCCTTAAGCATGGCTGTAATGACTATAAGAACAATTAAGTTCTAAAATTTCAGACCTGATTTTCCTTTGATATTTGTATAATTTACTCAAGATAGAAACTTTGAGAAAGAGTTCAAAGTGCAAGTACAACTCATAACTGAATAACAGTATTATGTGCTGTAATTATGATGGCATTGCAGATTTATGGAGTGATAGTTTAATTTTATGTATTTGCCACCATCCATACTAACTTCTAACAGGCTGTGATTGACGTCAGCAGATACACTGGAACAATAGAGATCAAATTAAATGTAAATTTCACTCTGCATGACTTCTCGGCTCTTTAAGCTGAGAGCTGGGTGTGAAAGCTGGGTGCCTTTTTGATTATGGGGTAAATGGATAATTTTTTCCATATATTTAGAGTCAATTAGACAGTCTGAAATTGGATTTTTTATAGAATCAAATATCTTCTATAAACCACTTCAACCATCTTCATAAATACCCATAAAATCCCAGCGTAATAATTCCCAGGACTGTCAGTGTGGAGGAGAAAACAATTTTAGCGCCAAGAGTGTTTTCTTTTCTTTTCCCTTCTCTTTTATCTTTCCCTCCTCTGTTGCCGGCCAGAGGTTTTTCTCCGCACACCAAAAGTCCTTTGGGCGTTCGCCTTTCCTTTACGGCGCAGTTAAAACCTGTTTGAGACAAAAGTATCTTTCACTTGACTGTGTGTAATTATTTATGATTCATTTGTTCCCGCTAAGCTGACAGGTTGGCCGAGAGGCATATTCTTGTAATTTGATGCTCAATTTGCAAGCACGCTGGAAACAGAGACCATGCCAATTATATCATCACAATTCAATCATTTCTAACCACAGACAAATGATTGAAGGGATATTGAGCTCAATATTTTCAGATATTCAAACAATATTATATGTGTCTTATTAGATATTCAAAGGAATAAAGACATGTTGTATAATTTGAACATCGTCATTTCATGAAACAGAGCATCAGTGCTGAAATATATTCTGGAAATATTACATTTAACATCCATTACTTTAATTGTACATCTCCATATACTGTAACTGTACCCTGGTATAGCAACTAACCATATGTCTATTGGAAACACAGTATGTTACAATAACCTTATCGTACTGAATGAGATGATAATTTTGTCCATAGATGTAGAAAGGTAGATAGGTGTGATGTGACGTGCATCTGCCCATCCTGGCGAGGTCAGGGTCCGCTAGTAAGACATACAATGTGCATTGAGAGTTTAGATTTCATTACAAAATCTCCTATTTAATATACTGTTTAATTCTTAACCGATTATCATGATATCTGGTTTATTATAAACGTGAGAAACTGAACATGATACTGTTTACTTGTTGGAATTAAATTCAATGACTGGGGGCAATCTGATCAGCTCTATGCCAAAACATTTATCTCCTGAATAGCAACAACTTCCTCTGGGACATACAGGCTGTGATTTATGAACAGACTATATCAAGTGTAAATTATTCACAATTTCAGCTTTGGTGAGTGTCTGCAAAAAGATAAACCATACACAGCAGATATTCTTCTCTTAACTTGAGTCTCGGGAGCAAAAAAGAATTGTTATTCTTACACTACAGTAACAACCAAACAGGCATCTTTATAACAGTAGATAGACAGATGTAGATATAGAAATCTACATTGTTGGAGAAACTCACAAAAGCTGAATATCTAAATAATTCTGATGCTGCTTATTCATAGGTCAGGGCCTGCACGTCCCAGTAAAATCTGTGACTACTCAGAGGTTAATAGAGCTGATTAGAGCGTCCCCGGTAACTGAATTAATGTTTGTATGGCAGTCAGTGGGTACAAGTATGTTACTGTAGGCACACCTACTGTATGTTATTTCTGTCTGTTACATTACTGTTAGCTTGTTAAGCTATAGCATTTTTCCAACAGCCCTGAAGACCACAGTTATTAAACCTCTCTTTAAAAAGCCTAATCTAGATGCCTCAGTAGTAAATAACTACAGGCCCATCTCAAACCTACCCTATTTTAGGAAGGATCATTGAAAAGGTTGTTTTTTGTCTAATGCATTTGTCTAATGCCTTTCAGTCTGGATTTCGAGCGTACCACAGCACTGAGACTGCACTTGTGAAAGTTTTAAATGACAGTCATCTGAGCAGTGATGCATAAAAGTTTTCAGTTTTGGTATTACTGGACCTCAGTGCTGCATTCGACACAGCTGACCATAAGACACTGCTCGACAGACTAGAAGGGTGTGTTAGACTTTTTGGTACTGTGCTAAATAGGTTTAAATCTTATTTACAAGACAGGGATTACTTTGAATCTGTGCAAACAAAAATTACATGTGGAGTTCCTCAAGGGCCCATTCTCGGGCCTCTTTTATTTAACATCTACATGCTAGCTCTTGCTCAGATAATGGAATATCATGAGATCTCCTACTATACTTATGCAGATGACACACAACTCTACATAACAGTGTCACCACATGCCTAAAATATACAAATCAAGCCAGAAACCTTGGTGTAGTTCTGGACTCAGACCTAAATATCAACAGTCACATTAAGACAATTACTAAATCAGCCTACTACCACCTTAAAACAAAACAAGAATTAGAGGATTCCTGTCTAAATAAGAAACAGAAGAAACTTGTTCATGCCTTCATTTTCAGCAGGCTGGACTATTGTAAAGGTGTCTTCACAGGTCAACTGCAGCTCGTCCAGAACGCTGCTGCCAGGGTCCTCATCAACACCAAGACAGTGGAGTACATTACATCAGTGCTTAAATCACTGCACTGGCTTCCTGTGTTTCGAAGGATAGATTTTAAAATCCTATTACTTGTCTATAAAGCACTTAATGGTCTTGAGCCCTAATACATCTCTGATTTGCTTGTATGTTATGAAGCATCAAAGACCCCTCAGATCATCTAGAACAGGTCAGTGTTCCAAGGATCAAAACCAGTCGAGGTGAAGCAGCGTTTAGTTTTTCTGCTCCCCACCTGTGGAACAAACTTCCTGAATACCTGAGGTCTGCTGAAACTGTCAGCTCATTTAAATCGGGCCATAAAATATCACTGTTTACTGCAGCTTTCCAGTAAAGTGGATACATAATTTCTTGTTAAGATCATTTGTAGTTATTGATTTTATATTTGTTTGCTTTTGTTTTTATGTTTTTTAATGTATTTTCTGTTATGTTTTAACCATGTACTGGCTTGCTTTTAGCTTTTGTTTCTGTGATATTAAATGCAATTTTAATGTTCTTTTAATGTTTTATTTTAATGTATTTCTATGCTCTTGCAAAGCACCTTGAATTGCCTTGTGTCTTAATGGTGCTATATAAATAAATCTGTCTCGCCTTGCCTTGCCTTGCCTGACAATCACTTGTTCATCGGTATGGCTCATTATTACCTAATTGTAGGCTTCGTACTTACATTGTTAGCTCTAATGGTTTTAGAAGGTGTGTTCAGCGTTTACAATAGTCTGTGTAATACGGCCTTTTGTCTTTTATTATTTTAATATTAGTAATATTCATTTAGGTTGTTGTCTCTCATAACGTCACTACAACTTCTTTGTAATTTCATTTTTGATGTTGTTTGCACACATGTTCACTGAGATTTTGTCTATTTCGTAGCCAATAGAGAATTTATATAAATTGAGCGTGGGAGAAATGTTCATGTTCAAGTCATGTTCTGTGGTATTCATTCTCTGTACTTGTTCATGTCTTGCAAAGGGTTTAAACCATACTAAAGTGATAGAAATTATATCACACCCATACAGAGTTAATAGGCTAGTATACAGCTGTTAAAAAGTATTACTTTTAAAAGTAACACTGATATTGGATCGGTGCTCGGTATTAGTCGATACGCAATCAAAGGTTACATTTTATTTTGTTTCAATCTTGTTTTAAACATGAAAAAAGGTTGTTAACACGTATTTCTCATCATAGTTTCTACTGACATATTAACACATGATGATATTGTTATTATAGGCCTACAAAACATTCACTGATCCAAAATGTGAGGACACATCACAGATCAATAAGACGAGCATCCTGTTATGTGTTTGAAACACTGACAAGGTCCTTTGTTTTATGTTATTTCACCCCATGAATTTTCTGTCACGTCTGACTATCAAAATTAAAGCACAGATGCTGACATTTTTGCAGTGCTACGTCTAAAGTCACACACATTTTAAGCATTTTCTCCCACTCTGTGGAAAAAGATCTAATGAGATTCATTCATGGTACATTAAACATTTAAGAGAACCATACTGTTGTGTGGATCAGCTTTTTATCTAATTCTTCCCTTTTCCTTGTCCTTCTAGGTGAAAATATGGTTCCAAAACAAACGATCCAAATACAAGAAGATCATGAAGAACGGGCCCTGTGGACCTGAGGGAGACCACCTCGCCCCCCCTCCGCCGTCCTCCTCTTCTCCGTGCTCCCTGTGGGACATCAGCATGGCCGCCAAAGGCGCACCAGTGCACTCTGGAGGATACATGAACAATTTTGCTCACTGGTACCCCGGACACCAGCAGGACTCCATGCCGAGGACTCAGATGATGTGACAGACAGGAGGACGGAACACTTCCAGGACAATAATGGATTTATACCAGCAAGCTGACTGGAGCTGTTAAAAGTCTGAGCTGCTCTGGAGGCAGAAATAATATAACTGGCAGAGATAAACTGAAGTGAACAGATTTGTGTTTGAGTTACTTTTGGCCAAAAAAGTCTAGAGAAAAGCTAAAAAACTTGAAATTATAAAGACAGCAAACTCAGATACATTTTTAAAAATGATATAGAATATTACTTTGAATTTACTGTTTCTAGCCTGCACAAAATATGTCATCAGGGTTGTAACCATAGAAATGGGTAGACCTTATTACAGGATAGCACCATTGCCGATCACACAGAGCACATCTGGCAGTTTGCAAAATGCACGACACTCTGTACAGCCTTTTTTGTTGAAGCTGTTTTGTCAAGTAAACTCAGATCTGTACCTTTATATTTTGGTTAGCTAGAAGTAGAAATCTTCCTCATCAGTAGATAGTTAGCTACCTGAACCATACCATGAATTATGAATTATACTTATCACTTATTAGTACAGTTTAAATAAATGAAAACAACTTACTCAAAATCTGAGGTAGAGCATTAATTTGCCCCCAGGCTGCTGTTTTCTGTGCAAATCATGGTAACTATGGTTGTTTAAATCACACTAGTTTGTCCTCCATGATTGTTATTTCCGAGCATCTGTAAGCTTTGTCCTCACCACAACAGGAGGCTCATCTCTTAATTAATAATCCAATTGGATGATGGGTAAAAAATGTGGATGACATCAGGCATTTTTCTGCTTTGTTTTTTTAAATTTGATGCATTTAGAGTGCTCCTGTAAAAATGCAAGGCACCTCTGAAACTTGAGGCGCCCAGAGCATATTAGCAGTGTTCAAAACACTTCCTGCCGACAGAAAACAAAGGAAAAATAAACCTCTCACTCCCATAACTGCACTCTGCACTCGGTGCCTAAGACTACTAATGAAATTCCAATTATCTATCAGCAGATGTTAGCTAAAGCTCTCTCGAAAATCTTGTTCCTGTGTGTTTGTATCTGTGATGCCCGGCACAAGAACTCAACAAAATGGCTCAGATCTCGATGGCAGGGTGGTTAGCTCGATATGAATAGTACTACAGTGGTCATAGGTTCAATTTGATTTAATTGAATGCTCAGTTCTGATGGCACTGAATGCCACACAGTGCCTAAATGTCACCTAAATGTCTTCTAAATTGTGATGCATGTTGCAGACGTACCTGCACCAAATTTAAGAAAAAAAAAGACAAAATTTCAAGGTTGTGCAGAATTCAAGGGGATCGGTTGAATTTGCATTAAATGGTGCAAAGCTTTCTGGGGGGACTGTAGCAGCAGCACTACATTAGAGTAAGAAAGTCAGTGAACAGACTCAGTATTATCCTTTAAACATCGATATTGAGCCAAAGCTTCTTAAGGTTAGCTAACATTAGCCACCATGCCGTGCTACGGTCAACTGTGACTATGTGAGGCTGGAGTGGCGCATACTGAGCAAGGGTTTGTTCTGCTGCTCATGAATTCAACTTTTCATTTGTAAGAGAAAGAATGTGTTATTTATTTTTCCAAAAGTTCACACAGTCTCACTTTTATACGGCCAGTCAAGTTATTTCTGTCTCCAGAGGTGCTCTGCCTGCCAAGACATTTTTGATAAAGCTACAACTCAAAACTAATGCCAGCCCTGCATCTTTGTTTCTGGACATTTCAGGGGTTTTTTTTCTGTCTTTTCAGTTGGGTACAGTGGGGCGGGTACATGTGTTTAAAAAGAAGGGTTCTTCAGGGTTTCTTCATAATTGTTCTTTATGGAACTGTTCTGATCGAAAGGACCTTATGATTTGCTAACATTAAAAACAGATCAAATTAAAGAACTAAAGAAAAGTTCTTTTGATTCTGACCATTGTGTGTATTTTATAAATTCTGACAGGTTTTAACACTAATGGTTCTGTGTAGTGTATAGATCTTTAAAGAGCCAACAGGGGCTCTGATAAGGTTTATGAACAAGCAGCCATTTTATGGAACTTCTCATCCCCTTTTTTAAGAATATTTGAGAAAAAGGCACTGAATGGACACAGCTACTTCATTGTAGTCAATATTTTTTAAATGTTTTCCATAATAATAGATTATCTAAAATAGTTAAAAGATCAAGCCAAAATGAAAATGCCTGAAATGTATTTGAAAGTCATACTAATGTGCTGATTTTGTCATTCTCATAATTAATTGAAGGGTTCATTTGCAAAAACAGATGTTCTTGCTGTTTTTATTTATTTCCCTAAATCATGTTTTAATAAGATAAGATAAGATATCTCAATTGTTTTTAACATTTTCATAAATCATGTTTTTTTTTTTTTTTTTTATTGTGCACTCAGGGGAAAATCAATCAAACTGGTGTTGGTTTATTTGTTTTAAGAAATATGTCTGTTTTGGCAAATGAACTTCTCGATCCCACTGACTGAATCCAAGGTAATAACGAAGAACATTCATATTCTGTTGATTTTGGAGGGCCCTGTGGACAAAAGTGGCAGTTTTTCCAACATAATAACCACAAGATATAATGTCAAAAATAAAAAATAGCTAAATGAAAACCTCATCCTGCTTCATTTTAACTGGCTAACACACTACTCACCGCACCTTTGAAAGGGAAAATGGAAACACAAGCTTGCTTCATCTGATTTCAAGGAGAATCGGACCCACAGGCAGGCTTCAAGAGCATCTACACAGACATAACCAATCTTCTCGTGGATGGTCCTGTTTGCATAAGTCATATGGAGGCATCAATAATAAGTTGAGACTGTTTCATAACCAGTTAAAAACTACTTTAATAGCTTTAAATATTTGGTTCCATCACTTCACAGCAAGTCATTGTTCAGTTTTGTCCCCATTAAAGTGGATTTTAGTCAGTTTGGTGGCTTTGGTGGAAAATAATGAGCTGTCAGATGCAGAATAAGCCATGTTAAGTTAGTTTTATTTACATAGCACCAAAGTAATAACAGAAATTACCTCAAGGTTGTTTCCATACAGAGCAGATAGAGACTATATTGCATTAGCTCAATACCGCAGGGTTGAGCTCAATATGTCATCACCACAAATTTTATTATGACCATGCATTTTCCAGCTAATTTCACTCTCATGTTAACATTAGAGTATGGCTCTCTTAATACATCTAGGGATCAGCTCTGTCACACTCAAGTCAGGAACACAGCCTTTAATTTGATCAATGGACTCATCCTAAGGCATCATTAACAACTGTTTTCAACACAGAAAAATAAATAAATAGAGCCTGTCAACTACCAGTGATGGACATTTGTTGTTTTTCCTGTTTTCTTCTAAGATTGGGTATAGTATTTTCTGTCGTTCGTTTATTATTCGTGGGTATTGATCGTTACATCCAAATGTGGTGCCTTTTAGTTTCTTTCCTTTACTTTTCACCACTGCCTTTTGCTGAAAATGTTCAAATTTGGCTATGATGGGTCTGGGTCCGTTGTCTGATTGTTTTCCTAGGCGGTGACTTCTGTGGAATGAGATGTTGTCGACGGTGTCGGGTGGTAGTAAATGTCATGAAGTTTTTTATCAGTGATTCTGAGCTGTCGGGTGATTTTTCCAGGATGCGTGAGAAGATGAGGTTATCGCACATGGAACAGGTTTATAAGTCCAAAATTTCTTCTTTCATCGATTTGTTTTCTTTTGCGACAGCGTGCATATGATCAGTGAATGTTTTGACGGATGTCTGTAAGTCCTGGTTTGTTTTTTGAAGTGATACAAAGTTGGTATGAGCGAATTCCAGGCTATTGGGTATGTCATTAACTTCTTCATGTAACGATACAAGGCGATCGAGTTTTTGGTTAATGCTGGCCAAGAGACTAACTTCGACTTCGGTGGTTTGAAGATCATTGGTGTCTGTAGAAGAGTCCTTCTTTTTTCTTTCGAGAGGGTTTGGTGTGTCTGGAAGGTCCACGTTGTTTTGTAGTGGTCAATAAAAGCTTCCAAGTCCATTACGTCCTCCACTGTCGGGTTTGTCTGTTCCAGGGTTGATAGTGGTGAATGAGCTCTGGATGCAGATGTAGTTTTATGTCTTAGAATGAAGAAATAATTGCAGAAGACATTAGGTGTTGGATTTATCATTACAGATTTATTTTACCTCATCTCCAAGAAGACACTGCTGTTCAGAGCTGGATTACTGCAAAAGTAAAGAACTGGATTTTGTAAAAGTACACTGCTAAATTGCTAAACTTACTTCCAGGCTAACCCCTTTCACTTTTCCTGTAGTTAAGAAATAACAGGTGAGACTTTCCTTGGTGATGAGAAGCTGCAGTGTTTATTAACTGACACGCTGTAACCTGAACTGTACATTTACTGCCAGACTGACAACTTACTGCTGCACGTTTCTGCTCTTCTAAGAGCAGCACCATCACTCAGTCTGCTGCTCGCTCTTCCTCACTTGCATGCTGCACACATTTACGCACTGCTCTATTCTTTAGAGGAGCTATGGCACGCTTATGACAGTGTGGTTCAATAAAGTCCAATGAAGCATAATTATTAAGGCAGTTGGGGTAAACCGCCATCCCACAGGAATATGTTGCTTTGTCACCGTGGTTAGAAAAAAATCCATACTGTCACAGTCATAACTCTTCATAATATTATTTTCAGAGACCCGTTAATTCCCACCATGAGCAAGCACTTGGCAACAGTAGTGAGGCAAAACTCCCTTTTACCAGGCATAGACTCAGCAGGCCATCTGCTTCAACCAGTCGGGTTTAAGGAGACAGAGAGAGGGAAGAGAGGGTTTAGTTCATTGTGGTTCTAAACGTCTGATTGTGAACAACATTTCCCTGTTATTTTCTTTTTATTCTCTGATGGATTTTAGTGATGGTTGCGATCAGTCTTAATGTTTCATCCCAACTTGAGACCTCCTGAAGTGGAAAACCCCTCAGTTTACAGCCAAACATATAAACCATGATCAGTTGAATGGAATTTATTCAACAACCCCTAGTGAATTTATATTTTGCTGATAATATATTGGCTGTGGGTCAGGTTGCACTCTGTTATTTGAAATAAATCAAAGCCAGTAATCACTACCACCCTATTTGATTTAGTTTTTTTTTTTAAGATACATTCAACAGTGGAGAGAATTATTTTTTGCATATTTAACAGATAATATCAAATTTAGGCTTCAGTAAAATAACATATCCCTTCTCAGTGTACACTGTAAAAAGTGTATTTCATTAGTAGTTATGTAATGTTTTTAATGAGTCTCATTCAGCATTCTGCTTTTGTGGATTAAAGCGACTTAAAATTATACCCAGTTCCTTTAACCTGGGAGTGGGTCAGAATTGACACAGAACAATACAGAACATTAGAGTTGAAATACGATCATTTCTTATTAAATAATATTAACAATTATTATGTAAATCAGTGACAAATTCTGAGGGATGATATGAAGCTCAGTGTCCTGACCATGTTTACAAGTCACATGCGCAGGTGACAGGTGTGTTACATTCAAGGTGATAGTTTAAACATCTCTTCAGCAGATCAAATTAAGCTGTAGCGGTTTATAAACATATTTTAGATATTTTTATCACAAATTCCTCACGCAGTGGCAGCTGCACTCTCTGTCATCTGGTTTAAAACAGGTCAAATGACATCAACAATCTGTTATTTATGATCAGTGCCAAGGACAAGTGAGAACACATTCACAATACTCTTACATATTTTGCAAAAAAACTATCAAGAAATGTTTAATATCTAACAGCAGGATTTATTGGCCTACAACAGTGATTTGATCAAAATATGTTACAGATTAATTTGTTGTCCATTGTATCCTTTACTGTAATGGTTTCTGAGACAAGTGGGACAGGTTTTGGGATTCAGGACAACTGCTTGTAATTTCTGACTGTCCTGATTTTTTCAGGACATCTGGTCACCCTAGCATCAATTAAGTTTCTCTTGTGTGTCTGATGTCCATGTCTTTTCCAAAGTTTTCCTCCTCTAGTCTGTCTGAATCGGTTAAACTGTGTTGTTTAAGTTTTCCTAAATGCGTTGAACCAAACTAGCGATTGTTAGGTCATACTAAGACATGCAAATGTTAGCAATTATATTAAACAAACAAACAAACAAAAAAAAAAAAATATAATAAATACTTGAACTGAAACCACATTATTAGGTTGTTTAGGAGCAGTATTTTTAATTTTGGGTAAAGCAAATAATTGAGTCAGCTTGCCTTAAATTTAAGTATATTAATGCAAACTGTTGATTTGAAAGCAATCAGACTATGAAGTACATCTGACTTAAAGCAATTGAGTTAATCTAACTTGTTAACTTCATTTGTAAAAACTTAATTCATTTGTGTGTTACTAATTAAGGTATTATTTTAAGTTGGTCCAATAATTCTCTTTTGTCGGTGTAAGGTTTCTCTGTGCCCCACTGGCCTGGAGCCATTTTCTCTTAAGTCATAAATCAGAAGCGGCAGGTCACGTCTTTCACCCTGCAAACATCTGGAAACGCAAAAAAGAGTCGTCAAACATTGTCAATGATTTTATAAAATGACCATGTCAATTATAGGTAATTTAGGACACAGCTTGTTAAATAAAGCTTTCACTCTGACGCTGTAATTATCTGTAATTGTCAGTCAAGGGAAAATCCTTCTGCCTCAGGCCCCAAAGGAAAAGGCTAGGAAGTAGTGGATTACATCAAACTGGACTACCGCAGGCTAATCCTTTCACAACAAATTGATCTGGTAAATGAATATTACAGAAATGCATTCATATATTACTATGTTATGCTGCTTGTGGTTATTTTTCATCTTGACTGGTCAGATAGACTAAAAAGATAAAAGCAAACTCAGCAAAATACCCTCAGGTGTGGTTTAATATGAGAACAAAGCGCTGTGGTGATATGTGTGTCTTAAAAGGTGATAAAATATTTTTATCCTGGCAGAAACAGACATTGTTGCACTGCCACATGAAAAGTCTATTGCACTTACAGCCACACCCAGGCATGTGAAGGCATCACCATCATCATATAATCGTCTGAGGCTTCATGTTTAGACCAAAAGGTTTGTTTCCAAATGTAACACACATTGATAGAATTAGTGCAGCTGGCAGAAAGAAGATGAAAAGATGAGGCTAATAAAAAATAACTGAACTGTGCAGGTGGTCTGTATACGAGTTTATAGGCTCAAAATCTATCATGGCTAAGCAGAAAAAGTTCTGGATAGAAGCCCCAGAGCGGGTTCTGGGTGGAACCATTACACTATAGAAGGGTTCTCTGTAGAACCTCTCATAGGAGGTTCTGGGTGAAACCTTTCACTGGTGGTTCTATGCATAAACCTTTATGCTGGGTTCTAGGAAGAACTCTCTGAAAGGGTTGCGAGTGAAACCTTTTTAAAAGGTTCTTCCAGGAACCAAAAAGGATACAAGCCGAAGAACCCTTCATGTTTCTAGTTAGCACCTTTATTTCTGTGGATGCGGTCAACTGTGTGACACACGATGTTAACTGTTACCATATGGGCAGTCATGTCAAATCAAGCTGATGATAAATGGAGATTAAACTGTTTTGAGATGATCTACAAATTATTTATGAGATTTCATAAACTTTATTTAAAATTGATTTATTGCTTGATCGCGAGTGTGTACAGTTTGACCTATGGTTATACATTTTGTCAGCAAAACTGAAAATTAAATGCTAATTCACATGCAACTCATCCAATATCAATCAGACACCTCTTGTTTAATTTATGTATATTTATTGTGTTGTTTTCTAGCATGTATATATAAAGTATAAACACCATATAAACAATCAATAAATGTTCAATAAGACAACATAGTGCTGATGTAACAGATACAGTATAAAGTCATTTTCGGAGTTTATCAATGTTTTTGTTAACAACTTTAACTCCTTTAAAGGAATTCACAGCTGGTGCATAAACATTTCATAAATGCTTTACGGCACACTGTAAAAAATGTTACACTGTAGAAACTTATAACTGTTATTGATTTATAAAGAATGTTTAATTTAGATACTCATTTTTAAGCACATTTCAAACTGTAATCAAGCATGTGTATCCATCCATCAGTTCTTCTTTCTGTTATTAGTAAAGTCAAGCGCTGATTTGTTCACTATCTGCAAGTCTACATTACTTTCCAGAAGAGGATTTTGGACATAATTTCTACAAGAAAGTCAGTTTTTTTTCTGCTGAACAGAACTGTGTTCTGTATACTTAGAGCCAGGAACTGTTCCACCAGTCAGGTTTACTGAGCTGTCTGTCGTGACTTTACTGTGTAAAGCCTGAAAACCTTTAAAAAGACCTGGTCTGGGGATGACTCAGCCATGTTGTAACTGATCCATGCACCAATAAATACATACTAATGTTGTGGTTACATAGTTGTTAACTATTCATTCCACAGAAAAGGAGTTTCAAGTGTGCACTCTTTATGTCTTATTAATATAATGATAAAGGGGGTCCGTTTTCAGTGGAAACATGATGCAAGTGTGGTTATCATGTTGATACATTAACTGATTAAAACTCTTAAGTTATTAACTTAAGACAGATAATTACCCACCTAAAGTATAGTGAAAATGACATTTACTCATCTTAATGATGCTCACAGAATGACAGTGACCTTATCTAATATATCTACTTAAAAACAATGTCTTGAACTGGACATATTGTCAGAGGGGAAGCTCTTAGAGGTTAAGCAAGTAAAAAAGATGATCCAGTTTCTAAGTCTGATCTAAATTATTTTCTGTCTTGTGTTTATGACTTAAGAACACTTGAAAAATATTATCAGGATCCTTTTTTTCCATGTTTGTTGTGGTAATACTCATTTCAGCCACAAGAGGCTGAAGTGCACCACTGCCCCAAGTTCTAAAAAGGACTAAAGGCAGCCATATTTCCTTCCAGGTGAGTTTTAATCTCTCCATGTAGCTCTAAACACAAGGCACTGTCATGTCTTTCTTTTGGCTAGAAAAGTTTTTAATTGCACTAATCTGTTGTTAGTTCTAGCTACTCTGATGTTAGCTGCTAGCCTACTAACTAGCAAGCGAAAAACAAACAAAAAAAAAGCCAAAAAAGAAAGACGTGACAAGTTACATAACTTGCTAAAACACTATATCTATATATCTATACATGTCAATATATGAGAAGCGAGTAGAACGGCAGGGTGGAGCAGTGGTTAGCCTCACAGCAAGAAAGTTGTAGATTTGAACCACAGTTCGAGCAGGTCCTGTCTGTGTGGAGATTGATTGGCATGTTCACCCTGTGACACTGTATCCTTGGTTATGTCACCTGTCAGCATCCCTGAATAAGGTGCTGGCTAACAACGAGAGTGATCCCTCAGTGCAGCATAGCAGCTGCCCCACTGTCAGAGAAAGTAAAATTGTTTTGTCTTATAGCTCAGTTATAAAATCAGTGGATTTGTGGAGCTTCTTTCCCCCGGCAGCAGTAGTGCTGCAGGTGTCACCTGCCCTGCACGCTCTGTGCTCAGTCATGTCGTGAATTAAGGATTTATTTAGACCAAACCAGAGATGGTGATTGTTGGAACAAAGGCAAGATGAACCAGGATATTTTTGGTGAGTTTTATTTTGTTTTGTCAAGTTTGAATGAAGCTGACAGTGATCTTAAAATTATAGTTTTGCAAAGGGAGTTTGGTGAGTTTGGCGAGAGCAAAGAAAACAGCTGTTTCTGGATAAAACAAAACTTATCTTACTCTAGAAAAAAAAAAAGGTTCCTCATTGTTGCAATCCTTTCCATAACATTGTCAGACACTTATAATAACAATCTGAGCCCGTCAATGGCAAAAACAAGCACAAGCAAACAAGCAAGTGTCAACTGCCCTGAATGCACCACGGTGCACTGGGGTGAAGTGGCTGACAGCACGTCACCTGCGCTCCGTTTCTATCACGCCTCTCCGTTTCCATCACAGTTAGTTTAGTGGTAATTTTTACACTTGGTTTGTGGAGTTTACAGCCTGTCATGCGGTTACATTGCTCCGTGTCCAATGACGCAGCTAAAAAAACAAGAGCTGAGTATTGTTTACCAACCACTGGTTCTTCCTTTCTCTCATCAGTTAACCACCAGTGCACGTTGTCACCAGGATTTTTTAAAACAGATGCACCAACTAATCTAAAAATATATTTATGATTCTCCTTATTTACAGTTCCTCAGTGAAATGTTCTCCCTGCGTATTCTTGTAAGCTTTTATCTGTTTTATCCTGTTATTGTGATGCACACTGACAGACAAGACAAAAAACAACTATTGACTGAAAGAATCTCGGTAGACTGAAGGGTCTCTGACTGATGATTCAAATTTTCTGCTTTCAGGGGGCTGCCCTAGATGGGTCAAATGCAGACACTGAATTTGAGTGACCTTAAAGTTGGCGTTTACCTTTATAATCATACCAACATTCCCTGTCAGGTGAAGAATGAGTCAGCAGTACCTGAACATGAAGTGGCTTCACTGCCGGGGACAGATTCAGGTGAAACACTGTCGGCCTTGCATGGGACACTTTCTTCCTCTTCCTCTAAATCCAGTGGACAGTTGACTGCAATCTTTTTTTAATGGGGGGAAACACACATTAGGGAACCTGAACATTTTGCACAGATACCAACGAACCACAGAAAATGACATCACTTTTTTACATCTCTGGGAAACCCTCATTCTTTGAGGAAGCACATTGATGTTGTTGGGAGAACTGTTTTTTAAAACAGTGCTGTCTTTTTGGACACTGTTCTCCTGTCCTTCATAGCCCTCATCATTTATATTTCACACAGGTTTTTATTATTTTCTTTTTCTCAGAGGATCAAAAGCCAGACAGTGGAATTTTCAGAAGGCCCCGACTTTTTTAATCCGCTACTTGGAGCAGCATCCTGTTGCCTGTGGCGAAGTTCACACCGTAGGGTTTTATGGAATACTTTGCTTCACAGACTTCAGACACGTTGTGTTGTCCTAATGAACTGACGGAAACCTGTCGGGGGGCAGAGGGAACATGGCAACACAACACCGTCCGCTGAAAAGAGGGCAAAAGAGGAAAACAACAACAACAACAAAAGAGAAAGCAAAGGGCCTCACACATGCACGCACACAAACTGGACTGTGGATATTTTTTCTTATCTCCTACAGTATAGTAGTTGTATTTTAGAAGAAAAGACTCTGCTTTGAATAATTACTTTTCTCATAAGTTTTCTTCATGAAAAAAACATCAATAAAGTACTGACATATTCTTAAAAGTATATCTACTCTGTCAATATGCAAGAAAGCTACAAATTTAAAAGTTGAGTCGAGTTGAGATGTCACAAAAAATAAAACAATGGCAATAAAAAAAAATCTCGCTTGGCATATTTTTAGACTTGCCAAAAGCATTTGACACTGTCGAACACAATGTCCTAATTGGAAAATTACAAAAATATGGTTTTCATGGTGTTGCTCTAAAATAGTTGCTTGATCATTTAAAGGACAGAGGACAGTATTGTGATGGCCACACAGGCAGAATGACAACAAAGGTGGTAATACTTTGTTTCATTTACTTTAGATTTACTCTTTAGCACCACACTCAAAATGCCATACAGATAAATAAGTGGGCACAATTTGATTTCATGTAACATACAGGTATATAGCATTTTTGACAACAGAACCTTCTTTCTAAATTGTGCTATGCTGTCTCATTAACTTAAGTGATTGAATTTTCATAGTATTAATACATTTTTAATAGCAGTTCCTGTGGGATTGCTGATGCACACCTGCTTAAGTAACGCTGATTGCTAATTGGACTGAACCACGTTCCTCCTGCATCATGGGGAGGGACATGTTTGTAGATAGTATTTCTTAGAGAACTGTTTTGATATTATTGTTTCAGTTGTCTTATTTTATTTAGTTATTATTAGGTAACACCACACTACTTGTTTTGTGGTTAATGTGGTTTGTTTAAATGTTTTGTCTTAGTCTGTACCCCCATTGTGTTAGAGTTGCCTCATCAGTCACTATTTAAATCTCCCCTTTTGTCTCAGTTGATAAAGTCAGTAAGTTTTCTTGTTTACTTAGTGCTTCAGTTTAATTCTGTCACTCTGACCACTTTTATGGCCCAGACTTATCATCAGAACTATTTTGTTAAATTTTCTGGCTTTTTGTAAATTTTTTTTTTTTTTTAAACAACCACTTGTGTTTCTCTTTGCTTACCAGCTCGGTCCCTAACAAGTATGTTTTTATAAAGAGGCAAACTTCAAATAGAGCTAATTTACTTTGTGAGGTGCCTCAGGGTTCCATCCTTGGATCACTCTTGTTTTTGACACACATGAATGATCTATTTAGGGTCTGCTGTATGGGCTGCACTGCCTTTTTATTTTGCCGATGACACATGTCATTGTTCCCTCTCATGAATATTTTAGCACACTGATTCCAGAAGCAAATAAAGAGCTATCATCCATTTTAAATGGTTTCAGATGAATGCACTCTCCCCAAATATAAATAAATCTAATTTCATATTTCATAACAAAAATAAAAAGTATGCAAAAGAAGAAAACAAAATCTTCATAGAGAATATTGAAACTAGATGAAAAATTAACTTAGAAATGCCATATTGAATTTGTCTGTACAAAAAGACTATGAAGTCAGTTGATATTTTGAGTAGAGTTGGTTAACTGATAAATCATTCTTGCATTTTAACTTTTGTATTACAACTTGATATATCCTACACAGTGGGTTGTCACATGTCCCACTTTTCTCTCTAAATTTTCCTTTTTCCAAAAGAATTTTTTGAAAATTATTAGCTTTTCTAAAAGATGTGAGGCAAAATACAAACTGCTGTCAACATTTAATGTGAACATATACCTGACTTGTGTGGCCATGTATAATTATGTAAACCTAACTCTTGACTTGACTTCATGCTTTCAAGAATTTTTCTTCCTCAGACATTCACTTATATTATGAAATACAGATGACCATCTCTTAGGAACAATCTACCTCCATCACTACAATCAACATCTACATTATCACTGTTCAAAAAACAAGGGTTACAACTTGTAAACATTCACGTCTATGTAGGTTTTAAGGTTTTTGAGTGGAGGAGGTGCAACAAAAAAAGTTACTTCAACAACACAAAACACACAACTGACACAATCCACAGTTCAACCCAAGAACAATACATGACTCTCAACTGAAAAATCTGCAAAAAATATAACTTACATGGACGTGGAATTATCACCACTGGTTTGATTCTACTATTGGTGCAAAAATAACGTGATAATGTTTAAAGAAATCAAATTAAAGCTTTGATGGTAGGTTATAGAATCACTCAGTTCATATAACTGGCTGGATCATCCAGATGAGTATTTTTCCCTGATAACTGCCACAACAATAAACTCTCGGAGTCCCTCTCGACACTGTTTGATTACAACCTTAATGAATTTTACTGGCTGTGTTTTTCTAAGCTGTTTTAACTTGAATTTTATCTAAACAACAGCCAGTGATTAAATTGAAATAAGAGAAGGCCTAGAATGTTTAAAATGTGCAATTATATCCATTAAAACCAATATAGCCTCAATATGGGTCTGACCTTAACCCATCGACACTAAAAAGATGAGTTCTGCTAATGTTGTATTTTAGTATAATTCAGTAAACTTGCCTTAGCTGCAATATCTGATCATGTTTTGATTACATATGTTTATTTGAAGGAAAATGTGCACCAAGCACAACAACACAAGCAGCTTCTTTCCTCAAGTTATAGGTTGTGTTGTTGGGCCTGGCAGGACATGTAATTTTATTTATTGACAAGTTTTTATTTCTACAGTTTAAAGTTTAAAAATGTGTCTTATTTGACAAAAAAATTACTTCAGTAACATATTTTAAGTACTTCAAGTATTTTTTTTACAAATTACATTTTATGTTTTTTTCTGCCCAGCAAAATACAAACTACAAAATACTCAAAAGTAATTAAAAATTGAAAAAGTGACCATCTCTGGGTAAATCTTTACCACTTTGGTGAAGGGCTGCTCTTTCATTCCCTGACTGTAGACTTGGTTGCGATCTCACCAGCGAGTGTGTGTGTGTCCAACATGTGGTGAATCCTGGTGAAACGGTTACTTCACCCTGACATTTATGCCAGCAGGTGTTCCTTTCTTACACTGTACTGTGGTAAAACTAAAAGCACCTTCTGCAGTGGGATTATTGAACATAAAAGCACAACGTGGAGTGCGCTGATAGCGCCCCGTGTACCGAGGCTTTCGGCCTTCCGCAACAGGCCTGGTTCAGGTTGCGGTTTTCTGCGTGTTGTCCCCTCACTCTCTACCCCATTTCCTGTCTATCTTTGGCTATTTTTATAATAAAGGCAAAAAAAATACCCCCTCCAAAATATTTAAAAACATAAAATAAAAGAATAACAGATGGGATGAATCAAACTGCCGATCCACATATTGTATTCAACGGGGACATTTTTCCAGGAACTGCGAGTTTTTGGAATTCATCACATCCTCAAGCAGAGGAGGTGATTTTGATCACCGCCTCTTACAAATGGAGGCCAGATGGATATTTAACCTGGACAGTGTGTGCATGTCATGTGTTTAATGAGGAACTGCATCTGTCTTGTTTCATTTAAACCTCACTTGCAATATACAGTATGTATGTATGAATATTGTGTATTTTCACCTGGATGGTCCTCATCACCTCTTTTGATGTATTACATTATTGGACTATGTGGCCATTAAATTATGATATCATATGTTTTTAATACTTACAAACAGTAAATATCAATATTTAGTCAAGAAATAGATGTGCATGTAATCCCCTGTGCAACAGTGAATTGGTATTTTTCCCCTTCGCTTTTTGTACAAATTAAACAAATACAGGCTAACATGGTGATTAGTAAAGGGTAGATGTGCTGATTGGCAGATTTTGTTACCTTCAGACAGAGCTAGGCTGTTTTTTTTCCTGTTTACAGTCATTATGCTAAGATAAACTAACTGACTGCTGGCATATATTTACCATGTAGACAAATTAATGGATGTACAGCCACCTTCTGATACAGAGGAACATTTGGATTTTGATTATTAGGCAAAAACTTTAATGTAAATTCATGTACAGCACAAATAAAATATTTTCTAATGAGACTAATAAATAAATATTAATTAAAATAACACAACTTCAACCTTGATGGATTGATCAACCATTTAAAATGTGCTAAAATCTTCTCTTCCTGCAGGTATCAGTAGTTTAGGTCTGATGGTGCTGCAAGAGTCTCCTGCAGCTCTTTGTCCACTGTCACAACAACCCTACTTCTGTAACATTTCTAACAACTAATAACTAATAATTTACATTACTGCCTACAGAAAGCAAGAGAATGGATTTTTGAAAAATGCGAAGGCCAAGGCCTTTTTGGGAACAATATTTTATGCTTTTCCAGACTTTTCAAGAGCTGCAGATACCCTGTAATAGGACAGACTTTAATTTAACGTGACCTGTTAGCAACAGTAGGAAGAATAAAAATGACTTTTATTTGTATCATAGTGAAATGATTTTGTTCAAAATGTTCAGAAATACTCTTGAGAAAACATCATTACGATGCATCTGCCTTTACTAGATTTTGGGGTTTAAGTTTTCCTGACCTGTAATCTTTTAAGATAATTGACTTTCCTTCTTTAGATAAACTTGAATCTTGGTGAGCTGTGAGCATGATTTTTCATTATTTGGGTGCTTGAAAATTAAATGGCTGCAACTGAAACGTAAGAAGTTAAATTATTAGCCATTATTCACTTTTACTCAACAATTTCTACATTTCAAAAAGATTTAAGTTTATTTAAAGAAGAAAAATGAACTATCTCAACAGAACATTGGTGAACTTTTTCAAGATGTAAGAATATGAGTTGAGCTCAAAACTCAAAAATCCATGGAAGCAAGTTGCCTTGAAATTTGGAGTTTTCTCCACTTTTTTAAAAATCCCTCATGCTTTCTAACATAGAAATGTCAAAGGACCGAGGTGAGAGGAGTACGATTTCCACTGTGGACTGGGGATAAGTACATACTTTACTGTTTATGTAGAAAAATAAACACCAAGCATGTGGAAAACAAATAGGAAATGGAGGGGCAAAATTCAAGAGCTTGCGTGAGGACAAAAATGTAAAAACTATAAAATGGAAGACTTCACAACTTGCTACTGGGCAGATGACAGCATGTGACCCCTAGAGAGTAGAAAGCAGAGAGAGATTCATAGAATGAGACATATTGAGAGAGAGAGAGAGACACGGAGAAAAAAACACATTAATTAAAACAAGTTGTAAACAGTGGGGGTCACTTTATATTTGCTTGTTAAACTTGACCCATGCTGCGCAAAAACACACACGCGCTCAGTTTTTAAATGCAACTGAGACACTACAGAGCTCTGCTTGTGTGTGTGTGTGTGGAGAGAGAGAGAGAGAGAGAGAGAGAGAGTAGAGGTAGAGAGAGAGAGAGAGAAGAGAGAGGGTTTGTATGTATGTATGTATGCAGTTAGACCGATATATCTGGCTGATACTAGTAGTCATGTTGCCCCCTGTCAAATATGTATGTATGTATGACAATTGAGTGTGAGAATGCTTTGTTTGCTGATTTCTATCCTGACTATTCAATATAAATATTTGAATAAAGAAAGAAAAACAAAGGAAACTTAAACATGCAGCTGAGGGAGCTGGGGATCAAACCGCCAATCTTCCGATTAGTGGATGACCCATGCTTGTATTTTACAGATGCAAAAATGACATAGTTAGAGTTTGGCGTCTAGGCTCCGACCTCATCACTCCTTACAGATTATGTTTACATAGAGATATTGAGGAGTGATCAACACATATCTTGGACCCCCTGTCGGAGCCTGCATGTGGATGCTGGGGTGGTGGTGGGGCTGAATGAACAAGCAATGACGCTGATGCAAGGCAGCAATGGCACTGACAGGCAGAGAGAGAGATGGGAGGTTTTAGGGGTTTAAATAGGCTGCCAGATTGTAAGGTATGAACTACAGTGTGTGAGGTGTGTCACGTGTGATCGCAGTGCAGCTCGAGTTGACTGCATGAACTAGCTTGCAGGCGTCGCTACATATATGAGTCATAAAGACTGACATTGCAATGATAAAACGAAGTTTATTCATGTTCAGTGTTCGATTTTAGCTATTTATTTAAAATAATAAGTTCAAGGAATTGTCTTGTCACTTTGATCATGTATGGAAGTGGAGCCAAATTGTATTACCGAGTGCAAAGAGTTACCTTTCTTGTGTAAAATGAGTACTTCACACGTCTCTGTCACTAAACTCATGTTGTGTGTTTTTGTAGTTTTTTAACGTCCTTATAATGGTCTACAAGCTGCTTCAGATTATTTTACAAAATTTGATGTTTCTTACTCTCACCATGTATCCCCTATCAGTAAAACAATGCAGGTGTTGGTTTTACTATCGGCTTTCAAAAACACACATCAGTCCAAGCGCAGTGTGCAGATCATAGCTGGAGGCAGGGAAAGGAAAGTAACGTCAGCTCCAAATCTTTCATGACACTGTTATAAACTTTTCTTCCGCTGCTGAGTTTTCCTCTCAGCTCGGCTCGCAGCAGCTGATGTCATCACCTCGTCTCACCCTGTGAATGTCAAAGAGCAGGAGTGCAAAACTGTCACCTCAGCTCACCTTCCAACTTCAACATGGCGATAAAAAAATAAATGATCAGGAATTCATTTTCTCCACATGCTTGGGCAGAAAGTGACAAAACACTTGGGACAAGTCAAGAGATTCGTAAGAGTCATAGGAATTCTCATGAAAAAGAGGGAATCACAAACTCATATGGCGTGTTTGTCTTTGGATTCACATTGTTGTCAGTTGCATGAATATAAGATGCAGTTTGTTAAAACCATAATCTGTCAGCCACAAACGTACAATGGCTTTGGTGAAAACTGTTTTTCCTGTGGCGTACCAGTCACAGGTTGCTACAAGCCTCTCTGTCTGTCTACCTGTGATGTTCAGATACATTCCTGCTGACACCTGGAAGCTGAGGGCTCAGCACAGGAAGGTAAGAGCCTAAACAAACATGGAAGGTGTCCTAGTGGATCTGTGTTTCAGACTCCACACCCTGCACACTTGTAGGTTCAGGAGAACACAATAAGATAATGTGGATGTCTGTTTGCCTTTACTTACTGTAAGTCACATTTTTTTGTACACTACATTTTTAAACTACTTTTTTGATGGTCTCTACACTAGGGTTATTTTTTGTTCCAAAAAGAGAGGCAAAGTCCCTCCCCTTCCAGTGCGCCTCATGAGACCTTATTTTGGAAAAAATATCAATGGTAGTCAATCGTAATACCATGTTTTGTGTGAAACTGCTCAGCACTTGTCTCACACTCATTGCTGTCCCTTGTAACATTATCTTACCTGAAGTGGTTTATCCAACAACTCCTGGTCTTTTTTATCAGCAGGAAGCGAAAAGAACGGGCAAAATCCATTGCTTGTTTGACTGCATCCTGGTATGAAACACACAATTATCTTAGCTTCAGCGGCTAACATTAGCTTTTGGAGGGAGAAAGTCATGATATCACTTAAGCAACTTCTGTGTGAGTGTGAGTAGTCTTTCTAATTATGAATCTTCACAGTCTGACACTTGAACAGTTTTACGACAAACTGCAACTTTCTTGACTTGACAAAGTGTGATTGGTGGCACAATTTAAACAGGATTTTTAAAAAGGTCTGTCCATTAACTACCGTACCTATTTTTTTCAGAAATGGCGAGTCACTGGAAGGGGAGGGCCTTTAGGCAGCTACTTTATATGCTAACACCAGCATGTTAGTATGTTCACAATGACAACACTAACATGTTGATTTTAAGCAGGTACAATGATTACACCACTTTCACCATCTTAGCTTTGCATGTTAGTTTTATGGGATATACTATATAACTGATAGGAAAGTTACTAGTTTTTTAGTAGAGCATTAAACACATTGGAGTTTTGTAATTTTTGCAGAGGGAGGTTTGAATCTGTGTGCAAATTTTATATGTATCTATCCAACAGTAGAATTCCTCCTCTGAGGAACATGAATGTCTGTAAAATTGTCCTGGCAGTCTGTCTGATAGTTGTTGACCAAAGTGGTGGACTGACCGTCAGACTCATACTGCCATTCCCAAGATGTGAGGGCTCTAGGGAAAGGCAATATGGGTCAGGCTAAAAAATGATCTTCAAATTCAAAATTCTTAGTGTAAAAGCATAACAAGTTGCCTAAGCCTTGAAGAACCTGCAGGAAAGTAATGAGAAGTAATGTGAGGAAGCATTTTGGATTCAACACCAGATTGAAAAATGGTGGATAAAGATGAGGCTGGTTGCTGAGCTTGTAAAATGCAACTCTTAAAGAGAAATTATTAATTTGAGGTCTTGGGAGGATTTACACGCTGGAACTCTTTGTTGGCAAACAACAGCCAGGTGTAATGACTGTGCGCAGTTTCCCAAAGTCTTGACATCACAATGAGATTTGGCACAATCATGCCTGTACAGAGGCCAAAACCAACTTGTGCTCCCTGACCCATTTGGCAACCCATACAGCTGGATACACGGCACAGAAAGTGCTGGGAAGATTGTTAAACTGTTGTTTGTCAAGAAACAGCACCACTAGCAACAGGTAATTGTTTCTGACCTGTGGACAGAGACAGCCTAGCTGCTTTTCCCTGCCTCTAGTGTTTGTGCTTAGCCAGGGTAAATATATACTGACTGACTTTGTATGAGCTGTCTTCATAATTTACATGGAAATATTTTTGGAAATTTAGAAGGGAAGTCTCTCTCTTTCCAGTGTGCCTCATTAGACCTCACTTTAGAAAAAATGTGAATGGTAGTCAGTGGCAAGAGACATAATTTTGTGCTCCTATTTGAATTGTGCCATGAATTAGCCATGACATCAATATGTTGCAGCAATGTTTATGTGACGTTCATTCATTTATCATATAGTGACGTTCCTGCACCATTCCTTTGCAGTGACGTTACTGTGACATTGGACCTAAAACGTTACTTCGCAGCGACATTACTGCGCCATTACACTTAAAACGTTACTTTGCAGGGATGTTACGGCAACAACACTGTCATGATAGGGATGTTGCATACAACATCCCAGCGATATGAAGTGATGCTGTCTCAACATAAAAAGTGATGGAGACATTGGGACAACATACTGGAGTTGTTAAAAAATAATGTGCTGGGGACGACATGGGCAGAAATTTCATTGCAACTACATTACTGCAACAGCTTTGTGTTAGAGGGGTAACCTCTGAAACAGATCTGAACTGAAGTAATTAACACACTGTATCTCAAACAACGAAGTGTTTGGTGGATAGTAGGTGGATTTTACTACCTTCATACAGAGCCAAGCTGTTTCCTTCTGTTTCCGGTCCTTATGCTACAGTAAGCTAACCAGCAGCTGGCTGTAGCGTCATATTTGCCATACAGACATGAGAATGGTATCAATACTCTTATCTAACTCTGGGCAAGAAAGTGATTAAAAGTATTTCATGATATACTGAATTTCTTTAAATTACCACATCATCTCCCACAAGGTCATACAGAGAGACATTCTAAGTATTCTAAGATATTTGGGTCTGTAACATTGTTTGAGAGTCAAAGTGTCTGTTTTTCTTCTTCGTCACACCCTCTTTTTGTTGGATAACCTGTGGGTTTGGTTGGTTAAGAGAGTGGAGAGCATTTTGTTTGTCACACACACACACACATACATGCACACACAAACGCACACACACACACGCACGCAACACCAAAACACATCTCTCCGCCCCTTTCCAACTGTGTGCCACATGAAAGCAGTGTACACCCGTCTCTCTCTGTGTCAGCGGTGTGTTATTAGTATCCAGAGACTCCAGAGTGTCTGCAGCACTGTCACCTCCCACAACCTTCTTTACACGCACTGTGTGTGTGTGTGTGTGTGCGTGTGCGTGTGTATAATATATAGATGGGCGCAACCTGTATCTGTTGTCTGACTCACTCTGACAGGCACACCAGGAAAGCACCGTCAGCACACTTTCAATGCCTTTGTGTGTGTGTGTGTGTGTGTGTGTGTGTGTGTGTGTGCGCTGCATTAACACAGAAAATAACACACAAGTACCTGATTCAAATATCGACTTTTCTTTATTTTTTATTCATTTCTGACAATAAAAATGCTCCTATGAGGCACAAACTGTTGTGCCACTTATAATCTACAGTTGACACTATAAATAAAAAACCTGAGTACAGCACATGTGTTAATAGAATATATACAACTTCTTTTTCAAATGTTTTAGCACCAACTCCGCATTAAATATGCTCTTGATAGTGTTTTTGAGAGGTCGGGGTCTTGTAGTGTTTGTGGGAAATCAATTTAGTCCTCAGTACTCCTCAGCCTGTATAATGTCTTCTGTGGCTCTGGACAAGCTTTGCCAAGTCTGAGAAAATTACCCTGATGATGTTATCATCTTGGTTTAGGGTAGCAGATTTCAAGTTTATGACAGAAAGCCTACATTAAAAAGTCAACGTGGAGTTTAATAGAAGTGGGCATTTATCAAACAAGAATCTAATGAAAGACACCAGTGAGTTGCATTATGGGAAACAAAGGATGTAGCGGTTTTGAATACTACGGGCTAAAAGACCAAATTCTTCACTTCTGCTCATACCTGACAATTTCGTGACTGTTTGACATAACATTAGAGGATGTAACCCGTAAGAGTTTTGCCAAAATCATCTGCATAAAAACCAACAAGCTGGCCCTTTTTCTTCCTTTCAATCACTGCGCCATTGTCCTTCGTGCCAAAACTGGCTCAGCAAAGCTACTGCGGATGCTGGCATTATGATGATATTTTGACATACTGTCATAGCAACACTGACAAATGACGCACAAGTCTTTAAATGAACATCAGTTACAAGTTTTGGGATCCAATTCTGTAGCAGGCGCCTATGTGGTCCAACTTGAAATATTTGACTTAATAAGGCCTTGTCCTTTTCACATTGATAGAAGGCATCTGCACGGGTTCAGGGGGGAGGAGGAAATTTTAAAAGGGGACATAATGTGGGCAATATAAACACCTTTGAGCTGCTCTAACGTGAAATCACAGCAATTCCTGAATAGCCAAGAAAAGATTTGAATAGAATAGATTTGTGTATGCGCACACAATTTGGCAATATTTTTCATGACAGTACGCCTCTCAAATAATGACTAACGTATGGTACAGACTGATTAGAACTAAAAACAGTTTAAAAAGGGAGCAAAACTGATCCAGCAGAACCAGAGATATGTTGGTGCCTACACTAACCACAATATAACTTGACTGCCACCGTTCAGTCAGAGGTTCAGGTGTGTTACGCTAGCAGTGGCTAATGTAGCCTGGAGCCTTCAGCCTCAAGCAGAGATGAGCGGCCACAGAGGTCTGGTAAGCTCATTTTCATTTTCAAACTTTCATACAGCCCCAATCATCAATCAAGTGCCATCGCTCAAGGCAATTTTTTCAGACTTCACACAGCTCTGGAGCCACAAAATGCTTTATACAACAACGTTCTGGCCCACTGTTAAATTTGTAAATGTAAATTTGTAATCCCAACCCTACCTTGACCTCAAGAGCACAAACTTGATCTTTTCACCTGCAAAACACACGCACAGTTCTGCTTTTATCTGCTCTGGGAGTGTTTTATAGGAAATAAAATCCTTTGGACAAAAAATACATGAACGCAAACATTGTTTAGACAGTACTTTGTGAAAAGCAGGTAAAATGTGCTGCACCTACAGAAGCAAATCATCCACTTAATCCGTGATGATGACGATGATGATGATGATGATGGTGGTGATGATGATGATGTCCATGATGTGGAAAACAAACAAACAAACAAACAAACAAACAAAAAACACCCTCTCAGGGATAATTTCAGTGTCTCTGCACAGTTGGTCGCCTGGGTTTGGCTGATACTGATGTTTTATTTTAAAAGGTTATCAACCTTTCAGTGTTGTTCACCTTTAACATGGGATCTGACCACAGCTACAGTCTTGTTTTCTGTACCTGCCTTATATATCTTTAAAGCTCCTCATGCTGTTGTTGTGGGCTTTAATTTGCTGCAAAGCCCGGAATCATTTCAGTAGTATTCATTTTGGAGTGAAAACGCTGTGTCAGAGAGCCTCTCCAAGAGAAGATTTTAAGGGAAAGACTGGATGAATGTACGTTTTTTTTTGTATAAATATGGTCATATTTAAAATATTAAATATGAAAAATATTATCATTTATCAGTGATTTCAAATTAAAATGTCACTATCAGTCTCTGCGCTGATAGTGTCAGCACTGAAAACCCCAATCTCCATCATAACCTCAGTCTTATGAGTTCATAAACCTCAGAGCTGAGGACAACAGGGTAAGTGAGTCCAGCACTTGCTTTCAATCCACATTTACTGTAGAGAAGCCTGTTTTACAACATGTGTCAGGTTTTACAGTCATGATTTGCGCCTGATGATGACTGTCAGGTGTTTCTCGTCACAGGGGTGCAAATCATCCAAAAAATATCCCCGGAGGTGTTTAAGCGCAGGGCTCCAGTCAAACTGTTGTGCAGCGTCAGTAGACGGCTCCCATACTCTGTGCGGCTGACGGTGCTGTTGATGATGTGTGGTGCGTCGGGCCCGACTGTGGCAGACCTAAATGTGCACCCTGCTGCTGGTACCAGTTCTGGTGTGTGTAATCTCCCATGCAGGGCGGGCGAGGAATCAACTGGTGGCTGATAGGGACCCTGCCCCCTGCTGGTAGGATCCATCATTGCATTACTCTTCATGCTGCTGCTACTGCTCGTGTTGTTGCTGCCGTTGTTGTTGTTGTTGTGTGTTGTTGCTGTTACTGTTGCTGTTGTTGTTTTCCCACACAGCTGGGGACGGAGGAGAGTTGCAGGCCATGGAATCGCTGGCATCTGGACTGTGTTCAAGAGGAATATCCCCGAGTGGGAACTCTCCGTTCTTGTAGAGCTTCTTAAACTTGGAGCGACGGTTCTGGAACCAAATTTTGACCTGAAAGTTAGAAGATCGAATGTTGAGACAAAGTACAGAAATAAAGTACTGAAAAACTTCAAGCAATATTAGTTGAGTTTCCAATTTTCTGCTCTGATTTGGTCTTCACCAAGTCCTTAAGATGAATATCTGACCCTTTAGTTGCTTTAAGTCCCATTAAGAGTTTTTTCCACTGAAACAGCTGCCTCCCGAGGCTGGAAATGAGGCTGATTAGAGTGAGAGAGATAAAACGTAAGAAATGGTGGTGTGGACTCGAGTCACATGACTTGGACTCGAGTCACAATTTTAATGACATTACACTCGACAAAATTAACAAAGACTTGCAATTCGTCTTGGACTTAAACATCAAGGAGTTTCCCTTAATTTCCTCAATCAACAAACATTAACACTATTCATTCCCAGCAAGTTTACACTCAGTTACCCACAATCCCCAGATCCACTTTGTTTTAAACCACTCCAACAGCATTCAATCAAGTTGCAAGAGAGAACCAATAGGAACTAAAGTTTTGTTACTGAGCTCCAGGTGGAAGAAATGATACAAAGATCATTTCATTCACGTACAAAAACTACAAAGTGGTCAACAAAAACAAATTGTAGCATACAGGATGTACGGGTTACACACAACAGTAAGTCAAGGCTAATATTAAAATAGCAAACTAATGCTTAGCTAACATTAACTTAACAGTTAAGTAACTTTGTAAATCAATGAGGCTGGAAACTGACTGTTACATTATGGCTTGTTTAGGAGTCACATCTCAAAGTTTAGGGACTAGGGACTTGTCAGTCTTGACTTGGGACTTGAGTGCAAAGATTTGAGACTACTTGTAACTTGCAAAACAATGACTGGGCCCCACCTGTGGAGCCAAAACAGTAAAGTTGTGGGCCATAAACAAACTCTGTATATCTGAGGGGAGCTGCAGAGTTCTCAGTGGGTTTGACTGTTTTGAAAGTTGCATGGTCATTTGTTCCATTATTAATATAAGACAATTGATTAGGGCAACTTTAAAGCTGCCCTAGCTTTTTTAGCATCTTAAGCTTCTTTTAGCCTCTATGAGTGACAAAGCTCTGGTAAAACCACCGTACACAGCATACCCAGCACAAAACAGCAAACAAGCAAAGTTAGCAACTAGCTGCTGAAAATAATCAGGCATTTAGTGGCTAATAAGCCAGATATGTTTTTCAAGGAATGGTGGAGATCAAAAAGAGGGTCAGTACTGGACTTAAATTCATCAGATGGCCAGAAACACGACTCTTATTGTTGCTCCATGACTGCTGGATGTGTAAATAGTCATTTTGTTTGCCAACACAATGCTATTAAGTAAATGTTGCCTTTTTAGTTTGTTCTTCTGACATCAAGAATGCAGTTTCAAAAAATTTTCTAATGGTTTGCTTTTTAACTTGATATCCACTTTGTTGTCCCACATGTTTTCAGTTCACATCCCTAATCTAAGCTAGTCCACAAATAGAACTACTAAACAGTTGTTGCAATAAATAAATAAATAAAGCACAAGAATGATCTAAAATATTTTATGATTTTTTTAATGATTTTTTTAATGATATAATGAATATAGTATATATAATAAATACTTCCATAAAGCACATGACATCTAAGAGTTCTTATTGGTCAGGAGAAGAAATGCTACTGATTATTTTAAACTCCTTCAAATGTAATATAATTATGTAATATAATTGAAATGTAATACTTATTACTGTACTATGACAGCTATTGTAATGGTGATGCTATTATTTGTATAAACAACACTGAAACCATGCGGGTATGACAATCACACGTTTCAAGTTGCGGTGGATTGTGCTCATGCCTTTGTTTTCTTTAAGCTTGTGCATGTAACCCAAGTATAATATTCAGCAATGATTTACAGCAGCCGTGATAAAACAGCCCGTGCCACAAGTGTTGTCTTTTATCACTCGAGCGAAGATAATTCATATTGTAGTCAATCATTAGGCCAGGAAGGGTATGACTACATAAACCAGACTGACATGACAGTAACAACTTAGAGGGCTGTTTCTCTGGTATCGTATTGTACTGTATTATCTTCTATTGTATTCTTAAGTCAATTTCTTAAATGTTATCTTAGTAGTGTAGTACAGTATTGTGTACTGTTGTGTATGTATATGCATATTTTAAAAAGATAAACCTTTTGTAACTTAAAGCCCACTTCTGATTGTGAACAAAAAAGGGGAGGAACACCTTCCTAAATAAGTGAGAAAAAAAAAAACATTACAAAAAAAAAATTTAAAAAAACAAAAACCAAGAAACAATTATGCCACTATGAATCCAAATTTAATGTATTCAGGGCGATATTTCCACAAAACAGGCACTACATGTTTGTTTCTACCTGATGTTGCATTGGGATTTGCAAGGTGATATTCAAACATAACTGATCATTGAAGTTATTCTGTTTAATTTATTTACTCTTGTATACATTTAGATGCAATAAAAAATAACTAGCTTTATAGAAGCCATCCAGGCTGAACTACAGTCTTACTGACCTTCTGTGGACATGTTCAGCTCCTCTTCAACCTCTTCATACTTTCACCAAGAAACTTCATCATATTAGTTTTTCATACTTTCTACAGTTTTTCATTAATCCCAAGTTTTTTTTCCACACATTCTAAAATTTTCTTCGATGTGTATTGCACAAAATGCTCATACCCACAGTATAGTGAGACAACATACTGACACTTCAACTATTTACGTTACATAAACTTCAACTGTCTCCGCTTCTTCAGCTTCAGCAGAAATGCCTGTTTTCAGCCTCTATACATACTGACAGTTACTAATTTCACTTTTTATCTGTCAGCCGTCAACTGCTGTCAAACCTCAGCTTTCATCCGACACTTCAGCTATTTTCGAATTCAACTTAAGTGCTCTTACTCTTTACATGCCAGTTCAACTGCTTTCAGATTTCACACTTCTAATGATAGTTCAGCTGCTTTGAGTGCTGACTCTTCAAATCTTAATTCATGTTCAGTGCTTACACGCACAATCCGACAATTCAGCTATACAGGGCTTAAATTACACTTTAAAAGACATTTCAAGCTGTTTCAGTGCTTCAGCTTCAACTGACACTTCGACTGGTTCAGGTGCTTCAACATGAACTGCAACTCTCATTCAGTCTCACATGCGAAAGATTACATTTTCAGACATTTTCCCCTACAATTTTTAGTGTAAGAGAGAACACTTAAAGGACCAGTACGCAGGATTTAATTGCATCTAGCGGTGAGCTTGCAGATTGCAAACACCTTGTCTCACCCTCTCCTTCCATGCATTTCAGAGAACCTATAGTGGTCATGAAAGTCGAGAAAAATACCAAAGTCCACATTTAGAGCATGTGGCGGTGCAACATGGTGGACTGGACTGTTCTAGAGGACTCATGCCCTAATGAAAACACGATTCTTATTTTCAGGTGATCCACACTAATGAAAACATACTTAATATATTACATTTCTGCCATATTCTGCCAAAAAAATCCCTCTAAATTTTGCCCACTAGACTTTAAAATTTTCTCAGAAAAATATAAAACATGCATTCTTTCATCTATTCTACACTGTATTACATTTCTGTCACCGTACTGAACTGCACTGGATGTTGTTCCCTGCAGTCTCACCTGTGTCTGTGTGAGGCCAAGCTGTGCGGCCAGCTCGGCGCGCTCCGGCAGGGCCAGGTACTGTGCCGACTGGAACCTCCTCTGCAGGACTGCAAGCTGGTAGCTGGAGTAGATGGTCCGTGGCTTGCGCACCTTCTTTGACTTCCCATTGACCATCCGAACCTCCACGTCTGGTTCCTCTTTCACTGCAGGAGGAAACAGTAAAAAGCCATGTCATATTTCTATGGAAACGTTTTCTGTGCTTGTGGAACCATACATCCAAACCGTCATGGTACTGCTGCCTTTCTTCTTCTCTGATCTTTTAAAAAGAAAAAAACCCTGCATGAGACTTTTTTCACAGAAAACTTTTTTGTTGAACTTCTATCAGGTCTCTACAGGGCAGTCTGTGCAGAGAAGTTGTAGCACAAAAATAGCCTCGGCTGTTAGGCCTACAACCCCGAAATTTCAAAGAAATTCCGCCAGCACTCTGAACTTATAATTTTGGTCTGAGTGTCTCCCACAGCCGGGGAGGGAGACAGAGATTTATAGGTGCTTTTCATGTAGCCTTGAGGCCTGCTTGTATATATCGCTCCCTGTTTGTGCTGTTATTCTTGTATCCAATTTTTTTTAATCTTCTTTTAGATACACAATCAACCTTACTCAAACACTTTTGTGCAACAAATTATCTTAGGATGGGAAACAAACATAAACAAAAAACATTTAACCATAACTCTATGTCCAATTTGTATAGTAAATGTAATTCAGCTTTATAATAGTTCATGTATTTATGCATTTTATACCTATTTACAAATTGTAATGAACTTACATGTTTCTATTTATCTTTTTATTGAACACTAAAACTAAAGATATTTTTAAATGATCATAATACATTTTAAAAAAGATAATAATTTTGCTTTGTTGTTTACACTGCACTACAATTAAGAACGTACACCTTGTGGGTGTTTTAAAGGCTGATTCGAGTGTTTTGGGGCTTTTTGGACTTAATATATTTAAATTTTACTACTTTTGGCCAGACGAAATCAAGAAATTCATACCCAGAATTCTAATTTTGGGGGTTAAGCTTTGAAGCAGCATTTCATGTTCAGAAAGTATAATTAGAAAAATTAGTTTGATAAATAAAATATGAAAAATCCAAACTATTTTTTAAACAATCAAAGACTTCTTTTTAGTCTTGGATCCAAAATTTTCTGAGGTGGGTGGTGGTCCATTTATTTATGACTTAGTATTTCTCTGGCTGTGCCCTTGTGCTGTGTGTCCCTATAGTTAATTTGGGTATTTTTTCATCTATTTATCATTTTATTCATTATTATAAATCATGCATTTATACTCGTGTATGAATTTATTTTGTCACCTATTTGTGTCTTTATTTATTTATTAGTGTGGGCGTGAACACGGGCCTTGCATGATAAGAAACCGTCATCGTTGGATGATTCAAAGGCCAAGGCTGACTGACATGTCGTGACACCTGATGTGCGTGGCTGTGGGCCAAAGTCCCCTGGGGCCATTTCCAGGAGTCAACTCCCAACTGGAATGTCAAAAACAGTACACCAGTTTGTCGAGTTTGTTTTTCCTCTGTAGTTTGCACAGAGAAACCATCCAAGTGTGAAAAAAGAGCCAAAAGAAAATGTTTTTTAAACACAGCCTGGCTGTAGGGGAACTTAAGTTAAAGTTAAAGAGCCAAAATGAGATTTGTTGTTCCAAATGTTGTCTTTTACATTCTTGTAATTTAAGTTCATAGTGACTTTATGGCATCGTTCTAATACCTAATGATACTGCCTAAAGGAAGTTTTTATGCAATATTTTGACCTTGTTTTACACCCTATAGTACAGTTTGCAAACTGAGACTTGTTTAGGCAACCTGTTTATTAACCTGTTCATTAACCTGTTTACTGCGCATAAACCAGCTGTGTGTTAACAAATTAGATCTTGAATCCTGACACAGGTGACACTGAAAAGTAAGTGGCTAGAACAAGGCCATGGCTTTCATCCAAATAAATGCTTTTAGGTTGGTCTTCATTTCCTATCAAAATAAAATCTAAAAGACGGTCAGCAATAAGATGATAAACAGGCCGGCTTCCTAAGTTTACCTCGGTCAAACTCAAAGGTCTTTTCCTCCAAACCTGCTATTCTCCAGGCTGAACCTTTATCTCGTCTTGCTTCCTTTCGCCCCACAGACACCTCCCCCCTCTCCTACATCCCTCTCTGACTTGAGTCACAAAAATTTAGTCCATCTGGAAACTTGTGACTCTGTGTGGCAAAGTTGATGAATACTTAGACAAAATCCCATTTGAATTTAGAGAAATTGACTGTAATCTGTGACATCTCTGGCACGTAAAACCAGAAGCTGCTTCACTGACAATAACAGACACACTGAGTTTATGTGCAATTTCTTCCACCAGCTAGGGCAGGGCAATATGACTCATAAATAATATATTGATATTTTTAGGCTACTCCTCGATACTACAACCTATATCTCGATATATACATTTTCTCAAAAATAACATACCATTAATTTTCAAACTGTACAAACATCTTATAGAATACAATGATTTACTGTCAATTAAACTACCGAACAATATAGTGCTGGGAGACAATGGACAAAATTAAGTCAACATAATGACTAAAGCTGCAATTAATCAATTAATTGAATATTAATTGAGTATTAAATTAATCTACAACTATTTTGACAGTTGATTAATTGGTTTGAGTAATTTTTCAAGAAAAGAAATCTAAATGATCTCATTCGAGTTTTTTTTAATGTGAATAATTTCTGGGTTATTTAATCCTTTATGACAGTAAACTGAATATCTTTGGGTTGTAGGCAAAACAAGACGTCTGTGGACGTCACCTTGGGCTTTGGGAAACATTGATCGACATTTTTCACCATTTTCTTACATTTTATAAACCAAACAACTAATCCATTGATCAAGAAAATAATTAAGATTAATTGACAATGAAAACAGCCCTATTAACTTTACTGTAATTCGGCCTTTAAAACCAGGAAAAGACAACATTTATGTCATATCACGAATAAATGATATCCAAAATTGACAATATGTACTCTCATATCACAGTATCAATATAATATTGATATATTGCCAAGTCCTGTCTCCTGCCAAATAAAATTAAGATTCTATTTTTGAACTATTATGCTAGATGGAGCAAAAAGCTGAAAGAACTTCATCTAACACAACATATTTACTGGGACGCCCAGAATTCCCACCACCTCCCCAGTCTTTACAGTTTGAAAGGTAACAAGCCATTAACTTGAATAATGGTATTCTGTGCAAAAATATCAACATTTGAAAATATAACTAAATGTCAGTAAATGCTACTTCTGCAGCTGCAATTTAACATGATTAAATTGTAATTAATTCAGCTATAATTTGAAGAAATACCTTTGGTACAGACATTACTTTCATAGCTGAAAAACGACAAATTTTCTATGTGTGATGTATATATATGTATTCTAATAAGGAGAACACTGTGACATTTGTATATTTGAGGTATACAGGTCAAGTCCCAAGTCTCCCCCTCTGTAATTCTTATTCCTGACTAATCATCTTGCTATAAGGGAGATTTCGAAGTTCAAGACTCTGAAGGTATCAGCTAAACGCTCCAAAATATTATAAAATAAAAGTACAAAGAGTTTAAGACGCAGTGGAAAAGCGATGAATAAAATAACTTTACATTTTTTTTCACCCGCGCGTAAAACTCATGCGCAATTACTGGGTTTATATGGCTAGACATGAGCACTTGCCATACATCAGCCTCAGGTGGTCAATGTGGCTTTCCTCGTTCTTGGACAAAGGTGGAGAGGATGTTTCACAGAGCTGTGTGGAGGAGACATTACATTTATGTCTTTTTTTAAAGCTACTACAAGTAATTTTTAACTGGTTATGAAACAATCTGAATGTATTACTGATGCCTCTATATGACCACATAAGTTGACGAGGCCATCCGCGTGAAAATCTGCAGTTTCTGTGTAGTTCTTCTTAATGCCTGCAACCTGTCTGATTTTCCTTGAAATCGGATGAAACGACCTGTGTTTACGCTTCCCAGGCAAAGTTACCTTAAGCTGTTTGTCAGTTTAAAAAGCAGGGGGAGTTTTTTTTTATGCAGAGAAATTTATCTTTGGCGTTATATGTCGTGGTTATAATGGAGAAACAAGGTATGAAAGTACCGTGTAGTAGTTTTAAAATGATCCAGAATTAATATCTCAACAGTCACTTCTGCCATTTCCATTATAGTTAAAACTTACCAGCGTCCTGCAGCGTTGACTGTACGTCCCTGCTGAATGCACCGTGCTCTCTGTACGCTGCTGCATGGGGGTATGGGTATTCTGCCTTGCCAACGGGGTACGCACCGCCGGGACCCATCCCGTTCAGGTTGTAGTGATGGTACGCGTATGGGTTCATGTGCTGAGCCGAGTAAGGCTGCTGCGCCGGGTAGAAATCCTGCGAGCCGTGGAGCGCACTCTGGCCGCTGTAGAAGCCCATGTCTGTGGATGAGGACTCCGGCAGCGTCGGGGAATCCTTAGTGGCCGAGATGGAGCTGCCAGCCACGGGGAGGGAAGGTTTCTTCTCCTCGAAGACAGGTGAGGATTGCCCGTTCATTCTCAGAACTTTTTCTGGGGGGGGATGTTTGCTCTAAACTGTGAAGCAGGAGTGTTCAGATTCAGAAGTCTTCACAGTCTGGAGCTGGCGTTCCCAAACTCCCTTGACGCAGCAGCCGGGCTGTCCACCGTGGCGGCGCCCAACCCAACTAGAGCTCGTAATTACAGGGCGCGCCGAGCTGAGCCAAGCCGGGCAGGACAGAGGGGAGTGGATGTCTCCTTCTCATTGGCTCGCATGCTCGCTCCCTGCCTCTGCCCTGAGGCCAAGACAGCGCTGACTGTCGCCTGTCTGGCTCCCTTCTTCTCCCCACAGAAACCTCCAGTAAGCCTCTCCTCGGGCCTTTATGCACCAAGCGCATAAACAGTTGGCAAGCCCGTAAAAGTCCTCTAACTAACTAACTCACATTTACCTCTCGACATATCCTGAAGACTTAACAACACGCAAGATTCTCAGGCAGCAGAGGAGATAAAGATTTACCAGCCAAACCGCGCATAATGGTGTTGTGATAAGGAGTGTTTACGCATTAGCTTCACGCCTCTGCCTCCCATTCAAATGCAGATCCAGAGCCAAGTGCGCTGTCGACCCATGTTGGGAGTTATTTACAGTTAATCAAGGCTTATTTTAAAAAAGGCTTTTCCTGCTTTACATGTGTTGACTTGGGCCCCGGGCTTCTCCCATGCCCCAGGGAAGAGAAACAGCCACCATAAAGCTACAATAAACTTCAGGTGTCCATAACATTCCTAAAGAAGTGCTACCATTCAGGGCCTCATTGTAAAGAGCCTAATCTGTATATATCTTTTTAAAAAAGTAATAATTTACTTCAGTGTTAAGTAAAATCTGATTGCACTTACACCAAATGTGTTACAAAATATGTTATACAATTTTCCATTTCCATTTGGACAGAGAGAAACTCTCCTTTTTAAAAAACTAACACCAATAACTGCAATAACATATACAAATGCATATAAAAGAGGCCTATGTGAAATGTGAAAGTCACAGAAAGATTTAATTAACGCAAGTAACACAATCTCACCACCAGATGTCACTGTTGAAACTCTGGGAGACCTCAAATTTATACAGTTCTGGAGACTTAAAGATCCGATTTCAGGTGAGTTTTGTAACCAGCAGGTGCGTCAGTCACTAATTAAAAACTACTTTTGGAAACAAATTGTGAATTTGAGAGGAAAATAAAATGGTTTGAGCACGAATCAACAAACACTAATTCAGGCAGAACTAAAAGTAGTTAAAAGGATGAGCAGACCTTTTTCATGCAATGAAATTGTATTTTAAGCACAGGTGTTAACAATAATACTAATAAATATTCTGCTCCATTTAACACAGCAGAGCCTCCAGTGAGCCAATATGCAAACCAGCACCCTGACTCTGTTTGACCTGCATAAACTGAACCTTAATTAGTATTATTGTTAACACCTGTGTTTACCCCACTATATCAAAATGTCTGCTGTGAAAAGGACTAACATATAAAGTATATATTTGTTGTGTATTTGAGTGTTTGGGTCGGTTGCATTTATACAACTACAGAAACCGGACATAAACATTTTATCAGTTACTTTTATCTACAAGCAAATCTAGTTACAGTCTATTAACCATGTATACTTTTGGCAAACCCATTTATTCATTACCTACTTCAAACATTGCCATTAATCTAGCTATTTATTGAACATTTATCCAGTACTTTTAGCTATTTTAACCATTTATCCACTAATGTTAGCCAATTATTTATTCTTTTAGCTAAATATTTAAACCATTTATCCAAAGGCTCAGCTGGTATTTAAAATGCTTTAAGGTATTTAAACATTTAGCTATTAATTTTAGTCAACTATATAATCCATTTATGAATGTTTGTCAACTACTCATTACTCTTAACTATTTAAACCATTTATCCATTGATGTTAGCCAGTCATTCATTACTTTTAGCCAATCTAACTAATGTGTCCATTAGTTTTAGCCACCATTCATCAATAAGGGTTCAACGTTATTTTTTTTCCACTTGCCTAGTCAGGCAAGGAAGGCAGAAATCTTCTTATCCAAAGTCAAGTTTTACATGCTCCTGTACAAACTGTTCAATTTATTAGCAGTTATCAATTAACAGACTAGACGCATGTCTAATCTAGAGCTGCAACATTTATAAAATGTCAGAAAATAGTGAAAAATGTCCATCCCACTTTTTCAAAGTGAAAGATGATGTCTTTAAATGTCTCATTTTGTCAGTCTAAAACTCAAAGACATTCACTTCCATGACAGTAAACAAAGTGGGGAATCGCCATATTTGAGAAGCTAAAACCAGCATTTTCACATTTTACGCTAAAAACTATCTTAACAATTACTCAACTATCAAAATACTTTCATTCTTTTTTTACTCCTTGCCCAGTGGGCTGAGCGAGTTACCAGATTTACTAGCCCCATGTGGCATTTTACTTGCCCAAGGAAAGCAGGCAATTCTTACTGTTGTACTTTTCCATGCACTCTCAATTGCAATGTATATTGTTCAGGTGTTAGACTCAATATCGTTTTTAAGTTCACATCATTAAAAGTTTTTTTTTTCTTTTCTTTTCTTTTCAAATGAGCTACTATTGTAGAGTTGACTTACTCAACAATATTTCCACAGACCTCGTGGCAGCTGAATTGGTAACCCTGGTGGGAAATAACTGGTTTTAAGTGCGCAACAGAGTGCACATTAAATTGAATACATTTAAGCGCATAGTTTCACTGGAAAAATGTAATTTTGTATAAGAGGCACAAAAGAAACACAGAGAAACCTATTAAACCAAAGAGGAAAAAACTTCTAACACGTTGTCATTTTCCAGGATCCTATAATCACACAAGTTGCAGGTTTAAATTTTTTTTTATTAGCATTTGTCTTTCTCTATGTCATATATGGTAAACCCTCGAGTCCTTGCAAAATTAAGTTCCCAGAAATGTACAGCTTGATTTTCTTCAGCGAAACCCGCCCTTTTCTGCACAACAAAACAATCACATCTCAGAACGCAGAGTTCCCTCTCCAGCCACGTGTCGAGCATCAAAAGCACTTTGTGTGACCGACCAAGCTCTCGGTGGCGAGGTTTATTCTGTTCTTACGCATTATAAAAAAAGGGGACAGTGTGAATACATCAGGCCTTGGATGAACAGAGGCGCTTGGCAATGTTATATACAAACAGGAAGTAGGAGTGCAGGGGGGGGAGGAATGGGGGCACAGGAGACCCCACTGTTGTGATGAATGTCCTCCTCTCCTTGTGGCATGGTCCCGAGTGGACAGGAGAGCAAATTCCCTGTATGGTCCACGAATCCCAGAATGCCTTGTGAGTGAGTGAGTGAGACCACTCAGGGTGAAACGGGTGAGGGGGGGCGGGCACGGGTGTGAGGAGAAGGGAGAGGTTGTTCTGACAGCCTCTGTTTTCAAAACCATTCTTCAGGTGATCTAGTGAACTGTGGGGCAATTCTTCAGAACCGTGGGAGAAATTCACACATTCAGTTTCAGGGCTGGTTGGCAACAAAACAGGTAGAATCCCGTGGGAGATACAGACCAACCAACCCACGTTTACCCCCAGTTACACTCTGAGAACAGACCGAGCATGTTTTTTTCATATATAATACATGTATGTATAAGTACTGTATATGTATTTTTTTTATTGTTATATTACAAGATTTCCCTGATGGCCAGTGCAGAGAGAAACAGAGGGAAAAAAGGGGGAAAGGAAGGCTTGTCCAATGTTACATACAGTAGACACCAGTGGTGGGAGAAGAGAAGAGGGGCACAGTGCCTGGATTTGTCCATAGGGAGGAGCACGTCGTGTCAGATCAACCCCAGTCAGATTGGAAGGAAGAGACAGGAAGGAGGGAGAGCAGAGGGCTGAGGAAGGACCAGGAGGAGCAGCGTGTCCGTCAACCCAGTCAGTCTGTTATTCTGTCGGGTCGTCTTCACGTGGTCAGCTGGTTTGTTTGCTTGCTGGGTTGTTAAAGTGTTTGTGATCTCCTCGTCCTCCTCCCCTCGTCCCTCCCGGGTTGAAGTGATCGATCAACGGAGGTCTGACTGGCCCACGTCGCTCCGGACAGGAGGACTGATGGTTTCACTCACTCTGAGAGGAGAGACAAGAGCAGTTTGAGAAGAATTTACGGACATCATAAAGCAGAAACATGCATTTATGGTTCAAGTTAGTTTTAGCAAATAGGATAAGCCTGGTGTTATATTTACCTTACTGTCAGCTGAGCCTATCCCATGAAACTTTTTAAAGGAAGAGTTTGAAATTTTGAGAAATACACTTCGCTTTATTGCCAAATATTAGATGAAAAGATTGATATGACTCACCACCGATATATTGTTCGACAGACATTACGGCCATATACTGGCCTATCAAAGCTACATTGGTCTATAAACCCATTTTCTGGCGGTAAACTTAAGACCGTTTTTGTGGGCAGTTAGTTGGTGGCAAAACAATTCCTGACACGTTAGCTAAAACTAGCTAGCAGGTTTTGTTGGTTTGTTTCTTAACAATGGGTGAAGAAAATGAGTTCCTCTGAATATGTACGGTCACTAATTCTCCAGAACCGTAAGTGTTACTTGAAAAAGTTCACATTAACAAATGGCACCAGACTGTCAGGAGCACAGTACACACCCCACTGGCCAGAGGCTGTGCAATGAGATGGGAGGAAGAGAGAGAGGGAAAGGAAAACAGCCTGTAGAGCCAGACTATTTTCACAGTTTCTTTGGTGAGTTTTATTTTGTTTCTGTTTGTGGAGTTTAAATTAAGTGTGTTTTACCGAGTAAACAAGGCAATTAAAGCTTGTCTTAGTTCGGACAGATAGTTTGGAGGTTCTTGACAGTTCTTGAGTTCATTTGTTTATTTTGCGCATATCTCCCAGCTTTCGGCTTGTTGCATTTAACCATAGTTGTCCTCGGTCTTTTAAACTGGTAGCAGCAGCTGGTATGGAATAAAACTTAAATTCCGAGCCATTACTACTTCGATTTTGTCACCCAACAACACAGAAAGATGACATTTGCTCTTATTTGTGGTCATATGGTTTACTACTCTGAGGTGGTTCGTGCTTGCCTCCACTTATTCCTTTGTTTTGCCTCCAGCTAACAGTGTGACATAATCATGACATCGACACTAAAAGGGTGTATCTTCATCACCTATGGAGGTCTATTTGGCCAGTGTGACGGTAAAAAAAGATGTGTTTTTATAGAAATTACTTGAATAACCAATTTTTCTTACACATTGGCACGGAAAACCCCGTGCCAATATAATTTAGAAACAATATCATGGCACTACTGTTCTAATTGAACAACGCCCTGCTTTACAACAACTACTAAATTAATCTGTGAACAAATAAGTCTCATAATCCTGATCCATCAATACCATTTATTTAGAGGTCAAAATAGAAGAAAAGTGATTATTCAACATGTAATCCATTACACTGTATAATTTCTGTTTTCATCTCTGCATAAGACAGTTATAATGGACCAAAAGTTATCTCTCCTAAGTTCTATTCAAGTTGCTTCACTGTGTCATTTATCTACTCTTTTATCGGGGCTGACCTTATGTTAGCTTCTTGGCTTTGTTGTAGAGAGAGTCGACCACTTTGCTCATGTTCTGAATGGTCTCCAGGGCCGCCTCGTACGTCTTGTCCACAACTGGCTCGTCAAAGACAATCAACACGCCCTCGCCTTGGTCCAAAATACCTGTCAGGTTGGGTGGGGTAGAATGATAATGTGAAAAATGAAAATAGAAAAAAAGCTGTCGATCACAGCCACACTATTAGTTGAGTTTAGTTTATCCGGTACAAAACAGAGCATTGTAAAACTCAAAATACAGCAATGAATCACCTGAAAAAATATGAAAAACTGAAATTGAATTTGTTTAGAGTGAGTGCAAATTGGATCCATCTGCAGGAAACATCTGCAAAACACTATTTACAACAAGGAGTCACTAATATTTAGCAGTCTCTTCATGCGGTGTGTGCTGAACAAAGATGCAGACACATACCGTGAAACTTCTTGTCCAGAATCATCTGTGATAACTTCCTCTCCACGTCTCCCTGCAAGGCAGACACAATCAGATCGTAGGTATTCTGCTGTGAAGACCTACTGAAGAATTACTTTAAATTGACGACTCATATGAAAGTGAAAGACTAAAAAAGGACATCGAGGAAGAAGAGTTCAGTCTTACCTTGGGGAGTTTGATGAGGGAGGAAATGTGTGCTATCTGTTAGAGAAAAGAGGGACAAAACACATAATTATTTATTACAAATAAATAAGTACACTAGAAGGATATTACTAAGGGCACATATCCAGGATAAGGTTCAGCATCTGTCTGAACTGACTGGTTGTCTGTAATCTTACCTGGACCCTGGAAAAAGGCTCGATGACCCTGATGAGGTTCTGCTCCAGCAGGTTGTCATACAGCTTGGTCAGATGGGTGCTGATGATGGGGTCATCCCTCAGCTCAGCTTTGTACTCTGTTAGTGCCTGGGGGAGAGCAGGAACGAGACATTTTGATCACAATGAGAAGACAGACTGAAGCATCAAAGAATCCAACATGCAGAAAGGAAAATCACTGCAATTTCATTCATAATGTTGTTAAAGAACACATATTAAACAACAAAGTCAACATACAGCATCAAACTCGAGGCACAAACCTTTTCAAAGTCTGCCAGCGACCGGTTCTTGCTGGCTTGTGCCACACATTTCAGTGAGTCTGTCTATAGAAAAAGAAATAAACAAAAGGTTATGACAGTAGATGAAGAATGCTGTTCTATACGTAGCATAAATATGGTCACAAGGAATTACCTGCAAAGACCATCCAGCTAATAACATTTAATCTAAATTTCAAGCTCCACCTCCCGTAGTTACTGTTGCTACACCGGTCAGCTTTGTTTTCTCAAAGCACATTATGCCATTTACTGTGACAAGCGTGGGAGATTCAAAATTTAGTAATTTTCAGACAAAGCCAGGTTAAATGCTTAAATATGCTCTTCATTCTGTCCCTTGTAGGAGCAGTTTAAGGTTACGTTTCAGAATCACTGCAGCATATCAATGACTGAATGATGGAAGAGCTTCCAGCTATGTGTAATGTTTTATAAAGTCTTTCAAATTAGGGCTGAACAATTAATTGAATTTTTAAAAAAACGCAATTTGGCCTAATGCAATTTTCAACTTGCAGGAGGCGCAAAATTTGTTTAAGGCAAAATGTGTGGCAAAGGACCATTTTAAATTAAATATTGTGGTGCTGCAGAGATGCCCTGGTGTACACATTATATTCTACAGACTTGACAAAACATCTTTGTTTTTTACAGAGCCACACAAAAATCATGCCCTAATCATTAATCATGTTTTAGCAAAGAAAATGATAATGATGAAAAAATGATCACTCCCTTCGATATTGCAATTGAAATATGAGTCAAAACAATCACACAAATATTTTTTCAAAATTGTTCAGTCCTATAAGTGTTCTCATCTAAAATGCTGTTGCAGTTGCGGTAAAATATCTGATTTATCTGTCAATCTTTGCACCAAGTTAATTTAGTTAATACGCAAGTTAATTTGGCCCCTGGCCTCCTAACATTTTGTAGAAGTGGTCCCCAGGCAAAGCAGGTTGAGTATCCCTGTACTAATCTCTCAGAGTAACCAGGACTGGATTCCAAAGTGAGAAAATACTTCACAGTTGATGTGCTCATCATGAATGAGCCTTTTTTAAAAAAACATAGCATGTAACCTCATAAACTAATGTAGTTCTTTAATGATGCGCTCCTGGCCTTTCAGTTCTGGAAAAGCTAAAAAGACACAACCCTTCACACTCTTTCAATGCATAATCTCTCTCTCTTTACAGCACCATGCACATGAGGAGAACCGCAGAACTCGACACACCCGCTGGGCATAGTTATGATCACTAAGCTATAATTCAACAATTGCTTTTCAGAGGATGGGATTAGCAAACAGTCAGATAAGTTTAAATTAGAATTCAAACTCTTAGAGGAGTGAAGTGTGATACCTGTCTTCCAGCGTACCGCAGAGCCAGCTTGCCACTGATGAGGGCCTGGACATCCTCTGGCCTGAAACAAACAATATTCATTAAACACAGCAGGACAGAAACTAGAGCTATGACTTTCAGTCATCTTTCAACAGAGCCGTACATTCGGTGTTTTAAAAACCAAATATTCTATCATTGCAGAAATAAAATGATATAAATGAATGAACTGTGCAGGTCTGTGTAAAGTGATAGGGTCCTCATGTATCTGAGCGGTCTACCACTTACGCATTGAGCATGATTTTGCAGAGCAGCATGTATTTGAGGGCCGTGATGGCTCGAGGGCTGTCAATGGAGTCGTAGCCCTCAAAGGCCTCATAGAAGTAGGAGTACGCCGTCTTCCAGTCTTTTTCCTCCGCTGCATGAATGATCCCTGGAAACACAACCAAACACACATATACAAGTTAACACATGGGTTAAATTCAACAGAAAACAGCAACTTCAGGTTTCTTCACCTGCCACTTTGATGTATGTATTCAGTGACTTCAACAGCAGTGATTTGGTCAAGAGTTTGTACCTGACTGCATGTCTAAAGCTGCTTGTAGTTTAGGGGGGCAGTAGATGGCGTTGGCGGTTGTCCTGGCAGATGTAAGGGCGGCGCGGGCCTTGGGCAGGTTACTGAGTGCGTGGTATGTCTTACTCTCCAGCAGCTGGACCTCCACCAGCAGGGCCTTGTCATCCATCTTCTTCAGCTCCTGCAGCAACTGGGAGCCTGAAGAGGGAAGGAAGTTTAGAGTCAACACGTTTTAAGTATGTTTACTTAGCTTTTGATCCAAAAAGGTGGAAAATTTCCCCGAAAATTACTAATTTTAATAAGAAACACTTAATTTCTGAAATGAAACATCTCAAGCTCACTATATTTTATGTTTTATACAAAAGGGTTCTTTTGTTCTCTAAACATATTCTGTAATTGCCAAGCTGATTATAAACAACAACTCCAGGAGATTCAACACTTACCAAGTTGTAATGCCTCCTGGTAGCACTTTGTGTCGAAATACAGCGAGATGAGACGAGCCTGGTGAGAGAGAAGAGCAACCATGTCAGAGCTGAGGTCTACAACTTGTCTGTTTAAGGGTCTGCCCATTAATAACAAATGTATATCTTTTTTTTTTTTAACCAATACCCAAATTTACCCAAAATACTGAAGACTCTGAAAATTCATGTTGCATACTCAAGTAGGGATGCTACTTTTTCAAGGAATTTCTTTAATTAAATATTAGATGTGTGAATAATCAACAGTTGGTTAACTGTTAAAAAATGGTCAAACACAAAGTGCTCATTTGTCCATAAATAACTGTGTTTTTGAACTCTGGCATGGCCCAAAACCACCACAAAATCCAAGTAAATCAGGTATTTGAACCACAGCTTTAATAAATATGCTTTCAATCATAAGGCCTTGACTTCAAATTTCAGTGCTCTGACTCACTTTTGTTGCTATTCAATGAATGGCCAGAAAATATAAAATAATAGAAACAATGCTACATAGCTTCAAAGCTCCATTTTAGGACACAGACTAGATGAGATTATCCATTTTTGGCAAAGCTAGCTCTTCATAGATAGTTCAGTCCATTTTCTTCTTGTATTTAAATAGTTGGTAGCCTGGGAACCAGACAAATCTGCAAGCACCTGTTTCAATTGCTCTGGCGGATATATCTGACCATCCTCCTGTTCAGAAAGATTTCCACCCGTCCTAGATCTCTTCAGGCCAATCAGTGTAGTGGTGTCAGTATCTGCAGAATCCCTGTCCTCTCCTTGTACATCCTTATTTTCTTCTGAGCTTGGGACACTTCACCAACCCAAAACATCAGTTTGACATCCCAAAAAGAAGACTCAACAATCGACTCTCTCTCTAGCGTATTAACAAAAAGCTCAAACAAATCCTACTGATTTCTGACAGTTTGTGATCAGGGCAACATTTTTTTTCCTGCTTGCTGTGTCTCACGTTTTGTTGCTCTGATTGGTTTTTGGCCTACCAGTTGTGTCCAGATGCATTTTGGCTTGCATTCTGTCATTCATTCATTGATTCAGTGTCTGTGAGATTAGATTGAGACTCACCTCTAGTGCCTGTCTGAGGAAGGTCCTCTTCTCAGCCTTTGCCCACTCTATGCACTCTAGACAGAGCTCCACCTCCTGACCTGTGGCAGCCTCCATGTCCAGGAACATGTCCAGCAGGGAGCGGACCAGCCGGGCTGCCTTGGCCTTGGAGATGGAGTTGAGGAAAGGTCGTACATATTTCAGCAGACCTCCAAGCTCTAAGAAGAGGGTGGGAGGAAATAAATAATGTAATGCATTAAAATGTATGAACACAAAACAGCTGGAAATAAGCTTATGAGCAATATGCCACAGTGAACGGTCAATGCAAAAATGCAATTTAGAGTCAGTCACATTATTAAAGACAAAACAAGACAAAAGTCAGAGTTGTTTCCTGTTTTGAATCACAGTACTTCCACTGCTCCAAATGTGAAGCAAGGAACAAACTTTTTATCCAAAGGCCACTCAAGATCCTACCAGCTACTACTTTCTTTGCACAATGTTTTTTAAAGGTTTTTTTTATAAGGCCCTTGGACATCTTATTGAAAGTTTGCTGACAAAGAGTGTGGTAATGTCTAAACCTAAGCCACAAAATTATGTTAACTCCCTCTATATCAAATTTAAAGCATTTTGATACTAATACAGCAATCCAAACACTTGCTACAGTATGCTGCAGTGCTTGAACTTGTTCAAAAAGCCTGTGTAAAACAACTTTAGTTTTTGCTAACTTTTCATCAGAACATATATGACAGGAAAAAAAAATCAAACAAACAAAAGAACACTTGAGGAACAAATCTGTTCTAAGTAGTAGTATTAAGTCAGTGGTCACCGTTGCAGTCTGCACAGAAGTAGCAAATGACATCAGAACTCCTTGTTAATAAGGCTTAGTGTGGCAGAATATGACTTAATGGAAATCTGCTGCATGCAAAAAATTGCCAATTTTCCAGCATTATGAGATAATCTGCATCAGCCAACGCTTGTGCTCACAAGGCTGATAAATAAAAAATGTCTGCAGGCACATCTGCAGGCAGCCTGGTCAGTGTGGCTGCTGTGGAAAAAGTTAGTTTCAAGCCCTATACTATAAAACCTATGCATTCGCTGTAAACATGTCTCTTAAATGTCCTCAGTCACCACTGTCTATTCTTTGTTAACACTTTTTTCACATCTTAAATGACAGTAAAATTAATTCTATTCTAATACTCAGTATCTACTTTGGTCCATTACTGACCAAAATAAAATGTAAAACACAAATACTTCGCTACATTTTGACCGACATGCCATAAAGACAGATATGTCATGAATAACAGATGAGCAGCATGTGTCACATGAACATTAGCTAGAATGTGTGTGAGACCTGTCAACAGCGCTGTCATCATGTAAGCTGGTTAGTTATTTTAAGCTCAAAGAAGAAAAAAAGCAAAACAACCAAGTGCAATTTATGCATTTATGCAATTTATTTCAATTTCATTTTGAATGTTTGAATGGTGTTGACCAATCAAAAGTAAGCAGCAGCATTGCATAACTAATCGTCTGTGCATTTCTTCCTTCATGAGAGTAGAATATTTCTGTCACAGTTTGAGCATGATGTTTTGTTTTTTTTTAATGGCTAGGCTAAGCAAAGTCCATCCATTCAAACATGACTCGTTTAAGAAAAAAAATGGTATTGGAATTGGTAGATACTCTGGTTATGCATTCAGCAAGGAGGGCAGATGAGGTGAACAGTTAACATTTACATTTGACAGGCACGCTGAAGTGTCTTGTTGCTCAACACTCACAATTTGAAAAAATTACCAGATCAAGTGGCAGCCGACACAGAGTCATTTCTGAAATGTGAAGAGGTGCTTCCATATATAAAAACACACAATTCTGTGAATCTTTTTTTTGCGTGCAAAAATCAAACTACAATCAAACCTCAGCAATGCTGACACTGAGTCGGGGCTCTTACTCATGTGGCACCACTGGGGTTTGAAAGCTGTAGAATTGGGTGAAAAATAAAAATCCATTTAAACAGTATGATATAGCTTTGTATGTACACCATGTTCTGTTACCTGCAGCCTGTCCTGTCTTGGCCAGCAGCCCACCCAGCTCCAGGATGCTCTGCTCTTTAACACGCACCGCCTCCTCATCACTCTCCTGGATGTCCCGTTTCACTACACACACACACATATAGCTAATGATGTAATCTGATATGCATTGACAAGAATCACAGCGATATACAAACAGTAAAAAATGCTGATGTTACACTGCTTCCTCGTGCCTCTACAGACTAACAATAAGTCAAGTTATATCAGGATATCTTGGGTCGGATGGCAAGCAGCCAAGTGGCTAACGAAATATCGGACCTGACAATTTAAACAATAAACCACTATGACAGCCACGTAGCTACGATTTGATAATCAATATAACGTATCACATTGTACATGAACATAAGCTGGGCGCTGTGACAAAGTGCGCGATGTTAAAAGAGTCAGCTCGGTTTCACATTAATTTCCTCGTCGGCCTGACATCTGACAAGACGCTGCTAACAACGCTGGCTGCATGCTAACGCGAACTAGCCAGCTGTCACCCAAGCTCCTGTCAAATGAATGAGCCGGGGTAGCTAGCGTTAGCTTGTCTGATAAGCTAGCCGGTATCCTGCTAGCCGGCTAGCCCACTGCTGCTGACTCACTGTGCAAGCTAGGAGAAAAAAGAGACGGCCAGCACTGGGCTAGCTAACTTAGCTTAGCTGCTAGCTGGCTAACAGCAAACATGGCTAACTCAACTGCTCCACATCTGATATAGGGGTGTTTAGCTGCCGTGTCTGAGCGTAAAATTATTTTCTTTCTTCTGCCATACTGTGCGGATTATATTTACCTATTGAATGTAAGATATCGATAGAGGCATTCCGGTCTGTTCCAAGAAGAGACTGTGCTCTCTGAAACTCAGCCACTGCCGCGGCTGCCATCTTTCCTCTGCCTGCCTCCGCTCCGCTCTGCCTGCCTGTTTTCCGGTCAGGTCGTTCACATGCTCGGAACAATGCTGACCCCTACCGGCGGGACCGAGAAGTGCAGACACTTCCAAACAGAAATCAATCACTTCCATTTTCATTGTCATTCTTTTTTGTTTGCTGTTTGTTTTCGTTTCCAAGATGACCAAAAACATACAGATCATTTTAAGGGAAAAAAAAAAGGAGGAAACAAGTGCGGTGATTAGTTTATTATTATGATTATTTTACATTTGATCTATTTTTCTCGATACAAAGTGATGTGTAAACATAAGTGAGAAATTGTTTGTTTGAATCAGAGACGTCACAATAATCAACATTCAGTTTAAACCTTTTAAGAATGTGTTTGACAGGAATTACTTGGTGTAAAATTTTTCTTTCATTTTATTGTTAATACAATATAGTCTGATATTTTCCATGCTTTTTCCCAATCTAAGTCACCATAAGTGGAAGACCAGCAGATTTGCCCAGTGGAATACTATTCTCTATAAGGGTATCCTTGTTTTTTTTATCACTACATTCTTTATATAGGATGTCTATTGTGCCATCATGAAAATTTTTCAAACCCTGTAAAGCACCTTTTGGAATAACATCAAACACAAATACACATTTTGTGAGTCTAACGGGTGATTCAAAATTTTTTCAGAAATTTAAATAATTTCTAAGGTGAATTACTGTTTGACAAGAACATAATATTCAATGTCTGGTTCATGCTGGTAGATATACATGGTGGTTTATAGCTTACTGTCATTTAGAGTGATCACATAAAAATGATCTTTATTGGAATGGGAAGCAGATGTTTACATTTCAAAGAGAATTTGTGAAAAGAAAAAAAAAATGTAAATGAACAGAGGAAAAAAATGATTTTGCTAGCTTGCTACATACAGATAAATAACTTCAAATAAATTGAAAAAAGAAAAATGTAGACTTGTGGTTAAAAAATACTAATACTACTAAATGATAATGTGTGTGTGTCGAGATCAAGGACCATCACATTAGATGCTCAGTAGACAACGGACCTCCAATTTGAGAGGATTTTGTCAGTCAAAATGGCAAACACAATTTCTTCCTTTCTCCCAAAAAGTATGATAAAAGGTCAAATGTTCTATTCATCTGTTAGCTGGGGAGCCTCTACAACCCACTCAGGGGGTCCAGTTTGAAAACCACTGGTCTAGGTCACTCACTGTCCCTAAGAATGAAGCACACGGTCACATATTGGGCAGTAAGATATACCCTGTCTCTGTCTCCCCTGTCTTTATTTTTTATTTTTTTGGTTTGTTTTTTGTATTTTTACAGATCATTCAGCTCCAATTTGCTGAAGAAAATGTTCCAAACCTCAATGAATATTTTACATTTTAGGAAGAATGTTTGATTGGGCACTAGGTGTAACAAGACCTGGAATTTTTATCATTTTAGTGGAAAGGTCACTTAGCCTTTATTGTTGTTTTTTGAGGGCACAAGGGCAAAATGCCAGGCCAGCAAGGCCACCAAATAAAACAATGATTTTAAGTTGGCAGATATAATGAATTTCACTTAATGGTTAAGGATGACTTTATTTTAAATGGATTTTAAAATTGGATTAGGCCTAATTAAATAATAATAATTAAAAAAAAAAAACAAATTACCAGTATTTATACAAAGTCCTGACGAAGTTCATACATGATCACCCCTGAACTAATCAGTCAGAGGACTCGTTTGAAGATGGGGGGTCAGGGGCACTAATGTTACATCTGTTAACATTAATGTTACAAACAATATAACCACATGTGTGAAATGGTAGTTAGAGAGGGGGTGCAAATAGTACAAAAAACACTGACATATTAAATATAAAAAATAGGCTTTATTTTGAGAAAACATATATAAGAGCATAAAAAACTCAAAAATTAATCCACTCATGACAGGCACGTCTGCTTTCACAGGACAATGGACAGGTAGTCACACACCTGAAAGCAGAGAAAACAATGTGATGGCAAAGAATCCGTCTAATAATGCAGTTATTGCGTGGTATACTGATTGTTTTTACTTTGAAGAAACTGGGCCAGTCAGGTAGCAGAGAACATGTGTGGGCCTACAGACCTATAGAAAGACCTCTTGTGGGGCATTTTGTGTTTTAACAGTAACAAGTTTAAAATGACTGGCTGTGAGTTGTCATACCTTGCAGCTTATCATCAGGTTGGGAGAGCCGTCTGTGTTGGGGGCGACAGAGAAAACAGGGTTGTGGAGACAGTCCTCCATGTGCTCAGACACCCTGGACTCCAGAAGATGCCGCAGGACATCCGGAGTGATGTTCAGTTTCTAAAGACAAGGTGTGTACTGTTACAGCATTTTAGGAGAAGTCATTACTTCCTTACTTAGTTCACTGAATCCTGAGCTTTTTCTTTGATTTTCTCTTCATTTATTTACAGCTCTGGCTGAGGTAATATGAGGTAAAAAGTATCATGTAACATAAAACCAAGTGTTCATCTGATTTTTAGCCAGATAGAGTTTAACAAACAGACCTTTGTGTTAATGTACAGTCCACAGACACAGGAGATGAAATGACTGTTTATGTTCAAGTTGTTCCTGCAAGACACAAGAAGCATGATGTACATAATGTTGAATCATAAGTGTTTAAGACATACTCACTGCCAATACTTTTGTTAATATCTTATGTTGAAGCAGTCATTTCTTGGACTCACATGTGACATACAGGGCAAATGATATGCGTATCTTCCATCCCTTCCACAATAGATGATATGTACTGCTGCTCAAACTGCAGGTTTCTCTCGTACTCTTCAATAATAGACATTTCTGTGACACAAGGAAAAGAATACACAACTTAACTCAACAGGCTCATACATCCTTGTTTGCAGTGCTTCTGGTGAAGCATTTCAATCCTGCTGATATTACCACTGTATATAAATCATTTTCAGATGTGGTTTCACAAACATTTTCATTTATTTTACTGGACATTTGTCTGCAGTCAGGAGTTTAGATAGAAAAAAACACTGTATGGTTTCACTCATACAAGTGCATTACCTTGAAACATGAGCTCCTGTTGGATTTCTTCAAGTACTGCCAGTTCATCATACTCCCTCATGACACTAAACATCTGTTTAGAGGGAAAGAAAGCAGACCTTTGTTTGTTTAGAGCTCAAATTCTCAAGTTTTTTGCTTTCTCATTGAAAGGACCAGTGTGTAGGATTTAGTGGCATCTGGTGGTGAGCATGCAGATCACCTCACCCTCCCCTTCCCAATGTGTAGGAGAACAGACAGACAGTTACAGTGGCTGTGAAACCAGTGAAAAGTCCTGTTTAAAGGCAGTGTTTGTTTTGTCCGTTCTGGGCTGCTGTACTGTAGAAACATGTAGAGGTCTACAGGCCCGTGCAAGGGTCTAGAAACAATCAGCATGCGAACTCCATGGAAGACGACTTGCGACCTCTGTAGATATAAAAGGCTCATTCTAAGTTAACGAAACACAACAATTCTTATGAAAACATGCAATACAACTCCCATTTTGGCCACATTCTGTCCATAAATCCCTGTAAATCTTACACACTGGATCTGTAAATTACGCATTGTTTAATACTTTATTTTGAAACGCTGTAACACATTTATATTGTAGGTGTAGTGTAGTTTGAAGGTACAGGGAGGTCTCTCGGGGACCACACAGACCTAGAAAGGGCCACGGAGACCCAGGATTAGTGAAGGTACACGTAGTAAGGAAGGAGAAGGGACAGACAGGCTGACAGAGACCGACCTCTGCCAGTCCCTCTGGCCCCCACAGCGAGGGCAGTCTGTGGTCCTCTGACTGCAGGGCGCTCCACTCCTCCTCCATCACCTCCTGGACGATGATGGAGGCCCCGGAGCCGCTGCGCTGGTGGCTCTCCCCCACCTGGCGGTATCTCTCCAGCAGCCTCGACCGGCTGTTTTTCAGTCTGTCGACACATCGCTAAAGAAGACAGGGACAAAGACAAGACAGCGTCGTGTTAAACCTTGGCTGCTAACGGCGCGGGACAAGCTAGCTGCCGGCTAAAATGACAAGTTAGCATTTGATTTGTCACCTTGCGGTACGTTTCTTTCCACGGCGGAGTCGTTCCTTTATAAAGTGAACGGTGTCTGTGCAAAGCGTCCATCTGTAGTGTTACTAACGCGTGTTACGTTATATATTCAATGACTTGTTCAAACGAAGACTTTAAAATCAAAACATTTCAGCTTTTAACCTCGCGCCCCGGAAGTTATGCGCTGCCACGGATTGCATGATGGGTAATGTAGTTCAGTGCTGCCAAAACGGCCACCGCGAAAGTAGAAATCATTCAGAAGACGGGGGCCCTATAGCGGCTAAAACCTGGTCGAAGTCTGGCGCAAGCGGCCTGTCTGCACAATATAGCAACCATAAGTGGAAGTATTCAGATAATTTACTAATGCAAGAGTACTAATATCACACTGTAAAAATACTTCACTACAAGCAAAATTCCTGCGTTCACAAAACATTACTGAAGTAAAAGAATCGAAATATTATCAGATAAATGTACTAAAAGTAAAAGTAGTCATGTTGCAGTAAAATGTTCCCTGAGAGTGTTATGTCTGGGTTAATATTATTGCTTTCATGTTGCTGCTGTTTACTTTGGTAGATGTTTGAGGTTGAGGTCATTTTAACTACCTTATAGGCCACTGTTGGCAAGTTTAATCTACAGCAATGCATCATGGTCCAAAAGACCATCAAATGTCTGTAACATCACTGTCCCGTGAGAACCATGCATCTTTGAAAAGTCAGAAAACAGCCTTTTTTCAGCTCTGTGGATTAAAAGTACAGTATTAGCCCCTGGGATGTAGTGTAGAAGCATAAAGTCGGATAAAATGAAACTCAAATAAAGTACAAAATAAAGTACTTGATGTAAATGTACTTTGTTACAGTCCACTACTGATTACAACTCTGAACTAATGCAAGAGGGAAATAAATGGGCTGACATTCAGTGATGATTGATTAAATATTGAATTTAAAATCAATTAACTGACCAATTACCAGGCAGCAGGCCCAAAGCTCATTGTAATGTTTTGGTATTTTCTATATTTTATATGTTCTAAAATTTCTTGTTCATATTAATGTCAGTATTCACTTATCTGAAGATTCTACACAAAAATATTCTATTCAATAAATACTGTTTTTGTTGTACCGTACCTCATTCTGTTCTATATAGATCTTACTCTTAGATCTTATTCTTTGACCGACAGGTGGAACAAACTGGGGAGGAGGACTGTTGTACAAACACTGGGGTGTGACTGTGTGGCAAGTGGTTTATGTGGCTCTCCTGTCAGTTAGGAGGGAGGCTCTGCAGGATTTTGCTTACGGCCTCATGGAGGTCGGGACCAGCTCTGGGTAAAAGTTAAATCAGAATCGTGTTTGTGTGCTTGTCTGTATTTGTATGTGTTGGTGCGCTAGCTTGCTCCATTTAATGGTGTGTGACAAGATATCTGTGTGTGTGACTCGTTTTTTCTCTTGCTAGCAATCGTGAGGTCTGAGGACCAAGTGCTGAGGCGGGTCAGGTCGTCACAGACCCCCAAAAGGTAAGACAATACAAGCTTTCACATCAATGGCAGACTTTAGCTGAGCAATGTTGTGGCTTTTATATCTCTGGACCAAGGTTGCTTTTTAAGGAGAAGTGTAGAAGGGAACCTCAGACCTGGAAAAAAAGCTCAAACCTTAAAGGCCTAGTTCACCCAAAAATGAAAATTCAGTCATTATTTAGAAACCGTCATGCCGATTGCAGGTTGGGTTTATAATTTTTTTTGTCCACAAAACACTGTCGGATTTTAACAGGAAATCAGTTTGTTTTGTGGACTAACAAAATAAACCTGACTCTCAGTTGGCATGAGGGTAAGTAGATAATGATGGAATTTTCATTTTTGGGTGAACTATCCCTTTAACAATTACCTATGGAGAGTTTAGCAAATCAAGGGTTCCCTTCTGGACATGAACGGGAGAACAGGCTCGCTACAGCAGAGGGAGGTCAGTTGTAGTGAGTTTCTATGGTTACAGTGACACTCTCACTTTTGAAACTTTGGATCTTCTCAAAGTGTGAGTGAGCTTCTCTCACTCTTTCTGTCCGGATCTCCAGATAGAGACGTTCCTTAAAAAAAAAATATGTAAACAGTTTGAGCTCCTCTCTCACTCTCTCTCCTGATCTCTGGCTCAGTGTGTTCATATACAGAGTCATAGGAGGCCATAAAATATATAAATCTGTAAAACAATAAGACAAGAAATGTGGAAATCTAAACAGTTAGTTTGATCTCATAAATATTTAAATAGTTTGAATCAATAGGTAACTTCTGCAAAAGCAAGATTATTAAAACACAGATCAAACTTGAACTGCATGTCTATATTGGTGTCAGCATATATTAGCCAAAGCATTTCATTTGATTTTTTGGGAAAATGTTCTATTAAAGCTAAAGTCTGTTTCTGAAGTTTTATGATGAACTTTACTTGAAAAAATAAACATTTGAAGAATCAGACCTGCTGTTTATTTTTGCTGTCGTATAGTGATGTCAATTTGATTTGGTCCGGTCAGAATATCAAATCATTGATCTTTGCTCACGACATTTTGGTCTTTATTTCCCTCAGCTGTCCATAAACTACAGGTTATACTGTATGTAGGGATGAACGTTATGGACTTTTTTCAGCCAATGTGATAATTGCCTGGTTCACATAACCAATGATTTCACATGTTTATATTTTTGAAAGAAGTTCATATAACCTGTAGTTTTTACTCAAATATAAAAACTAAAATTTAATACTCCACAGCTCAAATCTGACTGACATCACTATTATAACAAAAACAAAGAACAACTCTGACTGTTCAGTTATTTTTTCACCAAAAAACTTAAAAGACTTTTTTGTACTGTTATTGAACATTTTGCTGAAAAATTCAAATGAAATGCTTCGACATCATCTGTACAATCAGACATTATTGGAGGCAATATTTATCAGCTAATGCTTGCCAATATCGATATAGATTGATATGCTATGATTGGCCAATATCAGTCAATAATTTATCAGTACCGTTATTTATTGTGCATCCATAGTCATATGAACTTTTTTAGAAAATACAGAAATGTGAAATGATTGGTTATCTTATCAATATCAGCCATGAGAAGCAGGTAATTATCAGTTATTGGTATTAGCTGAGAAAAATCCATATTGTGCATCTCTAATATTATTTATCTGCTGAACTGAAAATTCTGCTACCTGACAGCTCAGCTTGACTCACAATGGCTGCAGTGTTCATCAGTATCCAAGACCGAGCTACCTGTCACAAACGTGGCTGTAAAGCAGCCTCGAAATAAACATTTTTACTTTTAGTTAATTAGCTTATTGACACTAATGTTACAACAATGTTCCTGATATGAACAGATAAGGAGGATAAACAGGCTCAATAACCAACAAAACCAGGTACATTGAGCAAAATTAACAGGACGTGTCAGAAAAACATGAAGTTTTTGTGATTCGGCTCCTTTTAGCTGAACATTTATTTGAATAACAAACTTAGTGGGACGATTTCATTCAGAGACATGATGACTATACTGACAGTCAACTATTGTTAGCTAACATTTTCTATAATATATTAATATGATATGAAAGATAAACAAACAGATCCAACTCTGAAGTGACATTTTATCATTGAGTCAACAAGGATTTACAAAACCGTGCTGAATGTACATTGATTAAATCTGTTGACTATAATCTTTTGAGCAGGTACCAAAGCCGTTCTGCCTCCTGAATGTGTGTGCACACTGTAATGTTTCTACACAAGAAACCTGTCTATACATTGTATGAATTACCATACGTGCCTGATTATTTAGTAACCAATTCCTCTTTATTCTTCCACTGCAGGGAAGAAGACTCCAGTCTAGAAAGAGGAATTTTTTTCAGCTCAGGAAGAAAACCTGTTCCGCAGTTTTGGTTCAAATTCCACTCCAGGGTTTTATTAATTTTCGCTATTAAAGCGGTATTCCACTTTGCCAGAATAACCCACTCAGTATGTACTCACCCCTATGCCGATGTGATGATGGGTGAAGATCTTCAGTTCACAAAACAATCCTGGAGTTTTAGGAGAAACAGGGTAGCAGCCTCATCCAGTACAATGGCAGTGAATGGTGACCACGGATAAAACGTTAAAAAAAGAACACAAAACAAACACAAAATGTCTCCATCCTGCTTGTGTGGTGTAATCCAAGTGTCCGCGAGCCACGACATTAAAAATTAACCGCAAACGACGCCATTTACGCCATGTTTTTAGCCGAAATGTCAACTGTAGCATGTAGCCGGTAGGATGTAAACATGGCGTCGATCTCGCGAGACTTCCACACGTGCGTCCATTAAGAGATAAACGAAGTCTCGCGAGATCGACGCAATTGGTGCATGCATTTTAAAGTTTTGACTGTAAAAAATGCTTTAAAACATCTCATGTAACAGTTTTCCTCAATGTGCTGTTTTAATTTGTTTTTTTCACTTTGAATAAAAAGGTCAGAAATATTAACCACTCCTCCCTTTGAAAGGCAATTTTGGCACTTTTCTTGTGTTTATCCAGTCAGTATTGATGGTAAATGTAGTCAGCTGAAGCAATGAATTCCTCAGTGTCTCTCTTTCTCTGTATTGACAGAGAAAGAGTTCTAATACTGCAAAATCTGTTGTTCTTCCTGCATCCAGTGTTATCACAGTGATGTAATTGGTGTTAATGGAACTACAGGCTGTTTCAGCTTGGATTTCTAGTCTCCACCTCTGGGTAGCCAGGGGGCGTTCTAGATGAGTATTTCTGTCACCTAACACCATATTTCGGCCAAAGTAACAGCCACAGGCTCGGGTGGTGATGCCTGGTGACATGGTAATGGAAGTCAGGTCAGTATGATGCTCACAAAAATGTGAGCCAGGACTGGAGTGAATCTTGAAAACAACAGCAGATGCAGAACGAATTTGTTCAAAAAAACTTTAGTGAGAATGAAAAAACACTTCTAAAACAAATTGCCTCAAACCATCCAGTTATTGAAAGTCAAAAAACAGACTCATTTGGACTTTGTAGTGTCTGTTGGTCTTAATTAAGATCAGGGCTCCCCAAAGTGTTGCACTCGGACCAAAGTTGGCCCACCATAAAGTTTGATTTGGCCTACCAGATGTTTCTAGAGTAGTAGAGTAGAGTAAAGTTGTCGGGCTGGCGTCTGACGGGTGCCCTACCTCGCCGCGACAGTCGCGGGCTCGGCTGGCGCCTCCTGTTATCCAGCTGGTGTCTGACGGGCGCCCGTGGCTATGGCATGGTGTGCATTTTTTTGTCTCGCCATGAAACAGGAAATTGCTATAACTTTAGTAGAAATGATCCGATCTGCACCAAACTTCACATATTTGATAACAGTTCTGCCCTGAACACATCTACATGACAGTTTTCCGTGATGTTATACCACCAACAGGAAATGTCTTGTTTTACATTTTGACGTGCTCCTCCAGTCAGGTTGAGCATATTCAACTCATATCTGGTCAGAAAGGCCTTAAGACCATGGTAATGCTATTTTGTGAAGATCTTGACATATCGTCGGATGGCGTTGCCATGGTGACATGGCAAAGGTCGATGTTTCGCCAAACATAGGAATGTTGCATTAACTTCTGTTTACTTGGTTGAATCTGGCTGAAACTTAACATGTTCAATAGTCGTCCAGGACTGAACATATGATATGAGTTTTGTTGATGGGAGTGGCCAAATGGCTTGGTATCGCCTTTTTAAGTGCAGGGTTGGTGGCATGTTTCACCAGCTCTTGGGCGCCTGACCACACCGCAACGGCCGCAGCTCAGCTGGCACCTCCTGTGTCCGGCTGGCATCTGACGGTTGCCCCACCTTGTGGTGACGAATTGTGGAAGGGGCGTGGCCATGGTGTGGAATTTGATGTCTCGCCATGGAACAAAATTGTGTAGGGGAATATGATATTAATACCTCGAAATAAATGTTCCTACAATAACATTTATTAATAATAGGGGGCACCACCTCAAAATTAGAGGAAATTACTGTAATATAATAATAACTACGCAGGTCAGTTATTAATTGATCAGTACACGTATCAGTTATGAATTAATCTCATTATCTGGGTTGTAAATTCTTCCGTACATTGATCTTAATTCCTGTATCAGAATACATATACACAGACAACGACTTGGCGATAAATGAGGATTTATTAGAGATTAATGAGTTAACATATGAATATATGAATAATCAATGGAGGTAGATGAATACACAAAATACAATAATATATATGGACATTAATGTAGATAATTCAATGGTACTGTAGTTGACGATAATGAGAGAGTATGTGTTTGTAAATAGAGGTTAGAAACATGTAGATGTGGACTATGTGTAAAACCGCTTATTTAGCAAACATAGATTAGAATTAATATTGAATCAGCTAAGCCTTCTATCCGACATCAACTCTTATCACAACGGCTGCGGTTGGTGGGTGAGTTTTGCCTACTTTCTCTGCAGCGTGGATCAGGCTCGGACGTGCTCGGCGGACCCGAACCTCGTGGCGGCACCAGCAGACCTTGGACACAGCCTCCCAACGAGACGATGCTAGCGGGGACGCAGTGGCGTGGAGTGGCGGCCTTGGCGATGGTTCTAGGCGGTCCTCAAACGTCCGTTACCGTGGCTACAGAGTCTTTAGTTCGGCAAAAAGAAACCAACACCGAGAGCAACTTCAGTGAGTCTCTGGCAGCTCTGGACCCGGTGGTTCCTGGTGATAGAGGCGTTATAGGTCGGATAGTAGCTCCGTCTGATGACTGTAGTTACTCGCTTATAATAAAGTTGAAAACAATCTCGTTGGCCGTTCGATCTTGCTTCCTAAATTATTATCAACGCGTGAAAGAAAAATGTTGTCTGAAGCGTTGCAAAAAGGCAGAATTCAGGAAAAACCGAGGCGTTCCTGAATGCAACTTTTAAAAATCGTCAAAACTCGGGATGAGGTTAAAAATAAAAATCTTGTGAAGAAAAAGTTACTCGAGTAAAAATACGCAAACGTAAAAACAAGGTGATTGAGATGATCACTTGAAGAATGAATGCAAAACGTATAAGAATAGCTGAAAAGCAAAATTCAAATTCAATGGAAAAGCATGTGCTGAAAAACGCAACTGGAGTTCTTAAAAGGAAAATACTTAAAAAGTTACTAAGTGTGAAGAAACTGTGAAGGATAGGAGAAGAAGCGATGAAGTGAAGACGATGAAGTGAAAAGATGAAGAGAAAACGAATGAAGAGACAAAAGAAAAAACGACGAAGTGAAGAGAGGCGCCGAGATCAAGTCTTATCAGACGTATTTGAGTGGGCGTGTTTCTGGCAGGCGGGCCTCTTCACTTTAGACTTTGATTATTTTTATTCGGGAGCGAATTAAACGAATTTAACGTGGTTTGTATGGTTTTAAATATTATGCGCGATAGACACATACTTTTCTCATTATGTTCAAAAATCGGTTTTCATCAAAACATATTAAACAGGATTATCATGTTACATTTAACAGAGCGATAAACGTTTCTTATGAAAACGCTACAAACTATCCTAAGTTTCTGTAACACAGGACATGCAAAAAGTGAAGATAACATACTGTGGAAAAACATGTTGATTAATCAATTTAACCACATTCAACTTCAAATGATAATTATAAGGTTCCTGCAAGAACTTCGTTAACTGTCGCCAAAAGATGGCAATGTGGCTCCATGTAGCATTTTGTGATTAAATGCATGAAATTGTAACTAGCTTAAACTATAACATACAGAAATGAGAGTTGTATCAAATTATTCAGAAATGAGTTCTGGAAAAGGATACAGTACACAGACTTTGATTAAATGTTCATTTTCACTTTCAGGAGAAGTTTTGAGTTTGTTAACACAGAAAATCAGTCCTTACAAAGGAATTTGAGATTTACAACCCCATCTGGCGTCTTATCAGGAGAGAAGGGGAGAGCAGGATGGAGCAGAACAAAAAGGGATTCTTTGGTTGTTATATCAGCTAGAAGATGTAAATGTAAGAAGATAGAAAAAGAAGGAGAAAGTGTTGTTCTGGAGAAGGAAATACTGGTCCTTAGAACAACTTCAGTGTCTTTAACACAAAGAAGCTTACTTCTTAGCAGGGCTTAGTAGCCGTGAAGGGGTTGTTTAGGGATAAGTTGTAGAATATCAAAGGTTCGTAAGTGTCTTGACTGACGGCTTCCCGTGTCAGTGTGATGTGAATCAGGACACCCTGGGGAGGGGTGTGCATCCTGGAGGGTTCTTCTCTTAACGCCTTTTAAGGGAATGGCGCCAAAAGTTCTCTGAAAGAATGTGTATCTGTTCAGGTTGTTGTTTACCTAAAAGTCATAAATACTTCAATATTGGAGATCCCTTGTTCGAGGCCTGTCCTGGCTTGGTGAGCAAGGGCTGTGTTCCTACAATTGCTATAACTTTATTATAAATGATCTGATCTGCACCGAACTTCACGTTTGATAACGGTCCAATGCAATGCAGTGCAATGAACACATCTTCAGAACAGTTTTCCACAGTAGTCGTAGTGCCACCTACTGGCAAAAGGAAATGACAAGTTTTAGACTTTGACATGCTCCTCCAAGTAGGTTGACCATATCCAACTCAAATCTGGTCAGACAACGCTTAAGACATTGGAAATTCTATGTTGTGAAGATCTTGATGTATCGTCCAATGGCATTGCCATGACGACACAGTGAAGGTCAATGTTTCACCAAAACACAGGAAGTTGCATTAACTCTGTTTTCTTGGTTGAATCTGCCTGAAACTTTACATGTGCAATAACTGTCCAGATCTGAACATATATGAGTTTTGTTGATGGGCATGGCCAAATGACTTGGTCACCCCAGTAGCACGTCTCACCGACATGAACGAAAAGTCAGTACGCACATGCATCATGACCAATCACGCAAAAAGGTCTCTTGGACCCATAGGCTAAACCCAACAGGAAATTTGCCATTTTAAATTTTGTTGCCAATTTTGGCATTTTACCCGCATAGTAATTTAACAAACTAAATAATCCGATTAACTTCATAATCAGTTTGTGCCATCTAGATTACTTTGTGATCAAAAATTCAAAGCAGTCATAGCGCCACCAAGTGGAGACAGACAGTGACATTGAATCCCTTCCTGCAGTGTCAGAAGCGTTGGGCTCCTAGCCTCACTGTGACAAAAAGTGGTCATACCACTTAATCATTCAGAGAACATTCAGCATCAGTTTGAACTCCTGGCACACCTGAGTCTTAAAGGTGGTGAGAGCCAACTTTGTAATTGGTTTATTGCATGTTCGACCAAAACTCATCCATGAATTAAACAGGGCACTTGGGCACACCTGATAGGTGTATCCTGCTGTGCACTGCTGGTGCAAGGAGCAGGACAGGGCAGGAAGTGACAAATGGCAAAGGTGGATTTGGACACTTCTTGAATAAATTAAATCCACTGTGCCTTGCACTTTCAACTTGTGCTTTAGATCAGCGTAAGATGGGACCCAGGGTCATATCCAGGATGATCTGAATGCTGTTCAAAGCCAGGAATAACAGTCTTTTACAGGCACATATGTTAACTAATAAACTAACTAGTACGTTTATTTTTGCATTGACCTGAAATCAGCCAAACTTTGCTCCTTCAGTAACTTTTCTCATTCCAATGCCTTTTTTCACTTCAGCAGCTTTAACAGCTTTCCATACTAGTGTATAAAGTATTGTATCCTTTATCCTATGCTTTAGTGTTATCTAGTATATTCTTGACATTGTGAATTGTACTGGCTAGATATTCTATAGATATGTCTTATATATTTTATCATTATTATTATTATTATTTGCCTATTAATATTATTTTGAGCTATTTCAATTATTTGTGTTTTTTTGTGTTTATTTTTCCATCCATGGGTCGACAGTGTGAACAGAAGGGTCTGCACCGCCATGGGGGTTTCCACTGTTGAGCACGAGAGTGGAAAAGGTGAGACCACCAGGAAGTCCAGTAGTCTTCATATTGTACTCTTGTTGTCTTGAAGGCTATAAAATTTGTTTTAGTGGATACTTTTATTTGTGTATATAAGTATGGTGGTAAGTAGTGTGAGATGTCTTTATTCTGTGAGGTTTTGTTTTTTGCTGACCCCATCCTTGTGAATATTGAAAATCAATCAGTATATTCAGTAAATCCATCACACTAAACATTCTGTCAGCTTTTCATTTCTTTACCCTACTTATTATGTATAGATTTATGTTTTTACATGGTCATCGAGGTGACTCCAGGTGACTCAGTCCAGAGGTTAGCTGGTGTTCTCCTGAGTATTCAGATGTGATGTCCTCTTTAAGTGGCTTTACAAATCCCCTCTGCTCTTCCAACTCAGTGACCTCATTTGCCTTTGGGTAGAGTATTGTCTGAAAAACTCTGAAAATATAACCATGATGATGCCATTGTATCATTGCAAAATATTAAGTTGTAGAAGCTTTGTGATTTAGTGACTATAGACAGAATCACTGAGGTTGTGCGAACAACAACATTCACTTCTGGGGAGACAGTCAATGAAACTAAAAAAGAAGGAGGGGACATTGTATCACAATATAAAATTAAATTCTGCAGACTTTAGTGTCAGTTCTACTGAAGATTATGGTAGATAAAAATGTCAATCATGCTATTTAGAGACCAACAACAAATAAACAAATGCACACATTCTGAAAAATCAGTTTTATCTCCAAAGTGTGGTCTCTCATTTTTTTCATGCTTGTTAGCTTAGCTCAGTCACTAACAGGACAATAAGTTCACACAGTTTACCCAAAGTAGAATAGAGTTTAAGATTAGAAAAAAAATGAATGGTGCAGCACAGCTAATAAGCTTCAATAGCTTCCTTCATTTTTGACTCTCCAGCTTTCCGTCTCCTCAGAGGTGAACTGTCAGAATGGCTTGCTATTGGTCAACAAAGCATTTTTACTTTGCCCCCACAAGCCAATCGACTAATTAAAGTGATTCCATTGGAATGAATTGGATTGCAATGATAGTTTACCAGGACAAACATCTGACAGAAATCCCGTATTAATGGGCAGATGGAGTTGTGAATATGAGAAAATTTAACAGGCAGGGAAAGTGCTGCTGAGTTGCATAATTGGAAATGTAGGTTTGATTCAGCATCATTGAAGCTTGACTCACCTCACCCTTGATTTCACCTTTGTTTACTCTCTAACAAAGTTTAAACCATGGTAATAAAGAGTTTAATACTAAGAAATTATTGCTAATATTTGTCTAATTTTTTAACATAACTGTTTATGTAATTAGTAATGTAATCCACTGGGTTACAGAAATGTAATATCTAATTACTTCTGGATTATCTTTGGATTATTTTCAAACCAAACATTGAGAATATTGCACTCATCTACAGAAAATAGTTGCAGCCTCAAAAAAAATAGCTCCACAAATGCCCCCCCCCCCCCCTTTTTTTTTCTTTTTAAACATCTCAAAACTTTTTCAGTGCGAACAAAATGCATTTTTGCAGAGTTCTTTTTCTTTGTGGAGCGCTTGTCTGAGGAATTCCTATTCAGCATGAGTATTATTTATCATGATACTTTTATTTATACTTTTATATATACTTTTATTTTTGTAATCTGATTACATATAATCGATTACTACTGCATATACAGAACATATAATTTCTAGTTTGTATTTGACCACAAAGTATGGCTTGTTACATTTTAGCAGTGCGCTGTGAGGTGCATGGTGTCCAATTAGGGTATAGCTGTATTTGTTTACTGTCTAATAAAGAACATATTTATAGTTTGTCTAATCTGATGCAAAGTAAACGTCTTATTATAGTACTGTGAGGTGCGATAAATCATACAGGCTGCTGGACTGTCAGCAGTCATGAGCACATTAGTCTGCAGGCGGATTTTGCACCCACAGTGTTAGCGAGGCTCGGCCTACTCGAAGTGATTCATAAAACCCTCCGCGTTCATCTTGAGCAGCCTCCTCCCTCCTCCTCCTCCTCCTCCTCCTCCTCCTCCTCCCTTCAGCAGCACAGCAGCTTTCACACATCTGCTCGCCTGCTTCAGCACCTCGGACAGCGACCTCTCCGATAGGTTGGAGCCGGTCGGTGGCCAATAGCTTTAGCGGCGCGGCTGCGACAGCGACGGTCAGCAGCGGCAGCAGCATCCCGGCAGCAGCCAATGAGAGCGCGCCGTTTCTCTCCCACATCCAACCCGAATAACTGCAGATGCCCGCATCAAAGCAGCGGGTCTCTCTCTCTCTCTCTCTCTCTCTTAGCAGGTTTGCATAGCTGAGGGTATAAGCTGCTGTCTATTTTTGGAATCCATAGTGGCCATTTTTTCTCTGCCTCTCTCGGTATTCTCCGCCTTTGTTTTGATTTCGCTTTTTTGGACCGATGTGTGCTGTTTTTATTTATGTCTGAGGGAGGTTTGTCCGAGCAGTGAGCATCGTGGCGGGACATTATCAGCCGTGACCGTATAGATTTTCGCCTCTCAATGGAAGACATCTTCCTACTCGCTGCGAGCGAAGGAGTGAAGCACATTTCGCATCTGCTTCGCATCTGTATTCCCATCGACGAGCGAGGGACTTTTCATAAATGAAGGCTTGAAAAAAAAAAAAAAAAAAGAAGAGGTAGCAGCCCACCGGGAGACAAACCTGTCGGCCTGTAACGCTGGGGGTTCAATATATTACCAGGGACCGAGCCGTTTTCACGCCCTGGACCCTGGAAAACGTTTTCACATTTTGACCGCATTTGCCCAGAAGCAAGGGGGTCAAGGTGTGATATATGGATTCCTCAAGAAGAGGCGATTAATTAGAAGGTAGGAAAACACAGAGGATTGTTTGCTGCATATGGCGACAGCATTTTTTTTTTTTTCATCAAACATAAAACAGCCCGATGAAGGGGCCTAAATAATCCAATAATATTAATGCACAGGTGTGTGGTCGCCCTGTTGTTCATAATTAGATGACTTATGTTGCTACAAAATGTCTCATACCAACATTAAAGACAACAACATGATATTTGTGATGTTGAGGCTGTGGATGTTTGAGAGCACAGGCCCATCAGCTGATGTTTCTGGAGCTGCCTTGTGTTGGAAGGGCTGTTTTCAAGGCTTCCATTTTGAAGCTAAGATGGATGCTTGCGCACATTTCTTTCTCATGCCTCCGTGGCCTTATCTTGGTTCTTATATAATAGTGATGAACGGTGGAGCGGCGGCAGCACGGCAGGCCCGTGTAACGCTGGCGTGAGAGACGATGCATATGCTTAATGTAGAGAGATATCAGCAATGCTTAATCACAGACTGTGATTAAGGCTCGATTGGAAAATAAAACCGAAAGAACATTAAATTCATGCTTGCTGTGGTCCCATTCTATGAAAGTACCTAAGACTCCTTTATGTGAACACTGTTGAGCATTTATTACACAGGTATTGTGGTCTGTGCATCAATACTGTGAAGGAATGTCATCAAATTATGTTGCTAATGTATATTAAGATTTTCAGCCATGCTGAGAACTTAGAGATAAAATGTAATAAAATCATTTACGCATAATATTATCTGTTAATTAACATTTAAACACAGGTAAATGTTTAAGTATTTTTACAGTTTTTAAAGGTTTCCCTCTGACTCACTCCCCCCAAAAACAACAAGTGAAAACAACCACAAAGCACAGAGTCCTCCCCCTTCTGATGTGCCCCCATGGCACCTTGCTGAGGAAGAATTATGAACTGTTGATGTTTTTGAGAATTTTGCTTTGTGTTTAATTTTGCCTCACTTTTAGTTTAGCTTTGTTTTGCTTTTGTTTGACTTGCTTCCTGGGTATCCTACCTTTGCTTTGTCTGTCAAAGCACTTTGTTAACTCTGTTTTCAAAGGCGCTATTAAAATAAAGTTATAATAATAATAAGAAGAGAAGAATTACTATTATTATTATTATTACAGTCAATTTAGGAGACAAATAATTTTTCAATCCCATTTGAGCTGTGCCATTAACTACACATATGATGTCAATTTAAAAGATAATTTGAAGTCGCAATTTGATGTCAGTTTGTCATAATTTAGTTTTGTGTGAAACTAAATTAAGCGAAAGAATGAGCAAGACCAGTTGCTGGTATGACTACATCCTAGTTCAAACTCCCACAGACATTGTAGCTTCAGCGGCTAATGTTAACTTTTGGAGGGAGGAAGTCGTGATGTCACTTACGCAACGGTTGGGTGCGTAGTCTGAACTAATTACATATCTTTACAGTCTGATACTTAAACAGTTTTACAACAAAAAGCAACTTTCTTGACTTGTGAAATTATCTTTTAAATTGATAAACATCATATGTGTAATTCATGGCACAATTCAAACGGGATCAAAAGATTATTTTGTCTCTTGCCACTGGCTATTGTGCGTACTTTTTTCAAAAGGAGGGACTTCACCTCTCTATTAACTCAAGGTTCATTCACTAATTTGTAGCGGGTTTTCAGCCACATTTTATGTCCGCCTTCAGGTTGCTAGGGGACAGCAACATCACCGTGCACAAATCTGTGTGGGCAGTTAGATCCATACTGAGCCATCAGCTGAGGAGGACTGTGAGGTGCATCTGAAATGTTCTGAAATGACTAAAAATAAAAAATAACTCCAGGTTAAAAGTGCTTTAAAGCTCTAGAAAAAAATAGATCAGTGGACCTTGATAGATTTTTCTTTATTCACTCTTCGCAAAACAGTTAGACTCCAGTGTGAAGGTTCATTCTTGTCATTAGAAACAGTAGTTTGACCAAAAAAAAAAAAAACACTAAATTTACTGACTTTTTCCAGAGCTTTAAACCTCATCTCACTGTCTCCTGAATATGATTTGCTCAGTTGTCATGGAGTGCATTTATATATGGTTTTGGGGTCTATTCTGTTTTTGATGATATTCAGGACACGGTGTTTACATGGACCATGAAAACCTGGTTATTAATTTCTCAGTATGATCCTGTAACAGTATCTGGGTTACTGATCATCTGCTTGCAGGTGTGTCTTGTTTTCTCACCATCTCAGCCACTATGAGATGGTTCAGAAACCTGCATAAGGTGTTTACATGTGCAAACATAACCAGGACCTGATCATACCTGGATGATCAAACCTGATCATAACCAGGATACTAGTGTGCATGTAAACACACTGATGATAGCTGGGGAACAGCAACAACTCACTCTTAGAAATAAAGATGCAGGAACCCTTTTTGGTTCCTGGTAAGACCTTTTATAAAGGGACTTGGAACCCTTTCAGAACTCTTTTTTCCAAAAAGGGTTCTTCGGATGAAAAGGGTTCTTAAAATAACCCCTAGTCCCACAAAGAACCCTTGACAAACCTTTTCTTCAAATAAGGGTTCTTCAGAAGCAAATAGTTCTGGATAGAACCTAAGCCCTTCAGGCCAACCCCTTTTGAAAACCTTATTTCTATGACTACACCATGGAGGCAGCTATCTCCATGAAAACCTATCAAACTCCATCTGCCAGGGAAGACTACCAGTTGCTCTTAAAAGCTCAGAAAAGCCTAGTAAATAGATCTTAATAAGATTTTGTTGTCAAACTAATAAATCATTTTTAATCAACTTAACTTCAATAATTTGGTTGATTTATTAAGTGTTTGTTGCTGATTGCATTGTTACCATTCTTATAAAACTAAAAGAATATTTCCACCGCTTCTGTTCTTTATTCACAGGTTTGACTTCCTCCAGAGGTGAGACACTTTGGTCCTCTCAAAGCTCTTTGTGTAGACCAATCAAGGAGCTTTTCCCCCACTGCTCCCCACTCCACCCATCCCGTGTCCCACCGCTAACTCTCACACCGGCATCATGGGTACAGTACTCTCGCTGTCTCCCAGCTACCGCAAGGCAGTGCTGTTTGAGGACGGCCCAGCCACGGTGGGCCACTACACGGCCGTCCAGAACAGCAAGAATGCCAAGGATGCTGCAGCAGCAGCTGCAAAGTCCCTCAAACGGCCCTCTATCATCAATGTGTTGCCATGGAAACGCATTGTGGCTGTATCAGCAAAGAGGAAGGGCTCCAAGAAGCTGCAGTCAGATGGTGGGGATGGTGGAAAAGGGAGCTCTCCGGATGGCCACGCCACTGCCATGGCCAACTCAGCCTCCAATAGCCTGAAGCTGAAGAAGTCTCAGTCCTGTGCTAACCTTTCTTCTTATTCATCAAGCCAGGACCCCTCGGCCACTACCACCACTACCTCCTCCCACCTGCCCACCTCCAAGACCCTGGCTAATGTAGTTACTGTCGCTGCCAAAAAGAATTCCCTGACAGGCTCTGGGATTCAGCCGTCTACTGCAGCCGGCACGCCAAAACGTGTCATCGTTCAGGTAGCCATAATCCTAACTGTTGTTTTTCATGTAATCACAGACAGTTGTCACTAAATACTAGGGCTGCCTATTGTTTAAAATATTACAATACCAGTACCATTACCAGTGCCCTTAAATTGATACCAGTAACAACAGAGTACATCATTTGATACCTTTTTTACACAGTGCAGCTGTCCACCCTGAAGTTTTCTCTGTGACTGATTAGGTGCTTTATTGTGCTACTCATATTCCCAGTTATTCCTGAGATACTCCTTTCACATTTTATGTTTGTGGTGATTGGCTGCAAGTAAAACCATACGAATAGTAATTTTTTCTAAATCTGCGTACAAAAAGGATCAGATGCAGCTATCGTTGGAGAAGTTTCAATAGCTTAAAGGAATTGAGTACTGACACCCAGTTCAACTAAATACTTATTTGAAAGCATTCAATCTTAGCTATGTAAACTCATTGCTGCCTCATTTCACCAATCCTTACCCCAACCTCTTTCATACCTTCCATTTTTTCTATTTTGTCGTATCTCTTCGACCCAGGCGTCCACCAGCGAACTGATGCGTAGCTTGGGCGAGTTCCTGTGCCGTCGGTGTTACCGTCTGAAGCGTCTATCCCCAACAGATCCGGTGCTGTGGCTGCGCAGCGTGGACCGCTCCCTCCTCCTACAGGGCTGGCAGGATCAGGGCTTCATCACACCGGCAAATGTGGTCTTCCTCTACATGCTGTGCCGCGATGTGGTCTCGTCCGAGGTGGCCTCAGAACGCGAGCTGCAGGCCTCGCTGCTCACCTGCCTCTACCTGTCCTACTCCTACATGGGCAATGAGATCTCCTACCCGCTGAAGCCCTTCCTGGTTGAGGCGGAGAAGGAAGCCTTCTGGGACCGCTGCCTGGAGATCATCAACCGCATGAGCGGCAAGATGCTCCAGATCAACACCGACCCACACTTCTTCACCCAGGTGTTTGCTGACCTGAAGAATGAGAGCAAGAAAGAGGAGGAGAAGACCAAACTCCTCATTGGTCTTGACCGATAAGAAGGAGCTGGGAGGGGGGAAGGAGGGAAGGATGGATAGACAGATTGACGGAGTTTATAGATTGAGAACAGGTGGACAAATGTAATGCAGTGTAGCGATACCTTGGAGCAGTACTGTTGTCTGGCGTCTCTACTGGTTTGTCATTAATCAAATTTCTTCCTTTTAACCCAGAACAAAGAGCTTCTGGGTTAAACACAGCATTTAAATGCTTTGTGTTGGGTAATGAGCCACCTCAACACTAACAGGCTTTTAGACAGAGGCAGTAATTCATCATCAGTGTCTCACCTGAGGGTAACAATCGGCCCACAGGGCACTTACCACAACAAAGCAGATAAAATCAGGGTTACTGTGGTGCTGGTCACACCATCAGCCACATAATTTGGTAAGTTTGGAGCTGATTAGATTCAGAAGACTGACAGGCCACTTGCTGGTATCCAACACCTGGGTCACTCGGCTCAGGATGTGATGAAAAAAGCTTTAAGGCTCGGTAAGAACAGTGTAACTGACAACATAGACGAGGGAAGCTATGTTTTATCAGGGTTGGAGATGTGAGATTAAGAAGCTGTGAGAAAGAGATAGCCATCATTTTTATCTGTCGCCTCAGGTCCAGAGACATGCATCAGCCTGACCTGTACCTTGTTTCAGTGAGATAAGAAACAAAATCTGATTAATTTGAAGTCTTTTTCTGTCTTTTGATAAAAATGAATGGGTTTAGAAACGCCAGACAACACAGATTTACTAATTAAGGGTGGATATTATAAATATAAAGATATTGATAGGATGATATTGTGTGATAGCATCCAGGCTTTTTCACTATAGAGAAATGTCAAGAACCACCTTGCATGAGGTCACTTCATATGCACATGACCACCTGCTTATTGCCAACTCCACTTTACCTTATTCCTATTGTCCTGCCCAAGCTTATTGCACTCACCAACACTGGCTGCGAGGTCCACTGTTGAAACTTTAAGAGCATTATATAATACCATAACATGGATGAGACAGGATCGACCACAACAGTCTGCAAACTTGTCAGACTGGGAAATTTAAGTCGCTATGGCGTAATTGTACTGTAGTGGATTAATTCATTAGCGTCTTACATAAAGTACTGTACTTTTAAGGGGACATTTGGGTTTATCCAGTCAAATCTGCTATGAATTGGGAGATCAGTTATTTATTTTTAATAGTATGAAATGCTAATCCCCTGGGCACAGATTAATAATCATTAAACAAGCCCTTCTGTAAGCTGTTTACATTTACAAAAACATGGGAAATTGCAATACAGACCCCTCCAGGGCATATTTTACATGGGGAATTATTTAATTCCTTCCTGTTCCCCTGCACTTTCTCCTGCAGTCCATATTGGTGCTGAAAGAAAGAAAGAAAGGAAAGAAAGAAAAGAAAGAAAGAAAGAAAGAAAGATTTCTGTTTTAAAACACTGCACTCATGTTGTGTGCTTCATGCTGTATGAATGATTTGTGGAGCTGGTCGCGGAGGACGTGGTCAGAGGGTAGATCATGTGACCTGTCTCAACCAATGGCTGCACACATCAGAATGAAAGAAGAAAATGTTATTATTATATTGCAGGTGTGTGTGGGCGGGGGCAGACGCTACAAGTGTAGATGTGACTTTTCTTCCAAAACAACGCTTTGATGTTGCTGTCGCCACTCGGCTCAAGGGACCTCCTCTGCTATTTGAAGTGTCCCCCTTCCTCCCCCTCCTCCCCCTCCTCTCTCCTCTTTCCTCTGCTCATTACTCTCCACAGCAACAAACTAAAACGACACAGATTCTATATCTCTGTCTGTCTGCTCCAGTCTGCTCTGAACTGGTCCCGTCCAGTCTGGTGCGGTTCGGTCCAATCCAGTTGTCCCATACTCAGAGACTCTGTGGTCTGTTGACCTGATGGCTTACTTATTCACCGAGTTGTTTGACATGCATGTGTGCTTCTATAGGTTTCCTAGCATGCTGCTTTGTGTTGGGCACACCGCACCACATGTTACAGAAGAGACTGAGCGGTCGCCGTGCTGAACTGCTGGAAGCTAGACTCAGTGATGTGACATCCAGGCAACTCGGCACAAAGACTCTCGAATGAAGGAAAGGTGTGAAAGGCTAGTTGTATCCTTGCCTATGCTGCACATATATTGATAAAGGCAAGTCCAAGCATCGAACCCTCATCGGGATTTTTGCTGTTCTTGGTTCCATGGTGCTTAGGGGCCTAAAAGACCCCTCCAAGATTAAGTAGTTCCTGCTTTCAGAAACTAATCATGGCTTGGTGGGCTATTAAAAACTCATGGGTTTGTTCAGACTGCAGGAAAGACAGACTGTCTTAAGACAAACTGTCTGTTAGTGGTCAGATCAGATTTGTGTGTCCAGACATCACCAAATTGTCTGCACGGCTGAGCTGGTTCGGCCATCTCACTGGGATGCCTCATTGATGCCTCTGGAGGCATATCCCCTGGGAGGGGACCCTGGGGTATTCCAAGAGCCCACTAGAGGTATTACATATCTCATATGGCTTGGGAACGCCTCGGGATCCCCCAGGAGAAGCTAGAAAGTGTTGCAGGACAAAGGGATGTCTGGAATACCCTGTAAGAAAATTATTAGATGGATCAGTCTGGATATACCAAAAAACAGAATTTGGCTGGCAGTCTGGACAAGGCCCAGAAGAGTTTAGATCATTTAGTTTGGATATTTGAGGGGTACTGAACTGGGGCAGTGAATCAGTATTGCAGTTCAGTGAAATACGGGGTGTCACATGAGACAGATTTCTTCTTCTTTTTTTTTTTTGTAAAGAAGAGATTAAAATTGAAGCAGTAGATGCCAAGATTTCCTGATGTTTAGTCCCTAGTATGGGTCAAGTTCCAAAAATCCTCCATTTTCTATAATGCAAGCAATTTTCATGCTTCATTCTTTCAAACCCCACTTTCAGGCTTTCTGTTAAACATTTTAAGTCTTAAGCCCAAGCAGAGATAACCTCCAGAGCCACTGAAGACCTCATACAAGCAAACCGTGTGCCTCAAGAGATTCTTCGCCTTGATGATGTCACATCACTAAGTCTAACTGTAGCCAATAAACTGTCTACAATTTTAGAAAAGCTTTGCCTTCTCAAACAGGGCAGAGATCTTGTGCCATATCGTTCTAAAGACTCATCATTTCATACAAACAAACCAACAAAACACAAAGAAACACGAGCCAACTCAAAGTCTCCGACTGCTGAACAAGAAAGACTCTAAAGGAATCACGAATAAGCTTTTTCACGATGTTGCTACATCATGTCAGAGATGTAGACCATGATAGAGAGACTTTGTACAGGTGGCGAGGACGTGGAGTCAAAATGGAAAGCTTGTGATTTTAATACACAGTGAAGTTTTATGTGTCACTTTGCAAAATGTAAGCCAAAATTGGAGTCATCCAAAGCTGGACCATTCAACATTCTGTTAGTGAATTTATAATTTCTGAAAAATTATATTTGGCCTTCTGTCTTACATGATAAAAAAAAACTGAAAAGTGAACAGTTTCCTATTTACCTAAAAGACATGGGGAATGGGGTTTTAAAAACCTGTTTCCAGACTGGGTGTCTCCACAATGCAGGTGATGTTTTAACTCTGGTTGTGTTTTGTGTTCAGATGATAATCGGTGGGGCTGCAGTAGGTACCATGCTGTAAAAATAATGTAGCCTTGATGCAGAGTCAGACCTCATGAGACAAATATGCACACGAAGAATGAATCCATGGCAAACAAGCTTGTTTACACATCCTTCCTCCTATAGCTGTTTCTGATGGGTTGAACAGTGTACAAGTAGCATTTCTCTGAATGGCATTCCCAAGACGACTGTTTGTGATCATATTTTTTTCTTAATTTGTTGTACTTAAAGATCCAAACTGTCGGTTTGGTGGGAAGTACATCACAATAGGTTAATGGACAAAAGACATGTACAAAGGTGATAAATCATACTTTCCCTGACAATACATTTGATGAACTGAAATACGGTGATAAGCATAACTTTGTGTTTCTGTAACACCCAGATTCAGTAGAGGAATGATGAATTTGTTATCAGATTTGGATTCTTTGTGGTAAATCTTCAGGTTTAATTGACCGTTCACTAAGCCCTGCCACCTTTAGTTACAGCAAATACGCCCATCAAGCTTTCTCCTCTCGTACAACATAAATGCAGTTTGCAATGATAATGGTGGAAGATTTTCAAATAAAAGTATGCCTTCATGATTTCAGACAGAGGTAGGCAAACGATTTGTTTGTCAGCTTCTCATTTGTAGCTGGCAGTGATCGATTTTGGCTGGCTGATTTAATCAATTGTAGCTAGCTAATTCAGCTAATGTTTGCTCAACAAGTTGGTTAAAAATGCTGCCTTGGGCTGACTTTTTATTGTAAGCAATCAGTGGTTGCTGGAGTGTAAACTGCCCCAGAACCAATAAGACACAGATGCTAATAGTATAGCCTAAACTCTGATAGCATCCATATCCAGCTAGCTCACAGTAGTAAAATACTATACGGAGGATGTACGGAAGCCCTATGAGGCAAACAGGGGGAAAAAAATCTGGTGATCCATTTTCTAAGTCTGATAATTCTTTTCTCAAAGTGCTTAGAGAAACTGAAACTCCCTTAGAAGAATGAATGCTTTTGGTCCTATTTAGAAAATGAGGTAGTGAAGCATGTCAGCCTCTTGTGGCTAAAATGTGTATGACTACAAACAAACAAACAAACAAACAAAAAAAGTCATCTGCCAGAACTTTTTTTCACCTGTTTCACAGATGAAAAATAAGTGATGTAGACGGATTACTCTGGCAAAACCTTTTAGCCTGTTGTTTACGGGATAGTGTGGATTTTTTGAAGTGGGGTTGTATGAGATATTTATTGATAGTCAATGTATTAATTACAGTAGATACTGGCAGGCATGCCCCCAATTTGGAGATGCAAAGAGGAGTATCAGCATGGAAGTTAAGCTTTAGATAGGGCTGGCAACAAAAGGCATTTTAGCTACCTAATAAAGTCCATCTAAAAAAATCAGTCAGTTTAAGTGTACACTATATTTAGCATATTTTCACCACTATACTTTGTCGTCAAACAGCCTTTTCTAACAGGAAACCGCTGTTCAATAAGCCAAATATCACTATCTCCAAACCACTAACTGAGGCAGCGATAGACCAGCAACTCTGGTGCTCTGGGAGGTAAAATTACTGATTTCACTTGTGGGTTTCCCATTGGAAAAGGCTGTCTGACAGGTAAAGTGGTGAAAATATTTGATTTTTATGGGTGGACCTTCTTTAAATGTCTAAAATACATTTTGCTGCTGACCCTGTCCACAGCAGTTCATTGCTTAGCTTCTGTGCTAATACTCCTGTCTGCTTCTCCTAACTGCGGACACACCTCATACAACCCTATATCAAATAATCTGGGCTAATCCTTTAAGACTTAAATACAGGGTTTAGATCAGACTTAGAAAAATAGATCACCAGAATTTTTCTTCCTCACTTTGAGGGCTTCTGTAGAATTCATAAATGCGGTTTTTCATGTAACCTTTAGCCTCCTGAAATTAATGCACTGTATCTTCTCCTTGAACCTGGAAGCAAAGATGGGTTACTACTGTAACTAGTAAACTTGTTAGTCAGTTGTGCTAAAGCTTACCTCAGCAGATAAACACACTGTTTAATCCTTTCCTTGCTCCTTTGAACTCTACATTACTATGTACATCACTAAATCCAAAGCTTAACAGGCCTGCTGTACCTAGTTTCAGCTGCTAAGCTAATTAAACAAGCACTGTTCAATGGATGGATTTAGCAAACGGTCAATTCTACTATTTCTATTAAACACAAATTTGAAATCCTATCCTCTTTAGAAAACACAAAACCCCACACACGCTCAAAGTATTATATGCTGACTACTCAATTCTGTGTGGATGTCAGATAACATTTTTTTGACAGACCAGAGGAGAGATGATGCATATCTCTGTGAAACGAAAGAACGGATTAGCAAAAATCCTGTGAGATTTCTCAGTATTTTTGCCTCCACCTGCTCCGGACATTCCAGCTGCGCAGGGACAATAAAAAAAATAAAAAAAAAAAAAGAGACAAGGAAGTCAGGACAAGAGACATGTCCTCTGAATGAACCCTTTTTCTAAAATTAGAAAGAGAAGTATGGGTTGACTACACCCCCTTGTATACATGCTCTCATCAATGATCAACTCATGACGATGTGCCATATTTTATCTTGCAACACGTACAAGACAAAAACTATCGTGTAACATATGAAACTTAATGATAATGATGATGAAGTTATTATGGGTTTTCCTTCCTTTTCATTTGTGAATCATATTGTGTAAACAAGAATCTTTGTTGAACAAAAGTCAAGGCTACTAGTGTTACTAGAGTGCTGATGCTGCAGTCTGTTACTATGTGGATGTATGAATATGTATGTGAGAAATAAGAATAATTTGGTCAACTGTTACAGGTACTTTATATAAAAACCTTTACAAGCATGGTCTCGTTTGTTTATTTTTCAGATCATGTGATTTCATATTGAACAAAAATATAAATGTAACACTTTTGATTTTGCTCTCATTTTTCAGGAGTTGATCTAAAAAGTTTACAACATTTTCTGTGCACACAAAAGGTTTGTTTCTCAAATTTTGTTCACAAATTTGTTAAATTCTGTATTTTTTTATATAGAGATGCTGAGTAAACAGCAGGAATATTGCACAGATGTACCTTGGTCTGGTCACAACAAAAGGCCACTCTAAAATGTGCAGTTTGATGTTAGAAAAAAGACATTTATTAGGAACTGAACTATGGATATTTCACATAGGGCTACAGATTTGACCATTTTTTTTCCCAGGAGGGCAAAGTCATGACCCACTCTATGGTATTCTATTGGTTGGGTTGGCTTGGTTAGGTTTAGGCATGAGGAGTGATTGGTTAAGGTTGGGGTAAGAATATCGGGGTAAGCCAACCAGAGACAGAGTAGGGCATGGTCATGACTTTGCCCTCCTGGGAAAACAATTGGTATCTATAGCCCTATGTAAAATAGCCATACCTCAGTGCCTATTAAATGTCTTTTACATAAAACTGCACATTTTAGAGTGGTCTTGCATATTTCACCGAACTGTGGCTACTTCATATAGGACTTCACGGATACCACATTGTTTCCCAGGAGGGCAAAGTTATGACTCGTCCTACTCTGCCTCTGATTGGCTTACCCTGATATTCTTACCCTAACCCTAACCAATCACTCCTCTTGTCTAAACCTAACAAACACAACCAGCAAAGGCAGCAAATACTAGCCAATCAGAGGGAGACTGAAGTGGGTCATGACTCTTTTTCCTTGGGAAAAAAAGGTAAAATCTGTAGCCCTATACATGAAATAGCCATAGCTCAGTGTCTAATAAATATTTATGTATATTTCTGTAAGGAGATGTGCTCACTAACACAGATTGTGAACAAACTGAGAGAAATAAACCATTTGTGTGCAAGTAAGTCATAAAGATAGATAGTAGATGTTATTACCCTTTAGAAACAGTTCTTAGTGTGGCCACAGCAGGGCAGCACTGAGTTGTTGAAGTGATCAGATGCAGCTGCAGGTGAGGCTGCTGGAGAGTAAAGTGGTATCTGAGGAGTTTTGAGAGCTCCTATCCAGGAATAAGCCCCATAATAGGCAATGCAATTATTACTTGCTGGCTGTCTAGTACCTAAGTGGGTTGTAGTGTTGACAGATGTTGTTGGGATACACCAAGAGTGATGAAATTTTAATACCATGTGCACCACGAGATGTTGGCCTGTGAGAGGTGTAGGAAAAGTGCAGGTTAACACAGTCCAAACACACTCTAAGTATGTAGAGGCTGAGAAAATACAGCTGAAAAGGCTTTTGAATTTACTCAGCCCTATGCTGTAAAAATAAATTTGTTTCATTTCTTTTTTCTTAAAAAAAAGTGAGTGTCTGGGCTGCCTTCAAATTTTAAGTTGGAAAAAAAGCTTATAAAATGTATTAGAGACTCACAGCAAGTTTTCATCATGTTTTTTTCTTGAAACTATAGAGGAGAATGGTCTCATCTCAAACAATGCATGCTGGGAAGTCTACTAATATGCTGATCATGATCATGATTAATTAACTCAGATTTACGTCAAGTTATGTTCTGATGCATTCTGAACATAAAAACGTGGCATTTTAAGTTTATTTAACTCCAGTTTTTTTAAAAAAGCATATTTATGTGAAGTTAATGAGAAGAATTTGTTTACTCCACTAAATTCCTGCATGGTGTTTACAGTGTAGGGCCAGCTAGTTGTGTCAGCTCAGTTTAATAAAAGTTTTCAGTCAAGTCTGTAAACAGAACTGAATATACTGAATCATGTATTAGAAAGTGATAGTGGAGCAGTGACAGGAAACCGGGGAGAAAGAAATGCAACAAAAGTCCCCGGCTGGATTCAAATCAGGGACCTTGTGGGTCATAGTGGTGTCTTAACCTATGGGACTTCCCACTGAATCGTCACTACCACTGAGTGATTCAGTTTCAGTTTTAGCTCCCCTCACTGGTAGAGTTTGTTCAGATTACTCTGAAGTGTTTTCAGCTACTGATTACATATTACACACATATTTTTGTCATTAGTTACATCTTCAATTGGGCTAAAAAAGATGTTATCTAATAATAATAACAACACTTTTGGATTACTTCAGCATTTTAAATATTGCACCTTATACTAAAAAATGGAAGCAGCCACAAATGTTTCAGTTCCACAAAATTTTTTTTTTGTCTTTAAACTTTATAAATATTATACGGCAGTGAAAACTGAAACAAGATTCTCTACCACCAAGCTAAACCCTCACATTTTTGTGAAACATTGGCTAGCTTACATTAGCTGGTTGACAGTAGCTATGCGAGGCTATCCAAGAGGGAAATTTACCTCCTACATGTTTAAGGAATTTTCCATTCTCTAGCGGTTTGCTAAGCTTCGAGCCATACCAGTAAGATACTTGTTTTAACCTTTGACAGACATATGTCCCCCTCTAGGACAGTAGATGCAGCTGTCTTCTCCTTTCGGATAAACAAGTGAACAACCTGATAGTGTTGCTAGGGCAGCTGACGTCGAAGAGGTGTTTGTCTTGTCTCTTTGACCGGAGAGGACGTAAACTGTAATCTGTTTTGGTTAACACTGACCCTGAGCTGTAGAGCCAGAGGTGCTGAACAGTAGTCTCAGACTTTGTGTATTCATAATTCCTGTGTTTGCATATTCAGACCAATAGGCTAACTTTATGTGTTGGGTCTGACCTTATTTGGGCATAGGTTCATCATGACATTATCTGTGAATGCTTAAAGACTATCCGGGAGGACAGAAACGAAGGGAATTGAAGGGAACATCAATGCCAACTGTGTACTGGTTATTCCTTCGTTCTCCTTGGCCAAGTATTATTAAACCAGTTTCAGTGTAAGACATATTGGACTCCTGAGTACTTCTTCCTTCGGATATATGGGTATTGGGATAAAATCCACAGCACTACACATTTCTTCACATTTTAAAGCTACTTGGAGTTCTTAACTGGTTATGAAACAGTATCAGTTTAATACTGATGCCTTTATATGACCCACACACAAAACCATCTGTGAGAAGATTGGCCTTTTCTGTGTAGATGTTTTTATTTCCTGTAACTGGGTCGAATTCTCTGTGAAATGAGCCTGTGTTTACATTTTTCTGGGCAAAGGTACAGTTTATGTTAGCCAGTTAGAAAGAGGCAGGAGGAGATTTTTATTTAGATAATTTTTATTTTTGACATATTTTGTGGTTATTATGATGGAAACACTCCTGCTTTTGTCCACAGTTTAGGGTCCAAAATCAACACTATACGAACATTCCTTCTAGCAGATTTAAGTTGAGGTCTTTGCAGATGAAAATAATTTTATTTTTGGCTTGAGAAATTGCATTGGACATAGATATTCTTGTGTTTCGCCATAAGTCAGACATGAGTTATGAGTTAATAGGGCATTAGTTTTCATGAAAAAAATATTGGAACTTTAAAATTACCATATTTTAAAAACTATAAAAATGTAATCAAGTAATCCTTGATAATATCACTAAAATCTAAATCTAAATCAAATGTAATCTGGGCTGAATGTAGTCAGGCTTCTTATTTTTGTAATCTAATTACATAATCCTGATTGCATGTAATCCATTACTACTCAACTCTGCTCTCTGGTGACATCTTTAGCATCTTTATCACCTTGACTGTGATATACAGTACGTTACTGCTGGAAGTCAGTGCATTGCATCATTATGGCAGTAATGTGTGAAAAGGAAAAGGCTGGGTAGGTTTTGTAACTGCCTGCAGGTGAAATCATATAGAATAATGCACAAAAACAAATCTAATCTAAATGTAAAAAAACATTTTGTGTGTTAGCTTCTGCTCACTGTGTTGCTGGCCAGTGTGCTCAAAGAGCATTGGTGTTACTGTGGGTGGTGCTGTCCATGGTGCTGAAGATGCTCACGCTGATGCTTGTCCAGGAAACCATCAAAAATAGCTCTTAAATGCATGTTATGTAAATCAAATTGACCCAGGCAGTCTGTTTTTGACAATATTTTACTTTTTCAGAAAATAAGGTTTTGTATATTTACTCGTACTCCACATAATGGGGTCAAAAACACTACAGAATCATGCCTCTCAGTTATATAGATATAGATATATACAATACTTTCTGTGAACCACACATCAGTTACATTCAGCATCACTAGTCAGCTACATTACATTAATACAAATTTACATGATGTATGACAAGAATGATGTAAATTTAAATCGCTATCATAAATTGATAAGTGTTTTATACACAGTTGTGAATGAAGAAACTCAGTAGCTTTGTAGCTTTACTTTACATCTTAGTAGCTACAGAGGTAGACTCTGTTAAAGGTATACATTAAACAGACCTATTTATTGATTTATAGATGTATACTGTTAATAATTCAACATTAGTATAAACACTATGTATACTGTTATTTACAACAGTTCTCCTGATTTACTATTTCTTTGTATGTGGTGTCAACATGGCTGCTAAATATACAGATGAAATGGTTTCAGAACAGCTGGTCTCACAACAACCATCAGGATATGAAAAGTGATCACAATATAATAACTAAATCCAATCATTAAGTAGAGCTGCAATGACTAGTCAATGAATTTGTTAGCCAGCTGTTTGAATAATCAATTAATAGTTTTAGAACCATTTTTCAAGCAAAACTGTCAAACATTTACTGGTTCCAGCTTCTTAATTGTCAGGATTTGCTGCTTTTCTTTGTACTAAAAAAGGCATTTCAGTGTATTTACAAGAGGTGTTCTTTATTTTAAGTGAATTGTAAATTGTACATCAGTGAATACTAAATTGCAAAAACGTAGTAGTTAGTTAGTTAGATTACTATTGAACATTATTTTCAATTCCATTGTAAAACACTATTAGTATGCTTTACTGAAAGTGTGCTTACATGTAAGTTTACTTTAAGCTGTACTTCAGTGTACTTTGGAGAAGCAACACAGCTGTAAACTTTTATTTAATTAATGAAGCATGTGTATATAAACAGCCATATACTTTAAGTACATAAAAGTATATTGAATATACTAAACACAAAATTGCTACAATTCAACTTACAACTAAATATACTTAGTACAAAATTAATTGCTCCAAATAGCAAACTTCAAGTTAACTAATCATCAATACGCTTGAAGTACAACTATGATTGGTCTGCAAGTAAACTGAAGTTTGATTTAATATACTTTGCATATCTACTTTTCATTTACTTCACTTTTCATTTTATACTGTTATTCCTTGTCTCAGCAGGACTTTATTGCTGCAGGGAGACGGTACAGAGAGAGGGGAGCTGTCCAAGGTGCTGAAGATGGGAGTGGGGCCAAAAACCTGATATTTACCAAATTAAAAGATGCTGTGTAAAAGCATAAGGCGGAAATAACAAATAAAGATGATAAGTGGAAGGAGATATTTTAAAAAGAACTTCTAACTTTTGGTTTCATGTTATGAAATTAAAACCTCTTCAGATGTATTAATATGATCACATTCATAGGCGCCTGGGCAATGGAGCAAACCCAGCAGTTGCACACCGACTGTTTGATATATGATATATGTATACTATATGACGCCTTATTTTGTGTTTCTAAAGATATGTGGTTTGCGAAGACGTGAGAAATTATTCATATCTCGGTTTTTGAAGGGAGTTTGGTGCAATATTTCCAATGAGAGAGCGCAGAGAGGTTTAGTTTAATTCAGGCTTCTAATATGTTGTTAATGATTTTTTTTTTTCCCGTCATAATAATTTCGCACCCCCACTTTTAACTGTAACTAGGCGCCCATGATCACACTTACATTATCAATGAGAACAGCCCAGTCAAAAACCTGCACACGTGCCAAGTTTGCTCATGTAATAACAGTCGACGTCTCGGACCCAATATGACTACTGTCACAGTGAGCCACATGTCAGCTGTGTGTTTTGCCCACTTTCGTCGATCTGCCACGTGAGTGTTTTGGCACGGAGAGACGTAAAGACGAGTGCTTTGATCCTCCTCAACAGCGCGCGAGCTAATCGGCACGCTTCCGCTTGAAGCAGCCAATCAGAGCAAGGTGCGCTGCAGCCTATAAACCCATCTGCTGCCGAGCCTTTCCGCTCACTGTCCCCGCCGTCCTATGCATCATTGACCCGAGCTGCATCCCTGATCTACCGCAACCGTGAAGATGGCGGCCCGGGTAAGATATACATATATTATATTTATAATAAATACATAGGCCTAATATGCCCGTGCTTGTATCCGGGAAAGGAGAGAAAACATGCAGAGGGAAAATGTAAAATGTCGGGCGAGCAGTAAGCAGTCTTGGTACGTTTAGCGCCTGAATGTCACCGCGACAGCAGGATCCGGTGATCTGGTGTGTATTTCACATGATGCTGCAGCACCGTAACACTGGCGTGTACCATGGGGAGTCATTTCTGCCAGGACTGCACATTAGTTCCAGCGTCAGAGCCCCTCAGCCTGCGGAGCGCTGGTGCCTCCTCTGCGAGTATTTCTGCTTAATCTCCCTGCTTGTCCTTGAGCCGACGCGGCTGCGTACCAAGCGGCCACTGAGCAGCCTTTACGAGCCGTGCATCCAAAACAACAGAGTGGACGTTTAGTGTGGAGAGCGCAGAATGGTCAGAACACGTCGTGTACGTCGTGTAAAACCAGCCTGTATAGAGCATGTCAGCATGCACTGGATGGTATTGGTCGGAACCATTTATCTGCCAATGGTCAAAACAATGAGCCTGAGCGTTTCTGCTTTATAGCCTCCAGTCTGCAGTGTGGTTGCGGTGTGGAGCAGCAGATCGGTGCACGGCTGGCTGGCCGCTGGATTGATTGTGTGTATATTTATTTCAATGGTCGACGTACAGGGAGGATGATGCAAGGTAACCAGTGCCAACCAGCCCAGGCCAGGCCCTACTGTAGAGGGACGCAGATGTGGCTGCATGTAACAGGCAGGACAGAGCTAAGGTCCCCTGTTTAGCCTCACAGCTGGAAATTCACCCCAAATTACCCTCCTTTGTTTGTTCTATTTTTGTAAAAAAAAAAAAAAAAAATTGCTGGATCATAAAAGTAGCATTCATCTATTAAGTATAATGTAAAAACTGTGATGACGAAGGGCAGGGCACCCCAGCAATTGCATTTGCTGCAGCATGTGCATTTATATTCCTGGTGGAAGCAGGTTTGCAGTAAATTTCGTAAACTGATCATAGACAGAGATGCTCTTTCAAAGTAGTTATTTTTAAAAAAGCACATATAAAGCAACCAAACCTCAAATGTTACATTTTGATTCTTTCTCCATTTGAAAGAGGCTGAATGCTCTTGTAAGTCATTTACAACCACTTTTGTGCAGTAAACATGAAGCTACCACCAGCAGGTTTTTAGGTTAGCTTAGCATAAAGACTGGAACCAAGAGGAAAAACAGCTACCCTGGTTCTGTCCAAAGGGAACAAAATGCACCTACCAGCACTTCTTAGGCACATGGGAAGTGGGCGTTCACACAGGGACCTCCGAATACACTTGACCCCAAAGTCCAATTCGTTTGATTAGTGTTATCTCTGCAAGATGGTAAAAAAAAATTGTTCGTTTAAAACTGTTCTGTAACTGTCATGCATCCTGTTGTAAAAGTCGACATTTCCTCACTCACCATCATCCTTTATAATGTTAACACGTCTCTACCATCCTTAATGACATTAAATCTGAAACTGTTACTGGCTGGTGTTACATATATATTGTTATAATGAATATAATCATGCAATTCATGTTGCTGTGGACATGCTGTACCCCACTTTCCCTTAAATACCAGGAAATTTGCCATGTAACCAGAACAATAGAACATTGCTCCATGACTATTTTTCTCCAATTGAATAAATAGAATATTTGCAGTTTGCATAATCTGTTTTTTTTTTCTTTTTGTTAGAGTGCAGTTTTTGCAGTTTTTGCAATGAGAGGCATCTTTTTCCACTTGATTTCAATAGGCAGTAAGCATTTTGCTTGCTCTTAATGAGGCATAGGTCCCTCTTATTTTAGACAAGAGACAAGAGAGCCAATATAAATAAATGGAATTGTCAAAGTTGTCATACTGACATTTCATTGATGAGATGAAGTCAGTCTAACATTTGATCAGGTGGTCAGTTATAGCTTACTAATGTATTTAAACAGTGGTTACATGACCTGAAACAAGCCACAATTTAAGCATTCAGGTGCGTGTCATTTTTTTATCTGTTATAATAATGCAGAGTCATTATGCAAAGATGCTAATAGCTGTAGCATTACTCAGCAAGAATGTCTCATTGTGATCATGGTACACTACAGGGAGAGTGAATGTAAATCATTTATAGTTATGCATGGAGGAGTACCTTTGTGCTGGCAGCAGAGACCTTATTCATTACCTCTCAGAGCAGACGTGCAGATCTTCAGTTTATTCACTCGTTTCACCCATTTACTGTTTGAGCTCTCAAGCTAGATATGAAAAACAGCACATGTGTGACTCTCAGGGGTTAATACATGCTTTTAGGTGGGAGCTTTTATCCAAAGAGCCTTGAGCTGCTCGTTCATAGATGTTGATCAAAGTTGTTTCAGAGGAAATGTGCCTGCTACACCGCATCTACAGAGGAAACACTTCCTGTGTCAGTGAGACTCTTTTCTAATGGCTCTAATAGTCTTTTCACTGTAATAGTTCTGTTGAAAAAACAAGCAAAAATATGCCTGACGCTGGAGAGGAGCGCTGACCTGCGGGAGCACAGAGTCCATTTTTACTGCAGAGTCCAGACAGGCTCCAACAGCAGCATTGTGTTTAACAGTCTAACCACTGCTGTGTCTCAACAATCTGACCACTGGCTGATTTGTGGAGGAGGCACAGCACCCGAGGGAGCTTGGTCAATACCACTTTGAACGGACGCACACTTTCATTTGTCAGTTTTTACATAAGGAAAGGATTTGTACATTACTTTTAAATGTAATTAGTTACAAAAAATCCTCATTTCTGCTACTCTCACTTTTAGAGAAACCCTTCAGGGCGGCTGCAGGGTTGTGACAGAAAAAAAAGGGATTTCTGTTCTGCTTTCATATCAATATAGGCCTGGTTTATTTTTGAAGGGGTTGTAGGCATAGTGAGAGAAAATTCCCATTAATTCTGATTTATTCCAACCTCAGCTTCAATGTTAAAGTCATATTATAAAAATTACAGAGCAGACACTTAATAATCATATTTAAACATGGTAAATAACTTTGATTCTCTGAAACTGAGGAGCTGACTGCTTGCTAAGCCCCGCCCCTCTAAACTGTTGCGTGTCACTAGAAGATTTTTGATGCGTCCAAGAAAACATACTGTGTACTACATACCCAAAATGTCTACTATCGTTCAACATACTTTTGTTTAAATTAAAAGTAGTACAGTTCTTTTTGGGTGGCGTATAACATCACTTCCTGACAGCCTCTTCACCGGTTGGAGATACGTAACCATGGTCATCCTCGCAAAATGTGACCAAATTTTAAAAAATATTAATATATAGTCAGACCTTATCTGTATATATTTAGTAGTAATAAATACAATCAATGCAAGTTGACAGAAACAAAGTAGCACACCTGTTTTACACATAGATGTGAATGTAAAAGAACATGAATCTCTGTTGTGTTGACATAAGCTCAGACTGGATTCGGCATCATGAAATAGTGAATATTAATCATGTATTGTGTGTGTGTGTGTGTGTGTGTGTGTGTGTGTGCTGTGTGTGCATGGAGAGAAGAGATGCGATGGTACATTCCTCCTCTCGGTCATCCAGCATGAGTCAAACATGTCCACTGGGGTGTTGTTTGAGTCTCCCCGCTGCTGACACACACACACGCTCATATACCCCTCGCCCTCTCTTGCCCAGCGGTCCATGTGCTGTTGCTGGGCATACTGCAGCTTGTCAGAGGGAGTCAGGACAAAACAAACAGCTCCACGAACCGACACCTTGATGAGCTCAACATCAGTTTCAAAATGGAAAAATAACAAAGCATGAATGAAAAAATGCACTGAAGTACGGAACATTAATGATTTAAATCTCTATCATCTCACCGTTTATATCGTCAATTTGCACAATGGCGTTGGCAGAAAAACTGTTTTTAAAATCATCTCCCCCAATTCTCACTCCCAAAGCAGGTGATGGCCTTTCAGCAGTCTGCCTGTTTGTCAAACATATTCATGAATTTTTCATAGCTTTTATAATTATACTGCCAGGAAAGCTTTCAGAGGGGAAAGAAGAAGATGTATGTTGATAAGCCTCTGGCACCAACTTGCTGTATCTGACCCCTTGTGCTGATTTCCCTGTAGAGGGGGAGGAAGGCGAAAAGAGAATCCATCACTGATGCCTAAGTAAGTAACACTGTGGTTTGCTTGTTCTGATGCTGATCCCAGACTGTGCTGTTTCCTGATTTAAGCATGAATCTGTCACTGACTATCCACCAATGTGCACACACAGCTGCTAGCTTGTCTTTGTGCATCTGATTAAAAATGGTGTGTATAATTAACTTTGATTTTTAATTTATCTTTTGATGATAAATTATTTAGGCTAGTCATTTGTCAATGAAACAAGTATGATCTGTTTGAATTGCCAGTTTTAAGAAATTATTCTGGTAATGAAAAGCATTTTGTTGTTGACATGAGGGTAAAAATGGTTGTAAAGAATTTTACAAGTTTGCGTACAACCAACAAAGGTTAAGTTGTACAGCTAACTGCATGTAAGTTCAAGAACAAAACTGTCTGCTGCTAACCTAGCAACCATCCTTTCAGTAAATTTCTCAAATATTACTAGGTTTTAGTTTAGGCAGAAGCTCAGCATTTACTAGCACCAATGAGAGTGAAAATAAAACCATGTTTATATCTGACATGCATAATGGATAACATTAGCCTAATGCTGGATGGCACTTAATTAACCATTTCCTACATTAGACAAACTGTAAAGACAGCAAGATAATGGCATCTGTTCAAATGTCTGCTTGTTAAAAAAAAAAAAAAAACTCTTCTGTTGAGCCAGACAGATATATTGGTATCGGCGTAGATGAACATAATGTAGATTGGTTGATTGATTGGTAGATGTTTTTGTCATTGTTTATCATTTTTGAAGGATTCTTAGTTATTTTAAAAAATCTGAATGCAGCACAGTGAGGATATACTTTAAAATAAATGTCCTCATTTAATTTAGAATATTTTGCAGGGGAAGTTGGGAGCAGGCACATTGAGACAACATTGATTAAATGTTAATGATTAGATGTTGAAAACAAAAAAAAAAAACGTATACAATGTTGAGTCAGAGTAGATTTTTCAATGTCAACAATACAGCAACCTTTTCATCTCAACATTGAATGAACAACCTTTCTCTCCAGGCATCTTCCAAACTCTGTAAATGCACAGTATCAGTAGGAGAGGTAACCACAGCCAGCGTCTTTATTACAGCATGCAGGACCTTTAAGATTAAGATGCATGTGGGTACAGGGGGCTGGTGAGATGTTATAGATTATTAATCTGCTATCTTAAATGGTGAGTCGATGTCAGGGTTCACACAGAGATTTTCTGTCTTTTCTTTACGTGGCCTGAGATAAACACAGACAGTACTCCTCAGTTTAAGGTCAGAGAGGGTCAGTAAGACACTTGGGCACACTGGCTTAGAGAGCAGCAACTCAAGCCTGTAGCATGTAAACACTGAAAATGCTCAAAATTATAATGGCTGAGCCCATACTTACGAAAACTTAGCATATCCTGCCTGATTTATCCTGTTATTATGGGTAACTCTGCTGCGCTATTGTTGGTTTTGGTCATTTCTCTCCTTAAATTCTGGTCAGAAAGAAGCATTTTCTCCTTTTTGCTGGCAAACCATTATAATGATGATGATAATAATAATAATAATAATAATAACAACAATGATAAATAATCGCAATCATCAAGAAATAACGTGTGCTGTATCGTTGTGTTGTGAACATGAAACAGGAGAATGTGAGGTTATTTTCAGCCAAAAGTTGAAGCATCAGACTCGATTCAACCACTGACAGGTGGCTTCAGCCATAGATTGAAATTCTCCTCATTGCTGTCAACATTTATTTAATCTCCCGGCAGTGCAAAGCAGGTGCTTTTTGTGTTTCAAGGACAACCTGATTGATCTAATTGTGTAAAAATCAATAGATAGAGCTGTGGTGTTTTTGATCCGACAGTCAGGGAAGAAAAAAAAAACAAAAAGAAACTGACGCCTTCTCGAGTTATGGAACAAGTGAGTGGGCTACAAATGATGGCAGCTCTCCTGGTGTGTGTCTTCTTCCTCCGTGGCCTCTTTCTCTCTCTTCTTTAATGAATTGAGCAGTTTGATTTCCTTCATAATTTTCCTGTTGTTCCACCGTCTATTGCTCAGCAACTATTCGTCAAGCGCCTTTGATTTCTTTCTCTGCTCTCGCCTCTGATTTAGCACCCACACCCAATTTTAGATGTAGCAGGCTGCATCATCAACAACTCTGTCGAGCTCTGCATTTGACAAACACACCTCTCCCTCCAAACAGGAGAGAAGCTTTTCAGCTGTTTTTTACAACCCTGATCAATGAACGGCACTGTACCAGCCTGGACCTGCAACCTATGTATTTTACCTACAAAGCAATAACACATTTTCAACACACATTTTCTCTGCCTCTCCATCTCTCCACCAGTCGTCCTCTCCCTTTGTACACACACAAGTACTCAGTTTGGTGTACAGATTATAAACATACATCACTGCATAAATCTGCTCTCTTACTGAGTCCTAAAATTTACCAATTTGCTAAATTAATAAGATTTTTTCCTTATTTTCAATAGGCTACAAATCAAATGAAGCATCAATCCTTCCATGAATGTTGGAAATCCAAAAATTAATATGAATATAACTTAACTTAAGAAGTTGGATAACAGGCTCTTTCTCCAACCAAGCAGGGGCAGAAATAGACATTTGGGGGCCTCAAGGCAAACACAGGCATGGGTCCCTCCACATCCATTGCCTGGAGTCTCACAGTCTCAGGAAAGAAGCTGTTCTGTAGTCTGTTGGTAGGGCAATGAATACTTCTGTATCTCTTGCCAGACGGCAGCAGGGTGAACAGGTTGTGGCTTGGGTGGGTATTGTCTTTTAGCATCCTCCTGTTTTCTCCTTTTTCCAGTAAAGCTGGGGTAGTTTAGCTTCATTTTTCAACAGTCTGTACACCACCCCCGACCCAGGTTAGGTATTGTACAGGCCAACAGACACTGAAAACATGTAATAGTGGCAGCCTCTTTTGTTCCTTTCTTTTAAGTGTGTGTGGATATCTACAGTCCTGATCCATCTGAATGAAAACCACATACACAAGAATATATCTGTTCATACTGATATTGTGTTTATGCGAATCGTGTACCTGCTTGTTTAGTGCGCGAGTGGGTGTGTGTCAAGGAATGCATGTTTGTGAGAGAGAGTAATGGTTAATCCCCGACCGTCTCGGTGCAGGGCCTTCCTCTGTGAGCTCTGAGCTGGAGCTATTTTTAGAGAGACACTCTCTGCTGTGGGGCAGCCAACACAAATACACAGATGCACACACACTGTATACACACTGTGTTTGTGGGAGTGTCTTTGTGTGAGCCTTTGTGTGTGTTCACTGAGGACAGGAGCAACCTTCAGGGTGGGTGTTGGCATGTTTTCACTTTTTTCACAGCAGCCATATTGATATGAAAAAGTCGAGTAAACACAGGTGTTACCAATGATACCAAATAACGTCCTGTTCCATTTAGTGTAGCAGAGCCTTTACAGTGAGCCAACATGCACAAGATCATCAACCCTGACTGTTTGACCTGAATGAAACAAAATCTTCATTAGTATCATTGGTCTAATAAACAGGGAACACACTGATGATTTAGGGTTGGGTGTTATTAATTTTTTTTTATTAGGTTGCCAGTTGTCATAGTAAAATGCATATCATATTTCCTCAAATAAAGGCCGGGGCATTTTCACAGTTGAAGACAGAGCTGTCACTGCACTGTGATGTTGTTCCTCTCTTCTGACAAAATAATGACAAAATAATGGTGAAATTTCCACCCAGTGAAATGTTTTGTTTCACCAGGGGCCATAAATTTACTGTAAGATCAGATGGTTTGACTGAAACCAGAGGGGCGCTGTGAGACTCTGAGGTGTTGTTTAGTGTGCACACTGCACATGATAGTATATAGCCTAGTTCTTTATTTTAAAATGCTTTTTAAAATTGTAATCCCGTATCTGTAATATGATCACGTCCTTTTTCTGTAACTGTAATGGAATCCCATTTCATGGAATCCATTACTGCCCAAGCCTGAGTGTAGTCATATCATTGTGATATGATCCCGCATTAAAGGCATGGTTCACACAAAAATGAAAATTCAGCCATCATCTACTCACCTTCATGCCAATTCAAGGTCAGGAGAGTTAGAAAAAAGAGTTGCATAATCTCCCAAACAACTGAAGTGAATGGTGACCAGTGTAACCCAAGTCTCCTAAAGCCCCAGCATGCCAGCTTGATTGAAAATCATCATTCACACCGTGTTTTTATCCTAAATCCTCACTGTAGATCCTTAGCTTGGAGCCACGTTAACGTGTGCATGGGGCTTTAACAGACTTGGATTACTCCAGACGAGCAGTATGGAGGCGTTTTATTTATTAATTTTTTGTTTGGAGTCTTTGTCTGAACAGTGGTCACCATTCACTTACATTGTTTGAGAGGTTTTGGGAGGTAACACTGTATCCTGTAAAACTCCAGGACTGAAAAATTAAAGCTGGCCTTCAATGAGCATGAAGGTAGATAATGACTGAATTTTCATTTTTGCATTAACCAGTCCTTTCAAGTCACAATAATATCTGGCAACCATAGTGAGTGGTTAAATGTTTACACAGTGTTTGTGGTAAATTGTCCTAAAACTAGAAAGTCAGACATCCAGTTTATCTGCTTTTCAGTTTGCAAGTGTTGACTGAGACAGTACAATACCTCACTATTTCTTACCCGACTGTTAGTACACGAGGCCTGTCGTTTTCTTAACAGAAGTCATCAAGTTAGGTCGGCGCCAGCGGCAGCTGCTGTCTGATGTGTCGGTTCTGAAACGGTGTGGAAACACTTGGAACAGTGAGTCAGGTTTTGAAGAGTACTTGCTGAGATCTATTGACCTTTAAATGACATGTAGACTGCTCTCTACTCTGACTGCTTGAGCTGATGTTCACTTCACGGCCTGACAATGCACTGCAGTAGATAAGCAATTTGTCACTCACTCAGAATAGCTCCAGACCTAAACATGACTGCAGCAAATTGTATTTGAATAATTAACAGTCCATTTAATAACAAATGCTCAGTTTTCTGCTACGATGCATTTTTTGCATTAACAAATACACTTACTGCACATGTGTAATTTTTTTTTTTTTTTTGCTTTACAAAACTTAAAATGGCATAGCAAGAATATAATTATGTTTTTTGATTAGCTTTGCAGATGAGCCTCTGAATCATGGACACTTACTTGTAACAAATTAAATCTGAAAGGGAAGAAGCATCACTCCGTGTGAAAAATTACAGCACCGTATACCCTGATACTTTCTTAATTTAATACTGTGTTCAACAGAAGGCTGCCAGGGAATTACTTAGTGTGATTTATTCACATGGGAAAGCAAGTTGGCTCTTATAGACGGCTTATTAATTTTGTAATGTGCTCTGTGAGGGCTGATGGCAGATATTGAATTTGTGTCTGCTGGCCTTAAGTGCCAAACAGGACCTAATCAAGGGCTTTGAAGTTGATTTGTGTGTTTCCCATCATTTATTGTAATTTGTCTCAATACTCTACATCAGACACACACCGGTGAATGTTTGTTCTTCATGCAGTGTTTATACGTGTTGCTGCATAAATTCCAAAGCTTGAAAATGGACCCAGAGCTGATAGAATTAACTGCTGGGCTTGGCTCATGTTTCTTGGACTTTACTGAAAAACCCAGACAACAATGGTTTCAAATTGAATTGCAATGAAGAAAATGCAAGAAATTTGTTTAACATTGATTTTTCTGATATTCTGCGGCAAGATCACAAAGCCAACCTGAGCACAAAGGCTGTGAGGCATTAGCTTAAGTGATTAAGATCAAAAGATTGTTGATGATCATTAAGTTTTTATCCTTCAGTTTTGTTGTGTCCTCATTCTGAAAATGCTGGCTTTCGTAAAAATAAATAAATAAAGATGCCCTTAATGTGATAAAGTGATCAAATTCTGCAAGAGCTTTCCATTTCCGTCTTGTACGAAAACACACTCAGCAGATTGTTTAGCAAAATTATCTTTATGTATCTGACCATCTAATGCACTCTAATAAAGCCTTTCTGAAAGTTATAATGTTCCGTTCATGTTGAAACTGATTCAGAGAATTGTTTGAACTGTATTAACATTTTGGAGGATGTAGTTTCTGATGCTGTTGAACACTGAGCATTGTGTGAGGCTTATAGTGAGAGGTGTCTCAATTATTTACTAACCCCTCATTGAGATAAATGATAGTAATTAGAAATACCTCTCAGCATGATGCAACATATTTGAACAGCACCAAACTACAAACTCCAGAATAGGCATACAGTCATATTAACACCTCTTTGTTCACAAAAATAAACATGATAGTAGGATTTATTGCAGCACAGTTATATTGGGTAGCATTAGTTTTAGCTAGGTGTACCTAATAAAGTAGCAGCTGAGTGCATGCATGTTTCCAGCACACACACAGTTTCCACTATTATTCCCAAAGCAGCATATTCCAATATTCCGAATAGGGCCTTATTCCGAATGTAGAATTTTTTGATTAAGATGTGGAAAATTCTGATATTATATGGGTTTTCGTAGTATTCTTTAGACATGTAGACAGCACATTCAGAATATGCATCTCGGTTGGGATTTTTACCACAATGCACATGGCCTCTTGCCTGTTTACAGTCAGCTCTGTACGGTGTAAACCAACTATCCAACATTTCATCAGGCTGGGATAGAGAAAGAAAAACCCACATTTCTAGTCGGAAGGAGAAACACACCTAGATTAGTGCAGCTGTAATCTCAGTGAGAGGTCAGAGATAAGAGCATTCCTGGGTATGTAAGGAAGAAAATGGGATATAACCACCAACAATTTGTCAAATGTGTTGAGAGGTTCTGCTGACATAACATACTGCAGAATAATGGATCTTTAGAGCGCTGGAAACGTGGACTATTTTATAAAAGTTGAGAATGTCCTCAGGATTAATTTTGTGGTCCGCAGGGAACAACAGATTCCGTGCTGTTCGCTATGTCGTTATCGTAAAACCTCGCCTCTGATGCAGCAGCGGTTTCGTTACCCATTGATTGCCAGTGTAGACTTCTGACTGGATACACCCCTGAGGCACTGCAGGATGAATAATTTAATAGGAGGCTTGGAATAAGAGGAATATTTAGATGGAGTGAGGGGAGACGCAGGGAGACACCATTTCGTTATCTGGCCGCTCCCTGCCTCTGCAGTTTTACACACACGAAACACTGCCAAAAGAGAAGAAACACTTTTTAAATGATGCATTGCAGAAATAGGAGATACAGTAGCTGTGTCACAGTCTCATGGGAGGGAGACAATTGATTAGTAATTAAAAAAGTGTGATGTTCTTTTTAAAAAAGGTAGGAGAGAAAATTGATTAGGGGCATTGAAATTATGAATTTTTCCTGGAGATAATGATGTTTGCTGAAATGAGCTCAAAAAATAATTAGATGAGCGTGACACAGTGAACTGAAATCATTTCATAGAAAGCCCGAGGACAGATTATTTTTCTGCAGACAGTATATGGAGAGAGAGAGAGGTGGGCGAATGAACCCACTAGACAAAACTGAGATGATTTTTTGGCAGAAAAAAAGCTTTTTTCAGAACACGTGACTTTACTTTATTTAACCTTACATCAAATACGGAGAGATTTCCACACAAGAGCAGCTTTGAAAGAAACACCTGAGCCAGCAGAAACTCAAAGGAAATCCTTGGAAAACAATGTTCTGATATCAGCGATCCAGACAAAACAGAGAAGTGGCTGAAGCTGTATTTTCTCAGAGTAAATCAAACAAAGACACTGCTGAAGCCTCTAATCATCTCCACAGGCAAACTGCAGTCACAGCACATTTTATGAAGAGGCTATCGTAAATATTTTAATAACGAGGGAAAGGAAGGAAGGAGGGAGGAAGGAAGAAAGAAAAGAAAAGCAAATAGATGGAAAGAAGGAAGGACAATTTTAATGTCACAAGATCCTGGAAATTTTTCAACACTTTATTCTACATTTCTTAATAACTCTGATTTATGTCTCTCCATGCAAAGTGTTGTAGAAAATCAGTTGCCAACCTGCCTGCCGGTGCTGCCCAAGGGGTTGCCAGATAAATCTAAAAGAGTTGCATTTAACAAGATTAACAAGAGAGAAAATAAGAAATGAAAAAAATTCTGGCGTACAAACTACTCAACAGGTCCTATACCTAAACAACAGAATAGGTTGATTGCCAGTGATTCCCAACACAACATAATGTTGGAAAGTCACAGCAACAGGCAGCACCAGACCTTAAGTATGTTACGTAAGTCACATTATGTAAACACATGGTTAACATTGTGAAATGGTCACAGTTTAGTTAGGTTTAGGCCCCCAAACTACATGAGTTAGATTTAGGAAACTGTCATGGTTTGTTTTAAAATAAGTAAGTTATGTTACACAAGTCAGAGGCCCAGGTATGGTCCAGGAGAATCAGAATGTGTCTTGGCATCATCTTCCTGAAATAACCAGGGAAATAACCTATGAAAAAGACATTGTCTGGATGGCAGCATATATTGCTCCAAAACCTGCAGTTCAGCATTAACAGGTTAACAGATTCACAGACGTAACAGTTACCCATGATGCCATGGGCACTAACACGCCTCCATACAAGGACCTCAGGCCCAAAGACGTCTGCAGCATTTCTGGATGTTGGATATATGGCTTTGTCTTTGCATGGTAGAGTTTTAACTTGCATCTGCAAAATGTGACAAACTGTTTTGACTGACAATGGTTTACCTATGTGTTCCAGAGCCCATGTAATATTCTTTATATAGTTATATAGGTTTTTTTTTTTTTAAGGCAGCGCTGCCTGAGAGGTCAAAGGTCACGGGCATGTGTTGCAGTGTTGTTTTTCAGGCCATGCCCCTTACATGCAGAGATTTCGCTGGATTCTCTGAATCTTATAATGATATTATGGATTGTAGATGGTGAAATCCCAAAATTTTCGTGCAGTTTTGTGTTCCCAAACTGTTCCTAAACTTTGTGAACTTTTCACAGATACACCTTGTATAACTCAGTATGATACTGTTACCTGTTACCAGTTCACCTGTTTACCTTATGAATGTTTCAAACAGGTGTTTTTCAAGCTCTCCACAACTTTCCCAGGCTTTTGTTTACCCTGTCCCAACTTTTTTCCCTTTAGAATGAGCGTATATTTACAAAAACAATAATGTGCCAACTTGTTTGGAGTTGGGGGTTGTATGATCTGTGTGATATAATTATATAAAAGCCAACACTATTCACAGATGTAAAGAAGTAAATTAAATATTAATGTTTCTATCCTTCTCTGCTCCTACAAGGATACTTTCTTTGAAGTTGCATTCCTCTGCTGCTCCTCATGAGTTTAAAGAGCTGCTAGAGGTAGCTGACAGTTGCCCTGAGGCAAAATATGTAGATACAGCTCTGCTCACAAACTGCAGCAGGAAGTCAAAAAGGGAAATCATGCAAGACAACTGATGTTAACGTGACCACTTGTTCAAAACGTGTTCATGTATTTTCTTCTGATATTGTTCCACTACCTGTGATGTTCTGTCTGTTTGAGCATGCCAGCTAATGCTAACTGATCCAGTCCTAACAGCCATAACAGTATAGACCAAACACGAAGCATTAACTGGACTAGTACTGGTGTGAATCACTGCCCTTCTTACACCGTGAGACATTCAATTCAGTTCACAAATTTTCACATGTATTCATCCATGATTGACTGATTTATTGATTGAGTGAAATGTGAAATTAAATTACCATAAGGGCATATAAACACAGTAAAGGTTCCCACTCACAGTATGGTCACACTGTTCACATTCCCCTCTCATCCATTAACAATTAACATTCACCCATAAGAGAAGAAAATCAGCTGATTCCTCTCTCTTGTATCCATGTCTCTTACCACATCTTGTCTCTAATGTGGCGAAGAGATGCAGCCTTATGATGAACATAACACTGTATGTTTGGCATGGCACTCTGCATACAACTCACATTATCATCATACCACCATCACCACCACCATCAAACCAGATCTGGGGTGTACTTTGTAACTGCAAAGTGTGCAAATGTGGCAGCTGGAAAAGAAAAGACAGAAAATTACAAACATTTTCTGCTTGAAAAAGAGTTTTGAATCCAGTCCAAGCAAACCCCAAATCTGGCCTGCATGCACTTGACACCATCCCACGTGATCTCTCTATGTTGTGTGTGTGTGTGTGTGTGTGTGTGCGTGAATGGGCCCTGCATGAGTGGATCCATACATAGGGTGACCAGGCATCTTGCAAAATTTAGGACTTTACCAAATTACTGTTGTCATCCTGAATCTGATCCTTTTTGTCTTGAATATTAACTGTTATAGGAAAAGACAATGTTTAAAACATGAATTAATGAAAAATATTCTGATCAAATCAAATGTGTAGGCCATGATTCCTGACTTTATGTCGAATGTACTATTCATTTTGTAAGATATATTATTGAAGTGTTTTCACTTGCTTATTGCACTGATCAGGCTATAAATAAGACATATTTGATGTCATTCGACCAGTTTAAACCAGCTGATGGAGAGTGCAGACGCCACTGCTGGATGAATTTATGATAACAAATATCTAAGAATATGTGTTTGTAAGCTTCTACAGCGTAATGACAATCTTAACTGCTGAAAAGACATTTAAAATAACTGTAACACACCTGTCACCTGTGCTAGGGCACTGCGGTGCATATCATCTTCAGAATCTGTAACTGATCTTCATAATATTAATAACAAAAGATATTACTATAAATTGTTCTATTTTAATCCCTTTGACTTGACACGCCCACCCCCAATTCCCTGTCCCAGATTTCACTCATTCTCATCTGGTCACCCTATCCATCTATGTGAATGCGGCTTGAATGCATGTGTCTTCAGCTACCACAGCTTCGCACCTCAGCAGCTTGCTGCTCTAAGTCCCCCTCTGTCTCAAATACTGTCTTCTGTGCTTCCTCTCTGCTTGCCTACGCTGGCGCCCTCAAGGTCGTAATATTTTTCAAGGTATGTATGGATACACACCTGTTAAACTTTCAGAACGAGCTGCCGTCTTCCTCGTCATGTGGAATATATTTGCTATATCCGCTATAATGTATAGAGGATGTACGTCACTGCTTCCAGCCCCCTGCTGCAGGTTGGATAGCCGGTTAGCGCCGCAGGAGACAGGCAACCACACACCTAGCAGCAACTCTAGAACGTCTGTCACCATTGCAACCAGTGACTGAGCTGCAATGTCTAGCTGGTGATGACTGAATGGAAACGCTAACTCATTAGCATCCATTAATCACCTCCCCTGTTGCACTGCAAGTCAGAATGCCTAGTCTCTGAAGCCCAGAACAAAATGGATATGTTCCATGAGGAGCTGGCCATTTTGGTTCAGGTGGCAGGTAGTTTGAATACAGATTAAACCCAGTGAGGTAGATTGGTATTGTAGCATATTAGCCAAATCAACATCTGAGATCCTAAAAAGTGATGGCTGACATTCAAGAAATTTGATGATAATGCCATTTTTGTCAATGAAGTTGTTGATAATAAGTTATTTCAAATGACGCTCCACTCAAAATTTGTGAATATGAAACAGACTGAACCTGTGTATGTTGTTAGCTGGGGGTAAAACAAAGAAATAACTGGAGGCAAAGTTGAATCACCAAGTTTTAATGCAAACCAGCTACAACTGCCAGTTAAAAAAAAAGAAACCAATGGTTAAATGCAGCAAAACGTGTTGTGTTCATTTTGTTGTTCGAGCCGCAACAAAATGAACACAATGAACTCATTAGATTTCAAGAAAGGAAATATTGCAATTAAAGTGAAAAATACAACTGATCACCTTCTGAATTATAGTTTCTCTCTTTTATTGAACTAAGATGAGCTTTAATTGCCTTGTTAACTCCGTAGAACACACTTCATTAAAACTCGGCAGACAGAAATAAAATGAAACTCACCAAAACCATCTTGGTCAGTCTGTCTGCTGTTTTGACAAACACCAACTGTGGTTTCGTTGAAATAAATCCTTAATTCATTGTGTTAGGTGTGAAAATAGATTGGCTCTACAGGCTGTTCGTCCAGCCCATTGGGTGTGCACTGCGGCGCTGAGTTTGTCATTAAATTAGCAGAATAAAATGACACAAATCACCTTCCCCAAACAAAACAACAGACAATGGACTTAGCCAATCATCTAATTGCCCAACTCACAATTATAGAAAGATGGACCATCCACTGAGGGAGCGTGTACGGGTCGGCCAGTCTGGTCTCACTGGTTAATGTGAACGTCTTTAAGTAACACTCACTGCTGGTGAGAGTGACCATACATATTCAGAAGAGCTCGTAATTTCCTCTGTCGTTTTTAAGAAACAGGTCAGCAAAATTTGCTAGCTAGTGTTTGCTAACAGGTTTAGGGAATTGTTTTGCCTCCACCTAAGCCCCTCATAAAAGCCTTATAATGTTTACCAACAAAAAACATTTGTGGATACCATTTTGAAACTGCAAGTTTGGCACCATCCATAAATCACAGAAAAAAAAGACCCTCCAGAACCTGCCTGAGAAAACATAATGTTTTTCAGTTTTTTCTGGTATCAAAGTCATCCAGTGATAGATGTCTGGACATACTGTACATGGCCACACAGCAAAAATGAATGCTAGTTTGGCATTTAATGGTGCCAATTTGTAATTTAAAAAATGAGACAGGTCGGGCTGGGTGGGGCGCAGTTGTCTCAAAAAATGTGCAGAGGGTGGGGCCCTCAATGCCAGACTGGTTTAGATAAATCATTTTTTGCTGTGAAAACCTGTTGCCATTATTGGAATCCATGGCAACTGGTATGAACCCAAACTGAGGTGCTATAAATTCCTGCCTATATTATACATTGACTTGTTAGCAGACTAATCAAGTACTAACATGCTGGCAACATTATCAATCAAGAGGAGCTGTTGAGTTCCTGAAATATGGAGGACTATGCGTTGAGTATTGAGGTTCATTCTTGGCCTGGAAACAGTTATGTGGCAAAACAATCTTTAAATGAAAAGGTTGAGAAAACTCTGAATTTCAAGGCAATCTACTTAAACAGATTTTTGAGTTTTGAGGTCTTTAGATAAACTTGAATCTTTGAGTTTTAGAAACCCAAAATCGTTGAGTGAACTGAATAATGGTTGATAATTTAATATTAACCAACAAATTCATTTTTATGCACCCAAATTTTGAAGTTGGTCCAGTTGTCATCACATGACCTACTTTTGGAACTTCAATCACTTTGGCATCAGACGTGATCCTCGGGGTCGTCACTGACTCTGAATTCAGCTTCAGAAAAAAAATTGTTAATGGACCTTTGAGTCAACATTACTTTGCCACAGTGCAATTTCTGTATCTGGTAATTTGAGACCACACCACACAGTATAATTGAATACCACATCCCAGGTTTAGTTTGACAAGATTTTGTCAAAGCTTAATATAAACGTGGTTGCACTGTTGGTGTGGTGGAGTTAAAGAGAGAAACCAGACTGACCGTCAAAAACTGTATTTCTCAACATATATAGTGTATGATTCTAACTAGATCGTCATATATGTCATTGCTTTGGGTTTTAAATAAACCATGTTATGACACTTGATAGTTGCTGTTTTCTAGGTTACCCAGATGCTTTCTAGGGTAGCCTACATAGGATGCAGTTTTCAGATAACCACGGCAATCTTGTCTTTGTATTTCGTGATGCTTTTGCTCCTTCCTGCCCTCTCTGTCATCCATATTGATCTTTTTACCACATTTCTGTCCCTGCTGAAAGTGATATTTCCCATCTCCATTACCATAAAATGTTTTTCAGCATGTATCACATTTGTATTCTGTTTCACTTTTTTCCATTCCCCAGTTTATGGCACGCCCATGTGTTATAATTACACTGCAGAACACTGAAGATGCTTGCAACTACATTTTTAACTGAGACCTTTTTTTGATTGGCAGTTGCTCAAGAAATGAGTGAATTGCATATCTTTGTCCTGACATGCTTCCTAAGGATAAAGCATTGGTGTGCTGTGTAATAGAAACAGGAACAGGAATAAATACATACACATCTTAAAATTATATCTTTTTGGTGGACCATATGGATATCCTCAGAGATGGAAAGGATTTTTGACTATTTGGTAATGCAATCAATTGATGTTTTTATATTAACATCGATCAATTTAGTGGTGTAATGTAAAAAGTGTCACTGGTATAGGGACGAAGCTCAGCAGGCTCTGCAGTGCTCCTTAGTTTTGCAGAGCACAGTTGTCTTTTAGTTTATTTTATTGTTTCATGGCCTGCAGCCTTACCGTTTTTGGTTCACTCTCACTGCTCTCATTCACCTCCGGTTAAATAAGTTAAATATCAGATAAAAGCTCTGATAAGCCCACACGCTACCTGCTCAGAACCAAACAATAGATAAATAGAAAAGGTTAGCGAGGTTAGCTGGTGAACATAGTGTAGCATTTAGCAGCTAAAGAGGTTAACATCAGGAGTTGGTGGAGACCAAAAACAGAGCTTAAAAGAGAATCAGTATTGGCTTTGGTCTTTAGTTTCTGGGCTGTTGTTTGGACAAAAGTGGCTATTTAAGACGTCACTTTGGGCTCTGGGAAATTGTGATGAGCATTTTTTTTCTACAATGTTTTGACATTTTATAGACTAAACGAATAATCAGTTAATTTTGGAATTAATAAACAGATTAATCGATAATGAAAATAACTGTTGCAGCCTTAATAGTAAGCCTTTAATGATAGTTTTGATTATGAGTTTTAAGTGTGAGTAGTTATTGAACTAAAATGTGCATATGTCATCTCAGACATTACTTAAGTGGCCATGAGATGAACATTTTTGAGGCTGCTGTTGTTCTGAATTGCTTGTTGTAAGTCAGCCCTGCTATATAAGATAAGAACGCCGGCTGATTCTATTTGGGAATAAAAATCCAAACAGAGTCAAATATCTGTCCAGTCACCATAATGAAATCCTCTTTTGGGAAATAAATCTGACTAAAGGGATGAAGGGATAGAACAGAAATAAAAGGGGAAGGATGGATATTTACTGTGAAGTGAAAGGCCCCTTTAAGGCTTTGCTGACACACTGGTCTTGCTCTGTCTCACCTCTGTCTGGTCAGACTACAGGGGAGCAGGTGATGTGGGCACGACGCCAGCACTGCAGTGTTTTCCACCAGTTTGTCTCTCTGTCCCTGCTCTCCCAGTTCTCCTCTCTGTATCTGCTGTCTCCTCATTTTCTTACACAGAAACACTATATAATATTTTGTACACTACTTATTTTTAGCTCTTTTGCTGCAGTGTCTATCCCCCTGTATCTCTTTATGACTAATTAAGCTCTCGGGGTGCAGCCATCATTTTGATATTTGTCTCCACACATGATAACCCAAGAGAATTTTTTCAGCCATCAGCAGGTGGTTTTCCTTATAGGAAGCTCTAATTTGACACTTTATCTAATTTTGGCAATTTATATACATTAAAATTCATACTGTAGAAAGGATAGGAAATATCCAAAATGTTTGTATTTCTGAAAAAAGTTGTATTTGTGCAGAAGATTTTGAGAGATGCTTAGGAAAAAAGAATGGTTGCTTACTAGATTTTGCCTCTGATCTGGATTGAAATTTCAGCCATGAAACAGTTTTTGTTTTCTATGCATAGCTCCTCTCCTAATGAGAGGAGGCTTGACGATTTAGCTGCTAAATATAACTGCATTTATGTGCTATGTTGGCAGGAGATCAAAGGATATAAATGCTGATTTTAAATTGCTGCAGCGGGTGCAGCTCTGCGAGTAGCAGCCGGTGGTGAATATCTGTTTAAATGCCTGCTGGTCATGGATTTACACCAGTGTACAGAAACACAGTGAGTTAAAGGAAAGCTGACACCCTCACAGCTACGTAACATGACTCTTACCTGACTCTGAGGTGTTGACATACATCTGCTGTAGCAAACAAATGGAAGGAATGATTGATTATGGATCAAATGACAATGTAAAAACAATACGACAATATGTAGTGATGAACCTACAGGGAATTATCATCTGAATATGCAGCTTCCCTCAGTTTTGCAGAGATTTATAGTGAGTTTCAGCTCACCGTTTAGCTGTCTAGCTGCAAGTTTACTGATCTGGATCACTCTCATCACTATTATAGCATTGCTTTCATCAATAAAAAAAAAGGAGCTCTGAAAATCCACTGTACGCTACATGCTCAGCAGCAAGAGGTAGACAAAGTGTTGCCAAAGTTTCCTAACACTAATATGATAGCTTGTTAGCTGTGAGTACTAACAATAGCCATGTTCATAGTTTACATTCATCCTGATAATGTTTGGCTTTTCTTACATGTGAATGACACATGAGGTACCTGGATATCATTAGCGAGTTGTCATCCAGCAGTAGTCGGGCAGTGTGCGTTCATGTGTTTTTGGGGAGTGGCTTCGGAGGGAGGCGTGAAGGGGCCTTGTGTTATTGATTGTTCGTTTCATGTTAATTAGAGCTCAAATTAATGGAGAATGTTTGCTGAATGAGTAAGTGTCTGTTTATGAGTTGTAAGAAATCATTAATTATCTTTTGGAGACGTGTTTGACGGTTAAATTGAGCAATATATTAATGGAGTCTGGTGAGACAGTGAGACAGGCAGTCACTGAAGTTAAAGTCCAGACTGTGTATTTTCAGAGCAGTGGGTTTTTGTTTTCAGGATAAAGGGCTTAAACTGTAGATTGACAGACAATCGACAGTTTGAAGCAGTTGATTAACTTACAGTGGAGGATTTGTCGTCACTTGCTATTGTCAAATTATAATGTTGTGCTCGTCTGAGCTTCCTCAAGTCTGGAGAGGAGGGAGCAGGGGTAAACGACTCGCTTCAACGATAGTACTGTATATTAAATAGGATTTCAAGCTATTTGTGGCTCCAACTTGCTATTTGGTGTGCTGTCCTCATTTTTTGTCACACAATTGTTACATATTTCTTTCAAACTGGCTCAATAGCTCTTCAAAGAGTCAACACCAAATCCACCTTTTTCACTTGTGTCCATTACAACAGAAGTTTTTTTGCTTTTATCCAGAGAAAATGCAGTCAAATGTGTCAAGGTTTTTTTGATTGGTGAAGGGGCGTGTTCCAGCTAAATCTGGGTGTTGAGTTTCTCAGAGGGAGAAAGCTTCAACAGTGTATGTCAGTAGGTTGCTGTATGGCCCTTGCTTCAGCTGAAGCAATACAAAGAGCAAATAGGAAACACCAAGGAGCGATAACCTGTCAGTAAGTGCAGGTCTGATGTCTGACTGGAACAAATGACTTAAAACTATTTGCAGGAGAGTAACTTGTGCTGCCTCGGAGGGACAGCGCCATTCATGGCTGTGATAAATCGACCAGCAGTAAAGGCTGATTTATCGTCCGTGGCTCTGCCTGATCGCTTAATGCAGTTACCATGGTTACCACTTCATGTGCTCAGGCTGCAGGGATGTGCATTGGCATTCTCTATCTGCTGAACCTCGCAGCTGATTCCTGTACCCTTTTCTCCTGTGCTGTAGACATGGTTGTACTACAAAGGCTGTTCAATAGGTGCTGAAGATAAGGACATGGCAGCGTGGCCTTGTGAGAAATTTAACATATTCAAACCTGTCTCACCACACCTGCAAAACAGTAGGAACCTCCCTGAAAGATCTGGAATTACAGGCTCAAATGACTGCATTTTTTAATGGGAAGTCAGTTTAAAACTTTTAACAGATAATAAACAAGTGTGGCCTTTGATGCGAAAGTGGCTTCTCTGAGACATCATTAAAGATCCCAAATATTATCTGTCTGTCTCTGACCCTCTGGTGATTAAAGCGCTCAGAAAGCCATCAGCTGTATCACATCTTTGTTTTATCACTTTCCTTGATAACGAAATGTTGCCATTATTGATTCTTCACTCACTTTGAGAAAAAATACAGTGATACAGTGATTAATTTTCTCCTCAGTCTTTGCTGGTTCTATTTCTTCTCCTGGTTTCCTCTCCTCAGTACAAAGCTGCTTCCTGCAGATGCTGAATCTTTTCTTTACCTTGTGCTAATTTAAAGAGCTGTTTGTAATAATAGAACTGAGGTGAACACTTAATCACTTTTTTTATGGAGTACTATGAGTCATCCCTCTTGCCAACTAGATGTTAGGTTAAGTATTCAGATCCTTTATGTAGGTAAAAGTAACCCTACATTAATTAGCTTAGAATAGAAATCCTCAAGTCAGGTACACGTACCTCAAAATTAAACTTAAGTACAGTATGTAAGACTGCTATGTCTCTGTAAAACATCATGCGGATGCAAGTTTTAGTTTCAAATCCACTAAACTTAAAATGTGTGGTTATTTTTAGACCACTGCAAAGTGTATGAGCTCTTCTGATTTGAAGTGTTTTGACTCAGTGTGATGAGTTAAATGAAATTTCTATAAGAAAACATCATCAGCATGCATTGTTGAGGGTTAGAAATCTCCAGATATCCCTCTTTTTTTTTTCGTAAAATTCAATAAAATATCCATGAAGGAAATTTGCTGTGTGTCTTTAATACATGTCAAATTAGGCGGTAATTTTTCATGATAAAAGTCATGAATCATTAATTCAGTCCTTACCCATGGTGCACTTTTAATTTAACAAACAGGCTTGTATATAGTTTTTTTTTCTTACTGAATTTGGTACAAAATGGCTCAGACCACAGCAACCACAGCTGTAAAGGCCCAAATGCACTGAAAGGGGGAGTAGACTAGTTATAATGAAGAAATTAAATCCATTTCCTATGCCAACCAGTAGATGGTGCAAATTAGCCAGCCCTACTACCTATTTTAACGAGACTTTATGATGACCTTAAGTGGAATGAGTCACGAGTGAATCGAAACTCTAGTGGCGATGATGACTGTGCCTTACACATGACACGATAAATCCCGCAGTACATGTGTGTAGAGAACTAAATTATTGTGGCTGCCAAAAAAACACGAATATCATGCACCACTTGGTCATTAAACAGACAGACTTGAAAAAAGGTAAGAATTCCCCCCCAAATATATCATCATCATTATTATTATTATACTAAACGAATAACCAGTTACATATAAATAACAACTTTTTCATAAAATACTGCCGTTGGTCAGTGAACAAGGGAGGAACAGTACTTAAGTTTTTACATTGAACCAACTTGAAATGACTTACAGTTTACAGCTGAAAAGAAAAATACAATGAATGTGTCATAATTTTATAATAATTTTGCCTCAGATAGAATGGAACGTTACATCTAAATCACTGATTTCATCTCTCTTTGCCCGTACACAAACTATTCAGTGTTTTGCTGATGCGGAGAGTAAATAATGTTGCTTAGTGTGTGCAGCAACAAATTTAGCTGAGACAGCACACATAATGACTGCATTTCTTACCAGCCAACCCACCAACCATTGTAGGATAAAGACTTCAAATGGGTAAAAGTGGGTTTTTGTCACAATCAAGTAAACTTTTTTTTTCTGCTCTGACGTTTTGCATGCTCAGAATTCATGTTCAGCGATAAATAAAGGCTAAAACACAAAGAAAATGTAAAATGTATTTTAATCATTGCTCCTTTTTCTCTATCTTTCTCTTCGCAGACCATGCAAGCGGCGCGATGCCCGACAGATGAGCTGTCGCTGACTAATTGTGCCGTGGTGAGCGAGAAGGATCTGCAGTCAGGACAGTGAGTAGTCATTATCGCCTGCTCATCATTGCGTTTGTCAATACAGGCACGCACTGGGCATCTCTCCAATCATTTCCCATCTCACCAAACACCCATCAGTCCACCCGCTTTATCTCACATCATTCATCCAGAAGGTCACGGTAATCTAATATGAGGCTGGACGAGTGGCAGTATGGATATCGTAATAATGAGAATTATTTCATTTCAGCCTGATTCACACATATAATATCATGGTTTTGATAAGTTTTTTGGTTCGTAATTGGATAAACCTTGTGTGAAATGTGTGGATTATTTTTTCCCTGTCAGACCATTCTGCGTGACTGTGAAATAAAAGCCTTTCGAGTTGGGTATTGCACTCTGCAGAGTTAAAAGCATTCAGATACTTGAGATGTCACTGTGCTCCTGCTGCTTTTATCTCTTTGTGGTGAAGCAAAAAAAAAAAAAGGCAATAAAAAACAATGACGAAGGGGCTGAGCTGCTGACAGACAACAAAGCGTTTACAGAACAACATTCTGGTTGTAGTAGCAAATGTACATAAGAATGTGCGCAAGTACTGTTGCATATGTATGAAAAAAAACACATTTAAAAAATAAATATTGGGCTGTTACATGTAACTGCATCCTATTGCGTCATAGCATGAATTGTGATGCACACATTAGATTCCCAACAGAATAACCTGTCATCCTTTTATTATCCAAAACAGTAAAAGCACACATTATACGACACCTGACAGAGAACAAATGTGAAATCTGAGTTTGTCCTGTAATTTTGCTGCCATGGCAACTGCAGCCTTGTCTTTATCATACAGTGCCACCGAGCAGTAATGTCTGTGCTGCCACTAGTGTACTGTGCACACTCATTTCTGTTAGAAATTTGTCAATATAGAATTTTGATTACTGAAAATTAGATTTTCTTGCAGCAGTATGAACAGCAGTTCATGGTGCGCTGGTAAGATATTGCATTTTTAAAGCCATGACTTAAAGAAGCTTCTACAGTAGCCTACCAACAAGGTAAGGAACAAGGAATTTTTAAAATGAAGGTGTTAAAATCCCTCTGCAGTCTTTCATTTCTAACAATATATAGGATGTTTTTGTTCAACATCTGTTTCTACCTGAAGGCAGACATGCAATAAACTAGCTTGATGAGCCTTGTTGGAACAGGGGTCGTTTATGTGAGAAGAAGGTACTGTATCCTAGTAACCAATGGAGATTAACCAATCACAACTCTTCGATAATGCCCCCATAAAACTGGCCAATTAAATAGTGCTGCGTGGTCTCCAAACACACTGAAGTGTGAATTTGTTGGTGTTTTTTTTCCACACCTCCTGAGACGTGAACTGCACAAACATCAGTGGCATATTCGAATGAATGAATTAAAGCTGCACTAACTAAATATTTTTAATCAACAATTGTATTATAGTTTAGGAAGACTTTTAACAGCTTGACCAGAGAATACAGATAGAAATAGCTTTTTGGCTGCTAACCATGTGTATGTAAAACCACAGACAATTTGTCACCCAATTCTGTGATTTTCTTACCTCTGTCAAGCTTTTTATTCTGTTATGAATGATTTTCTTGGTTTTTAAGCAGGCAGCTGTCCAGCACCAAGCAGAAGACTGACAAAGTTAGCAAATAGCTACTGAACATAGTGAAGTGTTTTGCAGCTAAAGAGGATTATATTTCTCTCAAGAGTTGGTGGAGACTCAACCAGAGCAAAATGGAGAATAAATATTGGACTATAATTTATTAGGTGGTCAGAAATACAACTTTTATGAAGTGCTAATGTTGCTAAATGTCCATTGGATGTGTAAATAAATAGGGTAGTTACAGGGGAATGGCATGGCAGAAAAAAAAAACAAGAGTAAAACTGCAGATGAAAATAAAAGTTGCGGTAATGCTGCCTTCAAATGGCCTTGTGGTTATGATATGGGAAGTCGTCTACACAATTTGCTCACTGTTCAAGTGGTTAATGCTGGCATTACACAACTTTTCAAGCAATCTTACTGTCTCAAACAAATTTCCGATGTCAGAATAAAATCATGAGAGTTTTGCTATAGTTGAGGCATGCTCCTGTCATCCTGGTGTAAGGTTGTCATAAAACTCAGTCTTTGTTGTGAAGCACCATTGCTAGGCAACGGCAACATGACAACCAAAACTGTCAGCATCAACAGTTTAGCAAGTTAGTGAGCGGGTAATGTAATGCAGAAAATGGAAAGGCATAATCAAAAGCTGAGGCAATTTGGAATACCAACATTTTCCTCAACTAACTATTCAACTAAAATTACAATATGAACTTAACATTCACCAAAATATGAACTCCCATCGCCTCCATCATTTCACCAAACACATCACAACTACCAGCAGCTTTCAGAAAATTTACACTGTGGAGGCTGTGAATACCACTAGAGGTGGGTGTTCTCAGTGAACACGGTAAACAGGACTCCACATGAGGCACAATTAAACTGCAAAAACAGAGCGGAAAAGAACTTATCAGACAGTGAAAGGTCAAATAAGATAAATTGGTTTTAAGGTGAGTTAGCAGTGTTACACTGCATAGAGATGTTACGTCAGTGATGGTCATGTGCACTTGTAATAACCAGGGTCCAACTGTCTGCTGTCTCTGCAGACATGTGACTGTGAAGACCACACCCAACCACAAGTTTGTGTTTACAGTCAAGACCCACCACACTGTGGCACCTGGAAGCATCGCCTTCAGTCTGCCACAGGTACACACGCACACACACACATGCACTCCCACACACATTGTTAATTCCCAGTTGCTGGCTTAATGCTCAATAAGTCTTTATTTCTTTTTCACTTCTCTCTCTTGTAGAGGAAATGGGCTGGTCTCTCCATTGGCCAGGAGGTGGAAGGTAAAACATTCGATACTGAATTGCAGCACATGATGTTTAACAAGCAGTGCTTCAAAGGTCTTATTCTGTGCTTGACATTCGCTAAGCCCTGCTAGCGTTTTGCCAACAATAGCTGACTTCAGTGTACATAAGTTACAGCAAGTAGCGGCTAATATAGCAGCTAGTAGGAAATGGACCGTTTACCTTGAATAAATTACAGATTTCTCTGGATTTAACTATTGTTGGAAACATTTGGGATAATTTAAGTACACAACTGAGCTAAATATGTAACATGTCTCGAGTTTTTTAGATATTTTAATACAGAAATGTGAGAGCAATAAGGGGCTTGACTTAGGTATGGTCACTTGGTTATATCTGTCCTCAATCTGAGTGGTTGTCTAGTGAAAGATTTTGCATGTTGTGTTCAGTTGCTTTTTGTTGTTCTGTTGAGGTCTATACTGTCAGTCTATCCAGCTGAATTTATCTATCTGTCTGCTCAGTGTCCAACTACAACTTCGACAAGTCCAAGCAGTGCATTGGCGCCATGACAATCGAAATTGACTTCCTGCAAAAGAAGAGTACCGACTCCTCCCCGTACGACTCAGACAAGATGGCCGCCGAGTTTATCCAACAGTTCAACAACCAGGCCTTCTCTGTTACCCAGCAGGTTCTCCAAATAACAAGCTCAGACCGACATACTAACACACAGACATGGAAGCACACATACTGTACATTTTGCCTGGTCCTTTGCTCTGTAGGTTTTCTGATCTTATCCTCCTCTCTGTCTCTCAGTTAGTGTTCAGTTTCTGCGACAAGCTGTTTGGCTTGATGGTAAAGGACATCGAGGCCATGGATGCCAGCATCCTCAAAGGAGAACCAGCCTCCGGAAAGAAACAGAAGGTACCTGACCACATGCAGAGCCCGAACCAGTAAAATCAAAAAATAAAGTTCACAGCGTCAACATTCACAAGCCTTTCTCGATTTAGGCTTTTACTGAAATGAGTTATCTATCGTGTCCTCTTCAGGAAATGGGTTTTCTCCACTAAATGGAGATCTCTCTTGGTAAACATACAAAACAGGAATGCTGTCACTCTGCTACTAAAAGCTCATTCTGGTCCCCTTCAACTGGAATTTTCAGTGTGACTCAATTCTTGCACCGGTGGATTTTGTTGATTCTACATGTCATTGCACTTCTGCTCTATTCCCCTCAATTTGAGAGCCTTATATATTTTTGGATAAGCAAACATTATAGCTCTGTTACTGGACTAATGTATCACTACCTCTCCTTAATTAAACTCTAATTAGAGAATCAGCTTGAAAATGTATTGCTTTTGAGAAATTTAATGATCTAGCACAAGGCATTTCTCATAATGAATTAAGAGGGTGGAAGTATTACAGTGGTGTACATGTGTGATATCTGTACTATTTACTGCTGCTGCTTAATGATCTCTGGTGAATAATTATTTTTGCATTAAGCCTCATCTTGATCCTCATGTACACCCATAAAGTTATTATTATCTGACGATCGATGCCTTTGCACTATGGAGAAGCGTCCCTACCCCCCAGTTTATTACATCATTGTGCTCATTACTGATTCATGCACATTAATATGGTGGTTCTGGAGTGCAGAATGCATTCACCAGTAAAAGTGCAAGCATTGATAGAAATACACAGATAAACACACGCTCCAAATGCAGAGATGTGGCAGGTACCCTTATACAAGACACTACAACTTCATCAATTCAAAAGAACTACAAAACTTAACATGGTAGAAATACAAATATTGTAGGGATGTTGTTTCAAAGTCAGAATTGCAGAAAATTGATGTTTTTTTATACTTTTATTCCTGTTTTTGTCTTTTTATTCTTGTTTTTATTGTACTGTTCTTGTGTTTTGTTTTGTTTTTTTTCTTGTTTTGAATCATTTAATTCTTGTTTTCAACCTTTCAGTCTAATTTTTTATCCTTTTAATCCTGTGTGTATTTCTTTATTCTTGTTTTTTTTTATATCATTTTATTCTTATTATTATCCTTTATTCTTATTTTTTCCCTTTTCTTTCTGTTTGTATCCTTTTATTTTTTGTTTTTACTCTTTACTCTTGTTTTTTATAGAGGAAAAGATGGCCTCAAGTGACAGATGATGTCTGTGGCATCAGTAAATCACCAAAGATGTAGAAATAAACAATGAACAAAACACATTTTTACCAAACTTTTATCCTGTTTGATCCCATTAAAGCACTTCTCTGAATAAAGACAGATTGAATGTATTTCTGTTTTCTCTGACAGATCGACATCGGGCTGATGGTGGGCAACAGCCAGGTGATTTTTGAGAAGGCGGAGAGTTCATCCCTCACACTTGTTGGTACGTTCCTCAATTCTCCCTGAAGGTCGCTGATATTTCCCAAAACTTTAGTGATCTCAGGATCTGGATCTGAGGGGGTAAGAATAGGAAATTATGTCACTAAATCAATAAATACGTTTCCATAAAGTGTTTGTTTAAACGTAACATGGAGGAAACATTTTAAAAGGTGAGATGAGATGGGATATTTCAATGCTGTACAACTCACCATGGTAACCTCGAGGTGCTGCATAAACAACATGAGGACCATGGAGACGTCATGCAACAGCACCATATACATTTCCTCCACAAGGGTGGCAGTAAGAACACAGTAATGCAGTGTTCTGTCATTAATGGATCATCTTACACAATCACCTCACAAGACCCTGTCTGCTAAAGAAAAGGCCAAGAAAGACTTAGAGACCAAATCTGGAGTTTATTTTATGGTTTTAATGCATAATTAAGCTCTTCAGATAGCCCCTTTACCTTTCCAACATCCTGAAACATGTCTGTTTGTTTTCAGAACTATTTTACTTTTTATATTATATCTGCCTCTGTCCTCTTGTAACCGCTTACTTTCAAATATACTATAACTGTGTTCTTTTCTGGTCAAGTAGTTCCTTAATATAATGGTGGAATGTAACTAAGTACATTAATGCAAGTAACTTTACTTAATTATGATGCAGAGCTGGAGATTAAACTACCCAACTGTATATAAAGTTGTTAAAATGAGCTCAACCTTAAACATCTACAGCAGTAAAATGCAACATACACATTAATGCAGCTGTAATATTAATCCAAAATCATCATTTAATAATAAAGCACTGACAGGGAACATTTAACTGCAGAATAACTACTTTTACTTTCTGTACTTTAAGTACATTTTGCCAATAATACTTGCATATCTTTACTTCAGTAAGGTTTTGAATGAAGGACTCTTACTTGCAGCAGAATATTTTCACAGTGTGATATTAGTGCTTCCACTGGAGTTAAGGGTCTGAATTCTTCTTTCACCTCTGCCTTTATGTGTTATAACAGGTAAGGCAAAGACCAAGGAGGCACGACAGACAATCATCAACCCAGACTGGAACTTTGAGAAGATGGGAATTGGAGGTCTGGACAGGGAATTCTCTGACATTTTCCGCAGAGCTTTTGCTTCCCGAGTCTTCCCTCCAGACATTGTGGAGCAGATGGGTGAGATACCCCCCTCTATCCTCACTCTTTTTTGTCACTTTCCACACTTTTACCATGGTAGATTGCGTTTTTTTGTTTTGTTTTGTTTATTTACCTGCCCCCCTCCCGGTGACAGCCGTGATCTGATGCATTATGTCCTCAGGTTGTCTGTTCATCTGTACGTCCCATTCTTGTGAAAATAATATCTCAAGAATGCTTTGCTGAAACTTCTTCAAATTTCGACACAAGGATGAACTGATTGAAATTTGGAGGTCAATGGTCACAGTGATGTCTGTCCCATTCTTGTGAACGTAATGTCTCAGGGACATCTGGACAGAATTTCTTCAGATTTGGTACAAACACAGGGGAGGATTAATACCCAGACTGGCTCAGACTGCAGCCTAGGGGCCCAGTGTGTCCGGGGCAGACTGTTTTTTAATTATTTAAATATACTTTATTAAAAAAAAAAAAAAAAACCCTCTTGCATTTCAAAACTTAAGCAGCCAATTAGCCACACGTACCCAGTCCACTTTTGGCCACCTCATGTGGCCTGGGACATGTTCAATCTGAAAACAGTATGCACTGTTTTGCCACAGTTTCTGGACTGAACATGTTTCCTCAGAACAGTGTGCAACAGTGTGCTTGTAGATGCATTGAGAATGCCTTTTTTCTGCAGCATTGCTGTTTATAGTAAAGGCTGTCTCCACAAGAGCTTCCGTTTGCCAGAAAATACATTTAATACCTTTTGTGAAATTCCTTCAAAATCTTCACTACATGGATCGCATGAGTCTGGACGAACATGGATGTGAACTGCAACTTGAATGGGTCACAGAGGCTTACAACTGCATATTTGACATCCACCATCCTTTTATTGTATCATTATGAGACAAATTGTCATTATGTCTTTATTTTTCTCTGCTTTTCTGAGATCGGAAATGTCTGTCCTCATATGACGTACATGTAATGCAGGCACTTCAATTTGCTCTCGGGTTTTACTGGAAATATATTGCTTTTTCACCCAACAAGAGAATGTAATTACTGTTGAAAAATGTATTTTATATTATGGATCAAACATCTGATTTGGATAACCTAACCTTGCGGTAATTTTGTCTAGTGCGTCTTTCCCACGGGAGCAAAATGTAATATACAGTAATACAATGGAGAAAACAGGGTTAGTCACAGTACAACGACAGCTATTTTTTTCATACACACGCACACACAGCAAGAGACAATAATGTACAATTTATTCATTGTTTATATGATTCATTTTATTAACTTGGTTTCTTCTCCCTCTGGCTTTGAGCACATAAAACTTGCATATAACATGCATACATCTTTTCTCCTTCCAATGTCTCCCTCCCCTCCTCTCCTGCCTTGTCACTTCTTGTTCCTCTGGACTTCTTCCTTTCTTTCTTCTTTCTCATTCTTCCAACACTCTTCACTTCTTTTGTTTCTGCCTTCCTCTCTATCTCTCTGTCTCTTCCCTTTGCCCTGGGTCACTCCGTCTGTCCTTCTTTGTTCCAGGGTGTAAGCACGTGAAGGGCATCTTGCTGTTTGGGCCTCCAGGTTGTGGTAAAACACTGATGGCCAGGCAGATTGGCAAGATGTTAAACGCCCGGGAGCCAAAAGTCGTCAATGGCCCTGAGATCCTCAACAAGTACGTGGGAGAGTCTGAGGCTAACATCCGCAAACTGTTTCGCCGAGGCAGAGGAGGAGCAGAAGAGGGTGAGAGATGCTTAGTGTATTTTTTCACGGTGTTCAATTTAAAAAACAAAACTTAATTAATAATTTTTAAACTTGACCTGTTCCAGCTGGGAGCCAACAGCGGCCTCCATATCATCATCTTTGATGAACTGGACGCCATCTGCAAGCAGAGAGGCACAGGCGCCAGCAGCACAGGCGTGCATGACACTGTGGTCAACCAGCTCCTGTCGAAGATCGACGGCGTGGAGCAACTTAACAACATCCTGGTCATCGGTCAGTAGCATCCAGAGTTATTATAGTTTTGTATCTCTCATTAGTTTTTATTTTTATTTCATTTTTTAAATTTTGGTTGCAATTTATTTGACAGTACAAGAATAAGAATTAACAGGCTCCACTTAAATTAGACAAAAAATAGAAATAATATGTTCATTATTAGACAGTATTAAAGCCATCAATTTTTATTATAGGGTAATTAGGGACACATTACAACAGAACTGCAACTTAAAAATCATAGAAGAAGAGGAATATTTTGTCTATGGGTGACTGCACAGACTTGCTGTAATAATGTGGGCAGACAATGTGGTTTGATCAAAGAAGCAGGCATCAATCTTGGCTGTTCTGCCAACTGTATGAGACCACGCAGCCAAACAATGTGTGTCTCAAGTGGCAGTTCTGCTGTAATGTGTCTAATTACTCTCTAATTGCACTTTGCACCACTGCCTCCTCGTGCTTGTTTTGTTGAAAAATTTGCCCTAGAACTAGTTTTTATTTTTATTTCATTTCATTCATTGATTGGCCAATTTTAGTTTTCGGTTTAGTTTTAGTTACCTGTAATAACCTTGATAATAACCCAATTTTCCATCCTCACCAGTTATATGATACAGTATACTGGCTGAGAGTAGAGGCACATTTCACACACATTTCACTAATCACACACTCAAGAGCCCCATAGGACTCCACAATCTGCAACAATCATTTGTGAAACACTTGCGAATCATTTTCATGAAATGGGCCCCAGATTGTGAACGATCCAGTGATGTTTATTTTTATGTGCACATTTTCTGTGTGATGTGACATTTTATTTTCCATGATGACTGAAATGCAGTTTTAGAGCACTGTGTCACCACCATCTGAACAGCTAGTGAGGGGACTCCAGTTCCACAGATATTAGAGAGTCTGTACCAAGCAGCACTGCAGCTGCCCTGGAGGCCCTGGGTAGCCCAACACCTCACTAAGTCACTATATAATGGGTTTTCCTTTAATTTGTCGCCCATCTTCTGAATTTAGATATGATGACAAACTTTGAGAATACTAAACATCAGCAGGAAATATGAGACAGAGAGACAGAGACAAAGGTGGTAACTACATGTCTATTACTACACTTAATTACCTACACCCAGCACTGTCTGTGCGAGTGCTCCACGACAGATTCGCTAAATCTCTTAACTAAATTGACTTATCGTAAATCGCTCACTTCAACTTGACAAGTCCCATCTGTTCATGTGCAGCTGTGCACTCCTGAGATTTGATCATTAGCATAATCCATGTCCCTGAAGTTATTATATCAGACTGCCTGTTCTGCTCCATTTGTGGGCAAGTTTCATCAACGGTACTCACTTAAGAGGACCCAAAAGAATTTGCTAAAAAGTGCTGATAAACTGCCAACAACGTTTCATTAAAGCAACGCCATAAAGAGTGAACAGTTTGACATGAAGTTAGACAGTGGACAGAGCAGAGGCTCTAAGTTGCAGCACCAAATATGCCAATAAAACTTAAAATTTAGAAAACAAAGTTAAACCTGCCTCGATATTTTGTGTTTCCTCAACTTTTCCTGTATTCACTATGTAAAGGAACTTTATACATAACATTTATGGGACCTTGGGATATGATGGTAGCTTGAAACACCATCAAAACATGCTTGGAAGTTAAGTTATTTTGCAATTATTATCTTAAGTTGGCGGCCAGTATGCTGCACCCAGGAACCAACCCCAGTTCTAAACCAGCTGATCAAGGACTATGACAGGAAAATTAACCTCACACACACTTTTTGGTGGTGGGGAAACTGGGAACTGAACATGCAAACTGCTGGACTTGATATCCACAAAGCATACTAGAAAAAACATTATCTCTTATCTTCTTTTATAAGCATGATTTCTGACTTTATCTTGGTATTTACCAACAGAAGTATTAATTTCCATTCAGTCATCAACCCTCTGGTTCAATAATGTTACTGTAATGTAACAAAATGGACCAATGTCCTTTTTAAGAGCTGGAAGTTCTTTTTATGGACGTTCCTTGATGGTACGTGGCGTGACTCCTGGTCTTTAGGAGACAGTTGAACTCACAAGGTCACGTGACAAATAGGACATTTGGGAGGGTAAACTTAAGGTCCCCTGTTGGTCATAGAAGAATGTTTCGTCCCAGATGTCCTCTCTGTGGTTTTGCAGTGTGACCATAAATTACAAGTGGGACATCCCCATAAACTCATGTAGGGAACTTTGAACTGCAGCACTTTCATAACCAAAAGAGGATGTTTTAGGAACATCCCTAATATTCTGTAAAGGTTCAGGATATTGATCACCTTAGAACTTTTAAGGAATGTTACGCAAGGTCCTCAGAATGTTGTCTCCTATGTGGGGACGCGTGATATCTTCAGTTGCATCTTTTGACTCCTTATAAGGTCCACTGTGTGGATCTGCACAGACAGTACAGTATCAGAACATAATAGTCAGCATCCATAACACAGCCCTGCCCTCCCTCATCCTGCCATCCTCTTAGTGTTGTTTTCTCTTTCTCTGCAGGTATGACCAACAGGCCTGACCTGATAGATGACGCCCTGATGAGGCCTGGCAGGTTTGAGGTCAAGATGGAAATCAGTGAGTGTTCAGCTCGTCTCTTTTTTCTTTAGAAAAACAACTCAACTTGATATTGTGGTTAAAGTTAGTATCTCTCATCCCCATTCACACCTGCAACATGCGGAAATATCACCTTTTTGTGTGCGGAAGTTTCTCATGAAGTTTCTGAAATGTGTAAGTGAAAAGTTTTATAGTGTTTACTTGTAGTGTTAGAATAAAACAGGAGTATAACATGAATATGATCACCCGTCACCCATTTAAATGGGAATGGGTTGCCTTTTAATATTATAATGTAATATATATGTAATGTATATATATATATATATTATATAAAAAAGAAAAGGAAAAAATGCCATATACAAATTCTGCTTTTACCTTTCCTGTTAAAAGAAGACATTGAAACTGTGGGAATCTTGCCAGACAAGTCAAAAGTATAAGACAACCTCACACTGTCCCATTAACTTCCGATTAGTTGGTGAAAAAACGCAGGTGCTTTTTCTCTCTTGTTGCTGCTTGTCTAAAACCAACTATTCACTGCTTGTCATAAAGCAAGACATTCTTTCATATATGATTTTTTAAATACATATTTTGTATACTGACATACACAGAATTTTGTGAGTATTTCTGTGTTTATTTAAGTATTGTCAATTCATTTCCTGAACTGTAAATCTCTCCTTTTCATGTATTCAGTGTATGGTTTGGATGTGTGTTTTTTTAAACAAAACATCACGCATCAATAGAGACAGTCATATGAGTGCCATGGTACTCATTTTCCTTTTTGGCTGTTTATTACCTTCTTGTCTCCTTCCCTCACTTGCTCCAACCTCTCAATACTCATTTCTTACCTTTCCATACCCATGTCCGTCTCTTCCCTCCACCCCTCTTCCTCTGGTCCTCGCCGCCTCATCGTCTAACTTCCAGGTCTGCCTGACGAGAAGGGGCGTGTCCAGATCCTGACCCATCCACACCAACAAGATGCGAAGCTTCAACCTGCTCGCTACAGATGTCAACATCAAGGAGCTGGCAGCCGAGACGAAGAACTACAGCGGTGCAGAGCTGGAGGGGCTGGTCAGGGCCGCTCAGTCCACCGCCATGAACCGACACATCAAGGTCACTCTGCACTTTCAAATACACAAAGCTTGCTGTAGGGTTGGGTTGGGCTGCTGTTTGCAAGAAGAATCACAGTGACACTCAAATGTGTCCACTTGTTTAAAATCTTGTTGGAACTATTAGGAAGAGAAGTGCAGATTAGGGAGAGAATATTTCAAGCAGCCGTGTTTAAAATGAAGTGGACGACCAGTGAAGTGTCCACAGCAGCTGATAGCACCAAACAGCACAAAACAGTAGAGAGACATGACTCAAGTTACCTCAGTTGAAGCAGGACTTATTAGGAATAAGTCTGCCTCTTGCATGAACTGTCCATAGCTGAATGGGGTGGACTTACAATACCATATTTTAACGTTGGTCATAATGGTGGCACTTGAACAGCCAAATATTTACTGAGGTGGTATGCAGTGTAAAAAGTTTGAGAAACACTGCTCTAACACATGAGCACACACCACTTCCTGATGAAGACTATAAAATGTGGTTGAAAGCCTCAGAACACAGCAGGGAGGTGGACAGGGAAGTGGTGAGAAAATGACACATATAAGGACGAAATGTACTGCTTTGTGTCCCGCCAGTTTCCTCCTCTAGCTGAGAAATCTAGGTTGTTTTGCATGTGCAAAATGTGCATGGCTGTGTTAAATTGTGTTAAATTGGCTTTACACACACAGACAGTCAATTAAAATGGAAGACGAAAAGCATCGGTTTCTATTGTTCCCATACAGCTTGATAGTTCCTTTATTAAACTCCCCTGCCTCCGTAGTGCCCACTTCTCATAAAAATGACAAAAAAATGCAGTAATTAGATTTATTTTTCTAGACTTTAAAGCAGTAAGCCTACTTCCAGACCCATAGAGAACATTATAACTGTTTTTACAGGTTCAGTAGTTCTCTCTGTGTAGAGTAAACTGAAGTCATGCCCCTTAAACCCGACAATGGCCTGATACCGTTATCTGGTATATTCTTTTCCAGGCTACATCTACAGTGGAAGTGGACATGGAGAGGGCAGAGAAGCTGCAAGTCACCAGAGCTGACTTCATGGGATCCCTCAACAATGACATAAAACCTGTATGTACCAGGTCTTTTTAAGACTGACCGCAGAGTACAGTATAATCCTGTTACATGAAAAAGCAAAAACACAGTTCCTAACACGTCCTCATATTTTCATCCAGGCGTTTGGTACAAACCAGGAGGATTATGCCAGCTACATCATGAACGGCATCATCAAATGGGGTGATCCAGTCACTCACGTCCTGGATGATGGAGAGCTGCTGGTGCAACAGACCAAGAACAGTGATCGCACACCGCTGGTAGCTGTGCTCTTGGAGGGTGAGAAATTGGAAACACACAAAATATATAATAAATACAGGAAATTAGACAACATACGCGAAAACCTTCACTAAATTCACCATTTAGTCCAATAAAAAAGTTACTAAAACTTTGGGAACCTTGGTGTTTTTTAACCTGGACCAGGCCTGAGATTTCACTGTAGGGGCAAGGCTGCTTGGCCTTTGATGAGGCAAAATACCAGGGCAGCAAGATAAAAGGCATTAAAATAAAATGATGATCTTAAGTCGGTACAGTGACACTGGAAGTCAGTTAGAGGTATCTTAAAATAATGAGTTATAACCTTAAAATAATGAGTTAGTATCTTCAATTGCCTGGTCAATGCTGGACCAATTTAAAAAATATTGTCCCCATTAGTTACTCAGACACAAACACATAAAAAATAGGGTCCAGGTGGAAAAATACCAAAGTTACCTTTTGAATAAATTCAGATTTTTCCGTAGTTTTGCCAAAATTGCTGCTATTGACTGACTTTCCACAAGATTGAATCCAATTTCCTGAGTTTCCAGACCAACGAGATCAGTGCAATTATTTACACCATTCTAACAGAGAATTGTACAGTGTGCATCTTGTCATTTTTATTCTTGCAATTTGGATACTTGCATGGACCAACAGTTTTATCTAGTTTACAACTCCTTCTCTAGCATGGACACAGGTAAAATGGGCAGCTATCCACAGCCTCACACGTGTGAACAGAAGCTGGTCCTGATGTATGTAGATCCCTCTGCAGTTAGCCCTAATGGCTTCGTTCTGTGTTTTACTGTCAGTCAGACTCAGAGACAAACATTTGAAACGATTCGGGTGAAAATCCTGTTTATTTGAAAAGCTTACACACACACAAATACAAACACGTGCAGGCAGTGAATTGTTCCCCTCCTCTCCCGCAGGTCCACCCCACAGTGGAAAGACAGCCTTGGCAGCTAAGATTGCAGAGGACTCGCAGTTCCCCTTCATTAAGATCTGCTCTCCAGACAAGATGATTGGACACTCAGAGATCTCCAAGTGCCAGGCAATCAAAAAGGTAAGAGCCGCAGTGTGTTTTAACCCTTAGAGCATGCCGGCAAACAATGAAGCATTTGCATTTAAATAATGGCTTATGTAACTATTTCATCTGGTTAATTGCTCCTGCCCTTCCACCACTGACTCCTCCCTTTGTTTTTTTCCATCCGTTAATGCCTTCCTGCATCCTCCCTGCCTGTCTCTCCATTGTCCTTCTCTTCACTCATTCGTCCCTCCCTCTTTCCCTGCCTCCCTCTGTTTCAGGTCTTTGATGATGCCTATAAGTCACAGCTCAGCTGTGTGGTGGTGGATGACATTGAGCGTCTGCTTGACTACGTCCCCATTGGACCTCGTTTCTCTAACCTGGTGCTTCAGGCTCTGCTGGTGCTGCTGAAGAAAGCTCCACCAAAGGTCAGAGTGCGTCTGCACCCTGGAGACATATTGTTACTGACTATATTGTTGTCAACAGCCCCCCGCCCCATAAAAAAACAAAACCAACAATCAATGCATCCTATTCACAAGTGTTGTGTGTGTCACAGAGCGCCACTGTTGTCCAAATATCATGAGTAAATAGATTTGAAAAGCATTAGAAATATATTTATGCTACACAAAATGACGTTTACTTTTTGAAGTAATTTTCAATTTCAGTTTCAGTAGGCTTTATTGCCATCATTTACATGCACACAGTAGCGAATGAAATTAACAATAATAATGTAAATAGTTTATAAAATTAAGCAGGTAATGACGCAGGTGCATTAAAAAAATATACAGTATATAATAAAATAAGTAATCAAGCAATTAATTGATCATATGAAGTTAGTAGTAAAATGTGATTTCAACAGTAAGAATCAGAATAAATAAAGAGATGTTATTATTAGTTGTAAGTGAACTACTTTTACAATTTAAAGCCCCTAAAGTTTTAAAGGAGCAATGTGTAAGATTTAGTAGGATTTAGCGGTGAGCTTGCAGACTGCAAATGCCTCACCTCATTCTCCCCTTCCAAGCATGCAGGGAAACTAGAAACACATTGTGGTTTTAGGGAGGAGGTTATGTGCCAGGCCATTTTCTTTGCAAAGCGCAGCAGCCAGACTAGCTGTTTCTTGGCCAATGATGGCATGAAATTTAAGGACAGGTTTAGGGAAGATTCGAGAGTAGTAAAGATCCTTTCATCTAACTCTCAGCAACAAAGCACAAAAGTACATTTCTCAAAATGTGCACTATTCCTACAAGACAGATGTATAATATGTAATAATCAGGCAAACAGTACTACCTCATAATGTTTTATTTTTGGTTTTAATTTTCTATTTGATTTTTTTTTTCTTGTTTCTGTGCTAATTTCCTTTCATTGTTTTACTGCACCAACGCATAATTTAATTCAGCTTTAGGTATCTTTGATTCAGAATTTAGCTTTTTAATTAAATCAACAAAAGCTGGAACAGTTTATTTGCTCATCTTGAAATTACTGAACCGTTACCCAAAAAATCTGCTGAAATGAAAATCTACATTGTGCCTGTGGTTACAGCTGTCCATATTCATTAGTATTGTATTTTTTGAACTCATGACTTTGTGAATGGACAATTAACCTTCACTCAACACAGAAAATTGAATTTCCCATCGTGGTATAATTAACAAAGGACAAAACGAGTCATCTGTTCCTCCTGCAGGGCCGGAAGCTGCTCATCATCGGCACCACCAGCAGGAAGGACGTTCTGCAGGAGATGGAGATGTTGGACGCCTTCAGCACCACCATCCACATCCCCAACATCTCCACTGGGGAGCAGCTAGTCGACGCTTTAGAGGTATGCACACACACACACACACACACTGCATGCAGGTCTTTAATGTTGTCAATGCATTTGGTTGCTTGAAGGTAAAGATGCTCATGATTGTGCTTACATGCAAGGACACACAGATGAATGGGGTGAATTAAACATAACCATCCCCCATTCTCAAGAGCTCACATTCATGCATACACAGCCTTGAAATAACCCACTCTGTAACATCTGTGGTGCACGTCAGGAAAAACTACATTCACCTCAGTGACTGAAAAAATGTGACATAATTAAAAGGGTGTTTTCAGTGGTGCTCTTCCTTTATTTTTCTTTTCGGTTGGAGGTTTTGAGGGTAGAATTTCTTTTTTTCCCCCTTTGTTGTCATTGTAGCTGCTGGGGAGCTTCACGGATAAAGAGCGTGCCAGCATCGCACAGCAGCTCAAAGGGAAGCGAGTCTGGATCGGCATCAAGAAACTCCTTTGTGCTCATCGAGATGTCGCTGCAGGTACGACGACAGTAACAGCTCATAAAACACCACACATCACCTATGATGGGCCCATTGATTATATGGACTGCAGTCTTAGAAATAAAGGTGCTGACTAGAAACAGTGAGGGTTCCTCGGCTTGTCCCCTTAGGAGAACCCTTTCTAGTTCCTGATAGAACCTTTTCCAAAGGTTCCTCTCTCAGAGAGTTCTACCTAGAAGACAATATAGGGGTTAAGGGATATACTTCAGTGAAAGGTTTCACCCAGAACTTCCATGGAACCTTGGTTCTATCTACTGAAAAGTGAGTATGTAGAATATGACACTTTGGTTCCCAAAGACATCATGCTGTATTTGTTTTTTTTTTGTTTTTTTTTGTTTTTTTTTGTGGTGGGAACCAACTTTTCAGGTTTATTTTTGGTGTAAATACTCAGAATGATTCAAAATTAGGTGCGTGAACCAGAGTGTGGGCTGGTTCCATGTTGGTGGAAAAGGACTATTTTGGAGGTTCTAGAGAGAACCATTCTATTATGTAATGGTTCTACCTAGAATCCTCCCTGTGGGTTCTATCCAGAATCTTTCCACCTTCTAAAAGTGCTATCTAGAACTCACCAAGGGCACCCTACTCAGAGCTTTTTCGAAATTCTAACACTTTAATCTAGAATCCACCTGGGGGGCTCTACTGAGAACCCATTTATATTCCACAGGTTTTATCTAGAACCCACACAGGGAGCCACTTTATATTATGCTACAAACAACCCTTGATGAAAGAGTTCTTGAAGTATTTCAACAATCATTGACGAACTCTTCTCTTAAGTGAACCCTTAGTCTTTCAAAGAACCCTTGACAAATTCTTTCATCAATAAAGGGCTCTTCAGAAGCAAAGAGTTGTGGATAAGACCTCAGCTCTTCAAAAAGAACCCTTTGGAACCTTTATTTCTTAGAGTGTGGAGTCTTTCTTCAGTTATGAGCATGTGTGTTCCTCCTCTGTGGGGCCGATGACTTCCTGTTGCCTCCCTGAACACAAGATTAGTGTTGGGCAAGTTACTTTCAAAGTGTAATGTATTACATATTACTGTTACTTTACAATATTACTGTTCCTTTTCCCAACGATTGGGTGTGGAAAAAAGTCTTCATTCTGCAATACTGGATGTTCCCACTGCACCAAAACCACCTGATTGTCCAGCAAAGAAATGCTCCCACACACAAACCCCCACAAAGCCCCAATGTGTGGTTTTTACACTGCCTGCACAACACACAACACACTCTGTGAACATGCATGTGCAAAATGCAGGGCTAATCATTATAAACACTTTAAAACATCTCCATCTGAGGGGGGGAGACAGCTTCACTGTCTCCAATCACGTCCACAATCATGTCACTAGACAACAGGGGATGCTTAGCTACTATTTCTGCTCGAGTGGTCCTTCTCAATGGCTCCAGCTGTGGCGACTGGGAGATTTTCTGATGTGACTATGTGGCCCCATATTGACTTTTGCTGATTATTTGCATTAGTACTGTCAACAGACTGTTCAGTCTCTTTCTGCTTCTGCTTTCTTTCACTGTCTCTAGATGGACCAGGATTACAGAGTGACCAAGTTCCTGACTCTGCTCAGAGACGAGGGGGCGTGAGTACAACCACTCTGCACCAATCACGCTCATCAACAGCCCCCATCAACTTAAACCTTCTAATTTTATTCTCATCTCCAGCCATTTTGTTTCTCTTTTCTTCCCATTTACTTTGCTTTATACCATTATGTGTCAGTATGTTGTTATTTCCATCAACATCATTGACATAATATAATATATTGAACACAGTTTAGTAGTGTCACAGAGGAATACATATTGATTTTGAAGACTCCAATCTTTCTACACTGCACACACACACACTTCCACACACAGTAGATGTCCTCATTGTTCTATAAGAGTGCAGAAAAAGGCTAACAATCAGTGACTTCTTCTTACCAACTATTGACCATAACGGCTTTATTTTGCAATCACCAGGTTGAATGAAGGCGATCAAATCCGAATTTAAGCCGTCGGTCACTCTCGCTGTGCACTGGTAAGGTCAACCACCAAGCAATGAGACGTGTGCCTGAAGGTTAGGAGCACAAAACCTGTAGCTTCCCAGTTAGCCAATAGATTAGCATTTACACATTTATTTTCCCGCTACACTAGGATTTTGATTGCAGTAGCAGCTTCAAACAGTTGTTTTAGTGTGTGCAGTATATTTTACATGGAAAACATTTACACAGAGGGTACAGATTTTTCATTTTGCATGATTCATTTCATTTCAATTCATGTCTAACTCATTTCACAGTTTAAAGAGGGACTATGTAACTTTGACTGACCATGCCATTGTTCCCATGGCACAATGTCCAAAACCCCAATAGTCCGAAAAATGTTCCATTGGACTGAAAGCCCATTTATCCAACAGCCAAAAACATCCCAAAAACAAATGCCCATTGCACTGAAAGCCAATTGTTCTGAATTTATGTATGTAACTTAACTGATAACTTGTAACTAAAATACTTATGTTAACCCAAAACCATATTTCCCAAAACTACAAAGTATTGGTGCCTTAACCCAAGCAAACTGTGACCATTGTTTCCATGATAGCAGGAAGGTCACCTGATGAAGGTCACCTGACATTTAGGATTAATGGGCCTTTGGAATAATGGGCTGTCAGAACAATGGGTAGTCTTCGTGGCCACAAGTAACATTACCTGACAATGAGACAAGAGTCAGCAAATTCACAACATCAGTTTAACAACAACATCTATGTAAAGTTTGCTAACATTAGCTAACATTATCTACCTTGAGTTACTCGTTACGTATCAACAGAGAGCGGTTTTATCAGCAAAATCATTATTTTTAATTGGCAAACGTGCAATTCATGACACAATTCAAACAAGATCAAAAAATGATTTGTCTCTCGGCATTGACTACCATTCATATTATTTCCAAAATAAGGTTCCATGTGGGACACTGGAGGGGGAGGAACTTCACCTGTTTATTTAATCCTTCAAACACAGGATCAAGTTGGACTAGTGTGAAAAGCTCAATGAGTGATGGTTTTATTTGTGGCTCTCTTCTTGTTTTATAGCCCGTTAAATCCTGCTCGTCACTTTTTGTTTAACTCAAGACACCGCCCAGCACTGTGCTGGTGTTGTGTGTGAGTACTCTGGAGTTTGTTGCTAAAAAGGACCCCTCTTAATTAGGAATTCTATTGGGGGGGAGTGACGCAACACACAAGAAACTTAAGTACTCTTGTCTTTCTTCTTCTGCTGTTTCTTTTATTTTCTAGTGATCGCAGCTTCTATGAGTAGAAGGGCTGGAGAAATAGAGCAACCATCTCGCCATCGACAAGCCACACGTGGGACAGAATGAGGAGAGGAGAAGAAGAAGAGATCTTCCTCTTTTCCGTCCACCGAGTGATCCATCCGTCTGTCTGTCTATCTGTCTGAACACACCTGGTCAAAAAGAGGAAACACAAGCCCTCTTTATCTCAGCATGTTTCTGATATCACCGTCTCACTGTCCTCCTGCTCATCCACACCTTTACTTATTGACATATCGAGCAAACAACTGTAACAAATCTGTTATCTGTAAAGAAACTGCAATAGATGATTGTAAAAAGTGCTGTTTTGTGCATCGTGCGTAAAAATGACCAAAAAAAAAGAAGCCATGTATGTTTTTTTGCTATAGTATTTGTTGTATTTGTTGCATATCTCTTGTCCTGCTAAAGATAGTTATTGTTAGTGTGATATGTATCCCCACAAACACAAGCCGTAGAAACAGAATACAACCAAAAAAACTGACACAAATCCAGAATATTTGAATATTTAAGATGTGAATCTATGAGAGGCTTTTAGTGAATATGTAGTGGCTGTAAAAAAGAAGCTGTTCCATGTGTAAATGTAAACCCTTTAAATATACAGTATGTATTTTGTCCATGTTCTGTAAATAGTATATATAGACAAATTGCAGTATATCATGAGAGTAATTTAAAAGATCAGTCTCAAGTCTATTTCGTACTATATCAGTATGATTCTTCTTCTTCCCTATTGCTCTGGAGATGTTGACTTTACCAGGTTACCGTTATAGTGAAAGTAAATGTTGGATTGTTGGCCTGTGGGTCTGTCTGTGTTGCGTGCAGTACAGTTCAGTCTAGCTAGTGTAGTTCTGGCATCATCAGTGTTACAGACAAAAAAAATATAATATCCTGCACTTTGAACATCAGAAGACTCTAAAGACCTTTATCTCGACCCGAGCTTGTGTCCGCTCGTGTGCATGTGTGGGGAACTAAATGCTGCATGTGTTCATGTGTGTAGGAGGCAGCGTGGGCGAGTGTGTGGGGGCAGAATGTGCTGTCGGATGTGAGCATGCGTGTGTTTAAGTGAGTGTGTGTGTGTGTGAAAAAACAGGTTAAGACAGTTGGTGGTTAATTTGTGGGTTTTTTCTCATGTCATGTGTTCAGTGCTTGGTGTCCAAACTTCTTGTTTTGTTCTGATCATTGATGATGTATGTATGTGAGTGTGTATGTGTGTGTGGGCATGTGTGTGTGTGTGTGTGTAAATATATATCAACATGCAGATGTATTATTGCAATAAAAAGCACAGATGCACAGGAAAAAGAAACTCCAGCTGCTTGTCTGATCTCATTTATTTATTGATGACTTTGTGTACATGAATATGTCAATAGATAGAACTGTACTTAAGTAGAATTTTGAGGTTTTTCAACAACCTCAATTCCAAGTAGACATAAAACAAATACAACAAATGAATGCAATGATTTGCAAAAACTTTTCAACCTATATTCTATTGAATACAGTACAAAGACAAAATATTTAATGTTGAAACTGCCAAACTTTCTGTAAATATACACTCATTCTAAATTTGATGCCTGCGACATGATCAAGAAAAAGTTGAGACATGAGCGAGTTTACCTCTGCACCGTTTCTTACCGCACCGTCTCCCTCCCCGACTCCTCAAAGGTGTTACATCACCTTTTCTGTTACCAACACTCAGTAAGCATTTAGGAACCAAGGACAATGACTGTTTAAGCTTTGAAGCATCTGCTTTATTTTCAAAGGGACACAGGTCTGGACTGCAGACAGGTCGGTCTAGTACCTTGTTTACTACAAAGCCATGCTGTTGTGACACATGCACTGTCTTGCTGAAATAAGCAGGGACGTCTCTGAAAAAGACGTAATCTGGATGGCAGCATATGTTGCTTTAAAACCTGTATTTTCCCCCAAACCATCACAGATGCTGTCTTTTAAAGTTAGGCTTAGCTCCTTACTAATCTTTGATTCAATCTTTACTTGGACTGAAAAAACCTGCAAATTTCCACATATGTGTAAGAACATCAAAACAACATCTGGTAGAAGGCAGGATGAAGCTAATGTCCATAAATGTCCTGCGTTGGCCACAGTCACAGCCATGATCCCAGATCCCAGTGTTCCAATTCATTTCAGTTTCTTCCTCCATACTGCCTCCAACATCTTTTCTTTTCACATTTGGCCCTGGGCTGACACTCAAAACAAAAAGCTTGGGGCTACTTCTGATTCATCCAGCACTTGTAAAAAGCTATATAAAGAATTCATACCTGACAGCAGAGGCCCGAGGCTATTGTCTGCGACAACGCTCACAGTATGTGACCTCCGCTTTACTTCACTTCCACCTCTGCTTGCAAAATACTTGCAACATGACTTGGACTTTACACCAATAACTTATGACTTCACTTGGACTTGAGCCATTTCACTTAAAAAATTTTTTTTATATATATATATATATATATATTTTTAGTATATGTATATTTTGGGGGCTTTTATGCCTTAAATGATAGGAGAGCTGAAGCTATGACAGGAAAGAGGGGAAGGAGTCGGGGAATGGTATGCTGCAAAGGTCTGCAGGTTGGAGTCGAACCCACAGCCGCTGACAGGGGACCCACAGCCCCAGTACACGGGGCAAACGCTCCACCAACTCAGCTCCCAGGTTACCCTCTTAACTTGATGCCTTCCCTCAAGGCCAAAGATTAAAAAATAAAAAGTGTGCCATGTAGTCAAGTAATTTCCCTTCATTTCTTGAGTCAACTAATGTTAATGCTATTCATTCTCAGCAAGTCAATTCTTAATTCCCCACAATCCCATCCAGCATCCAGAGCTCCAGTTGAAAAAAATGACACCCAAGATGATTTTGATCTATGAAAGAAAAATTATGCATTGGTCAACAAAAAACAAATTGCAGTAGGCTATATAATACATGCAGTCTGAAAATAATAGACGGAGACACAACAATTTCCAGCTTCATTCAACATTTGAAACTGATCAAAGAATGGTGAGATGAGGCCAATATTAACATGATTAGGAGTGAATGCCCTAGTTGACATTACATGATGCTGAAGTAACCTTATAAATCAGTGAGGCTTGAAACTCACTGTTACATTACGACTTGTTAAGGACTTGAAACTTAACTCAAGGACTTACCTTAAAGTTAAGGGGCCCCATTTTACACCTGACGCAAAACCATTGTGCTGGTGGCACAGGTGGCTTTGCTGTCTTACATTGGCACAGTTGCCATTTTTGCCACGTCTGCAAGATAGCAAATGAGCGACTGAAATGACGACAAAATGAAGGCGTGTCCAGGCACATTTGCTATCTTGTGTTCAGTGCATTAGGAGTAAAAACCACTCGCACTTTAGACCGGCCAAAGCACACTTCTCCACAATCACAAAACACCTTCTTTTATTTTCAGTCTTTTCCCCACACAGGAGCGTGGATTAGTAAAGTGTCCCTTGAACATATTTTCTATCAGCAATAAAGTGTAAATATTAAAATTAAAAGCATGCATGTGTGTGTCTCATGCTTGGCTGAGGCAAGCATTGCACGTGATGTTGAAAAGGTAACATTGCACATACATCTAAAAAAATCACAAAACACCTTTCATTTACTTTACACAGCCGTGCATGTGTGTGTCTACTATTATTATGTTTATAAAGCCAAATAAATCTCAACAGACCTGCAAAGTGCGTGCAGGACGGGATCACAGCTGTCAGCTGTCCGCCGTCATGCTGCCACCGCTTGTGCTCCTGGCACACCTGCTTCTTTAAGGTGATGAGAGCTGACGTTCTGACTGATTTATTGCATGTTCAGCCTAAACTCACCCGTGAATTAATGAGGGCACCTGGGCTCAGCTGATAGGTGTATTCCACTGTGTGCTGTTGGCACAAGGGTGGGACAGAGCAGGATACCCCTACGCCCCTGGCACAAGACGGCAAACCTTGAATAAATTAAATCCGTTGCCCTTTCAACTTGCACTTCAGATCAGGTAAGACAGGGCTTAAGGACTTGGGACTTATTGGGATTTGTCAGCCTTAACTTGGGACTTGACTTGGGACTTAGGTTCAAAGACTTTACACTTACTTGTGGCTTGCATAGCAATGACTTGGACCCACCTCTAGAGGAAATAGAACTGAAATCCTTTATTTAGATAAAAGTAGCAATAGTGCAATATAAACACACTCCATTAGGCCTACAAATATTTAAAAGTTTTACTTAAGTAAATCCAGAAAAGCTAACAGTTGTTACTTATCTTGTTTACACATCCAACACCAACATTAGCATTCATATAGAGTCAAGAGGTCCAGTATTCACTTTCTATTTAAGACAAGATAAGAAAAGAAAAACTTTATTAATCTCCTGTGCCAGAGATTGTTCCAAAATGATCTACTATCTATCTATCTATCTATCTATCTATCTATCTATCTATCCATCTATCTGCACTGCAGTTGTGCTTCCCACATGACCGTGCTGCCAAATATCATAACAGCATTGTGAAATTCACAGATGAAACCACAGGGATTGGACTGATAAAGGAAAACAATGAGGACGCCTATAGGAGGGAGGTGAGGGACCTATCCATATGGAGTCCAGACAACAACCTCTCTCTGAATGTTGAGAAAACAAAGGAGATAACTGCTGATTTAAGAAAGTCCAAAATGGTCCACACACCAGTTTGCATCAAAGGTGTCCCTGTTGTCTCTTCAGATTTTAGGTATTTTAGGTATTCGGATCTCAGGCTCCCTCTCATGGGGCCGTATTCAGAAACATTCTGAGAATGCTCTCAGTGAGCTCTTAACTTCTAGCAAGGACTCCTACCTTAGGAGTGATTTAGGATAACTCTTGGAGCAACTCTGAGCAAGGAGGGGACAATAACTTTTATCTTGAGGAGGTGTGGCCGACCCCATTGCTAAAAGAAAAACACTGTTAGTGACAATGCGCATGGAATACATAGTAAAATCAACTGAATTTAGTCTCTGTTAAGACATGGTATAATTCTGAATACTATTTAAGAACATCTCTGTTGAATAAATGACATGATAACTTAAATGGTAGACAATAAAGTATTTTCTATTTCTTCTATTTCTAATTCTAAATAACCATTAATACCAATGGTGGCTATTTAGCAATAGCTTCTAATGGTAGCTAATCATTTTCTGATAATAGAGGTGCACAATTCCATTCTGACATTTAGAAAACTAGTGTGAGCACATGTGTTACCACTGATACTAATAAAGGTTCTGTTTCATTCCAGTCAAATAGAGTCAGGGTGCTGCTACTGTGCATACTGGCTCACTGGAAAGGCCCTGCTACACTAAATGGAATGGGACGCTAAGAAGTGTCATTGATAAAATCTGTGTTTACACTAGTATTTCATATCAACATTGTTGCTGTTAAAAGGTCTATCCTTACATGTAGCTCCTTTAGAGGCTGAGAGAGCTAGGGCACACAATTTCATTTCATTTGAATGCACGTAAATTTTAGGTGTAAATGACAATAAACTTGAACCTTGAAGCTCATTGCTGCCTTATGTGCTGCATTTTAATTTTGTAGCACAAATTGAGCTTACTGTAATACTTTATGTAAGTTTGGTAGCCTAATTTAAGCCAGTGCATTATATTTTATAAGACCATTGGACTGTATGTTTTGTAGTTTATATCTACAGGTGTCAAGTAGGGGTAGATTGGTTTCAGTTGCAGCAGGGGATGGTTGCAACAAGTCTTATTCCTCCAATCAGCAAAATGCAAGAGTGATGGTGCACACGCTCAATTAGACCCTCTCCCCACCATGAAGACAGAAGACACATTCAACATCTGCTGCATTTATTGAAAAAAACTTGTTTTGGACGTATGACAATATTTTTTGTGAGCTGTGTTTTTGTCATACTGTCTTTAACTGTTGTATTAATTGATCAAAATTTAATCTGAATCTTTTTTTTGTTGTTGTTGTTGTCATTGACTTCTAAGTCACATGGTTAGCATGTGTCAAGGTCACTGTGTCCAGCACATAATGTTCCTGTCATGGCTGAGGTGAGGTGGTGATGGTGAGGGTAAGCAGCGGTGTCAAAACAGACCGCACAGCAGTATTTATCAACCTAAACAAATCAGTGTGGGGTGCGTAAAAGGGTAGTTCACCCAAGTACAAAACTTTGTATTGATTTTTTTTCAACATACACACATCTTTACAAGATAAACAAAGTTTTATAAGGATAGTTCACAAAATAATTTTTAAAACTGAGTTTTGCACAATAAATACATGTTTAATAAAAGTGTGTTACACTGCGAATTGTTCCGTTCTTCCTGTTTCACTGTGAAATATAGAGAAATTGAAGAGCATCTGTTACATCTGCACATGACTGAAATGTGACCATGGAACCAGGGAACTTGAGGGTAATTTGGATGTAATTTGTAGTAATTTCTAAGAAATTTCAAATATACCACTTGGTTATTACCATGCAATCATGGGACCTGGAAAGTGAAGCCAATTAGGTCTGCGCCTTTTTTCCATCACTGATTATACTTTGTGAATGTTGCTGGCGTAAAAACGGGTGAGTTTCCCCTTTAATTCTCCAGGCTCTTGGGATTACGCAACCGCCCCCCCCCCTCCCTCCTCCCTCCTCCCCTCTCCCGCAGCAGTACTCCTGTTCTGTCGGTAGAGGCCGCTGCGGAGCCTGGTGATGAATCATCCCCGGCGGCAGCTCCACTTCTCCTGACCCGCATTCACCCGTACTGTACAGGCAGTGGAGGGGGGGGGGGGAGGACCGAGCACAGAAAGCAAATAAACGCTGTGGAGTTCTCCTGCAGACCGTGGCCATGGCTTTGGCAGTCCCTGGCAGACGCGGCGCTCCCGTCTCCTCGCACCTCATAGCGGACTGAAGTGAACGGGGGGGGGGGCCACCACCGGGAGAGCCGTCATCACAAGCGACGCCGTTTTGAGACGGTTATCAGCTGGACTCGCTTCTGTTTGTTCTGCTGTTTCTTCACGTGTTAATCCGGCTGTTCCTTGTTCACGGGCTTTATGTTGACGGTGCAGGAGGCGGGTTTGAACCACAGGTTGAGCACCGGTGAGTGTGTCATTTTGTTGCATTTGTGCTGTAGCGACATACAGCTTCTTAATGGGGCGGCGGTGGGCTATAACGTGAGTGCTGTCCTCACGTCAACCCGGGCGCTGCGCCGGCCTGCTTACTGTACTGTAGCAATAGGTTAATGCACAGGAGCCTGGTCACTGCACTGTCTGCACTGACTCTGTGTGCCAAAAGTGACCTGCAGACCTGCCATGTGCTCCCTCCGCTGTTCTCACACTGAGCGACCTGCATGGGTCAGGTAGGGCTGAGTTAAGGTCGGAACTATATGATGATCGCAATAAGAAACCTGTTTACCTACACTCTGCCTTAAATGGCTGTACATTCTGGACGTGTGAGAGATGACACCCAACCCAAGAAGGTACAGACACAGGGCTTTGTGCCAAGATGTAGGCAGTTTATAGGTATGTAAGGTTATATATATACGTATATATGTGTGATTTACAGCCTCTGGTCACATTCCCTGAAGTAGGTCTGTGTGCGCCTGCCAAAGTGTGCCTGAGCTGCTGTAGACTTGATATCAATCATGCATGTGTTACAGGACAGCATGAAATATGAAATACGTGGTTCCCAGCCTATAGGTGCTCCTGCAGGCAAAGTGTATATGGATGATATCATTGTAGAGTTACACATAATAAATGCACGTCTTTGCAGTGTGTGTGTGTGTGCGTTGGTGGGGTCTGTGGTGGGATGAAAGGTATAATTAAGAGGAGGAATGTGCTGGTAATTATTTAAATTTTAATTCCAGGTGAGGGCAGCATCATCTGCTTCATTTGTGGACCAATCAGACGGGAATCTGTGAGAGCTGCAGTACAAGACGTCCTGGGTTAGGGTAGGTGGCCAGCACAAACAGCTGAGCAGCATGCAGGGGTCAGCCTGATACAGGGATAGTTTGGATTATTTGAAGTGATGTGTTGTGGTTAGTGTGTTACCTACAGTAGATGCTGGGCAGCATGCCCACAGTTTAGGGAAGTAGAGAGGAGCACGAGTACAGAATGTACTTCTGTGGGCAGGGTCAGCAATAAAAGGTATTTTAAGTCTGTAAAAAAGGTCCACCTAAAAAAAATGATATTAGGTTAAATGTGCACTGCATTTGGAATATTTTCACCACTTTTCCTTGCCATCAGACAGCCTTTTCTGACTGGAAACTACCATTATTCGAGTCAAATCTCTCCAAACCAACCAAACTGCATAGACAAAATCAGTAATTTTACCTTGCTGAACATGAGAGTTGCTGGCTGCCTCGATCTTTTAGTTTGTTTGTGTGATTGTGTGACTTTGGTAAATCCAAACTATCCTTTTAAAACACAGAAATCACACAGTAACACAAACCAACTAACAGACTGAGTCAGATGGTACATCAGCAGCTCTCTTTGGTTTTTTTTCCCATGGCGTCTGGTTGGTTTGGAGATAAAGATATTTGGCTTATGTAACATTGGTTTACCATTGGAAGAGGCTGTCTGACAACAAAGTAAAGCAGTGAAAATATTCTAAGCATAATGCACATTTAAACTGATACTGTTTTTTTTTTAGGGGGACCTTTTTTAAGTGGCTAAAATACCTTTTGTTGCTGACCCTGTGGGGGCATGCCAACTGCTATCTACTGTCTATAGATAAGTACCTCATACAAGCCCACTTAAAATAACACAAACTGTCCTTTTAAAGTTCGATAAATCAAAGGTAATTCCATATAAAATGTCTACACGACACACAAATGGTAAAGATTGCTCTGCCTTGCGGCGTGCATCATGCACGACTTCATGTTCGAACCCTTGTCACTCCACATTTTACTTGCGAGCGAATGCAGTTCCTCCAGCTGCAGTGACATGGCATTTTTGACATGGCGTGACCCATTTGTCGTTTGTCTTTTTTGTCAAAAACCTTCAAATCCGGTCAAGAAATGGAACGTGCATGTCATATTGTAAAGAAGAACATTTCCGGCGAGGTGGACACGAAGGAAAACTCCCAGGCAACCACAAGTGGGTGTAACGTAAGAATGAATGTGGAACCAGAAATGATATTTCCCTGTAGGCTAGAGCAGGAGGCTGGCCTACATAAAATTACACGGGAAGCACTCTCACTCACTTTGTTTACAAGAGTTTCCCCCAGTAACCCAGTTAGGATTTAAGAAGCCGGTGGTTTTTATTAGTTTTCAGCAGCAGTGAGTCCTTCCCTCTGACGTTCTTGGAAGAGAGGAAATTTGTCTGAGTGGACATTATTTTTTACTGCTTTACAAGCAATGATACAATACTTTAAAAACCTCAAGAAGCTAAATAATGCTAAAAATGCAGTTAATATCCGTTGGGCTGGTATAAGCCACCTGTCAGGATTTCACTAACATCATAAAAAACTGAAGAAACATATATTACTATTACATGTATCACTGCTCTTAAAGAAATTGTAGTGAAAATAGCTTACTTTTGCAATGCATCACAATCAAAGCAAAGAAAGTCCATCTAAAAATACTCCATGTATGTATACATACATACACACAAAGCCATAATCTCTGCCCGCAGCCAGACGTGACCTCCTTTGACGTCCCTTCCTAACACCTTCCTCCCCCGCCCCTCAGTTCCCATAGCTCATTGCTGCAAGGCAGTGTCCTGGTTTTCCGAGGTTGAGGCTTAATGTATGGCGAGCGTGGGGGGTGGGAGGGGTGTTGGGGGAGAGACAGGAAAGAAAACCAGTCCCCCTCTCTCTCTCTCCCCCCTGCCTGCCTCAGTCTGAGTGAAAATCAGTTACATAACAGGCGCTGTGGAGGCAGCTGCTGCCCCAGTCCCCGAGGTCCCAGGGACTGCTTACATCACAGAGGTGTAGACAGCGGGAGGAGGAGCTTATAGACATCTATCCAGTTAGTTTTGAAAAATACTCACTTTGTACCCTAATTTAATTTGACATGAGTGTCTACATGTGACCCAAATAGTACAATTTAAATTGTTTACTGGAACACTTTGTACTGTGCAGTGAAGTGAAGGATTTACTCACTAAAGATTGCTGCACTTTATAGATGTTTGAGATGTTCCAGGACCATATTTTCCCTTCCTCATACTGATTTTTATTACCTGAGCTTTGCATACCAGCCGATACAAAGTACAGATAAGATACCAGTGCATTTAAAAAGATGATGAAGTGTTGAGGTCTATAAAATGTTAGCAAAAGTCATCAATGACATCACAATTTACCAGACCTGAAAGTGACATGTACACTACAAAAGTCCAGAACCCCAAATTATTCAAATTTCAGTGATATTAAACTGAGAAAAACAGTTTACAAACTGGAACCAGTAAATGTTTGATATTTTTCCTCAATGAATGACTTAAAATGTTTATCAGTTATCAGAATTGTTGTTTAATAATTTTTGTGTCAAGGAACTAGTCTAGGTCTGCAACTAATAATTATTCTCATTCTTGATTGGTCTGCAGATTTTTGTGCCTCTGTGTTGGTGACAGCTGTGGCCGGAGACATTATGTTCTAGGGTTGTCTGTCTCTCTGTCCTTCTGTCCAATTTTTGTGAACATGATCAGGAACCCTCTAAGGGTCAACATCTAACCCAACTCAAGGATCAACTTATTGGAATTTGTTGGTCAAAGGTCAAAGATCACTGTGGCCTTACATCCTTCCATTGGCGTGAACACGATATGTAAGGAACAACTTTTGGCAATTTCTTCATGTTTTGGCACAAATGTCCACTTGGACTCAAGTATCAACTTATTAGAATTTGTTGGTCAAAGGTTAAGGCCACTGTGACCTCACAAAACATGTTGGCCATAACGCAAGAATTCTAATTATCATAAAATCATAGTGCTAATTTAGGCAACATATGATTGTGTGCTGCACAGGAAAACCCCTGAACTTGTCGCAGGATTTGTGATTGGTCCTGTTGGCAGATAAGGCAGATCACTTTACCTGTCCCCCCTGAGGTCTGATGAGGTGAGAGTTGATCCATTTTTCCTTAAACCTCCTTTTCTCCTCAACCACACTGTTTTTTTCAAGGTGGGTTTATTCCATCTCACGTCCACATTAAACTGCTGAGTTGTCCACCGAAATACAGCACTAGCATGATGACAGAACATAATCCCTGCGTCACCCGTAGCTTTGTATAAGATGTTATTCTTAATCTGACAGACACTTGTTAGGGTAGAGAAGTCAGATAGTCTATTACATGTATTGAAAGTTAAAGTATTGAAATGGAATGACAACTGACAATATCATGTATGCATTTCATGTCCTGTTTTGGGGCTGCACAAAGTGTACCCCTGACTTATTTAATTGCAACATGCAACATACTGGCTGAAACTTGGATATTTTTCATGTTATTATGACATATTTTCTTGTTATTACCACATACCAAATTATTCCATTTTTACAAGAAACTTTTCTTGTTTTAACAGGATATCATTTTGTCTTGTTAAGTCATGTAACTATCTTGTCATTCAACATTATAACATTAAAACAAACCTTACTTGTCATTATATGATAGGTTGTAGTGTTGTTACAAGAAACTTTTGTCTAACAATGACAAATGATTAAGTGATAATGGTGATAATCAAATTTCAAATTTTTTGTAGATTAAAGGGACGATTAACTGCCTTATCGTTTTAGAACCAAACTGAAAATGAAAGCGGCACTGCAAAAAAATCTTTTGGGTCACCGCAGTATGTATTTTTGGGCGTTTCTTCGGTATTTATGGGTGTTAAATATGGGAGGACAGGGATGGACAGACATGGGTTGTTACTTTGATTTTTGCAGTTTGCTGACTGTAGCAGAGACACCATGAGTGTGATGGAGGATGTTGTAGAAGCTGTTTCTAAATCACCTTCAACTTTGGAGTACATCATGTCACACTCCAGTCGATAAAACCTTTAAATTCAGTCTCTGAGCTTTCTTCTCTGCTGACGGCAGACATACCATCTCCTGCAATATATCCTTCCTTTGTGTGCATTGAAATATAAATCCATTTCTTTAACTGAGCTCAGTTAGCAGAAAACTTTCTTTTGCACTTGGTTTTCCTGACATGCTGCGACTGTGACAAACAAGTCTGTGTCATTCGACATCATCACTGTTGGTAAATACCATGCGAAATTGAAAACGTGGTGATGAGAAAGGATGCTCCCCTAATGGTAATAATGTGCACAGAAAATCTGATTTAGTGTATCCATGTTGTTGACAGTAAGCCAATTAACAGAATACTTCTGCCCACTTCCAGCTTCACAGAGAAAACACCCCCAGACATTAAAGTGGGCCTTGAAGTAAGGAACATTGTAAACAGCCTTTAAAGTTCTCACACCAGAGAGACAGACCGGAGACTTTGTCACATGGTATACATCTTAACCATAGGCTGTCAGGAGGCCTCGAGCAGCAAGTTTAGATGATGAGCATGTAAAGGACGGGGATGAGTTCATTCTAGCTTTTGATGTGGAACTGACATAACAAATAATGAAGTCAGTTTGCTGTAGAGTTTTCTCTACTTGTGCTATTGTTGCTTTAGCATGAACTTAAATGACTTTTATCATTGAAAAGTTTACTTTTAGCTGTAAAATATTATTCTGATCTTAGGTGTTTTAACCGGTGACCAAACTTGAGAAATGCATGTTAATGATTTTAATTTTAAAAAGTATTGGCTGATATATGGTTACCACTTTTTAAAAAATCTCAAATATCTATATGGTTAAAAATCCATATGGTAAAGATCTACTAATGTTCGGGGTCAAGTTAAGAAGTACACCCACATAAGTGATTTAACTTATCCTGCATTCATTTGATGCCAGAATAATATGAAAAAAGGGGAGAAAATTCAAGTCGGAACAACAGCTTGGAAATTTGGAGAAAATGTTTTTACACGACTTGCTGAAGTAAGTGTTTGGTTGATCATTTTTTCATTGTCCCTGTAGGCCGGGACGATATGGCTTAAAGATAATATCTCAATATTTTTAGGCAATGCTGCTATATATCTTGATATGTTGTGACATAGTAACAGAGAAATCTTTTCACTAACTAATTGACAATAAACATGATTCCTAGTACTTGGGGATCCTAAAACTTCTTTGTCTCCTATGGTCACATCTCTCTTGAACTATTGGCTACACTGCTACGCTGCCCTCCATGACTTCTGGTGGCACAGCTCCTTTTCATCTATATCCGTAAGCTTTCAGAGAACATGCACAAATGTAGAGCATGGACAAACAGCTCTGTCCATATCCGTGTGTCTAATGTTAAGCATAACTGAGCTGTTAGCTGCTGTCCATGTAGAGTGACCTGAATTAGTTAGAAAGGTTATTTATTAGCTTTAACCCTGATATCAAATCAAACAGGGTCAAACAGATTTAACATTTTAATAGCAACATGAGCCTTTAGTGGCACACTAGTCTCAGTCCAAGTGCAACAACAACAACTCTACCCTACCTTTTGTAGCATCCATATTTTTTTGTAAATTAGCATTAAAAGCTCATGAACACACCGAAGTTGGAATAATTACTTCCCAACTCGGGAAACAGGACCATCTGTGGAGCACATGAATGAGGTATTATTTTGGCTAATTAGCCTAGCTCTCTGTGCAGAGGACTGTGTGGGTGTGTACAGACTGTGCCTGATCCCTCGCTCTCCCGTTAGGGTGTGATACATTACACCTTTATCATTGTCATTGTTACACAAGTTGTCATGGTGTCAGGTGACTCTGTATGTCATTCCCAGCGCACTGTAATTCTCTTCACATTCAGCATGAGCAGAGTTACAATTAGCCAGAAGTACTGAAAACACCTGTGTGGGTGCAGTGCGGGGCCTTCATGCAAATCACTCAAAGAGTGTAGGGAAATGTGGAGAGGTTCAGTGAGCCAGTATTGTGGAATTACCACTTGAAGCCACAGTGGCCGCTGTTCAGCCCAAGTTCTTTAGGCTCTAACTGTAGCCCTGCAGAGGCCAATACGGATATAAATAATTGACAGTTGGTCTATAGCAGCAGGGTTTTCAAGTCTGAGACTGTGGACCCCCTCCTCTCAGACTGTTGTTGGAAATGGTGGCCCCATTAGTTTACTTGCCAAGTTTCACTCAATTCCTGGATGTCTAAGGGATCATGATTATGTCATTTGATCCCATAGACACTCAACAATTGTGCCAAGATAGCCTAATATTGCTGTCTAGCATAACTTCAGACTACATCATACATAAATATGGTCTGTTAGTGCTCTGTGGCTGACAAACTGTTAGAACTGCAGCTAGCAATTATTTTTTAATGACTAATCTAAAGATAATTGTTTATATTATTTGATTGATATACCAATTAATTTACCCAAAACAAATACCAAAAACATGACTCGTTAATATTTCTATGTTTTATTTGAGTCATAATGCTGAAAAATAGACACATAAAAATAAATCAATGTCATAGCACAAGCACATAACTAATGTGCTTGTGCTATGACATTGATTTATTTCATCACTGGACTATTATGCAGGTAAGATAATCACTGGCAAAGTATTTTTGCATCAGTGTCGGGCAAGGAAAACAACTGAAAGAAATTACAGACTAGCAACAACATTTGCTGCTTTTCTCTGTTATACATCAATCTAACTTGAATATCTCTGGGTTGTAGACTGTTGGTTGGACAAAAGAAGACATTTGAACATGTCAGACTGGGCTCTGGGAAATCATGTCAGTCAATCGATTAACCTGAAAAATAAGTAACAGATACACCCCAAATGACAATGATTAAGGGGAGAATGGGATAGAAAATAAAGAGCCTGAACTGAGGGACTACTTTGAAGTTACTATATATATATTTAACCTTCAATCTGATAAACTTTATTGTGTTCTGTAAATATACACTCATTCTGAATTTGATGCCCGCAGCACGTTCCAGAAAGTTGGGACACGGGGAAGTTTACCACTGTGTTACATCACCTTTTCTTTTAACAACACTCAGTCAGCTGTCTGGAAGTGAGAACACTAATTGCTGAAGTTTTGAAAGCAAAATTCTTTCCCATTCTTGCTTGATATATGACTTTAGTTGCAGGGTCTCTTTCTTGTGTTTTGCACTTCATAATGCGCCACACATTTTCAATCAGAGACAGATCTGGACTGTTTGAATCACAGCATCACAGGTTTATAATCGCTGTGTTTTTTAAGTCTGCTGGCTGAGACTAATGTGACCCTCAGTGTCCATTTTAACTATCATAACATCAGCGAATCAAGTCCCAAGTCTCAATATTACTATATTAGAGATGGCAGCAAAAAGAAAACATAAAGACAAAGAGAAAAGACAGAGGTCAGAGTTGGCAAGAATTGGCATCTGAATGAGAAAGCAGCCCTAAGATCCTGGCTAAAATACTGTGTAAAGCTAACTGTGGCCATTAATGTTCTTCTAGTGACTGCATGGCTGGTTAGCTCTGACTACCAGCTCTATATGGCTGTTCATGCCACACGGAGCGGTGTTTAGACTGTCTCTGTTGGTCACTCTAGTCGGTGTCTTCTTACCTCCTGTGTCACACGCTAACCATGAAGACACACCCCCTGCAGTGGTTGTCCTGTGCTGTCCTCTGCTGCATCTTTTAAATAGGCTCCAGGGAGCTAGCAGAGTCTGAGTTTTGACAACATGGGTGACACAAACGTGTTTGACGAAGTGTAGGAACAGCATGAGTTAATGTGCAATCATGTAATTCACTGATAGTGTTTTTGCTGAAAAAGTTAAGAATAAAAGTCAGAAATATGTGTTATCTACTCATAATTGTCGCTTTAAGGTGATGCTAAAGGGGGCAGTCGGAGAGATGACGGAGGCAGCGGGGTAGAACGAATCACAGTGAATGTGCCTCTTCCTCCTCTTAGACTCATTGGCCCCCTCTGTGTTGCTTGAGCTCCAGGTGTTTTGTTGGTCTGTGTCACCTCGTGATGTGTATGAAATACACATGCATATATAATAGTGAAGTCCTAAGCTTCAAAGCTTTGGAGCATTTGGCACAGCCCCACATTCAACAACTTCACTAGTCTTTTGTTGCCTCTGTCCCAACTCCTTTGTAATGTGTTGTTGGCATCAAATTCAGAATAAGATAAATTCCTGCTTCCATGCAGAGCTGATGTATGTTTGGGAATTGACTTCCTTCTTTGGAATTGGAATTTTTGGTATGAGTTGATTCCCTGCACCACAAAAGAAACCAAGCAAGTGGTCTGCGTTTTGCCTTCTACTCATCTGATGTATCAGCAAAAATATAAACGCAACACTTTTGATTTTGCTCTCGTTTTTCATTAGTTGAAGTAAACAATTCAGACTTCTTCTGCAAATTGGCTAAAATCCTTGTTAGTGAGCACTTCTCCTTTGCCAAGATAATCCATCCACCTGACAGGTGTGGCATATAGAGATGCTGATTAAACAGCAGGATTATTACACAGGTGTGCCTTGGACTGCTCACAATAAAAGGACATTTATTAGGCACTGAACTATGGCTATTCACACAAGGCTACAGACACCAATTATGAATCTTTTCCCAGGAGGGTAAAATCTACTCTGATTGGTGCAGCCTGATATTGTTAGCCATAACCAATCAATCCTCGTGCATAAACCTAACAAACCCAACCAATGAAGGCAACAAGTACTAGCCAATCAAATCACAGAAAGTAGGTGGGTCATCACTCCTGGGGAAAAAATTGGTATCTGTGGTCCTATGTGAAACAGCCATGTTTCAGTGCCTAATAAATGTCTTTTTTTCAAGATCAAACTGCACATTTTAGAGCTTGAAAAAAAATTTGTGAACAAAATTTGAGAGAAATAAATAAATTTTTAAGAAATAAATTTTAATTTTTTTTAAATTTAAAATAAATTTTGTGCATAGAATAAATCTTTGTTCTGTTCTTAATTGAATCCATGTCAAAAAGAATTAAGAAATGATCACATTGTGTTTTATTTATGTTTTACACAGCGTCACAGCTTTTTTTGGAATTGTGCTTGTACATACTGTACATACTGCCTGACTGAGTACAAAATAAAACAGGCTGTACAGCTCTTAAGTGTGCTCATTCACACACACACACACACACACACACACACACCACACACACACACACATATGCACACAGACACATGGTATTGTAGAGCCTCGGGGCACCTCCTTGGTACTGGTTTCTTTGGAATGTTCTGTTCTTTTCTGTCAAGGCAGAAACATCTTTATGTAAGGCAGCCTCAATTCAATTAGTCTTAAACACCAGATGTATCCCACGCAGAAAATTAAATATCTATCAGTCAGCGGAGGACAATTCTCCCTCCATCTGACAGGAAGTGACTTATAAAGAAGGTCTTAAATTGGAATTGAGAATCACCAGAAGTCTCATGATATGTTGTTTTAGGGTCATGACATAGTGCTTTAACTGAGTTTAAGTTTCAATGTTCTTTTACTTGAATGATTCAAAGGGACATGAACTCAAAACATGAGTAATGACAAAGCCGGACACATTAACAATTAGAATCAGATATGGAAAGAGTTTGTGGACTTGTCTCTTAGCAGCGTGTTAGTACCCCCGCTGACCTCATGAAGGGGTGTTGGAGTTGTTAATAATTAATGAATTACTCTTTATTACTCCAGAGTCTTTTCTCTACAGTCAATGATTTCTACCTCTGCCCACCTCGGCAGCCACAACCAGTTCCCCAACCACAGCAAATGGCACTAAAATGTAGAGCCGCAGCGATTAGTCAATCAAAATAAAATTAGTTGCCAGCTATTTGAATAAACTATTAATTGTTTTGGTCATTTTTCACAGAAAGACATCAAACATTTGCAAATCAGAGAGTTTTAACTTGCGATTTTCAAAATAGTTGGTGATTAATTTAAAAATTGATTAATTGCTCTACTTTGGGCTCTGGGAAATTGTGATGAGCATTTTTCACAATTAAAGGGGCATTTTATAGACTGAATGATTAATAGATTAATCATGAAAATTATCGGCAGGTTAATTGATAATGGAACTACTCATTTGTTGCAACTCCACTAAAATGTTCGCATCAATTACAAGATCATTTGAAGGCAAACAGAAATTTTCAGACATTGAAATGTTTCTGCCTTTGCTAAAAGAAAGAAAAACAATTTTGTAGGAAAAAAAATGTTTATACAAGTGTGTTGCTGGGAAAGGTTTGCTTATGTATGAGTTTTGAAAAAAATAATACACAATCCTGAGCTATATATAAGGTAAGATACATAAGGTGAGAGACAGAAACAGACTGTAAATGAAAAGAAAGTAAAATGATATCCACCATGGCACCTACTGTGTCCATCAATAATGTGGGATACAGGCAGGATAATATAAAAGGGGATTTAAACAGAGGCTATTATCTTGAAAACAGGCCAAGGAGCTAAAGATATTAAGGTCTGGAACAAAGCAGAGAAGACTGGAATTTGTCTTGGAAGACATAAACCCTTCTGTTAGTATTGGGTTTAACTGTTCTGCCTCTACTTGGGGGCAACACTAATGGCTAAGGTTGAAATGTCTCACATGTCAGCAAAAAGTTGCCTATTAACGCATTCAGCAGATGTTAACATCTCTTGTGTTTCTGTCCATCTGACAAGTATAAGTCTAATGTTCAATTGTTTTTATCTCTCTCAGAAAAATATCTGTCTGTTTAGCTGCTAAATGCTCCACTGTGTTCACCATCATTATCAGCTAGTTATCTAAACTCAGATCTTTGGTGCTGGTGAGGTAACAACTGGTGGCTGTTGCATGAACTCGTGGATTATGAAAAAGGTGGATGTGAACTGCACTATTAAAGTTAATTTGCTGAGCTCCAGTTGGACAAAATTATACCAAAGATTATTTTGTTTGGTTACAAAAACAATACAGTGATCAACAAAAAAAATGTATTTGCTGTATACAAAATATACTTGTCAAAAATTACAGACAGAGATGCAACAACTTCAAAATTTATTCGATTCAATTGCACAAAGAAAGGTAAGTCAAGACTGCATTGTTTAAAAAGCGAATTATGACTTGGGACTTGTCAGTCTTGACTTGGGACTTGAGTGCAAAGACTTGAGACTTACTTGTGACTTGTAAAACATAACTTCCTCTCACTGCTGTTAGGTATACACTAGTACTGCAAAAAACCGAGTCCTACTGGGTCCTTTATATAATTTGATGTATTTCATGTGAAAAAAAAAAAGACAAGAACCAAAAATATTCTTCATTTGAGCTCAGTAAAAATTAAACTAGGGCAACATCATGTTTTTGGGTTTGCTACGTTTGTAACAGACATCACAAATACAATTTAAACAAAACCAGGGGGGAGTAATCCATCCACCCACTGCTTCCCAGCATTTTCAGCATTAACACTGATGGACCGGCAGGATGCTAAACTTACGTAATTGTTTGTCCATGTGTCACTCTTGATATCTCACACTCTCCTGATCAAATTAGTTCAAACCTTGAGGAAATGATGCATCTCCTCACTGTGGTTCCATGCATTTAAATTACAGCAACTGGCCCAAAGGAGGACATTACGTCAATCATTTAGTGCTCATCCACTTGTCACGTGTGGCATCCCAGATGCCCCTGATCAGATTCTCATTAAACTGTTCTGAGTGGATGTGGGGGACAGAGCTGGCAGGCATTCACTGAGAAGTGAAAGAAACAATTTACAAAATATGCAACAAAGTTCTGGGCCCATAAAAGGGGTCAACTAACCAGAACTAAACTCAGGCTTTGAGAAGAGAATCTGACAAATCGTTCCAATCATTTCACTACTCCCCGGTTGATAAACAACTGAAAAGACAATGGATAGTGAAAGTCTGGAGGGACATTGTGCCATATTTCAAGTTGAAACAGCATATTTGGAAACCTATTAGCTACCACGTGACAACAGCTAACATTAGCATCCAGCCACTTCTTAGCTAATGTTATTACTGCCACACAAAAGACACACTGCTTAAGTGCTTGTAACACACTTTTGTGTTGGATGTATGAATGTTTCACAGAGATATGCGCTCCAGTGAGCAAATTGTCGTGATACTGACTTATCCAAAACATTTCTGAGGTCGGAAAATGGTCTGACATGAAAAAACTCACTGCACTCTTCTGAACTATATAAAAAATATAAATAAGTGCTTAAACTCCTTAGGCATTGAAATTTGGTATCGAATGACAAAGACTTATTTACACAAACGATTTTATCGACTGAGACAGCGGCAGACCAGCAACTCCAGTGTTTTGCAACATAAAATGACTTATCTTGCCAAAGGAGTCTGGTGGCTTTGCAGAGAGCGATATTTGGCTTATATAAGAGTGGTTTCCCTCATGTAACCCCACTTCAAATAATATGAACTGTCCCTTTAAGATGAACTTAACTCTGATAAAGTACTGGCTGTGCTGAAGTTCCCTAAATGTGCGCGCTACAAATAGAAACTAATGTACTGCCAAAAATACCAAATTAACTCTGAGTATGATGTATGAGACAAAAGGTTTGTGTCATCATTTGTCGTCTTGTGGCGTCGTTCGTGAGTGATGGTATGTTTGTCGTCGCTGTGTTTGCCGCGGCAGCCTCTGTTCCCTCTCTCGGTTTCTCCTCCCTCCATCTCTGGCTCTGTTGCTGCACAGTGTGTCTCTTTCTTTCTTTCAGTGGCATCTCTCAGGGGGTTTGTATTGTTTTAGGGGATAAGAAGAAAGACCAAAAAAAAAATCCTGCTTTAGCGGGATAAGAGAAAGACTTTATAACAAGCTTTCGGCCCTCCAGGGAGGACTCTCGCTCACACACACACCCAAGTGTTTTCAGAGAGTAGACACAGATCCTTGTAATATACGACACACACACATGGACTCTCTGCCCTATGGAGAAAGGAACAGGGACAGAACAGAGAGTGTTAGGAGTGGCCACAACAGGAAGTGGTCCAGGGATTACATTAAAAGGACGGACTCCCTGCTCAGAATGAACTTCTGCCGGGAGGTCGAGGTCTTTACTCCTCCCCTCAGGGGGTTTCAGCAATCTTGTACAGTAAAGCTCACGTCATGACTTTTGAAAGAGTATTGTCCTGGCATCCCGTTGTTCTCAACATCTGAGAGAGATGGAAAAGATGGGAGAGAGGAGAGAGAGAGAGACACTGTGCGGGGGGAATCGACTTAAAGAAGGGAGGCACCGTGCAGTAAAGGTCATGTTCCGGACGTGGATCCACAGCGTTGGAAGCTTTTGGCGTTGCCCCTTCTACTCCTATAAGCCCCCACCATGGAGGAATTACACTGAGCTGGGATTTTATCAGTCAGACATTAGCTGTGCTGTTATTGTTTTTCTTCACATAACCTCTGAACATTACATTGTCAGCTCTTCCTCTGCCAGAGACTGTGAAAGATCTAATTTATCCAGCAGCACGCACCGAGGCTGTAATGGTACACAAAATCCACAGTTTGATATGTAGCCTGGCTTTAGGGTCAATGTTTGGCATGTTTTTTTTTGGGAACAGTATTAAATGACAGTACTAAGGTCAAAATAACATGTTTTCTCTTTGTAAACGCTATGCTTAACAGTGCTAATTGACAGTTGCTTTCATATCTACTCTACATGTCATGAAGTGAAGAAGTGTCCTACCCACTTCACTCTTGGTGTAACAATAAACCAGCACAAAAGCAACAATTACTAACATAAACCATCACAAACCATCATGTTCTGAACAAACACATTACAAATGCTTGACAAACATAATACAAACACAAACAAAAAGTAACATCTGCATTTTGGAATATAAAATAGCAAACATCATAATGCATCATTGGATATTTTGCAAGTGAGAGCCATCATTCAGTTTTATCTGCTGTACGTGTGAATGTCACAAGCCAGAATCCTACACAGCCCCACAATGGTTGGAGGAACACAATTACACAATAACAACAATGATAGTAATCATCATCACCTTAATCATAATCATCATCAAGAAAAAAAGAGCACTGCTATCAGTGTAGTATTGGTATCGACAGATATACAAATTCAGATATTGGTTCGGAACTGAAAAAAAAAATAGATTGGTGCAACTCTACTAACTTCGTATGGATGTGATATAATTGGTATCATTGTTGGATGGCCTGACTCAGGTTAAATCCTTCGTAAAACATGACAAAATACATACAGAGAATGAATTTGAAACTGAATTTCCACCAATGGAGATTAATAAAGTATGTCTTCTTCTTCTTTTTTGGTTTCCTTACATTAGGGCTGCAACAAAGTAGAATAATATTTTCATTAGTGGTTGTTAATTTAATCTGTTGATAATTTTGTCTAAATAATCCATTAATTGTTTGTGTTGTCTGTTTGGTAATTGTTTATTCCATGAAATGTCACTAAATGTAAAATGCCATTTCCTCATTTTGTTCAAACAACAGTCAACAACCCGAAGATATTCAATAAGAAATATAGAGAAACAGCAAATCCTCACATTTGAGAAGCGAAGGAACCAGCTAATGTGACTGATAAATGACTTAAATGAATGATTCCAGTTTATTACAACTTGGATCTTATTTTTTATAATAACATAATATAATGTAACATTGTAGGTTAATTACTCAGATCTTGGAACGTGTTGACAAACATCCAGTCAACTCAATGTGAGCAAGCTCTCAATCATGACGTGAAAACCACTTTTTATAGAATTAAATAACTAATTAAAACCAAACTTGTCAATAAGAACCGTTGAAGATGGCAGGAGGCTTCTTTGGGAAAATTTATTTGATGTGTACTTTAATATTTTAATTTGGCTCGTGTCCCATCCACTAACATGGAGGGGTCAGGATTTATGACCTATACTGCAGCCAACCACCAGGAGGCGATTGAGATCTTTAGCTTCACTTTTTGTGAGCTGTCATGTCATCCGTCTTTATTTACAGTCAATGTTAAAGAACCACCATTGCAGATGAAAATCTATTTGATGTGACTCAGATAGAAATTATGTTTACAGATGAGTAATTTATTCACCTTTTTTCATTTTGTCACTCACATCACTCTCTGACTTATCCCATGTTTCATTATGGAATTATTTGGGATAATGTAAGTATAAAACTCAACAACATTTATAAGATAGGTCTTGTCATTTTTAGACATGTTACTGCAGATATGTTACATATTATACCTTTAACTTTGACCCACTGCACTTGCTGTAGTTGTGGCTGTATAGTTTTCCCGTGCAATGAGGGACTATTACAACATTACAGGTCTACTCACTTTGGGTTTTGCCTTCAAATAAAGTGGTTTATCTAATCTGGGGGCAGGGGGGTGAAGCCTATCCCAGCTGATGTTGATGTGGACAATAATATAAAGTGTAATATACTACAATGAGAAGATGGAAACTGTGAAACTGTAAATGTTTGTAATCTTATGAGTGAAGAGATTAATTTCTCTTTCGATTGTCTGATTTCATTAGCCTATTAATTAGATTAATCACCCAATCATTTCAGTGTAAAATTACATTATTGTGTACAGTCAGCCATCTGTCCATCCATTTTGGCTTTTAGTGTATTTTTTCAGATTTCCTGTCATTTATTGTACAGTAGAAGGTGTTTTGTAGCGTTTTCTAATCCCTTAACTGAATCCAGACGAGTGTTTCCTGCTTGGTGATGAATAAGTATGAGACGAGGAAATAGCAGCCTAAGGCGGTGACATGCATGTGGAAGTGGCAGTAGTCAGGCTAGACTCTCCATAGGAGGTAAATGGAGTGGAAACAACACGTAGTCTGATGGTGAAGGTCAGCTTCAGGTCAATGTGATGTTTGTTTAGTAATTTAGACGTTTTTTTTTAGTCCTGGTGCAGGATTTGCTTCGGGCCAGCGGCTTTGTGCGGCTTGTCACATATGCTACATCATTAACACCCAGCGTTTCACTAGTTAATAGATTAAGTGCGTTCTCAGTTTTCATTAAGATCACCAGGTCAAAGCTGGCAGCGGATATTCAAGTGGAGCGCTGAGGAAAAAGGTCTTAAGGCGACTGTTTTGAGACGAGCTTGGAAATTCTTCTTGATATCAGCCATGTGATACGACTTGAGGCACGAGTTGACCCTCTTATAAATAGTCTGTACATTCAGATCATAGGTTGATTTTTTTTTTTTTCTCCCCATTCATTCAACTGAATCAGCTTAACGAGCATTACAAAGACACACGCACGGTGCTGTCCTGAATATGACCCAGCTTTACCTAATTTAGTACAAAATCACATAAAGCTGAAAGAGCTGCTGTCCACTGGTGAGTCTGAAGCGATAATGAGACAGGATCAATAAAGAGTTGCTTGGCTTTGTGTCGTTCATATTTGACCTCTGAACTTGGTGGTCTGGTAATGAACTCCTGCCTCTCTGCGTGCTATTGGAACACACTTTGACTTTGGCTTTTCACTTTGTAGTTAGTTGATCCAAACTGGCACTTGGTCCAAATTCCAATGATTTTCAGTTTCTAAGAAACACATGTTAGGCTTATTCTATTTAATTTTATTTGCATTTTTTTCTGATTTTCTGCAATTAAGATTTCAGCTGTGATAAATTTTGATAAATTGCACCACCAGCATGTGTCTTAAAAAAGGTGGTTGCTAAATGAGACTACAGAGGTTAACATTAATTCCCACCACACAGAACACTAGTCACATAGTGGTTTTGACATGAAAGTCATGTGACCATGATGTAGTTAGTTTATAGCCTAACGTTAGCTTGTTACTTCTACTGATTGCATTTGTGAAGATTATCTTGCTGAACAAAACTTGTCATGAACTTATTTTGTGCACTAATCCAAAATCCAAAGGAAAAATCTCTTGGATTTTTGTGGAGGGAACCATAGCAATGCTAACTCTTCTTCTAATCGTCTTAAGCCCCACCCCTTTATGCTCTGTCCCCCAGTAACAGTTGAATAAGCTTGGTACCTTGGTCAGCTTTCTCCTTTTCCTGTAAAAGTGACATAGAGGGTCACATATTTGCTAATGTTAGCACAGTACTAGCTAGCTAATGATAGAAGGAAATTTGCTAGCTACTTAGCTAGCATTTTGCTAACATTTGCTAAATGAAGATGTGAATATAGCTACTTTTACAAGTTCCTCTGCAGTGTCTTTGAACCATCTTCAAAATGTGTTTTTTCTCTTCAGCATAGACAAGCATAGCACATAGCATATCTAAATTCAGGAGACTGGAAAGGAAAAAGTTGACCAAGGTACCAGGCCTGCTCAACTGTCATTGGAGCAGATAGAAAAGGGGCGGGACTTAGAAAGTTGTACCAAGCAGACTTTTCAAGTCGATAAGTATAAGACAATGATGACAAGATGCACGTTAAAGTTAAATTGGGATACTCCAACAATCCTGTCTGCCAGCCGTCTGTCATTTATGCTTGCAACTAATGAGCTACCTGCTTGCTAGATGGCTAGCTAGCTAGCTTTTTGAAATTGATGTGAAGTGACTGCCTATCCTGAGAAAGACTCATCAATATGCTGATGTTTTTGAACAGCAAAAAGACCACATAAAGGTTCTGTGAGTGGTGTTTATTTGTTGGCAAAATTGAGCACATTGATCAGACAAATCCATTAAAAAAAATCCATCTCAATCAATTTTTCCATGTCAAAATGTTAAATTTTCAAGAAAATAAGTTGTTTTTTCATCTTGTTTCAGATTTTCCAGACTGGCATAGGAACTGTGCATCTATTTCAATGAAGACGCTCTGACATCTGATGTTTGTGTTGATTGGGAAGACTGGCCTTCATCTTCATAGCACCAGGTTTGTTCTCCCCTCTTCGTCTTGGTAGCTGATCACAGTGAGTGTGGTAGCAGTTGGACCAGTTACCAAACCCTTTTCTGTCAGAGTTCTGTCCTAAATGAATTCAACAAAAGTGGGTAATGCTCCAGGTTTGTCACCTGAATTACTGCACAGATGATTTTCAATTTAAGGCATCATATTTTGTAAGCCACAAATTACAGCAATACAATGTTTTCCTGATACGTTTTCAATGTTAGCAGGGTGGAAAATCTTATTTAAAAAGATTTACATACAGGTAATCGTGCTCAGGTGTGAAATCGCATTTAGTAATTATACAGAAATGTTTGTTCAAAAACCAAATTAATATGGCATTCAGTCACACTCACACACACCCACACATCTGGGCACATACAAATTGAAATTCTCGCCATTGTCGTATGATGCTGCTAATTTTATGTACCATCTGCACATCTGTGACACAGTCTGTTGTAAGGTTATTTGAGGCAGAAACTGTAAGTGAAATCAGCATTTTATTAGTCAGTAGAATAACTGTGTCAAGTCTGCAGGGCACAGCAAGCAGCAACAAGGTATGAAAAGAACAAGAGCTGTGTACTTAGTCAGCACACAGTCAAAGCCTTCAGGCTTTTTGCACTTACATAGATCTTTTAAATTAGATACTAAAACATGCTTTCACATGAGCATATTGGCCTTTGCAAAGTTTTGAGAAATCTGGCCTGTTTCCAAAAACATGTCATGCAGTATAAATGACATGTTCTTGCAGTATGATGACAATATCCATGTCTGATGAGTCTTTGAAAACATTGTTGCTTTTTATTTCCAAATAAGAGGTTGATGTTTTGCATCTAATGATTCTGCAGGCGAGACTGTAAAAACAGTGGTGATTTTAATGACAGCAATTTAAATTTTTAACTCAATTTCAGCCATATTAGCAGCTAGGGTTGGGCGCTATCTACAGAGTGAAACATGCAGTGTACAGTGATGTTGTTCTTGGGGGTGGGGGGTCTACTTAAATGTAAGGTAGTTGCTTGAATGGCATTTAGATTGAACACTAATGGCTTGGTCATACAATGTGACTGTCAGATTGCTGTACCAATCACACTACGCAACTTGCAATCAGGAATCTTGAATATTTGCTTTGCACATTACATGACTGATGAGCCACAGAGGGTCACACAACATTTTGCACCTGAGGAATCCCTCAGTGTGTCTCGAGTCTGTCTGCTCTCCAATCTACATTGGCCGGCTTCCTTCCTTGTTGTCTCAAGGAATCAAGGTCATTTATTGTCATTGCACAACACAGGGTTGTACAACAAAATTAGAATTGTATTTCCTTCATCCTACACACAAAATACAACAGACAGATAATTAATTAAAATTCAGAATAGAGTAGATACAATAGAAATCAAAAATAAATTAAAACAATATATACAGTTATGTACATATATACATACAAGTACAGGTATACACCCAGAAAATAATCCTGTAGTGCATGTTTTGAATAGTATTAAAGTTTGAGGAGCTGCATGCAGATACATGTGCAGCCGTTGCCATGATGTATCATCGGGTGTTTCCCCAGGAGTTGTAGCAACTAAATGTGCCACCATTTATAAACGACTATATGAAACACAACATTATCTTGATTAAAATTATGGATTTCTCTGGGTTTGAACATTGTTGGAAACATTTGGGATAACATAAGTACACCGGTCAGCAAGATATAAATCATAAGTTTAGTTGTATTTAATTTAATTTTTATTTAATTTGAATGCACAAAATGTTACATATTATGCCTTTAAATTAGCAGCGCAGTAGAAGAAGGGTATGAGTATGTGTCTTGACTGTAAAGTGGTACCTCCCCTGCTGTTACAGAAATGTACAGACAGTGGATAACGGTTGTATGGCCTTATTACCCCCGCTGAGTGAATGTGGGGAAAGCAGAGCGGAGAGATTAGTGCAGCGGCAGGGGTCAAAGATAGACGCTCTTGGCGCTCTGATGTGATGTGATGTGACAGGACGGTGGATGTAATGTGATTTGATATAACTTTGTCTCACACACCTCAAATTATTTTCACACTCTTGAGCTCCCATGATGCAAAATGATCACGCATGTTCAGTACCCCTTAATGGCTGTGTTAACACTGTCCTAATTTCCTCACATGCAGCACAGATCTGAATCAGTGCGAGCAACCAAAGCTGCATGGTGTGCCAGTTACATTTGGAATATCAAAATCAGAATCAGCGCTGGCCTGATCACAAGTAAATGCTAAGTTCACTCACCGCCTTGTAATAATATCCCATCCCAGAGTGAGGGCAAGTGTCGGTGGTTTGCTTTGTGCAGAAAGTGATGGCTCGTAGTCATGCAGACAGTCACTGACCGCACTAACTACCCCTTGTATGACTGGCTGATATTGTCGGGGTTAAAGTACGGTCACAGTAGCATTCAGTTCAACAAAACTGTCCTACAGTCACCACAGAAAGAGCATGTGATGTCATGGTTGTGAGGAGGGAAGTAAATAAATATTGGGCAGAGAGATCATGAGCTGTAAACAGTATATGAGAGTCATGGTGCAGGTTGAAATAAATGGAAATATTGTCGTCTGGTAGTGTTGAGATTCAATAATATTATATCAAATCTGAATCCAGTAACGAGTTCCCTTATCAAATCTGAATCCTTTTGAATCCCTTATTAAATTTAATAAGTGTGTGCTTTCAACATTTTCAGGTAATTAAAGTTATAAATAACTAAAACTCAGAGCTCTCTAATCATCTGCAGAAACTCTGCTGTTTTTAGTGTCAGCCTCGTTAATATTCACAACCTGCAGCTCCAATCTGAAAATGAGATGAGCAGCAGGAGATAAGAAACGCTGATTAAATATATCTGACACGCACACTGAAATAACTTAGGTGGAACTGACTTACTTTACCTTGTTCTGCACAAGCTGATTGTGCTGATTCAGAAGTGTGACGCCGATCAGCTTGAATTAGTGATATGACATGCATAAAAGTTTAACTGTGAGATTCTCCTGAAATTGATATGATGTCATCAGCTAGATCATTTCTGGAGCCAGCACTCCGCTGGTCTTCACTGATATCAAGGTACGGTATTCATCAGGTTTCAGACTCCCAACACTGATCCGCATTCCAATCTGAATTTCACAGCGCCATGTTTTTGCCATGCGTTTGCCACGTGTTTTCTATTTGTAGAAGTGCACATTGACAGCTGAATAGCACTTTCCACTTCTACTCTGCATTTACATGTAATATAAGAACATGTTCTAAATTACGGTGCTATGATACAGCTGAAGTGAAGAAATGTACTAGCCACCTCACACATGGTTTAACCATGAACTAGCACAAAACTGACAATTACCAACATGAACCATCATGAACTATCATGTTCTGAACAAACACATGACAAACGCATTCCAAATACTAACCACAACATTTGCATTTTTGAACATAAAATAGCTAACTTAAACTCTCAGTGGTGCCGTCTCTCAGCCTGTCAGTTGCACGCATGATTTCACAAGCCACACAGCACCCTACAAGGATACCATTACACAATTTACATTACACAAACTACACAAGCTTTCCAGACTGAGGCTCAGTTTCAGCCACATGCAATTTTACTACTAGTAGTGGTTCTAGTTCTACTACTACCTGCCAGTAGTAGCAGATAGTATTGATATTGACATGCATGACAAAGAACAGACAAACAAGTAGAAAGGTAGAAGGTAATGTTTGATAATTTTGCTTAAAACATGCAGAGAAGTATCATTTAATGATGCAGCCCTACACCCACCCCACAGGAATATTTGTGCTTTTACTGTAGGCCTGGGGGTTCTCGTGTGAAAGCCAAAGTACACCGCGAGGGGCAGAAACTTATACAGACAGCTTAACTGGTAGGAGGTGAGAGTCTTCAGCATAGCAAAGACTGAGTGAGGGATTTCATAAACAAAATGTGTTAAAAACAAACAAGGGAGATGCTCATAAACTTCAGGACTATGAATGGATGGTGTAATTCATATTGGATAATTCCCTAAAAATATGGTAAGAAATCTAATATAATAATTAATTAAAAAAATAAAATGAAAGAATGCAGACTGAGCATAATCTATGGTACACCATGAAATTACAAGTTCTGCTTTGTAAAGCACATTTTTGAGCAAATTGTGATGTAGTCTGATATATTCATTCATACACTGAATTTGCTGCAGCGCAGCAGTTGGGAATTAAGTTCATTGTATATCTCAGTTATTCCAGTGTGGTGTTTCTGAGCTCCAGAGCTATGTGATAAGAAAAAGAAGTTGCATCCATGCGCTGAGTTGGGTCTCTCAGTTAAATGCCTTTATAAGCTAGTGGGTGTTCAACCCTTTCAGAGCCACTGAACATGTACTGTAAGATGCAAACTCTCCCCTCAGCTTAAATTATAGAGTCCTTCAAATGTTGCATAAATAATTTTGGTTGCGAGCCCTACACGAACATGAGTACAAGACAGACCCAAAGGCAAAAATGCATTAACCTACATAAAAGCTGAGATGTGTCATCATAAGCCCGTTAGTTTTTATATAATCTATCTTTGCGTTTTCAGAAGTGCGAAGGCAGACTATATCTCACTGTCAGGCACAGCAGCACTCTGGTTCTGAAAGACTATTAAAGGTTATGGAATATATTCTACAGCTGTTAAAAATAAGCACTTACGCTCTAATGGCTGTGCTAATTACCTGGACGTCGAACAATTTGTCCATCCCCACACAGTTTGTTGGCCTTTTTCACAGTCAGAAAGCTTGCCAGTCAGTCATTTTGTCAGCTAATCTACCACTCATCCAGCAGACAAAGTGTGGAGCGGGGCGGGTTTGATGATGGACTTGAAGGTATATTCTTTGTTGTGATCTATGCTGCCCTAGACCCACATGAAATTACCAACAACCACCACTAATGCCCTGCTAATGGAGGCACTTCCTGTTCAACCCAGACCTTGCTCTGTCTGCCCCCTCACCTCTTGCTTTGCTCTGTTGTACTTTCCTTCGATGCATCCTAGATCCACATCATCACAGGCCTCTTCGCACTGGGGACAAAACGAACAAACGAAACGAAAGTGCAAAATATTTATTGACGATTTATCGCATTCAGACCTTTCAAACGCAAATATCCGCATTTCACTGAAAAGTGAATTTACGCACCATCACAGAATCATGGACGCTTCAAGAAGCAGCAGTAGCAATATGGAGTTTATTTTCTATCTTTTGGGTCATAAAAGCAAAAAACAACATACCTGGGTACCCCCAGTAACGAGGAGAGGTCTTAAGTCTGAAAATACACACTCGTAACACCCTTATACACAGGGGGGTGGGGAAAGAAACTGATTCACATAGGAATCATGATTCTCATTTATACTGATTCTGATTCGTTTCACAGATCTAAAAGAAAATATTGATTTTTTTGTGTTCATAGTTAAGTATATAATATGTGTTATATTGACAAATTGACTTATTAACCAAGAATCTTCCTGTTTGCTCAAAAAAGGGAACCTCCACATGCTTGCGGTCTTAACAAGCACTTAGGCTGTGATAGCGAGTGGAACTGGATACTGGAAATATGTCACACAAGTAGACACTTAATTACTGGAAAAAACTGTAAGTGTAGATTTTGGAGCAGACCTTATTTTTCCAGACCCAGAAGTAGGAAATGAATGACCTCACAATTGCCATTTGGTCAGTACTTTCCTCCAAAGTGCCTCACAGTTCGACAAGAACATAACAGTGTAAGAGCCTCAAACGGCTGATGGGAGCTCACCACGCTCCCTGAGCCTGAATCAATAGAGGGAAAATGATTCACTAAAATACCATTGTCAGGATACAATTTGTCTACCTTTTTGATGGGCAGAAATAGAGATCTTGGGTGTATAGTGTTATTCACAGGGAACTCCAAAGAGATCATCAGCATTCTGAATAGAAACACGGTTTTCACTCCTCCTCGCCTGGAGGATTTTGGTTGAGTCAGTCACATGAGCGCCCATATTCTACTAAATAATCCCTGCTATTTTCATAGCTAACATAAAAAAAAAAAAGTGTGAGAATAATGTGTACAAAGGGTTCGATTTATTTTCAGTCTTGTTCACACACGAGATCAGAGCCACAGATGAAAGCTTCTGGGCCCAGGGGTGACATCTTCATTTGCGATGCACTGTTTCCGACAGGCGATATGATTAATGTTCAGCCCCAGCTGGGAGTCAGAATATCCATTGTTAACACAGGGGAACACGGATGGTTTCCCAGCATGCTCCAGATCGTGGGTGTCCAAACTTTTTATGCCAGGAGTTTTAAACACTCTGTTCTGTGCACTTAAGTCTGCAGTAAGATGATTTTATCACTATCGAATTTTACTCACCAGTAAATATCACCCCTAATGGGAACAGTGCTGCTGGGCCTTAGACCGAGGAACTGCTGTCAGGTCAGGTGTATGTCTTGTAGTTGAGACATTAAGTGTGTTTCCATCCACATGTTTTTTTATGCTCATTTTCAATTTGCAAGTAATTAAACTTGAGCTTTCTTTTTTCACGCTTGTCTGAGTCAGAAGAGTTGATGCATCAATAAACACTAAAGTTCAATGGATACGGACTTGGGGAATGAGTCATGACATACACCAAGCATGTGACTTAAACATCCGCTGAAGCGTCTGCTCTACTGGAGAGATGAAAAATAAAGCCGGACAAAAATATCAGATCTGTATGGAGCAATGAAGAGACCGTAACCTTCCTCAAATCAATGCAAGAAATAGAAATGCAGACAGAAATGCCGTACTTCCATGATGTCTTCCACTCTGGTTTTGTTTTTTTCCTTTTAGGTTTAGGTTTGCTTATTCAACAAATGCCTCCACCAGACAAAACAATGTCAAAGTAGCCACTATTACTGCAGCTTACTGACTATCGGTTGATTATCAATTAATATATTTTTCATGAATAACATTCATAACATTGATTTATCGATGATTAATTAATTTTAATTTTGGCATCCCTAAATCACGTTCATCCCCGATTAAAAAATATGATGAAAATGAATTTATTTGCAAATAACACTCCACATGACCTTGTTTTGAGCATTGACTCATTTGTTTAAGTATCAGCTTAATGTTGCCTATACATAACAATTTGGAAAACTGATATTACTAGTGTTGCGGAAATTTTTCCCCAGTCTGCCTATGGAGAGTCAAAAAACAAGACTGGCAAGGTTGCATGCACCAAAATGTTTATTCTCTATAGAGAGGAGACACAATACACAGAACCGCACGGCAGAAAGCAGTTTGGAGTTGTGCTCCCAGATTGAATGCTTTCGCCCTGTTTTATACTCTAACATGTCTCTGGCCGTTGGTTGAACTCTACAGAACTTGTTTAACAGATGTAACAAGAAAAACAACAGTTGGTACAATAAACCCAGTGGTTACCCATCTCAGGATTTTTTACAGCCTCCTGTCAATTGCTATCTATCCAGGGGGTGCAGGATCGGCTGGGCTACAACAGGATGACCCACCAGGTCATCCTTTGGCCAATCCAGCAGTAAAACACATACAAGCATGTAAAATTTCCACTACAACTCCCCCCTTTTTATCATTTATGATAACTGTTTAACAAAAAACAAAAACAAATGCTTACTGCTTCAAGTCTACACATCATATAGCTTTCACAGGGGATAAGACAACATAAAATAATTAGCATAATGGATATCAAACTTTCAACTGGTTATTATTATCAGTAACACTACTATGCTTAATTATTTTGTCTTCTTTCCCATCATGTGTTCTTATAGATGATTCACTGTAGATTTGTTCTCTCGATGTTCCTTGTCAGATCCTCCACCCTGCCTCGCTTAGTGTGTTAGCGAGTGATCTTGTAAGATGTTTTGTCTTGATCAGCGTTGTCTGCTGGCACCTTCCTGCAGTAGCTGGCCTTTATCCACGTCGCTCTTTCCGCTCACTGCAGTGCGGGTTATCAGGAGGACTTGGTATGGTCCTAGCCACTTCGTCTGGTTCCACCTTCTTGCTCAGGTCCTTTATCATCACCCAGTCGCCTGGCTGGATTGAATGGAGTGTGCTGGCCGCTAGATCTGGCAGAGTAGCTTTCACCTGTGAGTGAATATCTTACAATAAAGAGGACATGTGAAAACAATATTGAACCATGGCTGAGTCTATAACTGCTGCTGGTGGAGAGGATCTCCTCCGCTGGTCCTCCACGTTGGTCCAACCTAGATGTCAACTTAACATAATAGGAAACAATGCTTTAGGGAGGCAAGGCTTGTCATCTGGTCCACACCACACATCATCAATCTTCAGATGGCTGACATTTCTTCAGAGGAGATATGTTAGTAGTGGTAGTAAGTATATGAAAATGTTTAGACATGCTGTAGATTTAGCTGCTTAATCTGCTCTGACATTTCTGCAGTTCTCACCAGATTCCCTCATATTTCCCTTTGGCCCACAGTTCATCTGATACTTGGCCTAGTATAGGTGCACTTGTGTTTCTGCAGAAGACTAACAACATGGAAACATGCAGGTTAAGTTTTTTCCTTTTTTTTTTTTTTTTTTTTTTTTTCCTTCTCTTCCTTCTCATCATTCGACAAGATTGTTACGCTGCGCGTGCTGTGTACATCAGCAGAAAATGCTTTGTATATGAGTTTATGCATGCGCAGTATTGGACGCCTTCAGTCGAAGTGTTTTGTCCAGTCAGTCACTTGTCTGCATCCCAATAATGTCTGTCAGTAGTCAACAAGTCAAAGTCATCAGCTGATTTACCTTGGTACCAGTCAGTTTCATATAACATGTCACTACCCTCAGACATGTGTGAAATACTATGCAGGTCATATATGCACGTAACATCAAGAGCTGTCATGATTGTCTCTGCTTCTTCAATTAGAGTTCTGCTTGTCTCTGTGTGGTTCAAATGCCACTGATATGCAAACATCAATGGGGAATAATTAACATTCACCATTTGATTGACCATTGTTTCAGTTTTAACTATCTTTAGTCCCTCTATTGTTGACAAAATTTATATCCCCAGTTATCATTAAGTCTCTTCCCAGGAGATTAATTGGGCAATGGTCAGACAATAGGAACGCATGTTTAGTCTTAACTTTATCAGTGTCTTTACAGGGAAGAGGAACAGTAAAATGTTCTTTTACTGCGGCACCTGATGCCCCTATGGAATACACATAGCTTACTCAATTTGGAGAGGGAGAGAGATCACGCGCTCTTATAACAGAGTTTGTTGCCCCTGAATCAACAAGAAATGTCAATTTCTTTTCTCTTACAGTTACTTTATTCTGGCAGTCTTTACTATGCCTCTGTGTGATAGAGAACATATGTGCCTTGATTTAGGTTCACTCTATTGTTATCAGTTATCAATGTGTGTGTGTTCTTGCAGTACCTCTGCCTCCTGGCACAGTGGTTTGCAGCTGGGGCCCTTCCCTCTCCTCCTCCCGCTCTCCCCGTCAGTCTAACCTGTGTTTCTAACAGTCCTTGTCCAGTGTCCTTTCTTCCCACATGTGTAACACACATCATCCGCAGTGAATGATCTGCTTGGCCCTTTTTCACTTCTGCGCCCTTTTTTTTTTTGCACCGGACTTCAGTAGCAGGAAGCTTCCCCGCTATCTTTTGCCAGTCCAGAGGTTTCATTTTAGTGATCAACAGTCTTTTCAGTTCGGACATCATTGGTCTGAATTCACAACAAAAGTCCACAATCTGTTCTGCAAACTTAGTACCTGATGCTGCTGGCTCCAGGAGATGTCTGGCTGCTTCCATGACATCAGTGGTGGTCCAGGAGTGGAATACAAGCATCTTGCCCCTGTGGCCCTGCTACTTCAACCATGGGCATCATCAGGGTAGGCGGGTACAGGGTCTGCGACTCTGCTCTAGGCGTGCCATAACTTTGTCCTGTCCAAGTGTGTAGGTGTCAATAATGGATTAACCACTACTGGAACAGTCCTCAGTGTTTTCGGTCCCACGTCCAGTGACGGATCCCCTGCTGTGGCTCTTGCTGTGGGACCATCTGTTGCACTGGCGGCATGTGTCTGCTGGTGTTCTGCTGTAGCTGTTGAGCTTGCGGAGACATACGTATGGTGACGGTAGCGGAGCAGCTGGGTAGGAGTCGAGGTCCAGGTCAACCTTTACCAACTGTGGAAGAGATGATACAGTGCAGAGCACTGAGAGGCATTATCTGTTCCTTCATATCAGATTGATCTATACACACATTGGCATCAGTTTACTTGTCTTCTTTTCTGTCCCTACTTTCTGCTTCACTTTCTCACTGCCATTCACTTCACTTTCCTTCACTTTCACTGTCCATGTCCCTTAAAACTTTAACCAACCTTTTTCCCTTTTTTTTTAAGCTTTTTCTCTTTTTTGTTTTTATTCAATTGTTCTTCACGTGAGACTATTTGCTTTTAACCCAAAAGAACCCCCCTTTTGGAAACCCCATTTCTTCACACCACTGTCACATAAACTTGATTGTTTCTTTCCCATATTCATCATGCATACACTTCTCGTTTGGCGAAACAGACCCATATTCTTGGCTGCTGTTAGATCCCATCTCTACGTGAGCGTCCTCACGGATTACTACGCGTCACTTCTATGTAAAATCCGGTATTTTACACTGTCTCCCAGAGACAACAGGACTCTAACCTGTTATGGTGTTCCCAGAACACCCAGACCCCGTAGCTGGATCTATCCTAATACGGCCCCTCGCCTTAGAGGCACTAATGGAGGTCCCAGACCTTCCCCTGGTATTCCCAGAATACCCCAGCAGCGCCGCGGTCCACGAATATGACTGGAATCCTTGGACACTAACCGAACGAGAAGGCATGCAATGATAACCCCCCCTTACTTGTTTGTTTCTTTTGTTTGTTTGTTTTTTTTTTTTTTTTTTTTTTTCACACAAAAATTGAGCGTTGTTCTTTGACTCACCCGACAACGTGGTCGTTGTTCGCTTTTGATCTCAGCAGTGATGGTCCTCCTCCTTAAGATCAGTCAGTTCTCACTGTCTCTGAATGTGACGAGGTTTGAGACTGAACTCTTTTTCTGGTTCAGGGTGATCAGCCCCTGACTGTCTTTAGGCAGTTGGACGAATCACTCACGAGATCCCACTTCTGACACCAACTTGTTGCGGAAATTTTTCCCCAGTCTGCCTATGGAGAGTCAAAAAACAAGACTGGCAAGGTTGCATGCACCAAAATGTTTATTCTCTATAGAGAGGAGACACAATACACAGAACCGCACGGCAGAAAGCAGTTTGGAGTTGTGCTCCCAGATTGAATGCTTTCGCCCTGTTTTATACTCTAACATGTCTCTGGCCGTTGGTTGAACTCTACAGAACTTGTTTAACAGATGTAACAAGAAAAACAACAGTTGGTACAATAAACCCAGTGGTTACCCATCTCAGGATTTTTTACAGCCTCCTGTCAATTGCTATCTATCCAGGGGGTGCAGGATCGGCTGGGCTACAACAGGATGACCCACCAGGTCATCCTTTGGCCAATCCAGCAGTAAAACACATACAAGCATGTAAAATTTCCACTACACTAGAAATAGTTTGAAAAGCCTCTAATTAAAAATGGATTATAGAAGTCTCATCAGGTTGTTGTTTTAAGCTTATCTTTTGTTTGGTGTATGAATGTGAGAAATGTTTGTCTGACATTTGGTGGAATTAATCTTATTCCCCCACCCCCCTTTCTGTGCTCTCACTCAGTTTGCAGCCTATATACAGTTTTTCCGCATTTGTCTGTGTAAGTACCATCAGCAGAGCCATCCATCATTTAAAATCCTTTGTGACATTTACCTCGCCAACCAAATCAAAGCACAGTCAGATATCTTGCATGCCCACACTGTGAGGGAAACACAAACATGTGTATGTGTCTGTGGGGGGTGGATGTGTGTACATCTTTACGTGTATCAGTATCTTTTTGTGTACACACGTTTGATTGCGTGTAAATTCCTCCTTTTGTTTGCGCTCATCATGTTATAATTTGCTCCATTCTGACGAGGCATGATTGAGGCGCTGAATGCTCTGACAGCACAACAAACACCCCAGCTCGTTTCCATTCACTCGCACGAAGCCTTAATGAAGCAGCTCACAGCATCCAGCATCTTTGAGCAGTGTTTGGTCATCTGTTGTTGTTTTCCAGGCCTCATTTACAAAACCATAAAGTGCTGCTGCGTAGGTTTGGATAATTTGGCATGAGGCCCGGATAATACGGGTGAACTGCGAGACAAGTAAACCCCTGTTCTCATCTGAGCATCCCCCAAATCCACCGCCACCACCGCCACTCTTATTGTCCTAATTCTTTTATCTATACCTCCCTGTTTTGTTGATGTTGCGTGATCAATTTGAATGTCAAGAATCCAGCTGACAGCTGACCGTGGGATGAACCCGTCGTCAGGTTAGGGTCAAAGGGGACGTTGCTGTGGCGCTGCACAATCTGTGTGGTGACCCAGATTGAGTCCTCTGATGTTGTTGTTTTTTTTTCAGTCAAATGAAGTAGCAGTGACAATGCAGGCATAGTGCTCTGTGGTAGCTCTGTGTTTGGTTGTAATGTCCCAAGCTGATCCTCAGGATTAGAGCCAATTAAGGCCTTTTTATGGCTCTGTTTCAGCTGTATAAAGCCCAATCGATTTCTTGTTTTTTTGTTTATTATAGGCCTTTGCAGACGGGATTGGGGGGGGTTTCATTGCAGTCTTTTAAAATGCTAGAATGGATTGGATTACAGTTACAATTTTTCAAAACAGGGCTGTGAATTAATGTCTATAAATTAAATTGTATTGGCAGACCACATGCAGGGCTCAACAATACGGATTTTCCACTTGCCCAGGGCAAGTAAAATGCCGCATTGGCAAGTAAATCTAGAAACTTACTTGCCCATCTGGGCATGTAATAAAAAAAGAAATAAAGTATTAAACTATTTTGATAATCAGTTAATTGTGAAAGTAGCGTTTCTTTCAAAAATGGCAGAAAATGCTGTTTTCAAATCTGGAGATTTCCTGCTGTTCTCTTTTTATTATTATATTAAACTGAATATATTTGGGTTTTGGACTTACAAAACAAGATAATCATAAGACTCAATCATAAGACACCTTGGACTCTGAAAAACTGAGATAGATATTTTTCACTGTTTTCTGACATTTTATAGCTGTTGCACCTCTAGACTGAACATAACAATTAACTTAATCTTTGTTGTTGTTTGATAACTGCTAATAAATAAAATACAGAAAGTGATGTGTATGAGTGATTAAGGAGAACTTGTCACATTCACCAGTTTTCTCATATTTTGAATTTTCTTTCAGGTACGAATACAATTTACGAGTGGTCCAGACCTGTTGTTGAGTCATGTGCAGAAGTTTTTAACTAATGACTGCGTATTTCATTAGTTTGAAAACATTTTGAGTTTGAAAAATACATTGCACTTCATATTTATGTTGACATCATCCTGTTTGACTGAATTACAAATTATAATCTAATTGTAAATTTACATATAAAGTCTATCATCATTAATTTAATGATGTATTATTTCCTACTGTCAGGTGAATTGGCCTTATATCTTCACATGCAGGTTTATGAAGTCTCTGTCCAGGCGAACATCCTCACTTATTCTGTCCTGTCTCCGTTATGGAAACTTCGATCCCCTCCTCCTTTCAGTCTTCTTTCGCCTCTTGCTGTGGCAAGGCTTCTTTTTTTTTTTCTTTGAAGCCAATTTCATATCGAGACATTTCTTCTTTATTTCAGTGACAGTCCAACCACTCGTTGGACTTGTTTTCCCATTTCTTCACTTTAGCAGGTCTTTTAATTTCACTACTGATGTTGTTGAAATGACAGATTTTTCCTTTTGGCTTTCAGAAACCAACATGTCAAAATCCAAACTCTTTAAGTTCTTCTTTTCACTCTGTGATGTCATTTTCATGAATGAACACACATATGGGCCAGGAAACGTAGCTATATATGGTATTATTGGGACTTTAATTGTGCTAATTTACAAGTCTTATGCATGTGCACCCAGATAAGCATAGGTGGATCATTTACAGTTATCAGAAGTTACGAGTGTTTGTTGAATCTGACGTGGCATGCTCGTACGACCATACGTATGAAAAGAAGTAAGAGAAATTTAAGATAAGAATATATAAATGTTCTTACATGAGGCCCACTGGTCGGGCCTGTATGAGGCTGCAGGCTTCTGTCACAAGGTGACACTGAATTAACCCAGCCTTGAAGGTGAACAATGACTAATCACCACTTTCCTAATGTTCCATGATAAGCCATGAGTGTGTCTGTGTACATAAAGCATGCTTATGTTTGACAAATATGCTTCCTTCATGTACTGCAGGCCATGGTAATCCATATGCAAATTTAACCCATATGTTCTTTTTGTAAAGGAGCAACTCCCTTCCAGTATCCTGACTTTCAAGTTCTAATACACACACAAGTAACATGTCCTCAAGCTTGAGCGCACAATGTAGACCTGGAGACGCATCACAAATGCATTTGTCCATCTTTATCTAATTCTCGTGGTTTGTGGTGAATATCAATTTGAGTTTGACTGCTGGAGTCATTTTCCCTTCAATGTTGTTTTCACATTTTGTGCGAGTCTGTCACTTTTTGTTTTGCCTTGTTGGATGTTGACAAGGTTTAGACCAGGGGTGTCAAACTCATTTTAATTCATGATTCACATGCAGCCCGATTTCACCTCAAGTCTGGTGATAGTACACAGTGTCTGTATTATGTGTAAATGGAGCTTTTATTAATGTAACCTGTAACTCTACAAACTAATGTGGTTAATTATGCACTCTTTGTCCCTGGGAGTAACACTCAGTTACTACTGTAGGGAGTAAGATAATTAGCTAGACATGCTATTGTTTAGCCCCAGCTTACATTAGAGCTGATAAACACAGTTTCATTTCATTCATTTGAACCTTTGCTGTAGAGTTGAGTATTGGTCCTACAACAGCCCCGGGCATAAGAGGTCGACTGATTAATGGTTAACTGGTTTGGTGGAATAATCTGTATCGGTTCCACCAACTGGCCCAGTAGCCTTTTCCAGTCATATATAGGCTACATATATACATCACCGTTTTGCATGGAGGCTCCATACACAAAGTCAAGGTAAAGTCAGTGTATACCTGAGATAATTTAGATTTAAATGAAAGTTAACTTTTTGTAAGACAGCTTTATTCATAAAATATGAGAATGATAAGGTTATTGGTTATAGTATGGCATTATTAATGCATTAGACCGAAGGTAACAGCTGCTCTGCAGAAAGCATGTTCTCTCTATTTTTGTCCAATTTCTAATAAAGTCGAAGATTGTTCATTTCTGACAGTGCCAAACTGTTTTTGTGGGGGTTTTCGGCCGGTTAGCCTGCCATCTTTTTTGTCCTGCTCCAAACTATTGTTGTTATATCAGCCTTTAAAAATCCATTAACAGTCAACCTCTAGAAGACATCCAAAGATTGTCTTGTCTTTTTATATTTGCTGAGCTATAATTGGACAATCGGTGTTTGAAGGAGGTATTTAGCAAACAGTGAGTGAACTGAATTTAGTTGAAATACTTGCTACTCCCCAAAGCAGCCCTGTGGTTGTGTTCCTCAGGCTTGTTTTGTTCAATAAAAATTTATTGGCTGTGACACCTGACGTGTTATAGTGACACTGTTGCAGGGATAGCTATAACCCTGGCTGGAATGTAGGACAGCACACTGTGTATAGATTGTAGAATAGCACAGCTAATAAGTGTCTGCCCACAAGACTGGGTACAGACCTGCTAAGTGGGTCATTGGTCTCTCGAAAAGACAGACAAACGCTTGCATGTGATCTGTTACTGAATAGGATTTTTTTTAGAGTGCTGGGTTGAAAGAAAGTGGACATTAAAAAGAGGTAGAGAAGTGGACATGTGATCAGAACACTTTGATTTTCCTACAGCGGCTGGGAAAGTCTGGGAGGGGAAAGGGAATGGCTTTCGTCTTCCTTAGCAACTGTTGATCAGATACTGACATAAATATTCAAGATATTTGAGACATATACAATCCCCCAACGTAGTTGCGTAGTGTCTAACAATGAGTTGTAAATGTGTCTGAACCAGAAGGAACAACTCAAAAAGGAATGATGACATTTAAATCAGAGATGCCATGCTGCTCATCGGGTCTGTGCTAAAGATTTTATTGAGGGATTAGTCTGCAGTAGCCAGCTGATCAGGATATTGCACTGACTTAATGACAGCAGTGATATCTGTGCTATCACTGCAGTGTTAGGGTACGTTTTAATGAATAGGTAATGAGACTAATGACTGTGACTGTTCCCGTTTGCCTTCAGCTCACTATTTCAAGATGATAATAGGAACTGCAAATGGCATGAGTACATATAATCTCCATTTTATTACAAGTTGGTCTTATGGCAACAGATTTCCATTTTTATGCCTCTGTTCCAGCGACAGCCGTGGGCAGAGGCGTTATGTTTTCAGGTTGTCCATCCATCCGTCCATCCGTCCGTCCATCCGTCCGTCCATCCGTCCGTCCATCCGTCCGTCCATCCATCCTGTTCTGTTGTGAATGCAGTATCTCAAGAATGCTTTGGCGGAATTTCTTCAAACTTGCCACAAATGTGAGCAGTGTACAAAACATTCTGCTAGCAGCTTCTCATTTTCAGCCAGCACTGATTGTATGGGCCAAAACATCTTAACTGGGACATCCCTGATGATGACTCAAGATCCTTGTACACTTTGTAATAACAACGATCTTGCAAGATGGGCCTCGAGTCACAAGTCAGTCTCTAAACACTTTGCTCAGTAGAGACTGAGGACAGTCTCTCGGCTGTCATTGTTAAAACTGTGTGGAAACAAGCGAGTGTTTAAAAACCACCTGCACTGAAGAACCAATCCAAAGTCTTTGGGGCGGCCCTTCATACTCAGGTGGTGTCATGCAGTAGTGATGTGCTTACTGCTGACGAGAGCATCATTTCCGGTAAGGCGTGTCCTTAAAAAAATATGAGGGGCCTCTGTTAGCAGCTGCAGCCATTCAAGCACCTACTTTGCATTTAGAAATCCCCAGACAGTTGCTAAATGGGGAGGTCTCCAATTGTCTGGTATTGAGAGACCAAGATGGGCCTAATAAAATCTTGGTTGCAATATGTTTGTTTTTAGATTCAGACTAAGAAATAGGGATGCACAATAAATACTGGGGGCACTTAATTATCCACTGATATTATTACTTGATTTGACAGATGATATTAATTTGAAATCTTAGGCTAAATGCCCTAGCCCAAAGTATATTTATGAAGTTTTATGTACTACAACAAAAACTTAATACAAAAGTGTGTTATTATCGGTTTTCTTATCAGTATCGGCCATGAGAAGCAGGTAATTATCGGTTAGTAGCACAGTGTTGGAAATTTTGCACCCGATTTACTAATGAATGTTGATGCTGGCTAACTTTGTCACCAAAGCTGTAAATCTGCTGTTGGTGATTGTGCTATATAAAGTTTTGGATTGATGACTAACAACGACTGTCAGCTTTTGTCTCAGACAGCCCATAATCACACAGTCTATAAGCCATAAGTTGCCTCCCAAACTGGTGAGTGATTCAAAGGCATCCATGTTAGCACAATTGTTCCCAAACTGGTATTCTTTAATGGCCCTTTGTTGGTCCTCTGCTGACATGCAGCTAACCCCGTGTCTACACCGCGAGCATCTCAGACACGTTCCTTGCACGCACGTCTCACACAACAGAAATGCTCTCATTTTAATGTATGCTGCTGTCTGCAACGGTTCTGTGCAGACTCGTGTCTCAGCTGCATCTCACGAGTGTAACCGCGACCTTAATGCTGAATAAATATATTTATGTACACTTTGCAGCCTAGGTGACGCAGAGTGCTTCTGAGCCAGAGAGCCATTCTTCTGCTTTGGTTTGTAATCCCACAGACTCTGCTTTCACTTTACCCAGCAGCTGGGAAGCAAGTCACGGGAACATCTTGAGCCTCTACTGCAGTGTTTGTTCATGGGCAAAACGTTATCTCCTCTTTACTGCCAGTAGACAAGTTCACCGCTAAACTTTTCCTCTGATCTGATCACCAGCACCTGTCTGCTCTGAGCGTAGCCACCGGCACTCTCCCTCTTTTGCTCAACCACACACTCACTACACACACACACACACACTGCATGAAACACAATTATATGCATTGTGTTGATGGAAAAATAGACCAAGAATATTCACACACATTAAAGGAAAAACGCACACAGCACAGAAAGCTTCTCATATGCTGCTGACGCTTTAAAATGCACGGACAAGACGGAACCGGTATGCTTCGGTGTGGCATGAACACTGTGGTCACGCCACACTGAAGCGCCCTGCTGACGTGATGATTATGGCCTAGACACAGGGTAAGAATATCATCACACCTCCCTTTATCACTTCATATGGTTTATTTTGATATTTGAATTTTCTCTCAGTTAGTGTATTACTTGATTTGTAATATTTGTCAGTGTACACCTCAGGCCTGGAATGTCATAATTTCAGGGGCAAGGCCACTTGACCTTTGATGCTGTCAGTTTTTTGAGGGCAAAAAGGCCAAATGCCAGAGCAGCAGAGATATCAAATAAAAAAAATGATTTAAAGTCCACAGTCCAAGTTAGTATCTCAAAATAAACTTGATATTCAGTCTATTCAGTCTATTCAGTCAAACCAAAACATTTTTCGTGAGTTTTATTTAGCTTCTGTAAAGTTTGAATGAAGCTGACAATGATGCAACAGGATTTTGGTGAGTTTGGTGAGAGCAGCTGTTAAACAGCTGTTAAACAACAAGTATCTTACTGTTTAAAATAAGGTCTCTCACTGATCCTTTTCATAATGTTGGCAGACACTAACAATAACAATGTGAGCCTGTCAGTGACAAAAACAAGAACAAACAACAGGCAAGTGTTGCCTGCGCACTCTGCGGGTGCACCTGCATGGATGAGGTGGCTGACAGCGTTTCACGCTGCTCTGCGTTTCTATGTATGTTCTCCTCTTCCATCACAGTTTTGTGGTTTTTGGATTTAGAGACTTGTAAAGTTTACAGTCTGTCATGCTGTTGCACTGTATACACTGATTCAGGTAAAGAAAAAAAAATTCTCCACTGGAAAAATCTCAGCCAACAACGGGGGCTCCGACCAATGATTTGAATCAATTATCAGGGGGCTGCCCCAATAATAAGCCATTATTCTGAGACACTGACTCATTATTTTGAGATACTCATTGTTTTGAGAAAGTTTCTCATTATAATGACTTGCGGGAGTCTGTATAATGTGGATCAATCTGTCTACCACTGTTAACAGAGACTCCAGTAACATCATCACATCGAGTACAATCAAGCTTCATCCTCAAAGAAATTTTATATCACATTGACACTTCTGTCCACGCTCCTTTTATTGCACTCATAGCGAATGCTCTGGCTCTGCTGCTAGTCATCACACTTAAATAGTCCAGTTTTCCAGGAGCTCATACCAGGCTCAAAATCCAAACACTGGCTATGTATGCGCATTTGACTTAATGTTTCCCAGTCAGAATCTTAACAAAAGACATTTGTGTTTAAAAGCGGCATTGACAGGAAAGAGGCAAAGGAGAATAAAGTAAAATTAGCTGGGGTGTCAAGGTCATTATGGCTACAGAGCCGATCATTTTTTGAGGGGCATAAGATCAAACTGAGAGGAAAAATGTCTGCCTCGGTCCACCTCCAGTGGCTGTCTTTCAAGAAAGAAAGTTGTGTGGCTCCTCTGTGGGAAGCTGTCATATCAGTTTGCCTACAGCGTACTGACCAGAAGGCCACCCACAGAAGATACACCCACCCACGGTATGCTGACTAAAATCCACTGGCATCCTAATATTAATTGGCTGCTCCCTGGAGTGTTTGTACTTTTAATGCCAGCACTGAGACTTCTGCTCATCCCTTTTCAATAAAACGGTACACACTGTGTTAATTCATTGTATGGAGGAGGTAGGGCTGGATGATATGGCCAAAAAGTAAAATATCAGTTTGCTTTGTTTTATTTCAAGCTTGGTGTTGAGAATTGCAGCATGTTTTTTAGGACTTCATGTACAGAACAAAGCGTAATCAGAACATCAATGTGGGTGTTTGTTGGCAGATTTTTGCGGAGCATAAAAAAAATCTACACTCAGAACAGAAACGTTTTGGGAACCACTGTGTTCGCATGTCAAAAAAACAAAACAAAACAAAACATCCATGCAGCTTGAGTACTTTCTGTTGATGATTACTGTGACTGTTTATTTCCTCAGCTGTACAATGCATGCTTTACAGTGACACTCAAGATGCTTTCTCAGTACCTGATCCCTGTATGTGTCAGATATTGTTCCAGACTAAAGCTTAGGCTGTCGTACTTTGAAATACAGTTTAAAGCAAGAATGTTATACCGTCATGAGTGATGCTGTTATCAGTCTTGCTGTCTATAGAAAAGGGCTGGCTGTAGTGGAAAGCCAACTTGATCAAAACTATGATACTGAGGATTACTGCTACATTATACTCAATACATCACTTAAGGGTTTTATCTTCTTTTGCATGACTAATTTAGATTGCCTTATCTATAGAGATTTTATCCAAAATAATAGATGTGAGTGCGATGTGGGAGGTTTGAAGAGCATTCAAAGGCATTTTTTGCATTTACACAAAGAGCAACAACAATACAATATCCAGAAGCTACGAGAGAAGACGTATTCCTGCGAGCCTGAATTGGTATTGTTCATAAATAATCAGCTTTCAGCTCGCTTTTTTCTTTTTATAACTTCCTTCATCTTTCACCCTGCTGTCGTCCTCTGCTCCATCCCTCGTCACTTTATCTCCCCATCCCTTAAGCCTTCTCTTCGTCACTCCTTAACCACATCCCTTTTGCCTCCAAAAGCTGTATAGGATTTGTGTGCGCGTAGGTTGATGTATGGAATTGTGTGTGCGTGATGCACAAATAGGGGGAGTTGTTCAGTCTCTGAGTGCCTGAAAAGCACAGAGTGGTACTTTTTTTTTCCCCTTTTTGGCAGATTGCGCAGGGTTTAGGTTTTATGACTTTCACATGGTTGCTATGCAACCATAGGAAGACGTTTCCAGCTAATCCATATACATAGCTTTTCACACCTCCACTTTTCTTCCTCGGTGCTCCTCATCCTCCCCTCTCCTTGTTATTCTTCATTCTGTCTCAACTTCTCCTGCTCCATTTCGCCGTCTCAACTCTCTCCATCTTCTCTTTTCCTCCTAATTATCTGTTCATACTTTGGCTCCTCTGCCTCTCCTCCCCAGTCATCTGTCTACCGTGCTGCTGCCTCCCTCCTGCCCTCCTCGCTGTCCTGGTCTTCTTGGCTCAGCTGCTGGCAAAGCTTACGGCATCCAAGGTCACCCATACTGTGCTCTCGTTGTTACAAGTGGGCTGGTTTGTGTGTGTGTGTATGATAGTTGGTAATTCTGCACACTATACAATAAGCGTGTCCTCATTCCTACACATTCCTACACAAAATACTATGAACATATGCACCCATGCATATGAATAATAGCTTCTGTGTGTTGCTTTGACATCACTGAATGTTCTGATTTATTTTCGTGCTTGTGTATCCATGTGGCTGTCCTCATAGAGTACATTCCTGTGTGTGTCCTCGCATGGCCTGCTTGTATAACTGTCCCCTGAGGTCATGTAGGCGGCAGTATAGGAGGCGATATAGGAGGCTTTGCGCTGCATGTGAAACATGCAGGACCTGCCTTCTTTCTGTCTGTGCCTCACCTGTCTGTCACTTCACCCAGCAAATTACCAACTCTTGAAGAGAGACATGTCGTTATAGAGGAAGGAAATGATTGGTTGCAAAGCTGCAGAAGACACACATGGAATTGTTGGCTGCATTTGAAACGTGGTCCAGCAAGTCAGACATATCATCCTCCAACTGTACATCCATATGTACATTCATATATGAACAGGCTTCACAATGAAAAACACTGACTGTAACCCAATTAAAAGTCACATTTTGTTACAGAAAACATGCAGATGGCTGAATCGGCTAATTGACTAAAACAGACTTTTTTTTTTCAATAAAAAACTGTGAAAAGACAACAAAACATCATGGTGGTGTACTGCTTTTAATGCAAAATAATGTCATGGAATTTAATGGCAGTTTATTAACTTACAGGTAGAATAATACATTTCTTTTGATGTATAGATATTAATTGTATCAGTGTTGGGTGGGTTACTTTTAAAACTACAGTTAGCTGAGTGCATGTCCTGAAATGTAATTAGTGATGTATTCTATTAGATCACTCAAGTAACATATTCTAAATACTTTGAATTACTTTTGGAATTTTGGTTTATAATTTGTCTGGGTCTGAATGTAGTTAACACTTGGGAACGATCTCACTGGAGAGATCCCTTCACTGTTCTCACCAGGTCACATACAGCATTGTGAATCATGTGTTGAATAGATGGTTCATATTTGTGGCTAATTAGCGATACATATCAGCAATTTGGCTGAGCTAATTAGCCAGCTAGTTAGCCAAACTAACAAGCAAGTCAAGTCAAATTTTACATAAACTATATAGCCAGAAATCACAAATCACAATTTGTCTCGGGGGCCTTACAATCACTACAGCTTACAACACCCTCTGTCCTTATCATTAGACCCTCATTAGCATGACAGAGCAGACTAGCATCACAAAAAAGAACTCAAAGTTACCTCAGGGAGGTTCTTCTAATTAGATGTGGAGACTTTTGATGCAGAAAGCGGTTTAGTTCATGACAAGCAGAGCTTCCACTGCACTGTTATGGTATAACCTTCTTGACCACGTGTGTAGGGAAAATGTTCTTTATATTTCAATTTCAAAAACGCATTTCTGACCGTGTCTGAGCTCTGCATCCGCTCTTGTGTGCTGTGGCAGGTGCACTGAACGTGCACATATTGTTGCACATTTTATTGAAATTTGTTTTTACATGCCTCATGAATTTTAAAGCAAATAAAACACAAACAAAGCAATCCCTTTGAGTAATCTGTGTCTGAACTGTGTTCAGTATACGACCAATTTAAACGTAACTGAATAAAGACACTCATATATACATTATATACATAGATATATTATATACATTATTGTCCAGTGGATGGACTGAGACTGTTCTTTTAAGAAAAACAACCACACCAGTCTTTCAACAAGTGCCCAAACATTGTGTTCACTTGACAAAACCGTCTAATGAATGTAGTAATTCTGATGGGGGTAAAAATACAAAATCATCTTAGGGCGTCAGAGTGGATGGATGGGTCAACCAAACATTAGACTTTAACCCAGGAGTCTGCTGTTTGTGTCCGTCCCCCACAGTCGTCCCATGAACTTAAACATATGTTTATTATTCTCATCATGAGGTCAACCAAACTATGATCTGTCCCTGAACCTTTCTGTGATTTTTTTTTTTTTTAAATGGCACTGATGCGAGTGCTGAGAGAGAACCAAAACACTGAGCTGCAAGACACTAAAACACTCTGCAAAGCTGAGTGGAATTTCAGATTCTGGTGATAATCCTCTGTGGACTATGATCAACACCTTTCAACTTATTTGTCGTCATTTGCAGTTTTTAAAGTAGATGCTCATACACAAGCCAGAGAAATGTGCTTTTATTAATTCCTTGTAGCTGATCAATAAAGCATAAATTAACAATTTATTCACCAAAAATGAGAAAATGAGACATTCAATTTTACAAAAGAGACCTATTACATTTTCCAGGTGTTCATATTATCACAGGATGGATAGGAATGAAAATGACCCTTTTTAACTCACACTGGCCAACCAAATCCCCCCCAGTGATACCTTCATTAAATCCTTGTGCAGGAAGATGGTCTATAAAGGTGGTTAGATTCTAATTTGTTAATGCCAAGTTACGAATTCATGCTTTAAACATTTACTATAAAAAGATTACTATAGCACATCTACCTTTTTTAATGTCCTGCCCCATTGCTTGGTTCATGAAAAATGACATTTGTGAGCACATCCACTTTATGAAGTTGAAACCGTTTCAATAAAAGACACCTGATAAGGCTGAATAGCCAGTCAGCCAAACCCAGACCTTGTTTATCTCATCCTTTTGTGTTTTTCTCACTGCCTCAGCTGCAAAGCATTGGCTAACAGTTGAACTTGTATCACTGGGCTCAATGGGCTGCTCTCTCTGCTCTCTGCTCTTTGCTGCCGGTGCCCTCGAGCTCTCTCAGCTCACATGATTGACTGGTAACAGTGCAGAACAAATAATTGCTTATTTTAAAACACTGGCATCCTCTCTCTGCTTTATGTTTTTTTCTATTTTTGTTTGTCGATCTTGCTCCACTCCACACCATTTATCCAAACATTTTAAATGTAGCCACCTCACAGAGGCAGAAAAGGGGCGGGGCTCAGACAAATTTAGAATGGACAAGACCTAAAGTAATTGTCTGAGAGAGAGGCTGGCAGTTTTTATTCCCAACCACAATGGACTGGCAGCCCGCTCACCTGGACCAGTCCAGGATTATTGATCATCTGACAAACTGACAGCATTGTTGTGTATCGGCATAATCAAAGTGTCCAGACAACGCATTTCTCTTGCTTTTATTTTTGTATAATGGACAGCTCAAGAGGCCCACAGACCGGGATTTGTCCTGGACTAGATGGTCAGACAACTTATTGTCTTCACTTCCTGCATATTTTTTTTCGCTGTCATTTTTTCTACAGCAGGAAATAATTTTTCTATCTCCACCTCATGTAGTCAACATGTCATGTAGTCACAGCTGGTATCTCTGTTTGTCCATTTAACTTTTGTTTTCTTACAGTTTTGTCCAGGTTTGGCTGACTCAGTGTCCGTTCTGCTGTCTTAATGCTGACAGGTTAATGTTATCTTCAGGTTAGCATTTTCTGTGTGTGTTTCACAAAGACTGTGACTGTTGAGCCCTGAGGACCAACGGCCTCTGAAACTCTTTTTTTTTTACTGTCGTTATATAGTAGTGAAACCAGTCCTATAGGCTTTATATACTGATCATTTCCATATGATAGCTTTCTTCCTCTGAAACCCCTGCAGACATTCTTCTGAGACTGTCGTCTCTGTGTTGTTTGATAGATATATGGTGCCAAACCTGTCCTCATGACGACACTGCATGCACCCGTTGAACTCTCTGTCTCATGATTTGCCTACTGTCTTCTGTCTTCTCACAGTTTGATTTGTTAGCTGAGTCGTCTCATGTTGACTCGTCTCATGTTGTTCTAAATTTGTCTCTCACCTGCAGTAGTATGTACTGCGCTGTACTGTTATAATGGGGTCTGTGTCAGTGTATTTGAGAACATGTTTACAAGCTGAAAGCCTAAACCTTTATATCTTATCATTTAACCATGGCCAAGTTATCATCAGTCATCAGTTTACTTTAATTAATGTCAAACAGGACACTGATGAATTAAACTTTACAGTTAAACAAACCCACACTAAACTCAGCTCTATAAGGCTTTTTAGCTGCTTTTAGCTCATAGTTTTCATTTACTGTCTATTTTAAAGTGCACTGACTTCTTCTGTGAAAAAGCTCTGATAAACCTGCTGGATGCTGTCTGCCGAGCACCAAACAGCAGACACACAAAGTTAAGAGACTTGCTGGTAGCATTTAGTAGCCAAAGAGAGAGAGATTTCCCTCAGGAATTGGTGAAGACTGAAACAGCTGTGCATTACACCCCCCTTGCCATGCAGCTAAAGCGGGCCACAGATGTAAGAGAAAGAGTGCTGACTCTTCCCAGACTGAGAGACCGGAACCAAACAGCCTCCGAGACCAGTGGAGACCAGTTCGATCACAGTGAACAGGCTACATCATCAAACTAGTTTTCTGTCTAGATGTGTCTCCTGACGCCAAGCTAATAGCAGTTAACAGTTAGCTAACGTACTGGCGTGCACACACAGTAGCTAATGGTTATGGTTAGCTACTTGAGCAACAAAGCTAGAGTTATCTCTCCAAATCTGTGAATGAAGTCATAGACTTGTGCTTTTGTTTAGTGAAGCCTGCAGTCCGCTCCGGTGAATGGAGGTATTCTCTTTGCATGTCCTGTTGCTTCAAAGCTAAAGAGTGTTTCAAAAATTTCATAATGCCCAGAGTGCAGGATGAGTCCTCAACAATTTATAATGAATGATCACGGTTCAGATTTCTATTTAATCCGTCCATTGTCAGATGGTCAGAAACACAACTTCAAACGAATGCTAATTTTGCTTTGTGTCGACAGGATGTGTGAATAGTATTAATAATATTTGCTAACATGTTGCAGTAGCATTTAAAAATTGTGATTAATTTGTTAGTTTCGTGTTGTACATTTGTGGTGCTGCAATTACAGCAGCTTTGAGGGATTCATTTAATTACTTTCAGGTTGCAGCTCTGCATAAATTCCTTCAAACATCATAATAACGTCATCAGAGTTTACAGTGTTGATACTACTAAGACTTAAAAGACATTTCTATATAATTGGCTGTCAGATGAAGGTGCATGAAACCAGTTTGCTGCTGTGGAATTAGTAGAGCATGAAAACAAAGGGAACAGCCGTACATAAAAACCCAATAAAAATGAATGGAATAAAAATTGATTTTCAATTCAGTTGCATACTTATGTTCCAAAACAAACAGCACAGACCCTCCTACTCAGTCCTCACAAGTGACACTGGATAAGATTTCCAGTGATTCAGACTTTCAGGTTCTTTTTCTCTTTCATTGCTTTATAAAATGGAGGAGTAAAATTGTAAATCAGGTCAGGGCCTCATTAATGGCTTTATTATTTTGTAACATAGATGCTTCATTTGCATGAAATTACTGTATAATTCAAATTCCAGCGACAGTGTAGCCGAACATGTTGCTCCTCACCCTGGCAGGACTGATAATCAGACACGCTGCTCTGTTTGCAGTCCATACTGTCCTCTAGATCATCTTTCTTTTCTCACCACTGAGCCTTACTCAGCTCCTTCACTTCACTTTGCTCAGCCTTGAGTCTCAACTAGCTCATGCTGCTATGCTGATTTCCCGCTTCTTATTTACACAACCTGCATGTGTCGTATTGCACATACTGCATTTTGGAGTCCCAAATGGCCTGTGAATTGCACTGAGTGGGTCTGAATGAATCACAGACGTGACATGAAAGGAATATTAATTCATATATAATCGAGGGCTCCACATCAGACTCGAGCTAGATTAAAATAGATTTGTTTCATCATTTCCAACATTGTGAAGACTTGTGTGAATGGCTTTTCTTGTTATTTCTCAGGGTGTTCTTTCTTTTTCAAGATCTATTATCTGATTATAAGGATGTGACAGACTGCACGCCCATTTTCAAACACCCATGAGACAGCAATGACCCCTGCTCCTTTCATCTTAGACCTATTCTAGACAGCACCCGGCCACATTTTCCTGAAAAATATGCAATTAAAATTTGGTCTACCAGGTGAATTGGCATGGAATCAGTCATATTATATAAAAAAAAAGATGTACTTTGCTGCAGTCAAGCCGCAGGTGTATCTATTCTGCAGTGGTTCACATTGAGAGGGATGATCAAAAGAAGCCAGATGGTTTCCAGTTGATTTTAATGAGGAGTAGAGAAAGGATAACACTACAGATATATGAAGAAGACTGCATGAAAAATGGCATTTTACTCACCGTCATAAACACACAGCTTTAATAGCCCACTTTCTATGGGTTTGACTTTCTATCCAAGATGTTAGGGTTATTACAGAAAGAAAAAAGACTCTTCATAGTCTGCTGGCTCATTATGTTGGTGAGAAACGCTCTTGATAAATGCTGCATTTTAAAAACGATTTTCCTGGAGCACTAAGTTCACCTAGCTTATCATTTCAAGCCCTGTATGATACTCTTATTATATTCCTATTCTATTTTATAAGGACTTAGAAAGTATGTGATAGGTTTTACTACTGATTTGAAGCTGCCCACAAGATAATTTCAAGGTCATTTAATGGTTCTTTTTCTGAAAACTGACTATTTAAAGATCTTTCAGCTATTAATATTGTGGACATTTGTGTCAAAATTAGTTATATTGATTTTTTTTATTTGGATAACATCAGAAACATGAACTTGTTTCAGTTTTACATCAGTTTCTACCAGTTTCTACTACTACCTTGTCTGCATCAAGTTTGGTCGTCTGTTTTCCTGTTGTAGTGCTGCATTTTATGCTTCCTCCATTTTCTCATAAATTACTAATTATTTTCTTGAACGTCTATGTAATTTGGCACTGATTTTAAGGGGGAAAGGGATGGCCTCAGAATTTCAATTTAGTTAGTTTAGCTCACGGTTCTTGATTTCCAGAGGAATAGTCTTGAAAGAACTGCCCCATTCAAACCCAAGAAACTATATACCATTTATTCAAATCATAAAATGAAATGCATGAATTGTATTTTCAGAGCAGTGGGCTTTTAATTTCAGGTTGACAGGCTTAACTTTACACTGACAGACAAATGACATTTATAAACAGCAGATCAGTTTATGGCAGAGGACTACGTCGCTTGTTATTGTCAAATTACAGTGTTGCACTCATCTTGCACTCCTGCAGTGTTTTTGCAGCCTGCCTGAGCTTCCTCAAGTCTGAGGAGGAGGGGGCTGGGGGAAACAACTCACTTCAGTCATAGATTGTATATTGAATAAGATTTCAACATATTTAATATGCTATCTTTGGCTCCAACTTGTTATTTGGACTGTAGTACTGGACACAAAGTTATTACATGGTGCTTTTTTATTACTATATGTTGAATTGTCAGAGACTAAGAGAGGTTACAGTAACTTATTGAATTTGTTTAGTCAGAAAGTATTATTTGGTAATGTACCAGTTGAATACAGTCTCTATTTAATTAATTAGTACTAAATTATGTAGTTCTGTCCTGGAAATTCACTTGAGAATTATTAGGAATTAATTAGAAAATTTTGGACCTGCAGATGAAAATGTTTAGCTTCATTACTTTCCTGTCATAAATCTCTCACTTGACTTTACATGTCAGTTTCTTTGATATCATGAAAGCACCTCTGTTTGTGCTCTCACTGGTAAAGCAATGCAGTGCTTGTAGGGCTAGCACCACTTGATATTTCAGTGCTTTTATTGAATCTTTTGTTGTAGTTAAATCCTTTAATTTTGTTACTGTAGCGCAACATGATAGTATTTTTATCATATGATGTCTGCAAAAAATGACAGGGTTTGATTCAGTAGTGTGTTCTCTTTGATTTCATTGCAGTTACCTTGACATTGGTTGAATTTGCAAAATGATTACATGGATTTTGCGGCGGCTAAACCTGCACAAAACAGACAAGAAGAAACCATGTAGTTCTTAAAGTGCCTGCAAAGGGTAAAATGCAGCTCTACCTGCACTGTCAAGCAAATAGTGTCTCAGTGCTCTGCTATTTGCATGTATTTAAATTCGGTAATATGCATACTAGGGTTGGGTGATCCAAAATGTACAGCCAGTTGCACTGGTGTGTGTATGTATTTCGTGAATCGGACCTTGAGACGGGGCACATTGTGATTGCAACAAATGTGCAAGGTATTGTGGTGCAATCACTGACCGGAATCCATTCTATGTGAATTCGTTCCCATATGTCTGTGTCATGATCTCCTTCAGATAAAGGGAAATAGATCAGTTTGCAGGTTGGATGTCACGTGAGGGAATGATCCAGTCAGGCGTGAACACTGTCAGAGAAACATTCATTACATGCTCATATCAGGAACACCACACCCAAACCAACCTGAAAACAAAGCTGGGACATTATCAGGCTTTGTGGTGGCTCACTGCCATCAAACTATAGAACATGCTGCATTGTTAAACAGGCTTCACCAGTTTGAGAAGATCACGTGCCCTGTCTATTTATGTTGACCCACAGTTTGACACACTGTATAATAACTTAAAGCCAGTGAGTACACACTGCTCTGTCACGACAGCCTTCTGCAGTGCCACACACTGACTAACAAGCATGTGATCCTAATTTTACAGCCCAGCTACTTAACAAATTAAAAAAATGCACACATGCAAGTAGAGCTTCAAAGCGGGGAAAGACATTTTCAATTATGCTGACATATTATGCTCTTATCTTTTTAAGCTTTTTGGAGCAAACACGGTTCTTGTCTTAGTAAAAGCTGCCGAAAAACATTTCATTTAGCCTGGTGTGACTGGCAATATTGCACTGCACAGGACGAGAGAAGGTCTCTCTCTCTCTCTCTCACTCACTCACTCACTCACTCACTCACTCACTCACTCACTCACTCACTCACTCACTCACTCACTCACTCACACACCACCACACACACACACACACACACACACACACAAACTTGGCGAGCACCCACTGTTGTTCCTGCAGAGTATGTGTAGGCGGGTTGGTGGGTGTTTTTCTAGTCTTAGAACCCCATCCACATCCAAAATCATAGGAGAAAAAGTCATGAAAAAAAAAGTCCTAGATACAAATGCTATGTGACCTCACTGCTACCTGCTGCCAAATATTGAGACAGAGCTTCAGCCAAGAGACTGCACTCACTACACACACACACATGCACACACACACAGATGCACCCATGCATGCATGCTGTTCCAGGTCAGTGTGCCAACCTCTTAGTAGTAAAAGACAAGTCAGCAGGTTCAGAGACAATGAGCCAACAATGTGATCGTTTATTAATGCCTGGAGGATAACTTCCCTTTTTGGTTTCCTGCCTCGTCTCCAAAGTCAAAGGTCAGGGTTAGATACAGAACAAAGACAGGCAGTCAGCCTACTCACTTACCAAACAGCCCTAAACCCTCACACTCTGAATCCAAAAATCATCATTGTGCAGTAAAAATGTTAAAAATGCTAAATAAAAAAATAATACAGTAAATTAACAGTAAATTAATGTTTTATTTTCTTTTGGCTCAAACTGTAGACAAAAAGAGAAACAAGAAAAATCAACAATGGCCCAAGCCCCAAGCCCATTCATTTCTACTTATAAATCTTTAAATATGTGTATATATATATATATATATATATATATATGTTGTGTGTGTGTGTTGTGTAAATAAAATTATATCATATGTTGTGTTGTGTGTGTGTGTTGATATATATATATATATATATATTTATATACATACATACATACATACATACATAGCTTCTGTTATGTGTAAAGAAACATGCTATTATCCATATTTGTGTCTGCTTTTTTCTCCATTTATCATCAAGACTATAATATACTGAAAAATCATGGTGAAAAATGTGTCATTATTGGATGATAAATGCCAGTCACTTTATTTTCAAAATTGTTGCTGATTAATTTTCTGTCAACTTATTAATCAACTAATTGTTTTGGTGCGAAGTAAATTACTTAAACAGCTGGGCACTGTAGTTTATACTGTAGTACTGTAGTTTATCACTCAAACAGGCATAAATTGTGCATTTTTTTAATGACTATTTCAGTCACAGATTAAAACACATTTGTGGGTATTTGCAATAGTAGGATAATGTTTGTGGGATGCATGTTACGGTTGGGCAATATGTCAGTATAAATCATCATATACATTTATCTGCCATCAGATATTTTGCCATACTGTTTATTCATGGTACAAGGTAGATTTATTTATCATTTACAACATAGGGTTGAATAAAGACATGTGATTCACATTTTGGTTCTCGCAAAAATAACATTCAAAAGCTTCATACAGTAGATTAACTGAACAAATAAGTCATAGAAATTAAAATAAAACAAACTGTTTGCTTGGTGGAGTGTTGAGGATGAATTATTCATTCTCACAGCCTGAAGGAACAAGCTGGTCTGCAGTCTAGTGGTACAGTAGTGGATACTTCTGTATCTCTTGCCAGGCAACAGTAGGGTGAACAGGCTGTGGCTGGGTATTGTCTTCTAGTATCCTTTGGTCTTTGTGCAGGTACTTCGCCTTACAGATGGTACAGATGATGCTTGGTAGATGGGTACCAATGATGTTCTGAGCAGTTTTAATGACCTGCTGTAGAATTCTGACTGATGATGGTGGTATTACCCACGAACTTCACAACAGAGTATTTTCCATGTCGGGGGCTGCAGTCATGGGTGTACAATGTGAACAGGAGGGGGCTGAGCACACAGCCCTCGGGGGCTCCAGTGTGGAGGAGGAGAGACCACCAGTCCGAACTGTTTGAGGTCTGTTTGTGAGGAAGTCCAGTATCCATTTGCAGAGATTGGTACTCAAACCCAGAGTGTTCAGTTTGCCAATCAGATTCATGGGGGAGATTGTGTTGAGTGCAGTGCTGAAATCAGCAAACAGCAATCTGAAGTTGAGTTTAGACTGAGACTGAGTTGATGCATCGGAGATGATGCATCACAGCTGACATGTTATTAGTTTTGCAGGTATGTGTTCATCAACCAAAAGTATTGGACAACTTGACATTTTGACTTGATATTCAGCACAAATGACGACACTGACAGTACTCGTTATTTGGATCAATTTATTGACGGCTTTGCTCTGTTCATGTAGTTTTTGACAGCTGGCCGACAGTGTCTTAAATCAGAGACAGAGAGGAAATATGTAAAAGTGGAGTGGAATGAGCCCCAAAGACCCTGAAGACAGGCCCTGGATCTCTAAGACTCCTGAGCCACCAGGTCACCCCGTCTTCTCCCTTGTTCTGTTTTTCCATCCAGTCTCTGTCTTTGTCTGCCTTTCCAACAGCCAAATGGTTGTTAATTCTGTCAACGGATGGTGTCTTTTTTTTCACGTTCACAGCTAATTTGGCAGGCAACCAGCCATACACTCAGAGTTTCTTTTGCATTCTGACACTCGTACTGTATTTCTGTTGAACTACTGATAGCAGCCTGTACCGTACATCTGTCACTGTAGCTGATGGGGGAGGGAAGTTCTTTTCCCTCCTGCTTACAGAATAATGCATATTGTACAAAATGGCTGTTTCCTTTCAGCCCCGCTTTCTCTGCTACGGTTTTCCTTCAGAAGATTAATCTTGATGTCTCTTTCATTTGGCGTTTCCTGCTGCCGCTTAATTAGCCCCTCTGCTGAGGTCTGATTTGTTTGCCTGGGAGGCTCATGTGTATTAGGGAGAAGATACTAGTAGTGTGGTGTCTTTTGTTGTTGCGCTTGCCACAAATAGAAGTGAAAGGAGGTCAAAGAGGTCAAGTGTGTATGCATGAACCTTGATTTACTGTGCTGGTGTAATACATCTCTTGCCTACATGCCCTTAGTTAAGGTTTCAAACAGACTTTTGTTAGAGTATGGTGTGTTTTGCCTCTGTGGAGGTGGCCAGGGGTGGCACAGCCCCTCTCGTGCCCTCACAACAAGAGTCAAAAGGTTCTAGCTGGTTGGCATTTCAGTATCATTGATGAACTTCTGAATAGATCTGTATGAAGAGTCTCTGTATTAAGTGACTATAAAAATTTATTTTTCGAAAGTCACTCAAATGACCAGAAGGAGACCACAAAGAGACACAAAACAACAACCAGAGACCCAAAACTACTAAAGAGACCCAAAACAACCATAAAGAGGCAGAAAACAAAAATCAAGAGACCCAAAACAACCAGAGACACAAATGACCACAGAAAGACACAAAACAACCAAAAAGACGGGAAACAACCCCAGACACAGACACGAAATGACCATAGAAATACACAAAAGGACTACAAAAATATGCAAAACGACCACAAAGAACTGACCTCAAAGAGACACAAGATGACCACAGAAAGATGCAAAATGAGCACAAATACACAAAAGGACTACAAAGAGACACAAACCAACCACATAGACGCACAACAACCACAAAATGACCACAGAGAGACACAAAAGAACTACAAAGAAACACAGTTGACCACTAAGAAACGTCTTGTGTCTCTTTCAGTCTGGGTGTCTTGTTCCTATGTGAGTGTGTTGTGTTGATGCCACAAAAGCTTAACAGAGACAATATCCCAATCCCACTCATCAGGTCAGAATGTTTGAACAATGGAAACCATACCCATACTTATACATCATGCACCTCAATAGGCTGACAAGCTGTGCAACAGCAGGTGTGGTTAAGCGTCCAAATCACACTGGATGACAAACATCCAAAAAGGTACCCGAGGTATCATTCCTCTGAAGGTTATACAGATCACATTACGCAGAGGTAGAAATACACCTGTTGTTTCAATAAAACCAACATTTAAAAACATTTCATACATTTCACATTTCATAGTTTTACCTGTTATCAGGTGAGTGTAAATGGTACACTTAAATGTGAAATTGCACGCTGTGCATGAACCACACTGATGCTTCCCTGGTGGAGGATCATGGAAGTAGGGGTTTTGCAGGGAAAAGATCACATTTAACCAGCATTTGTCTCAAGTTAGGGGGGTGTTCATACACTGCATTGGGTAAATCTTTAAATTCATTTTTAAGTAGTGAATCACAGCTCCTTCAAGAGTTTCCAAACCTGCCCCTGGTGGGTGGGTGTAAAGTTTGGGTACGTCTCATTTTAATTGAATCTATGAGTGAGTGAGTTTGTGAGTGTAGGACTCTGTGTGTCTGCCTGTCCTTTTCACTGCTGATGTATCGACAAGTGGTGCTAACCGTGTTAAGAGTGCTTGAGCCTCAGTCATGCAAATAGAGGGTATTCAGATGAAAAGGTGGTGCGTGAGTCTTAAAATTGTTCTTAAAATGGAGGACAGACCTTGACTCTCATGGTTGCTTTGGTCATCACCACTTAGCATGGAGTGGAGCTTTTACCTGTCTCTGTTTTGTGTGTTGTGTGTTGTGTGTGTGTGTGTGTGTGTGTGTGTGTGTGTGTGGTGATGTGTGTGTGTGTGTGTGTGTGTGTGTGTGTGTGCCCGTGTGTGTGTGTCTTACCATGAATCTATCTTGTTTTTGTCTGTATGAGACAGAGTCACACCACGAGATGTATGTGTATGTGACAGAGACCCAACCCAAGAACAGCTTGCACAGATGGAGGAAGATTAACAGGGAATGTGTGTGTGTGTGTGTGCGTATGTGTCTGTACATTGTGTGAATTCAAATGTGGGTTGCCAACAATAGATTTTCCACTCAGTGGCTACTTTGCATACTGAACAAGTACTGTAGCTTTTGTTATTGCAGAACAAACTCCATGCATTTGTTTATGTGCTTCTTTCAGCACTACAGATCCGTTGTGACACGTAAAAACACACTGTAGCATCAGACAAGTTGTGTGTAGCAGTGTGTTTTTGACACATCTGTTTTATGTATGTAATTGCAACCACTTAGGAGTATTTTCATGATTGAAATGGGATTGAAACTTTGCCACATCTAATGTAATGTAATTATAGGCAAAAGGAACCGTTGTGGAAACCAACCAAATTATGCAGGTAAAAACAAAACACCCCCTCACTGACTAAGAATTTAAGAAAGAGGACGGTTAAGTCCTCAGCTTTCTTCCATCTAGTTTCCTGACATACTTGTTCAGGGTTGCCTGGGGGGGACTGGGGAGTGAATCGCCAGACATTCATTAACATATACTAACATATAATGGTCGGGACTATACAGCTATCAAAAAGAAGTTAGGACTGTACCATTTCCTCATGTGTTTATGCTCTCAATTGCCAGTTTCAAGTATTTTTTCAATACAGCATAAAGTTCATTTTGTAAATGATCACCCCTTTCATAGTAAAATAGATGATAAAGCAGGGTGGACTTGAAAGTGTGGCGACCTAAGGATTGACAAGTCATGCACAGTGAGTCTGTCCAAAAAATAAGATCTGAATCTGAAAAGAAAAAAAGGTGCAACTGAAAGAAATAGGATCTCAATTATCTAAATATATGAAAGTGAAAAATGAAAATAAACAATTTATTCGAAAGAATTACCAGAGTGAATCATAATTATATTTAACCTGAAAAAACTTTTTGTACACTTATTTTTATTTTGAATACATTGATGTACTTTTCAAAATTCAAGATCAAAACTTGAATTTTCAGTTTCAATAATGCCAAATACGAGATCTCAAAATGGTAGTCCACAAACCAGTGGGTGAGGTCACTGTGGTTTTACCCTTGATCACAAGACTAAAACATAAACAGGCAAATACATTCAAATCAAAGGTCAGTGCAGAGTTTCTAAATCACCTGATGTTCTATCATCTGGACCGTTTATGTCTGAGATATTTTGATTCCAGGATAATAAGTGCATGATGCTTCTGCCCCGTGTTGCTGTTTTGCTGATTTTTGTTTTGTTTTTTTAGGTGCAGCATTGATGTCACATGCAAATATCCCTGCAGATACTTTAAGTTTTTTGTTTTTGTTTTTTGTTTTCTTTTCAGTTTTATTTCTATAATTAAGTTATGTCTGTATTTTATGCCACTTGTCTGGGTCCAGTTTACAATTGTAGCAAATCCAGAAGGGCTAAGTCAAGGGCAACTGAATTTCTTAATGATTTTCCTGCTCATCAGTTTTGAATGATTGGTAGGGGGTCTCGGGCATTTAACAGAGAAATTTGTAATATTTTTAATATCATAAACCATAAAATGACCATGATATGTCATCAGAGATTAAGTTGAAATACTCACTTCTTTGACATTTTCCTCTCAATTCATAAGTTGTAAGAAATCATCATTAATATTTTAAAAAGTAATGCTGGCTCCAACTCACTATTTGGACTGTAATACTCATTTTTGTAAGTGAAATTGTTACATGCTGCTCCTTTAACCCCCATAGGGTCCTATTATTCTCAAAATATGTTCTTAAACTGCATTATAATTAAGTCAGGAGAATTTGATGAGTCCTGAAGCCGACTGTGATGAGATTCCATTAATAAAAGTCACAAGCGGATTCTGTGCTAAGGGCCTTCCTTGGTGAAGCCTAAAAATAATAGGAATAATGTTGTGTTGGTCATATTCTAACCCGTGTGTATTTTTGTCTTCCATAGGTGGAGCCCCTGAGGAAACCTACCTGTGCATGTTGAGAGGCAGAGCCGAGCATTGCCTTCTTCAGATGGACACTGGGAAACCACCAGCATTCTTTTTCAAAAGACATTAGAAGAAGAAACTCAAGATTGATACAGCACAGTTTTACCTCCCACCGTCCCTGCCAATCAGAGAAAACCTTGTCTGCTTTCTACCTCCCAGTGAACTAGAAAAGGAAGAAAAAACAGCAATTTATTATCCGTTATTATCAGTTCCTCTTTTTTCTTCTCTTCTTCGTGCAACATTTCTCCATTTACCTCAGGGATTTTCTCCCACTGCCTACCTCCTCCACCGAATCAGCCAACCCAGTGACGGGAACACAGAGCAAAGACACTCCTGTGACCCCTCACTGCCGTTACCGTGACAACCTGTATTGCCTCTCAAGATCTCCTCACTGCAACCGTGACGACCAGCAATGACCTTGGACCTCTTACCACCTGCCAGCTCAGACCTGCTCACTGCCTAAATTGTACTGAACCACTCTCGTAGCCCGGACGTCGGGCCAGTTGTTACTGGAAGGAGAAAGATCAGAAAGGAAGCTACACACTCACAATAGCCTCACCCGTCTATACAATATACCTGGCAGGCAACTATATACCTCAGCAGACAGCTCAGTCAACAGAAGGGAACTTTCACTATCCTGGTGCTTCAATTCACCTAGCAGGTATCACATGCTCACTAGCCTGGTGCTTCAATCTACCCAGTAGACAACTCACTTCAGCATCTTCCATTTGCCTTAGAGGCGGGAGTATAGCAACAGTAGCCAGGGAAGCCTCCAGAGAAGCAGGGAGAGAGACTCAGGAGTATTGCTTGGCAGGCAACTTCACTTCATTTGCTTTTCAGCAAAGTCACATCATTCACAAGCTTTGTGATCTAAGCGGTAGCATAAATCAGCAATTGCCCAAGAGGCCTTCAGAGATCACAGACGAGACTCAGATGTTCCTCCTGCCTTGAGCTGCCTCTTCACCCTGTGAAGCCTTCAGAGAAGTGGAGCTGCCCACGGAGCGGGAGAAGTTCTCGGGAACTTCATCAGCTTCTTACTCTGGAGGCAAGCCGCAAAGAATAAAGAACTTCCTGGCAGATTAAACTCCACAGAAGATCCATATTGTGTGACAGCGAAGAGAAAAGGAGAAAAAAAGCATTAAGAGTAAAGAGAAGAATGCAGCGGTGAGTTCCTTTTTCTTATTTTCTGTGCTTGTTTATCAGCACACTTTCTTGTCATTTTTCTTCTCTTGCTCACAGGAGCGCGGTTAAATTGTACCAATGAATAACAGAAAAATACTTGTAGCTTTTCATTTCTTATCTTTTCATTTATGGCTTGATTCCTCTGCCAGAGATGATTGCTTATGATTTCACCAGACGCACCGCAGTGCATTTCAGAAGCATGCAGATGCAGCTCTCTGCTCTGCTCCACTTCAAATATGCACCTAGTCTTTTTTTTGATGGAAGCTACATCAAGCTGCACAGAGCAGACTGAGCCGGGAAGGAAGTCAGACACAGGAACGGCATAGGCATCCGTTGATTTTCAAAATAAAATACCCAGATTCAAGATCATATATTGCATCAAATGCATGTGTTCTTCCCCCTGCGCTGTATGTGAAATATGTTTTTAAACTAAACTAAACTAAAAACACAGCACAGATTTTTGATCCATGTCGTTCATAACTGAACTTTTAACGTACAAAAGCACAAACATGAAATAAAAACGACCAGGTCAACAAAATCGGGCAAGCAAAACGTTCCACTCCTAAAACGCCCCTGGTGGGATATAAAGCCCTGCGGAGGACGGAACAAAAGCGCGTCGCAGGCGCAACATCATAGAGCTGCGCCTGGTGGAACAGAAGGGTTGGTCATATCACTAAGTGACATTTAAATGGCATTTCTGCCTTATTATATGATCCAGAGTGGAGACAGACAGGAGATTAAGGAGATGGAAAAAGCGCTTTGCAGTAAATGTCATTCAGTGAATTTGAACTCTCCTACAATAACATACATCTTGACAAAGAAACCTCCTACAAAAGAGACTTTGAAATAGTTTGAAGCTTGAAGCAACCATAACAGAGAACAATATGTAAACATATCAATCAGTTTTTCTAAATTTCATGCTTCAGTTGGTGCATGTCAGTGGTAAACAAGGCTTGACCTGACAACTATGATGAGTCATAGCCCACATTTATGGTTACCTGTCTGTGGATTGTATCGTGAGCAAAAAGTACAGACATGGCCCTCGGAGGAGATGAACTTTGATCCACTGACCTTTCATGTAGCGCCATCATCAAGTCGAAATTTGAGTTTGGTTTATGACCAAATACCTGCAAAACCATTGACATTCCCGTCAGCCTCAGTGATGCTCTGTGTTTAATACTAAGTAAGAAATGTTAGTATGCTAATACTCTAAACTAAGCTGGTGACCGTACTGTAGTAAACATGAAATCAATATAGCAACTAAAAATCAGCATGTTAGCATTGTCACTGTGAAAATGTGAATAGTATTTAGCTCAAAGTACCTCTGTGCCTAAATATAGCCTCACAGAGCCACTACCAGGACTGTAGGGCTTTAGTCTTGTTTACTACTATATTTAAAATATGCATTATATAAAATAAAAGGAAATGGTCTGTCAACAAACATTTGACATTTACCATTCTAAGGTGTAGCCTAATATATCTTGTATAGAAGCTGGAGAACCACAAGCATACACATCTTCTCTGGAGTCCAAACCTAGGGACAAAATAACATTCAATAAAAGCTGAGAAGACACTGGTTGAGTTGCCAAGCTGTTCATGACTCAACAGTCTTAGAGCCATTGTGCTACAAAGGCTCTTAAGACTGGTGAAACAGAAGAATATTGCAGCAGAATGGCCTTGTGGTCTGATGAGAGCAAAGTGGAACATTTTAGCTCAGGCACTAAGTGGTACATGTAGACAGAAGCTAACAGTGCACATCTAGTACTCACCGTCCCCACTGTAAAATCTGGTGATTGTAGCATCAAGCAGGGATGGGATAAGTGGACTACAGATGCTCCAATACCGCTTTTTTAATGCCAATAAAATAAAAATATGGCATGCATGCTGGAAAGTAACCAGGTCCAGTTTCAGGGTTAATAAATTATGGTATTATGGTGGTATCAGATAGGTACATAAACTTGGTATGTTCTGGTGTTGACAAATACAGAAGTTTTTTAGTCCTATACTAGTACTGGAACAACCCTACTGAGGACCAATCTTAAATTGATATTCCCTCCTGATTAGTTGAACTGTAATACTGATATGCTTCTGTAAAGGGCTTGGCAATAGATCAATATTATATCTATATGATGATATGAGACAAGATATCATCTAAGATTTTGGAAATTGTTTTATCTTGATATGGCACAAGCGTCGTCTTTTCCTGGTTTTAAAGGCTGTGTTCCAGTAAAACGATGGAATTTTCTGAACTCATCAGACTGTTATAACTGGTCTATTATTTGTCTTTACCCACATAGTCATTATATCCACATTACTGATGATTATTTATCAAATATCACATTGTGTTAACATTTTGTGAAAGCACCAGTAGTCAACCCTACAGTATTGTAACATCGATATTGAGGTATTTGGTCAAAAATACTGTGGTGTTTGAATTTGTCCATACCGCCAATAGTGCATTGACGTTCTTGAAAGAGTCATCATCTGGATGGCATCATATGTTGCTTCAAAACCTCTACCTGTACCTTTCAGCATCAACAGATGTGCAAGTTACCCATGATGCCGTGGGTGCACACCCTCATAACATCACAGACTGTAATATTGGGAGACGTAATTTGATGGAGCAGTGAACAAGAGGAGTGAATGCTTACAAAGTGTTGATGTTTTTAGTTTCTAGACAACAACTGGATGGATTGCCATGTCTTTTTGTTTGACATTCATCGTCTCTAGAAGGTAATTCTTCTGTGTCCTCCTGTACTCCACAGGTGCAGGCATTCATGTTGCCAATGAAATGAACTGCAGTCACTCTGGTGTTCCCATCTTTTCCTCTAGTGCCATTATGGGCCAAAATTTAAATTTGTCAGATACTTTGGTTTATGACTAAATGCCTGCAAAACCAATGGAATTCAGCCTCAGCTGCATTTTATGTGCTAATTATTGAGCGTTAGCATGTTAACATGCCCAGAACAAACTACACACTGGCTTTCGATATGGCTTTTCGTAGCTTTCTCCTACATGCTTGGTAGGCAAGTTAATTGCAAACCTGCTATTTTACCACCAGATGTCTCCACAATAATAACCACAATATATAACATAAAAAATTGAAATGATCTAAGTTAAAATCTCCTTCTGCCTCTTTTTAACTGGCTAACATGCGACTGCTTTGGCTCTGAATCCTTTGAGTGGAAAAGGGGGAAACTCAATTACACCGCTTTACTAACTAACACTCACTGTGTTACCAGGTAAACCCACACCCTAGCTTGACAGCCATGCAGGACAGCCACTAGGGAAACAGTGTGCCATGACAAGACTCACTGTAACATGGAAAAATGTAAACACAGGCTTATTTCATCTGACTTCGCTGAGAATCTGACCTGGTGGCAAGCAGTAAGAACAGCTGTTCAGAAATAAGCAATTTTCTGGTGTATGATCTCATTAACTTACATAGGTCATACAGAGGCATCAGTAATAAATTGAGACTTTTTCATAACCAGTTAAAACTCCTTGTAGTAGCTTTAAAGCACTGCTGTGCAAAAGAAGCCTCACAAAGCTGCTAGCATGGCTGTAAACTCTTGGTTTATTGGATTGTGATTCTTTACTGGTTTGAGATAATTCTGTATTTTTTATGTGATTCAGCAGCACCAATCGTTCATGGAATCCATTCCAAAACTGATTGGATAAACCTGCATGAAGCACAACAAGAAGACAGTTTGTCTTGCAAAATGAGACGTGTAGATTTCATTTGTCAGTCCAGGGCACCCCACAGAGGAGAAAAGAGGCACCATGGCCTAGATTTCCTAAATCATCTTAGAAAATTATGATCTGTGTAAGATCACTTTAAATGCGGAGCAGTTTTACTTTCGTCATAAGACAGCTGATGAGATTCATGCATGGAAATAATGAACAGAACTGCTGCTGCATATTAACTCGGTTCTTTGAAATGCACTGATATAATACAGGACTATGGCAATGTGGCCACAGTCTGTTCCTTGTTTGACAAAATGTGAGAAGGAAGAGAGAGAATGAAAGTAATGTAAAGTACACAGTAAAGAGTGTCAGAGAGATTACAGCGAGGGACAGAAAATGTCCAAGACTCACCTCAGACACCCTCTGTCCTCTCCCTGCATCCCTCCATCAGTCATTCAGAGGGAGTCTCACATGTATTACCCTCCATCATTGATAGTCTCCTCACATCATAGCGCTATAAGTTGTTCCCGCCCTCTGCTTCGTGTTGCCACGGCAATGCACACCCTTCCCCAGGCACCTGTGGCTCAGATACGCAGTGATGTATAGAACGCAGAGCCCACGTCAGCCAATCAGATCGCCGACTTGTTTGTGTGCCAGTACGCGCATGACCACTGTGTGTGTGTGTGTGTGTGTGTGTGTGTGTGTGTGTGTGTGTCTGGGCCCAGTCATATTTAGGAAGCACTGACCTACTTGGACCAATCAGACGGCGTGTGTAGGTGGTCACGTATATTGCTAAGTGGCCCAGTTGTTCTGCTGCCGCATTAAAGGGCACATGGGGCCGTCAGAAGCTGGATGAGATCTCATTATCTCGTTGTGTGTCGGTGTGTTTGTGTGCTCAGGTACATGAAATTGGAGCATTGGATGAGTCATCATTGGGCTCACTGGGACTATTGCTGCAATCATGCTGAGTGTGAGTGTGAGTGTGAGTGTGAGTGTGGTGTGTGTGTGTGTGTGTGTGTGTGTGGTGCGTGGTGGTGCGTGCGTGCGTGCGTGCGTGCGTGCGTGCGTGCGTGCGTGGTGCGTGCGTGGTGTGTGCGTGCATGCGTGTGTGTGTAGACATGTAGGTGTGCGTTCATGCCACCAGTGCGTGCTGGGTTCACTGAGGACTTTTCCACCTGAAAGATCACAGTGATTGAAAGCAGAGGTCTGAAACTCTTTTTTCCAGACACATTTGTCTACTGGGGAGGATGAAAAACACTCTTTTGACAGAAATTTTTTTTTTAAATGTGTGAAACATGAAGCCCCACAGTGTACTTTATAATTAGTGGTAGTTTTATGTTTCTGTTTCAGTAGTTTGCTTTTCTAACATTTAGGTTGTGTGATGTTGTATGCGTACGTGTAGGGATGTGACGCTATGGATTTTTTCTGACAGCAATGACAAAGCAACATATTCACATGGGATGCTGGTTTACCGAGACTGCCCAAATAATTACCTTTTTACTGTACTTTATTGAAGGATTCTATCAGAAGTGAGTTGCCATCTTTTCAGCGTTTAATAATTATTCAAAGTTTTAAGGTACTTAAGTTTCATTGCGTCTGTGGCCTCTGTTGTGTCACTTTGTGATGTCACTTCCATCATGTGACATGCATAACATCCTTATTGTAACCCCAACCACAATCTTTTCCTAAATCTACCCTTAGTTTTTATGGCTAAACCTAACCATAGTGCGACTGTTTTACAACGTATAACTTTAGACTCGAAGATGAACCGATTAGAATTTGTTGTTCCAAGGCCAAATTCACTGTGACCTCAAGAACCCATACACTAATTATGACATTTCACAAGAATGTCATAGGAAAAAATGGTGATGGGTGACAGGAAGGGTCAAAGGAAACTCTGCTGGTTGTATAGATCATGTGTGCAATCTGGTTTAAGCATCCATGTTTTAGAATTTGTAGCAGAGACATCCATAGTTGAAGCACTGTAGCATGTTTCTCACTGGAAATTATTCACTGGAATCATACATGTCAACATAGTGAACATTTTCATTTCACCAAAAAAAAACACATTTTATTAAATTCCTGCAAAGTCTTCACATACGTATATTGGTGGAAGCATAAAACCGTAAAGAAGTAATTCTAGTTACACTTGTTTTTTGCACAATTCAACAAAGAGGATGTAACATGTTAATTAGTGAGATTTAGAGGTGCTGGTAGGCAGATTTTAACAGAGCCAACTTTGTTGCTTGCATTTGATCTTCTGTCTGTATCCTGTTTAAATATACTACTGCAGCTTTGTTGTTTTGCAGTCATCCCGATGTTATTTTCGTTTTCTTGGCTTGTACGTTTATAATGACGCTGACTTCATTACCTATTTAATTGGTAGTTGCACACAGAGCAATTTGGAATCTTTTTAATTAGCACTCCCTTGCTTGTTTCTCCCTCCTTACTCTTATTTCTTGACCAGAACATCCCTGTTAAAACATGCATGATGTCCCTTTGGTTTAAAATAGGTCAGCCTCATAAAAAAAAGCAGTTTTTTGCTCTGTGGTTCTCTGCAAAATTTAAGTGTAGGCAGGTTTTATGCACCGTATCACTTGAGCATTGGACCGTTGCAAACAACAGCTGTGTTTGTAAACATCTGTCTGATTTTTCCAGTATCTTCCTCCCTTAAAACATTAAACTAAATTATACATAATGCAAAAAAGAACTTACAGTACGGAACACTGTGTGCCATTTTGTCAGGTCCATGGCACCAGCGCTACTGGGTTTAAAATAGTACGCTCTTGTGGAAGTTGATTTATTTCATCATGCAAAGTGGATGCTTCTGCTGTTTCACTTGTCAAATGCATGTCACATGAAATGCAAGATAATTCGCACCAAGGTATAGGCCTGTTTTTATGAGCCAACAGCCCACTGAATGCCCCATGCCCCATTATTCCATTATCTACATATGTGTTGTGTTTGGATCAGTGCTAATGTCTTAACCTTAAAGGGGCTACACCAAGAACGAATAACTGTAACAAAAACTGTGACGATTACGATGTGAGCAACCACACACAGTCATATTGATGACCTGTTACTGCTGGACGTTGAACAGAAGGATATGGATCCATGAAATTATTCAAAGATTGGAAGGGTTATGAGAATCCAACACTCTGTTACAAGAGTCGGCATCTTCTCAAGACATGTTATTCATACTTTCATATGACTCAACATCAATTTGATGGTATCCGGGCGATCGTCAAAGAGGACATCAGTAAGTACCAAACAGACCTGAGAGACCCCATCAGCGTCAAAGACTATTTGGCTGCACGTCTCAGGTAAAATTATGTTTTTTATATGTTATTTGCTGCCTAATATTATGTTATAGTATAAGAGTTAAATCATTTGATATCATTTGCCACTGTCATCATTACAGTTGTTGTGTGAACGCCATCCACTTGAGTTAGAACTATATTTGAAACAATATATTTATAGTTACAGTTATTATTCTTGGTCAATTTTTGGTATTCACGACTCAATTTCTGACTTAAAAAAAAAAAACAAAAAAACAATATGCTTTTCCAGCTGGCAGTGGAGAGTCAGTAAATCGTTGGTAAAGCCTCATACTACTGTTTCACTTTAACTTTTTAGGTATGCAGTAATGTGACTTGGATTATTGTAGTTACAGTGAAAGATTTCATGTTTTATTGTCTTCCAACGTTGAATCAAAGTAGATTTAATGTGGCTGTTTTGACACTAATCAATCGTTAGGTCTGTGTGGATAGGCCTTTTCCCTATTTTTTGTAAAACTACTCCACTTGCATGGGGATGGTGAGTGAACAGCCTTGGATTGAGATCTAGATTCTGACTCGTCCACTCCGGGGCATCAACACTCTTGGGTACAGCATGTCGAGGAAGATTTACAGCTGTGTCATACTCTTTCCATTTCTTAATGCTTGATTTCACTGGACTCCAAGGGATGTTCAGTCACTTGGAAATGTTGTTGCATTCATCTCCTGACTTTTGGTTTTCTATCAGTTTTTCGTGTTATTGGTTGGAGTGTTCCTTTGTCTTCATGGTGGGTTTTGTGGGATGGGACTTTAAAAGCGATGGTCACACCCCAGAGGGTCATTCACTTAATCCACGAGAAACAGGTGGGCCTGGAAGCTTGGTGGCATAGTGCCAAGGGTTAGGTACCAAAACTCCTATTCCTGTTCCTATAAGACAGGTATGTACTGAACTGAATCACAATGCAGATTACGGTACCTCATTTTGGTGCCTCATGCCTGAGCTGTATCTTGGGGTGTTGTTCTCAAGTGAGGGGACAATGGAGCGTGAGATGGGCAGAAGAATCAGAGCAGCGGGAGCGGTATTGCATTCGCTTTATTGTACCGTTGTGACAAAAAGAGAGTTTAGCCAGAAGGCGAAGCTCTCGATCTGATGGTCAATCTTCATTCCTACTCTCACCTATGGTCATGAAGGGTGGGTCATGACCGAAAGAACGAGATTGTGGATACAAGTGCCCGAAATGGGTTTTCTCAGGAGAGTGGCTGGCATCTCCCTTAGGCATAGGATGAGAAGCTCAGTCATCCGTGAGGAACTCGGAGTAGAGCTGCTGCTCCTTTGTGCAGAAAGGAGCCAGTTGAGGTGGTTCGGGCATCTTGTAAGGATGCCACCTGGTCGTCTCCCTAGGGAGGTGTTCCAGGCACGTCCAGCTGGGAGGAGGCCACGGGGCAGACCGAGGACTAGGTGGAGGGATTATATCTCTGCCCTGGCCTGGGAACGCTTCGGGATCCCCCAGTCAGAGCTGGCTCATGTAGCTGGGGAAAGGGAAGTCTGGGGTCCCCTGCTGGAACTGTTACCTCCGTGACCCAATTTTGGATAAGCAGTTGAAGATGGATGGATGGATTCCTGAGCTGTAGATGAAATGTTATAGACTTGCCACTAAACATGCCTGGTTAACATTACAGCAACACTTGAAATGCCAACCTAAATGATTTTTAGTGTGGCTGTATTTCACTCAAGAGGATTCCAACACCTGATGGGACATAAAACAACTGTGTGTAAATGAGTGTAGATGAGAAATATCTGGAGGATGCATAGGATACACCTGAGAGCAGAGGGATGCACCATGCTCAACTGCTTGTGTGACCCCATGCCAAACACATCAGGCATCAGTGTGGGCATCCCTGGCCCAAAGGTGTTGAGCAGAGATAAAAAACACAGATGTGACGTGATGATGACAGCAGCCTGTCTTCAGGTTAGCAAATATGATTATATTTCTGCAAAACAGTTGCTGAAGATTGAAGCTGGAGTTTGTAGAAGACCAAGAATACCAACTCAACATTTATTACATTTATTGGCAATGTAAGTGTTATTTGGTTAAATTAGTACAGTTCAGTTAGGTTTTATTTATTATGGGAATTTGAAAGTGTTTTGTATTTATTCATATAGTTAAGTAAACTTTTAGCTGCTAACAGTATATATATTGTTCAATTTTAAGTCCAAATTAGCCTTAGCAATGAAAAAAAAAAGTTGTCGTCGTCAACCGTCATTTTGTGCTTCTTTTATGTTTTTTTAAATTTTGGTTCAGCCACTGTTTAAGCATGGTACAGTTTTAAAAGTATGGTTTCAACATTAGTTTTGGTAAAAAACCAAACAATACGCAACTCTAGCAGTGACTATACTAACAGGGTTAGTTGTTGAACTGCTGCAGGTAGTGAGCTAAGCATTAATGAGCCTGCCAAGTTAGCGCAAGACAGTCACAATGGCTCCTGGAGACTTATTCTGTTTTCTCTCTCCGCCATTTTGTTCACCATTGCACACCATTTTGTTCACTACAAAGTTATTGATGGTGGACAGTAAAAGCTCATCGAGCTAACAAGTTTGCTAAACGCGGTTTATTCAACAGACGTACTTGTACCATCGATGCCTGTCAACATGGCAACTAAGCTATGATAGCCTCCTCTATTTTGGGCTCTCTGGCTCTCCTTCCTCTCAAAGGTCAGCTCTGTGCAGACAGCTTGCTATTCGTCAACAGCATAAATTCATAGGTCAAAGTTCACCAAAGCTGTACTCAATGCAGAACATCCATGCTGATTAATTGGCTTTCTCGAGCAGATCATCTCATCACAGCAATTCTGTTTATTCCAATTATTTCTTAACTGCAGTAGAGAACAAGAAAAACAACAGGAAGGATGCTCAGTCTGCACATTGGGGTTGAGAACACTGAGAACACTTTACTATTCACAGTGAAAGTAATCCCAGCACTGATCAGTATGTCCATGAAAACTCCACATTAATTGATAAGAGCTTGACTGATAGGAGTCGATCGATACCATTGATGTAGGACTAATGTGTGACTGGCAGCTGTAAATTGTTCAAGCGATCAAACTACAAATCCCTCAGAGTCTTTTAATAATCCCCGGGCAGGATGTCAGCAGAAATTGCAGGATAAATAAGGATCTTTAGTGATGCAGAGCCTGTAACAATGTATAGCACAAAAAAATAATAGAAATTTGTTGCTGAGAAGCATTTATGCTGCTGCTCAGACCACCTCAGGGTGGAGGTTATCTGGTCTACCGTGTTTTTTCTCAAAACATCCAATATCTTGTGGGAGATAAGGTAAGAGGGAATGGAGTTTTTCAACGTGAAAGTCATGGAAAGAACTTTAAAGAAGTAAAAGAAGAAAGAAGTCACTATATTTTTGTCTATATACATGCAGTATTTATTCCCCTAATGTTTTTCAGCTGTTTGTGTCCTAAAGAAAGACTACTCTTGTAGAAGCCACCCTATTTGCCCATGTCTAGATTTTTTCTCAGCTGGGAAACATAAAGTTGAAAACAGAGGATAGTTGGGTTATGGAAGTCTGATTCTCCAAATTGGTCTGTGCCCCCCCGACGTATCTTATCTGCATATCAATCTAGTAACTAGATAACAGGTTAAAATTATAATCTGAAATTCACTGGATCGGACTGCATGGAGTTAAAACAGCCAGGAGCAGGTGTTTTGTTAGGTGAACAGCTTCAGGTGACAGGCTTCACACCTCAGCAAGGGAATCAATTCCAGTTACCGTGCCCTGCTGGAAACCTACTTTCTCAGTGTGCAGCAAGAAATCTCATGGTGGTTGGATCGTGGCATGATGGGAAAAGGCCAATTATTGACTGACACCTTTATTAAGACAACCTGAGTTTATTGGACTGCACTGTAATCAGATACCCCAGCTGTCTAATGTTATATTTCTGACAAAGTTGTAGCTGAAGTAGTGTTAATGCAATATCCAACCACAGGTCTCACCAAGTCAATCAGGACTGAAATCATTGAATACTTACTTACTTACTTATTTCTCTAAAATGTAGCCAGATAATTTCTTCTGAATATTCAGGGATTGTAACACCCAGTACTATCAATGAATATGTGGCAGGGATGACAACTGATAAAATTTTATTGGCAACAATGCCCTTATCCATTCTTCTTATTGGTCTGCTTCTTTTTTGATTTCTGATCAATTATAGTTAAGTATTTGTACAGCATTTCTTTCATTTAGTTTCTTAGTAGAAGAAAAAAGTGCTAATCTTGGCTGTGTGTTGCTTATGTTACAATAAAAGGGGTGTCAGGATTCAAAATTGAAATTTGAGCTAAATCGAAAATGTATTAAAATTAAAACCAGGATCATATTCTCTCAGTATTTCTTTGCCTCTCCACCCCCGCCTACTTGCATGTGTCTGACATATATCAGAAGAAAAAAACAAAACATTTCAAAGATAACACAGTGTAGCTTACCACTAACCTGCAGCTGCACTTTTGTATTTTTTTTAAAAAAGAATTAGAAAATGTAAATTACAGTTCTCAGGCATAAAACCAATCATCTTTACAAATCAAGACTCTATGGTCTAACAATGGCATAGCCGTCAGTGCTGAGAAATATCAGTTTAAATTGAACTGAACTGTGACCTTAATATCGAAAGTCAAATCCAAATATTTACCCTCTGTAACGGATGTGCTGCTCGGTTGGAAAGCAGTGGCACTCATACGTAGAGTGTCAAATACATGGCATGTTATGTAGAAAGATGTTTTACTTTATTCTCCAGTTGCTCAATGTAGTGTGATGTATATCTGCTTTACGGCCATTAACTTTCAGTGTCAAATCTGCAGTATATGTCTGCATATTAGCTTGTGGCTGGCTTACATTGCTAACAGTTATCTATATATATATCAAAATGATCAAAAATGCTAACTAATACACACTAGATACAACTTAACTTTTTACATTTTGATTTGCACATACTGTTAAGTTTTTTTTTTAACTAACTTGTGAATGCAAAGGTTCTCAATGATTCTGGTTCTCAGTTCCCATCCCTGGTTATTGGAGGCATTTTATTTAAGGTTTCAGGCATTGTGCCTCCACTACATTACCCTATATGGAAAACCCTGGAAGTGAATGGAACCTAAACAGCAAGAAACTCAATAACGAAGAATGACTGCTGTATATTCTCTGTGTAGAGGATCCTTCCCACAGCAACAGAGTATATTGTAGATCTCACTTGCCCCAAAGGTCCCATGCATCATTCAGTCTCATACAGATGCAGAGCAGCTTGAAGCTAATAAGTGCTACTGTAGTAATGTACTGCACCTACTGTACGTCAGTAAAAAACCCACCCAGGATTTGACTTTTACCCTGGGAACCATACTTTATGAACCTAATCTTGTTGTCAGGGATCTGCAAGCTCTCTGTCAGCTCAGTTCTTTCAGTTCAATCAACAGATTGGTAATGGCTCTACAGTTAAACCAAATAAAACATAAGTCCATTCTCAAACTTTTGTTTATTGCAGTCCAGATGTGGCAGGTATCAGTAACACCCAGTCATACCCAATCAGTGATGCTCCACTGCTAATAATCCTACAGTTTCCTCTCAAAGACTCCATGCAGCAACAAGGATTCTGCTGGAGAGCTAATCCCACTTCAACCAACACATACATCAACATTAGTTGATGTGACGGTTGATGCCTTTTGCACTCTAATGAAGAGGATTGGCTGTTGCCAGCTGTTTGCCAAACAACTAATGCACCAATGAGCCAGTGATACTGAGCGTGAATAGGACAGCTGACAATAAGATAGTGAATGTCACAGTGCACACCACCAGGGCTGCTTTGCTTTTACCTCTTATAAGTTGACGGCACCTGTAACTTGCTACTGTTGATTGAAAATTGTATTTGAACTTCAGGTTTTTATTTGTACTGTGGATGAAGGATGGCTTTTCTAATCTACACCTCGCAGCCACAGTCATTCTTGACAGTCCTCTCTTCAGAGATCATAAAAGGTGTAAACATTGAATCAGATCCTTGATTAAAGGGTAACTTTGTCATTTTTCAACCTGGATTCTTTTTTCCCTTGTTTTGAGGGTGCTGAAATGTAATCCTTATGGCACTACGAACCATCAAAGTATGGCTACTAAAAGTGCTCGTTTTTGTTGCTGACAGGCTCAGATTGTTATTCAAAGTATCTGTTAAAGAGTAAGAGCCTCTTTGGTTCACTTTATTTTGCAGTACACTAATAAGACCTTGTGTTGTTTGAAACTAGACAGAAACTAGAAATAATAAGTTCTGTATTAGACAGTAAACAAACACAGTTGTACCCTAATTAGACATCATACACCAGTGGTACACTAATAAGACGTACCAAGCTGTACTTTGTATCAAATGAGATGAAAACAAGAAATAATATGTTCTTTATTTAACAGTATTAGACCCTTTTCAGACCATTCTTAGACTTTTTTAAATACACATTACAACAGAACTGTACTGTAAACTAAAATTAAATCATGAATCTGCTACTTTCCCATTTAAAAGCAATATGTGAACCAGCTCTACCACGTAAAAGTCAAAGTTAGAGAGGTAGAGGAATATTTTGTTGATGGCTACTTATTGTAATGGTCTACTGTAGGCAGAAATAGCGGGAAATAATACACTTTAGTTTATGTACAGTTCTGCTGTAATATGTCCCTAATTACCCTCTAACTAGTATAACAAGAATCTAATAAATGATCTAATACTATACAGAACATATTATTTCTAGTAGTTTCTGTCTAATTTTATACAAATTATGACTTTTATGTCTTATTAGTGTATAGTTGGGTGTATGGTGTCTAATTAGGGTATAGCTGTGTTTGTATACTGACTAATAAAGAACATACAACTTCTCTTTTTTGTCTAATTCACCCCCAAAGTACAGTTTATGTCTTATTAGTATACTTTAAAATGAAGCGCAACCCCTTTTTGTTAACCAGAAACAAGCTGATTTATTGCTCTCCCTAAAGCTACTAGACTCCATTTACAAAAACTCAAACAACTCAAATAAAAGTCACCAAAACCGTCTTGGCTTGTCTTTTCCACTGTTATACAACTGTAAAATGAGGTTACTCTTGACCAGTTCTCTTATCAGGCTCAGTCTAGACAGAGGGCCAGGCAGTGTTATGTTCTGTACATACAGTACACACTTTTATAATTCATACATAAGGGGTCGTTTGAGGCCATGGAATGTGTTGTTGAGCTTTTCCTAGCCTGCTGCCTCCCATCTGTCTGTGAAGTCACTCAGTTCAAAGAACTAACACAGTGCAAACATGCGCGCACACACATAATATACACTCCCTCATGTTAACACCGGTAAACCATGAGCATAGATACACAGCCAGTACAAACAGCAGTGCTCTTGCGCACAGATCAAAGATGTTTCTTTTTTTTTTTTCTTCTTTTTGTTGTTAACAGTTTTCTTTCCTCCTTCTTCTATCAGTGTCACACTATTTTGGTCTCTCATCCTCACCTGCATTCTCACCTCCTTCTCTGTTGGCTTCTCTTTCTCTTTCTGCCACCTAGTCTGTTTCTCCTCCCTCAGCATCTCCTCCATCCCCTCTTATCCTTTCAGTGATTGAGCCAGCCTTTCTTTTCTTCCTACCAACTTTTCCTGTCTTCGTGCTTGTGGCTTGCCTGGCAGGCATGTTGAGTGAAGCTTGGACGGACATGGAGTCCTTGGCTTGGTTCCACTGTGTCAGCATGATCTGGGGCCATGCTGTCAGCTGTCCTCCTATGGAGATACTCATATACAGTAAATAGATCAAGACTATCAGCTGCGGTATGCAACCAAGACAGTCATATTAGTCCAGGCTTCAAATTCTGTTTGACGCAGGAGATAAAGATCAAACCTGATATGCAGGTTAGATATTCGATTACTGCTGTTTTCTGCAGTTTGTGATGTGTGCGTGTGGGCTAAATGCCGGGAAAATAAATAATTTCAGTGGAATTCTTCCTAAAATCCTTTTTCTGGCAGTAAAACCACTGCACGTGATTTTTAGCATCTGTGCTCGTGTTTCTGCATTTGCCCGTGTACTGGAACAAAAATGCCTTCTCCAGACTTTAATGCTACCACGCAGCTGTTGTAGCTAAATAGTACAGACCTTGAAATGCTGTTAATATAGTAATGTAAATAAAATATGATATTATGGCAAAAATTTTAATAAATATGAACACAGAGGAGTACAACATCTACAGCAGGTAAGTAAAGCATGTAGGAAGGATAAGGTTCAGCACTGTGATGAAGTGTTAATGCAGTGAGAGAGAAAAAAAAAACGCTGCATGTGGGTTTTATTGTTTGACAACAATATCTTGTTTCCTAACACTTCCCTTTTATTTTAACAAGCACACTGTGGTTGTGTGAAACAAAAACTCTGAACTAAACAGGTGGAATATTACTTTTCTTTAGCAAAACGTGGTAGAGAAATCTCAGTATTGTTTGTTTTTCTTTTTTTATTCATTTCTCTTCTGTCTTTTTATGATGTTTCTGTCTGACAAATCATAAAGTGACCTAACCTGTATCTGCCACTGCATAAATACCAGACTTAACAGAGATAATGGACATTTAAAAAAAGTGGTGCAGTTACAGCCGCAGGCCGTTTCATAAAAATTAACAATCTGATTAATAGTAGATGGGTCACTGTGATAAACAGAAATAATTGACCATTAATTGGCAACTATTTTGATAATAAATTAATTGTTCTGAGTCATTGTTTTAGTAAAAAAAAAAAAACTTTGATTAATATATTAATCATAATTAATATCTTTGGGTTTTGGACAAACCAAGACATTTGAGGAAGTCAGCTTGGGCTTTGATAGACAATTATTTCCTTACATTTTATGGACCAAACAACTAATCGATTAGTGGAGAAATTAATCAACAATGAAAATAATCTTTAGTCTCCCCAGAGAAAGAGAGGCGCACAAGGTACAGGCCAATTCATAGAGTTTTTAATTCTGTTTCCTCTGTAGAGTTTCCTCTTTATAACCACAGTTTTTAGTTTTGCTGCCTTACATCATACATATTTACTCCAGTGACATTACTGCATGCATGGAAAATTAATCATTAAAGAAATCACTCATACATCAATACAACACATGCCAAAGAAATGCTGCTCAACAGATTTAAAAGGTAATATAGCCTACAGGGGCTGGTAGATGTGCTAGTCTCTAAATTGGAGAAAATAATATGTTCAGGTGGGTGACAGGTGGATAATTTATGCAAACGTGGACTCGGATGAACTCAGAGCCTTTCCATGCGTCACTACTGCAGAGCAGTCGAATTTTGAAATTTCTCATCATAAATGAAAGGGGCAAAACTCGCTCTCATTGTGCTCTCATTAATGGACCAGTATCAGAGCTGAAATGCTGCCTGCTTGTCTATACCGCGAGCCTGCCAATAGATCTACATGTGATGTGATTCGCCTGCCCCCCTTTTCATGTCCTCCTGTGGAGATGCTCCTGTTTATATTCAGCTATGCAGGGTTGATTAGTCAATCCTGTGGCTGCTGATTCCTGCAGTGTCACATGTCCCTGTTCCCCCTCATCCAATGTCCCCTCACACGTCAACCTGCTCCTCTCAATCAAAGCAATATATAGGCATATAAAGACCCACGTGTGCCAGTACTGTCATACAGTCAGCACAGACTGAATAAACACACTCTACCCATACTGTGCTAAACATAGAGATGACACTGATGATCTACCTTGAACACATATTTCACACGGGACATGAAGTGAAAGTATCCATTTCAATACCATATTAAATAAATAATGAGCAGGTTTACAATGTCCTGTAAGCTCTTGGATCAGTTGAACGGCTTCCCTATAACATTTTAATGAAGTTTTTCTTTTTTTCAGCCCAAAAATACTGCACACTGTCATGTTATGGGCTAATTTTACCGTATGTAAGACAGTAAGCAGTTACTCTTGCTACTGCTTTTCGTTCTCGCATGGCAAATATGCAGTTCTCAACAGTTTATATATTAAATTAAAAATTTAACACCTGAAATCAGGGCACAAAATTAGCTACAGTCCCCAGCCAAATGCTGGTAAAATATGGAAGGGCTTTGCAGATTTGCTTAACCCACCAGCCAAAAAACATCTACTGATCTGTAAAATTAACATTCACTAGCCATTTGGCCGGTGGACAGAAAAGTTAATTTTGCATTTTGCCTGAAATTCCAATTTGAACCAGCAGGTCTGATTTCAGACAAACGTCTGCCCTTTATCTTAGGTAGTTAAACTAAAGTTAGCGCTTTGAAATCACTGAAAACACTCTCTCTGGCTGACTTTTGAATGCTTATGTAGCTTAAAGGCAGAGACTGAAGCTGTATGTCCCAGGAAAAAAGTTAGCATGTTGATGATCCATGTTCAAGACATATGAATAAAGAAATAAAAGCATTCTTCTTGCGTTGCAGTGTAGACCAAGTTTTAATACATGTAATAAGGTAAATATAATAAATAATAATAAGTGCAATAAGTAAATGTATGCAAGATCACACAGTTATTATTATTATTTATTATTATTAAGATAAACTTCCGCAGCATAGCTACGTGTTCATATTTTCAAACGGCATGTTTCACTTTAAATGTTTGAAGTGAAAAGGCTTTTTGGATGTGTTTGACAAACAAAACACTATCTCTGGTACTGTTGGCTTGGTTTGCGAGGGTGTTAGCATCCCCAGATCCAATAAAGAGCAGGACAGAGCTGCTGATTTTGTTAAAATAATATGTTAATAATAACAATTCCTGAAATGTGTTAGCTACTGTAGGTAGTAAGCTACGTTAGAGCAGATAAACACACTGTTTAATCCAATTCTTACACTTTTGCTCTGGAGTTTTTGGTTTGAGCAAGGTTGAAAAAAAAAAAAACACGACTTTCTAAACTAAATGCAGATTATATCTCTTACTACAGCCCCCTGAACACTGCTTACAACATGTGGAGAAATTCAAAACTTGACAGGGCCCGCTGTGTCTAGTTGGTGGTTGCTAAGCTATGAATGGAAAATCACTGTTTGGGGAGGAGTGAAGGGAACCGTCAATTGTCACGGTTCAGTACATGCAAGAGGATTTTTTATTTTTTCCTGGAGTTCCTCCTCTGCATTTTCAGAGGTGGTCTAAAAAAATTACAGAACAATCATCCTCATCAATCATGAAATCACCTGTCCTCTAGACCCCTCTATACATTACTCGTAGTGCATCTGCACACACTCCAGCTCATCACGTAGTTGCAGTTATCAGGTTTTGTTTCCCCCCCTTCACAAAAAGCTGCTTTAATTGCCATAGCTGGATAATCCATCACAATTAACATGAAGCCTTCATTTGGTTTTAGTCCACTTTCTTGTTAGTCTTAACTGTGCAGTCTGCACGTCTCTTCATATCAGAAATTTGAATATCTTGGGAAATGATCCCTATAAAATATGACATCTCGCAACTTGTTTTGGGCCTTTTTTAGCCTGAATGGCAGCTAATTTCCAATTAAGTGTAACGCTGTGAAGTTTAGGATTTAAAAACAGTGTTTGAAAGGCACATTCATTACACATCACAAAATGATGGGTGAAGTATAAACTAGACATGGACAGACGTTGAGCCCTAACTTTAAATGATGCTGTTAGTCTCAGTGCATCATGTCTGGATGTACGCTTTGCTTGTAGTTAGACGTTTAATAAGCATAAAGGCTGAGTAAAAGAACAGAGTGCCGCAGCAAGCACATACTGTACCTGCTAGCAAGAGGGACGGTAATTGTTGAGTGTTTTTAATTAGTTTACAGGCTCCTTTTGGAAAAGTGGGTCATCAGAAATTTAATTGGTAAACTTCTGTAATGTGATTAGTTTGTTGTATACTTTGGGATAATTTTTCTTTACTGAAAATATCCAAATAAACACACACAACAGGTAGAGAGGTCTTGAGAAAGTGCACAGAGCTTGTAATTTCAGTTTTTCCCATGTCCTATATTACAGTAACACAACTTGTATAAAAAATTAGCTAAGTGTCCCTGTAAATGATCCCTGTGGGAAATGAGGATACTGCCACAGCAAGGACAGAGAGAGACACTGATTTATCTGAACATCAAACATCATTTGAAATATTTTGCATATTGCAGAAAACAAAACAAACCACTGAAGGTAAAGAGACAGCATATAAAAAAGAACCCATGCTCTTGATCTGTTGGGTTCTGACAGATTTATGAGATAACAGATTCACAGTTCGCAGTTTATGATCTATAAACCTAAAGCACAGTGCAATAGTGCATATGCAGGGTGCGCAAATGTGATGTAGAAATGAACAGACATTACTTACAATATTTCGATTCTATACAAAAGAGTATTTAGATTTAGATCATAAATTTCCGTGCACAATGATAACAATAAGGCCATTACAGCAAAAAGTAAGCTTTCACTCTTCTAAGACAGCATGACCATCTCACGCACATTGACTTCACGGCTCCATTTTATGTTTTCATCTATATTTTACTGCTATTAAATTGTACCGTTATGTTGCCTTCTTGGCGTAATTACCATTTTTACATCAAAAACACAGCTAAACCCACAAAAAATGGCAATTGACCATTTTCCCAGTGCCAGTAGACTTCATACGTTTTAGTTTTTTTTTTTTATCTGATGTACACTTGAAAGCTGAGACTCAGCTCATGTGCAGGAGAGCAGAGAGAAAGATGTTTTTAAAAGTCTCTGTGTGTTCAGCTCTCAGCACTTTTGTAGCTTCTAACTGAATCTCTGTGGTTTGAAGTTTAGTTTTTTTTCCTGCATCGTTGTTTGTATTTGCAGGTATCTGCTTCATTTTACTGTTTCATGTTCGCTTTCAGCTGGATAGAAGTAGCATTGGTATAACAAAATAACAGGGGCCAGGGGAAAACAAGCAGATAATCCTGTGTTGAACGACTCTGAAACTGACTCCAGCTTGTCAGTGGTGAAACAAGTATGGTACTGATATCATAAAGTTAAAGTACTCCATTACAGGTAAAATTTTTAATCCAAAACCCCACTTAAGTGATTGTACTTCTCCATAAAGTTATCAGCTGATTTTAACGTAAAATCTTAATCTGAATTTTAACGAATGATTAAAGCTGTCAGATAAATGTAGTGCTGTAATAATTCAATATTTTCCTCTGAAATGTAGAGAATTGAAAGTTTAATGTAGCATAAAAAAAGAATACTCAGATGAAACACAAGTACATCACTGCTGCTGCAGAATCTGCAGGCTGCCAAATGTGGGCGAATTAGTTTGTGAATGAGTCACGATCCAGTCTCCTGAAGGGCTTTAGATCGAATAGAAACAACTTCTATCTCTAATTGTTTTTGGTGGTGTTGTGCATTCAGGGAGAAGCGGCACATAATATAATCCAACAGCTGCGAGGGTAATGCCTCTGTCAGTACACATGGTGATGGATGTTTCCTTCGTAAGGTCGAGAGTGGCTGCCTCCTGCAGTTTAACTGTTTATTTGCACCCTCACACTCGATGCTGAGTGCCCTCCACAGCTGTGAGCGTGACTTCATGCAGGGTGACCCGCCGCAGTGAAGGCATAGTGGGGAGGGATTGTTGGAAAGGGGCCATGGACAGAGCTGCACAGGCATGTCAATTCTGTCTGTCTCCTTTTCTTCATGTATCTTTTCTGTATCTAAACATGCAAGCCTGTGATGTGTGGTTTTAGCGAACATTTACCAGAGGTTGTTATTCATCTTTACATATAACCTGTGTACACTTTTATACTGCTTTTTCATTGCCAAAATACTTCCTGACTTTGTGTTTTAAATCTACTAATCTGTCTGTATATGAAAGGTTTGGCTGTTCTTAAAACACCAGTGTTTGGTATTTACTTTGAAATGTTACGTTACAGAAGAAAATATTATTTTTTTCCCTTTTACGGGCCTCTTTTATTTATTTATTTATTTTTCGTAGCCTGACTGATGTATTAGTCAGCCGATATATCAGCCTGATATAAGCCTAACATAGGCTGATCACAGATGTGTCGGTGTTGGTGTATATGGTCACCGATATGCACTGATATGAATTTTTTTTATTTATAGAACTTATAATGCAGAAAACAATGCTTGGGGTAATTTAGATTTAGCACAGTGGGGAACATTTATGAGGACACAAGGAGCTCCCTGTCAGGTGTAAATACTGTGAAGCTGCTTGTTGTTTTACAATCTGCCCCTAATTAACTAACAGTATTGAAATATTGAGAAACTGACTGATACTCAACAGTACTTATGTTTATTTAGCTATTTGTTTTATTTTTATTTATTCATTACTTTCTCTGTATTCATTTCTACAATTGGCTGGCAATTGTTTAACCTGTTAAGGAATATTTAACTTAAATATTCTTTTAAAAAGTTATTTGTTTAAGAAAGCAACCTTCTGAGCAAAATAAGTTCACAAAGTTATCATATTGGTAACCAGTGAATTTTTCACCTCAGTCACATATTGGTCGGGCACTATTATTTTTCCCCATTTCTTCATTACAATTCTTATGCACAGTCAAGAGCAATATTAATTTTAATTTGAGTAAAATTTTAGTCTCAATTTTGTCCTGCACATTTTATTTGTATATCCTCCGAGCATTCGGAGGAAACAGCTGAGGCCCTCTTTGTTGTGTACAGTTAGTGCGGTTACAGGTGTTGTCCTTTAACCCCATGTCCTTAATGTCCACAGTGGAATTTTGTAATTTCTTTACAGCACTTTAAGCACTAGCTGAAATAACCACAAATCTATGGGTGTTTTTATTTCTATTTCAAATCTATCCAAAGTATAAGGCCACAGCAAAAATTTTTCTTAACATTCTCTTTTACTCAGTGACAAAGGATCACAAGAACCTTGTGACTAACAACCTTACCTGTTTTTCACGAGGGTTTTGTGAAAAATGATAAAAACAGTAACCTCATTTGACTAACGGTGATACGAAATGGCTGTATCTCAAGAACTGCAATGAATCATTTTAAATGCTGGATTTAAAACACCTTCAGTTTCAATATTATGTGCTCCCTGATGTAAATCTGATATATAGGATGTCAGATGAATGTTAAATCTATTTTCTCTTGACATTTATTGTGTTTTGAAAGAAAATTAGCTTTGACTATCAATTTGACAATCAAATTCATTTTATCATGTGTAGCCAGTGGTGCAGTTTCACATAGCAAATTTTGTTTCTCTCTAGCAGAAAAAGAATCTGTGGGGCTTTCCTCAACTTACAAAATATAGTACTTACTTACTTGTGTGTCCTCATTCCTGAAGCTGGACTCCTGTTCACTATAATACAGTTCAGGGTTAGCTTGCACAAGCAGCTAAAATTCAATTAAAAAAGTTACTTAAGCATCTAGGAGAAGATTTAAACAGCTGACATTCTTCAAGTTATTCCTACCGACAGTCTATAAACATGATACATTGTGGCCTCGACTGAAAGTAACATTAACATTATTTAAACTACTTTAATCAGCTCGCCTCATTGAGATTGAGATCTGTTTTTAAACAGAGAACTGAGGACAATAAACATTCATAATCAGACACCAGCTTACAAAAATAACACAAAAAAGGCTGGACAACCACAGTCGACAAAGAATTAACAAAAACAATTGTCATATAGCATCAGATAATGAAGCTTTACGATCTTCAAGGGAAATGAAGGAATCTAGCTTCGAAGGTCGTTTGCAGTTCATTGAAAGAACACATGGCTCATCTAAGGATATGTTGTTATGGGATCTTGGATTGCAACAGTAGAGCTTTATGAATGAATACCATAAGATGATTATTCATCTTGTCAGCAACCTTGTGATACAGAGAGAAATGATCAGCATGAAATTTGTCATTAGTGATAAAGCGTAAAGCACTGTGATAAACAGGCTTCAGCTGCTGAAGTAACAATCGAGCAGGGAGACAGAACAGAATATCCCTGTAAACACGTGCAGTTGTGTCCCGGTTATTGTTTACAGTCTGATTAGCAACTTGAGACACAAGAATGGAATTGGAGTTGAGCGCAGCTAATCTCTGTGAATTGATATCTGCATACGAATGCGGATCATTTTTAAAAGGTTTAAGCTAAATCATTGTCAAACAATAGCCGATGGGTTCTGAGATTGTATTTTGGCCAGTTGAGTCCCTTTTGCTGGCCACATGGACTGTTTACCTGTTTGCAGCCAAAGCCTGCTCAAACCTGATTGGCCAATATTATTCTGACTACACACACAAACCGGAATGCTTCCAAACCAAAATCTTGTCCCTTGCAAACAGATGATTAACTCATTTGCAGATATGTGTTTATAGAGATTAAGGGCTCTATCCTACACCGGCAAAACGGGTCATTGTTCGTTTACGACCGATGCATTGTCAATTTCACACCCAGCGCCCATGTTGTGCGAGTAGTAAATGTCCTTTTGCGCATCTGTGTGCCCATGGACGTGTTGGTCATAAAATGGCACATTGCTACCTTGAAACATCAGAAAGCGATTGTCCCATTGACCAACAAAACCTGGTCTTTACACAGTGGCGCACTGTTTTCCTGCTAATTAGAAGACACATTATTTGCTACACTACCGAGTAGGCGTGCAATAATGCATTCTCTGACGAAATTAACACTGGTAAAGTGCAAGTATTTGACCCCAGACTGTCATCTTTAGGGGCAGTTGAACGAATATATTTTCAGTCTGCATGGTATTTTATCTTTAGACCAAGGGGGACAGGGGGAAAACGTGAAAAGCGGCGAGCAGATAAATACTATGAGGGTGACAGAAAGTAAGAGATTAAAAAGACAAGCTCACATGCATAGAGACAGAGACAAGGCAGTGTTGGGATTCAGGTTTGGTTTTATTTTTCAATTCCAGTACCTATAGCCTTTTCAGAATGACTTAAAGTGATAATATCAAATATTAGATTGGATGGGTGAGGAGCTGAGAGAGGAAATCCAGGTCATATATAAGGAGAGGATTAGAAGAGGAAGGGGAGGTCAGAGGGAGGATGGCTGGACCAGAGGTTATTGAGTCCATCCAATAACAGAATAGTCACAGGTTTTATCCACACCATCAGCACTGTGTCCTTAGGGTCATGGAGCTGTTTATCCTCAGCAACAAAACTCCTAACAGAGATTCTGTTCAAAATACAACAGAAGATGTACTTTGGTAGGAGCACACAAGCATGAAGATTTTTTTTTCTACGCTATTTGTTTGGTTTTATAGCTTCATAAAGCTCAGACTATTAGCTACATCATGATACTCCCTCATGCTGTCTCAGTTAATTCTGTGATTTATTTAATTAAATACCTCTCATGTTTTATGAAAGCAAGATTTATATTGAGTTGGCTTGGATTTTTGCACATCTTGAGTCTGCAATCCTGTATATAAGGTTTCATTTAACAATAAAAAATAGACTTTCATTGGGATTTTAAAATCATATTTTGCAGTTCAATCATAAGCATACAGACCATTTTAGGAAGTGTGTGTAATCAGCCACAAAAAAACAGGAACATTAAGAAGCAGACTGCCAGACTCATTTTGGCATTTTATATAACCAGTGCTGTTCAAAACGTACCAGTTTGGCACTGGCTGCTTGTTTGGCCTCTGGTGTGGCTGTTTGCAGCTTTTTCTTAGCTCATCCTAACACTTAGCGCTCAAAACTGACTGCGTAGGATTACCAGAACATCAACATTAAAATCCAAATTAGCATACGCCCTCATGAGGTATAAACAGAGCTGTGGAGAAAGAAGTTTATCCCTAACCCTTTCTGGCTCTGGATATAAAACTGAGGGCTGCACCTAACTTTTTTTTTTTTTGATTAATCTAATGATTAATGATGCCAGAAAATCTTGCAGGTACGTTCGAGTTAGAAACTCAGATTTAAGATGAGCACAGAGAAACGTTCCTCCCTCAGCAGATGAATGTAAAAAAAAAAACAGCCTTGTAGTGTCAAACTCTGCACATGCATCATCAAAATTCAACTTCTGCTGTTGGAAATCCACCGATGGAAACACTACAGATTTAGCAGCGTCAGTGTTCCTGTTAGAAAATATGAACACAGCTGCCAATGACGTGTCGTCAGAGCAGAGCTGCACCGTGACAGGAGTAAAGACAGTTTGACATAAAGTTGGATTCAAAAAATACATCTTGCTGAAGCAAAGCGGCCTATGAGATTGAAGGGAGGAGGTAAAGGAGACATGACAGTCATGGAGACGGGTGAGAGAATATTATACAGCGGGTGATGTCACACTGTCAGGTGTTATAACAGAGGATTTTCTCCTGGACAGAGACCTGCAGGAAGACCCAGCAGCAGCTGTGAGAGAACTTTCCAACAACGACCAGACTGAACATGTTGCTGCGCCAGAACATACCAATCAAATCAGGAAGTCTAAGAAGGAATAAAATATATTGTTGAGCCCGTATTATGACAGGTAATGACTGAAATGCTGAACAGAATATTTGTTTTGCATAAGTTTATTTTAGGGTTTGTACTTTCATTTTTTTTGATTTCCATAATTTATTTAGTTTGCTTATTTTGAACCTGGTTTGATTTATTTAGGTTAAAGGTTAAAGCATGAGGATTTTAACACCAGTAGTGAATTTTGTTTGTACCTACAAAGAAATTTGAAATTCATTAAGAGTGAATCTGTTCATACGAGTGGCTCCTGCATGAGGCCCAGTGACGCCTGTGTGATCACCTTCTTTAACTTAAGCTTAAACTTTATTGTGATGCCAGGGCTATTGTTGCAGGCCAAAGGCAACACAGCAATAGACACCACACAGAACAATACGGCAGTAAAAAAGACATAGTCTTACATACATGACAATGGATGATACAGGTTAAAAAGACATCATCATCATGGAAAAAAGACCAAAATGGCCTGAGAGGCAAAACTCAGGGCAAAAAAGGCTACCACACTCAGCACTGCTTATAAAGTTTACTATTGCTGTGTAACAATTGAAGACAACATGAATGAGCATCAGCATTTCAAGTCAGAGCTTGTCACATCTGGATTTTGATGAATGGACAGTAAAAGAGAAATGATTTAACGGACCAGTGTGTAGGATTTAGTGGGACCTAGAAGTGAGCTTAAACACCTCATGTCAACTCGTAGGAAGACCTCTGGTGGAAGCAAAACTCGCAAAAAACACAAAAGGCCGTCTCTAAAGTTAGTGTCTGGCTTGTCCGTTCTGGAGAAACATGGTGGTTTAACATGACAGCCTCCATGGAAGAGGACCCACGCCCTCTGTAGGTACGGTGGGCTCATTTAAAGTGACAAAACTCAAAGATTCTTAGTTTCATGTCATTGTGTACTAATGAAAGCATACTTATGAATATTGTATTCCATCTCTGGCCGTAAATCTTACACATTAAATCTTTAAACAGACTGAAACAGTAGCAGAAGAGAAGGTTAAAATGAAGAGAACGCAGTAAACCCATTCTGCTCATTAGTTATGATCACAACGCCATCATCAGCCGTGTTTTTGTTCTTGCTCGGGCAACAAGACTGGGTCTCAGATTATGATTGTTCCTACATGTTTCCAGCAGCAGGGTCAATTATGCAGCTGCAGTCGGGCTGCAGCTTCTGCTGAATGAATAACAGCAACAGTGGACAGAGAGATGAGGGGGAGTGCAGTCATTCTAACACATCCACATAAACAGAAAGGAGAGGCGAAAGGAAGGTCAACCATGGCAGACTTACATTCTTGGCAGCCTTCACACTGGCTGATCATTAGAGAGGGAGAGAAAAGGGAGGATGGAAGGGTGGAAACAAAGGAGAGGTGGAGGATGAGAAAGACTGCAGGGATATGGAGACAGAGGGGAGAGAAAGCTATAGAGCTTTGATTTCAGAAGGTCAGTCTTTGCTTTTATGTTGTCTGTGTGTGTATGTGTGTGTGTGTAGGGGCGGTGTTTTTATCAAAGATTAATGGAAAGAATTTTTTAATTTGAACGGCAAAGAAGGTGGTTATTGTGTTTGTCCTTATATGGTAGTTTCTTTATTGTTTGACTGTATGCAAATATGTCTGTTTGCCCTAACTTGCCTTCCTGTGTTCACGTTCCTACATGTGTACGTTACAACACGGCTGGTACTTGCTGGTGTTGCTCAAGTGTTGTTCACTCTAACAGAGAAAAGGAGAGGTTTTTGTCTGCGGTTTAGAACATGTAAAGAAGAAGTGCAATAATTCTATGCCCTCGCAATGCCTCAGGCCACTGGATGTGCAGGAATAAATGCCTCTAAATAGGCCAAATCACTCTGGTAATTAAATTAGACCTGCAACTATGGATTATTTACTATTATTTTTCATGGGCTATCAAATGTTGGTAATGTTCTTCAGTCTATGGGGAAAGAATGAAAAAAACTTGCATAAAAGTTAAGCACACTATGATAACTTGATAAAAATATTAAAGCAGAGATGTTCTTTTTGATAAGCCTGTGACAGAGGTTTTCAGACTGTGAGACGCGCCTCTCCAGGGGTCCGTGGGAGGGAGCGTAGGGAGAGATGTAAAGATACAGTGTGAGGTGAAAAAGGCAGGTGCATGCTGGTGCTCTACAAAAAAAACAGGAAGTTAGTGACTGTAGTTTGGCCCACTGTTGTGGCCCACTTATCAACAGGTGAGCGTTTGGAGCTGCAGTGGTTGTGACACACAGCTCAATGGACGCTGTTAAAACCATTAGCACCCAACTGCCACAATTTGTGTCAAAAAGCATCCTCCTCCTGGGAGTCTACCTCGGTCAAATCTGAACACAGACATGAAACACATACAGTAACAATTTCAGTGCAACAAATGAACAGTATAACTTAGAACTTGTAGAACTGTTATTACTTATTTCAGCATACTTTTAATTGTGTCAGACAATCTTACCAAGAAACTAAAACAATTAATCAAAATTGTTGCAGATAAATACTCTGCCTTTTGACTTGATGAACCAGTTAGTTAGCTTATTCTTTCAGTGGTATTTGAATTAAAGTTTATAAAATGTCATATGAAATTAAGCTATTTTTGACACTACTTACTAAAAACAGTTTCCCAACGTTCTGAACTTGTTGGTGTATTCACACAGAAAAATAATATTTTGACTCCCATAGCATCGAGGATGTGTTTATGTTCAGTTCAGCTTCTGACTGAGCTCAGAGACTCCAGTTCTTTCTATTATTTCCAGTTTCTCTTCTTTTTTCCCCCTAATCCCTCTGTACATCCGTACGTTCACAAAGTAAAATATATCAGATCAGAGCAGAGTCCAATGAGACTCGCAGTGTTTATTCCTGGAGAAGCTCCGGCTCTCTCCTCAGAGCTCCCTGGAGTTTAACAGCAGTCTGTTGACACAGGGTGGCTGTCCCTCCACTCCACGCTGTGCAAAGTGATGCACGCAAACTTCTCACTCGAGCTGAATATTTTCAACTTGTGCTTAAAGCATTGTTGTCTACGACACTGTATAAAGCACAAGTTATTCAGGGGTTTCATTTTGGTGCTTTTTAAAATGTTTAATTAGTTAAAGAACATTGGGCTGCTACCAGATCACTTCTAAACTACAGCTGCTCTTCATGGTCAGACAGATCGGCCAGTAAAAAAGGCACAAGGTCTCCCACTGTAAATTTGGGGAACATAACAGTGCCCATAGTAAAAATCATGCAACTGACTGAAAAAAATGAGGTTACTGGGTTCTGGTCTGTTAAGTATTTAGTATTGAACCTGTTATATTTCATTTTCAAGTGTGAGCCATGTGATACTAAACTTGGTACTGGTATCAAAATTTTAGTATTGTGACAACCTTACAGATCTAGATTTTTATATCCTTCCATACTTGTGTTTTATTCATGAAGTAGATATAACTATTAATTGAATGCTTGACTGTGTACTGTCACACTGTTGTGACTGTGGTCTGTGTGAGCTGTCGCTGCTCTGTCATACAAATGATTATGTTGAGTGAAGGCAGAGCTGGACTTCACATTTAGTTTGTTAAGCTCTTGAGAGATGAAAACCTTAGGACTCTTTCTTGATGTCTCTTCACTCTGAAAGGCTTCCTCAGTGGTGGACGAGAGAAGTGGATGAATATACTGACTCAAGCAGTAAAGCATCAGAGTATCTAATGCACCGTCACCATTATCATCTAAGTAGTAAGTGTAAATGTGCCAGATTTGGTCTTGAGACTGTAGTGAAATAATGGCAGTGTGTGCAGTTCTAAAGGAAATGTTCATAAATAAGTACAAGGTAGTGATGATACCATGTCAACAGAAAATTAATAGACAACTGCTAACAAAAATCTTACCACAAGATCCCTTCTGTAGCTGTTCTGGAGCGTTCAGTCCCAGACCAGCTGTCATGGATTTGTAGATATTTGACTTTAACCCATGTTGGCTTAAAAGTTAAGATTGAAAGTTCGCTGTTGACCTTGGAAACAGCTGTTGACTATTTGAAGTCATTTATCAAATAAAAGTGCCAAGCAGTTGGTTTTCTACTTTTCTGATTTTGCCAATAACTTTTGTTTTGGACTGCTGGGACACAAACAGACAAGTTTTTGGCATTTAGTAGACTGGATAACCAATCAAAACAAAAAAATCAGCAGATTAACGTATAATGCTAATAATTGTTCATATAGCCAAAAAGTGCAACAGTTTTACACCCTTCGTGAGGTATTTATATGATGACAGAACATCACCAGAACCTTGTGATTAAACCAACCGAAGTCTCTCTTTAAAGCTGGGTTTGGAATAACTTTAACATCATGCAAGATAATTCTGTCTGGTAATCTGTGCAGATCAGCAGATGGGTAAGTTTTACATCCGGACGGCTCAGATTAGAATCAGGACGAGGGTCGGCGAACTCGGCAGCTTGTGTGCGCGTCCATCAGCAGTTGTGTGTCCTGAGAGTGTTGAGTGTCCGCTTAAAGAGTAACTTAACACTAAATCCACTGATACACGGTGCCTGTGTCAGCAGCACACTTTTAATTTCATAAAAAAGACAACTTGGGGTTGTGCGAGTGACACGCAGTCAGTTACAGCCAAAATAAGCCAGCTTCCATCCAAATTTGAAGAAAATGTGCAACCGAATTTCTATAAAATTGGTACAAGGAAATGTAAATGAACACTTCTCTTCCGCGTGAGCACACAAGAATCCATCTCGCCAGGATTCATGCTATGCACATGTGTCCGAACTGCAGTGGTTTGGACCAATTAGTGTCTTATGAAGAACTTCTGGCAACTACAACGCTTGGTGTAATGCACCAAGTAGCAACTGTTGATTTGAAAAGAGCAATGGTGGCCCATAAAGTCGTTAGCATAGATGCTGCTATAGCATCAGTTATACCAGAGCTGGAGAGTATTTCTTCATTGAAAGAAGAGCAAAGAACAGTACTGAAGGCTTTCTCGACGGAAAAGATGTTTTTGCTCTTCTCCGGCCTTTTACTCCTTCGGCATCCTAACCAACATTGATCTGATTGGTTGATGCAGTGGTAGACGATGATAGACAGCTCATCCAATCACCTGCCAAGTATTTTTTGAAACGTTTCCATGGACGACTTCCCAGATGGTTCTGTGTAACAAACCATCTGGTGCCTCAGGTTAGCTCCAGCTACTACTGTTGTAATATTAGTGTCTTAGTTTGGAGTTAGTTTATCGAGATAAACTCTTTAATCTGGCACAACTTGTGTCTTCAACGACAAGTGACATTTAGGACATGCTTCATCTGCATCTTGATTTATTGTCTTTATCTGTTTCCACTGGGTCGAAACTGGTTCTTGAGTTGCTCTGCAAACATTACTTTATGGATCCAAGATTCAAGGTAATTTATTATCATTATACAAGTTAAGGTTGTACAATGAAATTAGAGTTGTAGTTTCTTTCATAATACACACAAAATCAACATATATACACAGATAATTGAATTCAGAATTGAAAAGTAAGTAAACAGTATAGAACAATATAAAGCACAAAGCATCATCGATGTAAAAAACACAGAGTCATCCTCCACTTGTCCTACCAGAGTCCTGTGATTACCCCCCGGTGCAACAGCCTGATCCAGGATGCTGTGGAGCAGATCTCTCTGTGTGGGCACAACAGCGTCTGGTTTTCCGTTGCTTGCCCAGCCTGAGTCCCCTTTCGTCTGTTTCATTTTCCTGACCGAACATTATCTAGGAGCAGCCTTAAGTCTCAGCTGTAGCATGGCTCTTGTCTCTGCTCCCCACGTCTCTTCTTGGTGTCCACCTTTACCACCTGCTCATACGCTCATTTGGATATTGTGCAACATCACTGTTTCCAGTAATATCCCTCTGTTTTCAACTTCAGAAAAAGCCTGAAATATTGCCTTCACTTACTCAGTGGCAATCATCTCTTTCCATTTTTCTTTTCATTTATTATTCATGAAGCCAATTTATTCCTTTCAGTCAGTCTGACAAAAATACACTTAAATCACTTTGTCTTCCTTACAAAATGTCACATTTACCAGACAGTAGCTCTTCTATTGTCCAACCATCGCCTCTAACATACACAGATACTTCAAAATACTAATATACTAAATTTGTGTCACAAGTCTAGATAGCCGTCCCGTGCTGTTGGTGTTGTCAGCACCTGTGCTGTCATCACACAGTAGCAGGAGCTGGCCGGGCTTGACATGCCAGGACGGCTTGTACACAACCCAGTGCTGTAATGTCTGGCCCCATGTGGTGCTGGGCTGTAATCCTTTGCCTGGAGGACCCGGGCATGGGAAGGCGACTAACAGGTCAGCTCCACCCCTGACTGACTGCTTGGGCCAATCACCCAGCCAGCCGTAAACCAAGATGACTGAAACTGAAACCGAAAGCAATTATTCGCACTGTCTAGATAGAAGAGAGATGAGACGGGGAAAGTGTCAGTTTGACAGGAGGAAGATACAAAATGGACGTTAATGCACAGAAGAAAGAGAAGAGACAAGTTTTCATATGCCCAAGAGATAGGCAGCTAGACAGTACTCCTCACACACACACACATACATGCACACACAGACATACACACTCACACATACACACTCACATTCCCACTAAAGCACACACACATACACATGAGAATCCGTGGGATACGCATACATGCTAACTCATTAGTGCATACACAGTTGTGTGCAGGCAGACACCCACAGACACAAATCACATAAATGCACTTACATATGCACACTTACTGAGAAATGCACACATAAATGCGCACATTCAAGCACCCACACATCTACACACACGCACACACTCATCCGTCGGTAATTACAGTCGCTGGCAGAGAAACGGCAGCCATACATAGTCAATGAGAACTGGGAAAACAATGAACACACAGAGCAGATGATTGCTGTAAATAAAAGAATGAAAGTGGAGCGAGGGAGGATCGGAGGAGGACACGATGCTGCTGGCACAGAGGGAAATGGGGACTGGAAAGAACGAGGGCGAAAATAAAGAGGGGGAGATCGAAGAAGGGGAGAACAGAGGCTTAAATGAGGAGGGAAGGCACAGATATGAAATTAAGTTTACCCTGTTTCCATTTCTGTGTCAGTGTGAAATATTAATAAGTGAATTTACGTATTTCACGATATGCACAGAGCAGTTTGGCAGAAGAAGGAACTTTAAATAAATGTCAGAGGGGCTGTGGTAATTCTATCAGGTTAAGGCAGAGTGGGAAGAATAAAAAGGTTGACAGCAGTAATGACGTTCAAACACTCACTGTGATCTTCTCTGTCTGGACTGACTGGGTTCAGGCACAATGTTCCAGTCTGTTGCTTCATGATGCTTAGAAATTGGACAGACGTCATACACTGTACATACTTCTGTAATCCAGTTAGTCTTTCCAGTGATGGCTATAACTTCTGTCGAGAATGACCTTTTAAAACTTAAAGGGATAGTTCAGATTATTTGATGTGGGGTTGTATGAGGTACTTATCCATAGTCAGTGTTTTATCTAAAGTAGATGGCGGTCGTCAGTTAGGAGAAGCAGAGAGGAGTACCAGCACGAAGCAAAGAACTGCTGTGAGACAGGGTCATCAGCAAAAAGCTAATTTTGCAACTTAAAAAAAGGTCCACCAAAAAAAAATCTATCAATGTAATTGTACACTATATTTAGAATATTTTCACTGCTTTACCTTGCATCAGAGAGCCTTTTCCAACAGGAAACTGCTGTTATGTAAGTCAAATATCACTCTCTCCAAACCAACCAAACTCCATAAGTGAAATCAGTAATTTTACCATACCTTGCAGCCAAGTGTAAAATATATTTTTGTGATATTTTGAGGGGGTTTGGTTTGTTTTGTTTTCAAATAATTGGCACTTCATCCAGCTTTTCTTACATGCAACACAGGTGGATGGAGACTCACCTAATATCTGACCGGCAAGTTGGCCTGTCCACTACTTTAGTCCAGAATCCAGACTGAATATCTTAATGGATGGAAATCTCAACGGATCTACATAAAATTTTGGAGACATTCATTGTCCCTGAAGGATGAATCCTAATTGTTTTGATGATGGCCCACAGTAAGCTGAGCAAGAAAGGCGAACATTAGCTAATGGTAACACTAAATCTTGTACCTTTGCAACATTGTCTCCGGTGCAATCATATCCTTTTCAGAAGTTTTGTTATCCAGCCTTGATCTACAGTGTCTTGAACGTCTTCTGTGATTATTATCTATTTCTCCGTCTTGAGAACAGTTGCCGTTGTTCTTAGCATGACTGGAATGGATAGCAATGAGCTCAACCCAGCGGTAGTCATCACATAACTGGTATTGTGGTTGCTGTCACAGTCATTATCCCCAGACTGCACCACCAGCAGGTTTGCCATTTTGGATTTTAGTGAAATGTCTTTACACTTTGATTGATTGCCATAAAATTTTGTTCAGATGTTCATGTTGTTGAAATCAGAGGATGATCATCCTCTGATTTTTCTTCTCCTAAGACCAGTAGGTCAACATTTTCTAAGAAAATTACACCTGCTTAGCATCCACATGCTATTACTGTCATTTTGAGTATGGTGGCATCAAGGTCGTGGTTAGCATACTGAAGTTAGCATTTAGCTCAGAGCTCCACTGCACAGCCGCACAGAGTTGTCAGCAGGCCTGTAGACACTTTGTCTTGTTTCACTCTGAAGTTGTAAAATTAGCCTGCTTAACACCGCACCCAAACAGTCTAAAACAAATCACGTACTTAAGTACTTTGATGTACTGTGTGTGACCCAGTTCTCGTTAAAGAAACAGACTGGGACTTCACAACAGTCATTAACTCGTTTGCACTGATAAAATCATCTTAGCCCAGGACATCCTAATCGTTTTAGCCTGGCTTTGCCTTCTAAGTTCTGCCTTCAGCCCGTCGTATAGCCTGCTGATCTGTCAGATTTTAGCTGCAGAGATCCTGCAGCAGCTGATGCGCTTCTACATCTTCAGCCAAGATACACATCAGCTAATATGGACTGCATACAGCTCTCAAACTCCAGTCATTTCAGGGATCATCCAAGGTTGCTCATGTTTACCATGCACTCACTGAACTTTAAAGCGTCCAGTGTCAGCTGTTACAATGCAAACCACCTATTAGCTGCGGACTCAGGAGAGGCAGCCGCCAGAGCAAACTTCACTTTAGTTGTTTTAGTGTTTTGCACCAGGAAAAGGTGAGGTAATAGAAGACAATATGTTGGACCACAGAGAATGCAAAGTTCATTGTTCACCATGGAAACAGCAGCTGACTAAACAATCTTACCTTAAAGGCCATTCCTTAGCTGTGCTGGAGCTTTCGATGTTTAAGTTGCTCAGGAAAATGTAAATCTGAACATTAACAATGTCTTGACAGCTTGGAAAACTCAATCTGCTTATGCTGTTTAATTGAAAGCTTCAGAGAAGCTACTTAATGGACGTTGAGGTGAGATTGTTTTCCAAATATATTGGGTGTTTGGTGAAGGTGCCTTGATTTCTTTTTCCCTTGCACAGTTTCTTTTGAGTCAGGCTAGTGAGCGGTTACGAGGCAAAAAAAATAAAAAATCCTGATGCTTGAAGAAAAGAATAGTTGTGTTACAGGTTTCAATCTGGAACAAGAACAAGCACTTATTTACAGCAACCTCCAGGGTAAAGTTGCATTTAGATTGTCTGAAATGAGAAAGACACTCACTCACTCATTTTTCAGCTTTGCGTAGGTACATTCTGCTCTTTTTGAGTGTGCTGACTATTTTTCAGCTGATTTTGTCGGAGTGATTACTGAGTGATACAGTGGGAGAAAGTAGAGGGAAGGAGGTGATTTGGACGAAGAGAGAAAGCAGGAGGGAGAGAGGGAAAGAGACAGTCATCTTTGATCATGTGCTGCTTCTTCTTTCCATCTAATCAGCTTGGATGCCATCCAAGGCCTCTTTACTCTGAGACAGACTAGGTGTGTATGTGTGTGTCTGCACACAGATTGTGTTTGTGGCTTTGCTATTGTGTGCTGGAGAGAATAGGTTTCACAAAGATTCAGGTGTGTGTGTTTTATAGTTGAAATAGACCGCAAGTAAATGTCTGTGTGTGTGTGTTTTGTAATACCCGTGTAAGATCTCCTAATTGCCAAGTCCTTTTTCCAGACAGACTGGTACAGTATGTACACAGCAGAGTGTACATACTGATCTCTCTGTGGTTAATGCACAGTACATTGATCTCTACTGTGCAACAGGGTTGAATATGCTTGAGTTGAGTTTCTCAACACCTCCGACCTCCTAAAAGTCATTCTGTTTATTTCATGACTTTCTGACATTTTAACGTAGTGTTTCATGTCATGTGTGATTTTTTTTTTTTAATTCATCATAGTTACAAATGTAGTTGTAGGAATTAAACAAAAAAAAGTATTTAGAGACTGTCAGTAAAGTTCAGCACTTCAAAAGCATATGTGTTCACACCACTGAACCTCCTCCACTCACTGAAGTGCTTATATTTTTACACTCGCTGTAAAATAAATAAATAAATAAAACATAAAACTCATAATGGAGGCGACAGCCTTCACTAGATTTTGAATCATACTCTAAGTTTTGAAATAAACTAAACAAAGTTTATGTAATACTATTCTATACTATACTATAATATTTTGTTGCATGCGATAATTTACTTTTCTTCTTTTGATTCTTGAATCTTTGATCTTTTTTAGAACCCCACCCCTCAAAATAACAAAGCCTATTTCGAAAATTGTTCACAGTTGGTTGAAAATGAAAAATTATTAACCATTATTTATTTTCATTTCAATTACTTTATTCAACAGCCTGAAAGATGATTTATAGTTAGTGGGTACCATCTGTTTTCAAATATTTTGTTTGTTGTTTCCAGAATTTTTCCCATTTCATACACTGATGTCACATGTTTACATCTCTGCTGAGCTGATGTCCAGTTATACATTTCCTTGGCTTAACTAAAATAATATTCACCAAAGTTCAGAAGTTACTGCAGACTTGGGAATCATTTGCAAAGAAACCTCCAAAACAAAAGAAGAACTTTCGTCTAAAGTCAGCCTCGGACCTGACCAATAAAAACATCAGTTAAGTCAATAGTCAATAGTTTTCAGTTTGTTCTTTACATTTACTCGAGCTCTGGAATTTTTATTGTTCTGTTTCGGGCTGAAAAAATATCTGTTGCTAGTTTTACTTTTACTTTTGTCTTTATTACTTATGAGGATTACATTACATCTTGAGACTAAATTATTATTAGAAATTTATTTAATTTTGTGTTTATTTCACATATTTATTTTACTTGTTTAGGATCTGAAAACATTGTAAATAAATCTTTGAGGTCCTGGAAGCACTCCAGCTCAGACTCTGTGTGTGTGTGTGTGTGTGTGTGTGTGTGTGGTGTGTGTGTGTGTGTGTGTGTGTGTGTGTTGTGTGTGTGTGTGTGTTGTGTGTGTGTGTGTGTGTGTGTGTGTGTGTGTGTGTGTGTGTGTGTGTGTACATGGCTTATCTGATCTCTCACACTCTGATGCCATCTGCTGTCACATCTGGAGAAGTGGAGTTTGGCTGCTCTGCTTTCTTTATTATTTTATTTGGGTTCAGTGGGTTCAAAATAGTGGCAGAAATGAAACTGGCAGATACTTTATCTACATTATCTTAAGTAATATTAGCATCAGACATTTTTCACTATTTTCTACAGGATAGTTTAAAGAGTAAAAATCAATCAGTAGTGAAAGTAATTGTTTTTTGCAGCCCTGGGTGATGTTAACCTTCATTTTTACTGAACTACAGCTGAAACAATTGATTAGTCCATTGACAGAATTTAAAAAATATATTATTATTGTTTTGGTTCAAGTATCTTCTGGTTTTTGAGTGTTGGTTGGACTAAAGGAGACATTTGAAAACATCATCTTGAACTTTAGAAAATTATGATGGACATTTTTCACAATTTACTGACATTCTGTGTATGAATTATAGATTAATTAAGTAAATAATCTGTATAATAATAGCCAGTAATAAAAGGGATTATTATTAACAGCTCTACAATGAACACATTAAATTTAAAAAAGGTAATATATCTGCAACTTTGGAATTATATTCAAATCCAAGATGCTTGAAAAATTAGCTGTTAAATAATGTATTAATACACTCAAAATTCCATACAAGTGATTATCAGCTTTGATTAGCACATAGGAAGGACCACAAAAGTTTCGAGGTGAAAGTTGTGACGATACTAAAAGTTCCAGAAAGTTTAGTTAGTAAGTCTGATATTTTCTGATAGGAGAGTGACTGACGTACTGACCCCAGTGACCCTTCTGGTGCACCGTCAGGTCAAAACAACATGATTTGCATTAAACTTCTGCCAAGGTCATGATTTGGAACATTGATTCAGAACCATAGCAGTGTTGCTAATGCACAAGCATAGTTGTATAAGTATAAATATGCATGCAAATTCTTGTACATATGTTTCAACAAGTGTTTGTGCAAATTCAGTTAATCAATCTTGAGGGAATCAGACTCTTTTCATAAGCATGTGGTCATGCTACTCTAAATAATATGAGAACAGCCTGTAAAAGCCAGTTTCTGTGCAGGAGGCGGGTCAGTTGAGGTCACATTCATATTCAGACCACCAGTGTTGTGGTGACTCTGGTGCCCTCACCTGGCACTCTGTGCTACTTGCACGTTAATATGCATGCAGCTGAAGTGGGGCAAAACATGAGATGAGTTTGCAGACTGATTTATTTATACATAAACAGTGTCAGGTCTTTATTAATAGTTACATTTTAGTAGAGTTGTATTTATTTAAACGATTCTTCTTCTGGAACACAAACAGTGTCCCTTCTGAGACAAGATCATGAGTGTTGCCTCAAACTATGAATAGACAATAATATTTTAATCTCTGGCAAGTATCCATGGTGTTAGCAGGATAATCCACTCTGAACCCTGCAGTCATAGAAACATGACACAGTTAATAATGATTAATAAGCAGGATTGTATTGTTTTTGATAACTTTGTCAAACTTTGGAAAACATTGCCAGAGAAGCCTGTCTGGTTGAGTCAAGAATTAAAAACACTGGTTTGCATGTGTCAGAGTGGCTGCCATGTTTAAAATCTATTGTTACAACCGCAATTCCAAAATAGAGTGGACGTTGTGTAGAACATAAATAAAAGCAAAATGCAGTGATTTGCAAACATTTCCTTGTGTATATGTTCAAACAGATAGATGCAGGTTTTAGAGCAACATTTTTCAGAGGCGTCCCTGCTTATTTCAGCAAGACAATGCCAAGACACATTCTGCATGTGTTAACAGCGTGGCTTTGAAGAAAAAGAGTTTGGGTAGTAGACTGACTGGCCAGCAGTCCAGAGCTGTCTAGACTGAGAATGGGAAAGAATTTCGCTCTTAAAACTTCAACAATGGTGTTCTCAGTTCCCAAATGCTTTCTGAGCGCTGTGAAAAGGAAAAGGTGATATATCACAGCGGTAAACCCTGTCCCAACTTTTTTTGGAACATGATGCAGGCATGGAGAGTGTATATTTACCAAAAAAAAAAAACATGAAAGTTGATCAGTTTGAACATTAAATATTTTGTCTTTGTACTGCATTCAATTGAATATAAATTGAAAAGGATTTGCAAATCATTGCATTCTGTTTTTATTTACATTTTACCCGGCATCCAAACTTTTTTGGATTTGCAGTTGTATGTCTGACCTGCCAATCAGGTTTGTTTTTTATTTAATCCTATCCCTTTTACCCGCCAGTCTTCTATGTTGGACTAGTTATACTCTACGTCTTTTGCGCAAGGCTGCAAAATCTGAGCACAAACATGTTTTTAGTACACATTAAACATTTACTGTGTGTTGAAACCACAGCAACCTGGCACAGAACAGAAGCAGAGAATTGGCCTTTACTGTTTTTTCCACATGGTCTAACTGTAGCTGTGAACTTTAGCCACAAAGGGGGGATGAAAAGCTGAAAAGAACACCCATTAAAATTGTGGAGGGCAATGTACCCTGAATTCTTTTTCTGAGGATTTGTAAGTAGCTTATAGTAAATTAGATTTGGCTGGAGTCTGTTTCCTCTAATAGATGCAGGATTGAAGTAGTGAATGGAGCACAGTGAGCACAGAGGCTGTATTGTGAAAGCAGACGCCTGTATCAGACATTAAATAAGGAAATTAACAAAGGGTCAAAGGAGTCTTATACCTTTAGGTTGAAGATGATTTGATTTCTTGTTACCTTCAGAGTGCTCCTTGTTGTTTGTTAAAGACATTACTTGAAGAAGATCACAGATCACTAAAAATACAGTCAAGACATTTGCCTCCTTCCTAATAAATGAAATCAAAAAGTCTCGTTTATTAAATTTCCCTGCAGCCTGTTCTCAAACTGTACTAAACCATCAAACACGCTGGGCTTCTTTATCCTCCTCAAATACTGGGTTAAACCTGCTGGGTTATTTTGTTTGTGTTCCCACTGAGCTGGGCAGCTTTGTGTAACTCAGCCTCTGGGTCAGAAGTACAGACAATGACTTCACCATCAATAAATACAGAAATACACATAGAATTGGTCAAATAAATACATAAATAATCAAATATGGTATTTTATAAATAAAAGTAGTAAAAATAAAGTAGTAATTCTTAAATAAAGAAATTAGTGGGCTAACTAAACATAGATATCGGTAATAAAATGTCATTTTGTCATGTTGTAGGATGTGTTGGATGCATGTTGGGTTACTTTTGGTGGAACATTTGTGTATAGGGAGGTGAGCCTTGGCATTAAAATGGCTAAATCTACACAAGAGAAAAAGGTAACAGCTGCTAGCTTGTTTACATTCATATGTTAGGGTAACTTGTCATTTTCAGCATATGCGTTGCCAGTTTGGAGGTTGTTTTTGCTGTTTCATGAATGCCAGCTGAAATTGTCGTCCAGTGACGGGCTACAGTCTACATCCGGTGAATCAGACTACCTAAAACTAACCAAACTGTGACCGTTTCATGAAGTTAGCTGTGTTCAATGTCACTCATCAAGACTTACGCCACATTACTTATGTGACATAACATATTTTATTTTAACCCTCACCATGATTTTCTTAAACCTGTATAGTTCGGGGTGACTTTGGCAACATATTTCAAATTATTGTAGTCTGGCTGTGTGACCCCACTGTGAAGAGCTGTGCTGTGATGCTGTTTATCTCCTCCAAAATGTCACTTCCTCACATGAAGAGAAAAAACTGTTCTGGTTGTCAGCCAACACAAAATGAATTATTGATTCATTGTTTAAGTCCTTTATTCTCTCAGAAATGCCAAACATTGACTGGTTGTAGCTCAAGTGTGGGGGTTTTCTTTCTTTTCTTTTGTTTTGTTTTTGTTTTATATCTTTGCAAACTGAATATCTTAGTTTGTGACTTCTGGTCGACAAAAAAAACATTTGAATATGTCGCCGTAGGCTTAAGGCAGTTGTGACTGGCATTTTTCACTATTTTCATTTATGCCACAGACCAAACTATTTATCTAGTAATTGAGAAATTAATCAGCAGATTAATTGATAATGGAAGTAATAGTTAGTTGCAGTATTAAAAGGGTTTCCTTAGCTGAGGTCTTGTATAAGTTCAGTCTTTAAAGGACTAGTCCTTTGGACATCAAATCTAACCTTGTGAATACACAATTAGATGACCATAAAACTCAATACTGAACACAATCAAATGCTTTAAAATACAACCTGGAAGTAAAAAATATCTTAAAACCCCAAATATTGTCTTGGTTGCATGTTTACACATGTTATTACCACCATTAGGTGTCTGTTTCTTACTGTTTCTCCTCTCTCTGCCTCTCCAGCTTTCTTTTGCTTCCACTGATGTCACACCCACCATGCTCCTCCCAACCAATTGCCGCCCAGATTCTCAGATGGCTGTCTATTGAAGGGGCCGCCGGCGAATGCTGAGCAGGCTGGCGAGGTTGAGGTCCGCCTCATTGTCCTGTGATTGGCTGCTGGACGGGACTGAGGGTGCATGGAGCCAATGTCCAACAAGCAGGATAGCAACTCATCAGAGGGAGATGAGAAAGGGTGAGACAGAGAGGCTGTGTGTGTGTGTGTGTGTGTGTGTGTGGTGCGCGTGCGTGCGTGCGTGCGTGCGTGCGTGCGTGCGTGCGTGCGTGTGGTGTGTGTGTTGACCAAAATGTGATGGATTGTACATCTGCATGTGTGTGTCCATCTTTGATGTCAACATGAAAGGAAAGCAGAGATTAGCGGTGGATTTGACAGATGAAAGAATAGCTACAGGCATGGATGGATGGATGGATGGATTGATGGATGGATGAAAGTATGTACTGATGCAGAGCTGCATAAACATAAACACAACCTCAAATCATCCTCACAGTCTGCACAGAAGCTCTCACATCATACAGCTGCATGTACATTTTGTATAGCACGAAGAGAAGAAATCAATACAGTGATGAAAAGAGGTATGAATACATTACTCAGCAACTTGAAGCTTTAATGAAAGGAAGAATAGAACATGAACAAATGATTAATAACAGATGAGTGGTTGTGCAGAATAATCTATGCAAATAAATGGAGAAAAGGATGTCAGGCTGGATGGAGGAATAGATAACAGGGAGAGAAACTGTATTTAGTGTATTTTTGAGGTAAAAGGGAAGGCAGAACAATCCATCTCGCTGCCATCTGTGGTCTCGCCGTTCCTCCGGCACGTGCAGCCTCACACACACACACACATGCTGCCCTCATCCGCTTCATTAAATAAATTCACAGACTGACTTCAGAGCTGACGAAGAAGTGAACACAGACACTGAGCAAGTTAAAGCCCACATCACATGAATAAATTGCATCAAATACATAAATGAAACAAAGAAATAGTAGAGAAATTATTAAAACACAACTCATTATTTTGAATTTATAAAGTGTTTAGGGAAATGTTTTATATGTCTTCTTTTTAAATTCATAATAGATGTTTTAGTTTTAGTTCAACAGTTTGTTTTTGTTACCTAATGGCACTTCTCCCAGTAACAGTTTTTATATCATGACAAGTTGTTTTTCACACTGTCACTTTTCATTACAGGGGTGTTTTTGCTGCTCCCTCACCTTTTTATCCAATCACATGCCCCCTGCTAGCAAACTTTAACAACTGCTACCATTTGAGACAGTTATCCTGCTAACTAGAACAACAACAATGTCAAAGTAAGTCTGAATAGAAATTAGTAAAAGTAATAATAGTAATAGTAATTCTGACAGTGGTGTTGTCACTGCTCTTTCTTCTGTTAGTCAATTAAATGTCTCCAGCCTTCTGGTAGCCTCCTAGCAAGCTGCTACCAGATTTAGCTATTTAGCTCTTGTTAGCTAGAGTAATAACAATGTCAAAGAAATTCTGAATCAGCCAACAAGAAGAGTCCACATAAATCATCCACCTGCCACCCTCCAAATCATATTACCTTTTAAATGCTGTAGAGTATCATGAGCTTTCCAGGTGATTTCTTTGTTGCATGTTGTATCGATGTGTGTGTTTTCTTTAACAATTTACTAGTGATCAGAGAGGCTGCTTGCAGTTTTGCTTCTATGTGTGCAGCAATGTCACTGCAGCAAATATGTGAGACTTTCTCAAGCAGCAAAACTAGAAGTTGCAGTTATAAACTTAACAGGACTGAAACTCATCTTCCACCTGCAGTACTTTAGGGGTCCACCAGGGGGTCACAGCCATATTTGGGGAAATACTGCTCTAGAAGTCACTGAATTAAATTATCAACGATGCTCTGCTGCTGTCTCGCGTGTAAATGCACACACAGCATCTCTCTCTCTCTGGGGAGACGCGCACTCTTCCCCGACAATAAGTTAGGTCATATTATTACCTTTTAAAGGAGTAATAAGTAAAAATTAATTTCCTGAGTAACTGGGCTTGTGTTTCGTAAGCCAAGGCATTTTCAGGTTGTTGCACTGAATATCTTTCCAACTTGGCCTCAGTTCTGCCAGGGAACGGTTTGTTTAGTGTGGTGCAGCTGTTTTCCTAACGGTGGTATGCTGAATTTCTTTTTCTCAACTTTAAAAGTTCAAAAAGTTAATTGACATGGAAATCACTGTGCACATTCTCACTCTAGATGTAAAGAAAGCTGTCAGTTCTTCTGACCTTTTGACCTTTCACCTGGTCTACCATCAGATCAACATTTGGGTTTTGTCCCGACTCAATATTCATACAAGAACATTCATTGAGCAGAAGGAGGGTTTTCCCTATGACCTTTGGTGTAGTCATCACCATGGTTACCCTTGTGTAGGTAGTATGGGATGTAGCCAGCACAGGCTAAAGTAGCATCTACCTGGGGAGATAATTAGGCTTTGGCAGAGGTCTGTCCAGTTTGCGTGGGTGCCATATGCATGCGTGTGTATCCTTATGTGAGCAAATGGGTTTGTGTTATTGACCATGTATGTGTGCATAAAGGTGTAACAAGCTTTTTTTTCTACCAGCAGACCTGGTTGTGTATGTATCTATAGGACTGTGTGTGTGTGTGTGTGTGTGTGTGTGTGTGTGTGTGTTGTGTGTGTGTGTGTGTTGTGTGTGTGTGTGTGTGCGTGCATGCGTCAAACGGCGTGTGGATTAGTGGAGTGGAGAGAGGTGGATTAGGAGCAGCGAGGGCAGATGGAGCCACAGAAAGCAGAGGACAGCTCAGGACGCCTCAATATGTGACAACAACAGGGGATTGTCGCTTTGTGTTTGTGCGCATGTGCGTGTGTGTGTTTCTCGGTGTCATTGAGCATGCACGTGTTCTTGTGAGCGCTGCCTCATGCCCTGACCCCTCCCCTCTATGATTTCTGAGTCATGGAGCATTCTGGATACACACACACACACACACACACACACACACTCATACTCACACATTCATGCACACAGAGATGTTGATGAAACACTTCACATAGCCTGGAGTAGAGGATGCTGAAATAGAATTTGGTGCATGTATGTGTGTCTATTTCTGTGTTTTGTGTGTGTGTGTGTGTCAGAATTAGCTGCAGTGTGAGGCCTCTGAATATTTTAGGAGACGGCTGGAATTCAGCCTTTCAATTCATTTAACATCTAAATTTAGTTTAACTGTGTGTGTCTGTACAGGTATCTAAGTATGCAATGTGCCTGTTGGTGTGATATAGGGGTCTTATTACAGATTGAAAAGGGGTGAGTTTGTGGTTAGAATTACCCTTATGAGTACATTTAAGTTTAGCTATCATTATTTGTAAGTAACAATCTGAAAATTAGATGAATCAATGGTGTATTACCTACAGTAGATGCTGGTCGATACACCCCCAGTTTGGAGAAGCAGAAAGGTGTACCAGCACGATAACTAAGCAATGAACTGCTCTGGACAGGACAAACAGGACAGGTCAGCAACAAAAGGTATTTTTTATTTTTAGTAGTTTAAAGAATTTTAGTTGAGAAAGGCCCACCTAAAAAATCTATATGTAGAATATTTTCACTACTATACTTTGCTATCAGACAGCCTTTTCTGACAGGAAAATCAGTGTTATATAATTAAAATATCATTCTCTCCAAATCAGTAATTTTACCTCTCAGAAAACAGGAGTTGCTGGTCTACTCCTGCAGTGATCTTTCAGGTTTTTTGTGTTATTGTGTGACTTTTAGTAGGATCGTTTGGATTTGCCGAAGTGACACAATAACACAAACAAACTAAAAGATCATTAGAAAGGTAGACTAACAAGTCTGGTGTTCTGTGAGGTAAAATGACCGCCTATGGAGTTTGGTTGGAGAGAGCGATATTTGGCTTATATAATGTCGGTTTCCTGTCAAAAAGGGCTGTCTGAGGGTTTTTCAAGTGGCTAAAATAGCTTAGCTTCTGTGCTGGTACATCTCTCTGTTTTTCTGATCGGGGATTGTGCTGATGGGCATAAATACACTTGCTCCAAATGCTGGAAGTCCCAATGTAAAATTGAAAAAGTTTGGTGAGTTTAAATTCCTGATATCATACAGTATGCAAGTCTAACTGGGAGATTCTGACTATTGACATTGGCATGAGCTGACTGACAGCTACAGCATTTCTCCCACCCTGTAGAAGTCGAGTTCCTGGTTAAAAGTCCTATTCATTTTTCCCATTGACATTTTGTTCAGATGACTCACAAAGCTTGTATGTGTGCATGAATCTCTCAGTTGAATCATGAAAAAACGAACAACTGCATATCCGATGAACGAGATAAATGAGAAATTTACTCTGACACCCAATATGAATCATCCAGTCACAAAGCTTAATATTCTCTTATAGCAAACAAAAGTCAAGATTACCCTGTTGAGAAAATTAATTACATACTGTAATGTGCAGCTTTAATGAACTCATTTTCAGATTCTGGGTCAATTTTGGATAAATTCAGCAACTATGGCACAGAACAACTGCAACAACAATTACAGGTCTTTGTTGGGAAGGTATACATGCATAGTTTACACATAACAGTGTTCTGATAGTTGTCCATCCATCCATCCTGCTTTCCCGGGTTGGGTCGCAGTGGCAGGAGGCTGAGCGTGACGTCCCGCTCCTCAGCAATGCTTTCCAGCTCCTCAACCTCAGCTGGCTCTTTTCGACGGGGAGCGGTTCTACTCTGAGCTCCCTTCAGACGTCAGAGCCTCTCACTCTGTGACAGTTGTCCTTGAACTTAAAAATAACAACAAAAATGTGCCACTCACACTTTGAACTGCAAAAATAGTAAACTTGTTTATCAGTCAATCTTTGCCTGACTACAGACACCAGTTTTCAAAGACCAAGCCAGACATTAGTTGCAGAGGTTACATTTTGTCTTTTTGCAAGTTACTTCTGGCTTGAATGTTAATATATTTGTCACTTTCATTGACATCAGCAGCACTAAGTGCTACCTTAATGTTTTTAGCTATGCTAGTGGCACAAGGTCTATAGTTGACAATGCCAATCTGTTGCTTAGTTTGTCGGTTCAACACTGACTTAAATATCTCAGCACCGATTGGATGGATTTACCATGGAATTCGTACATCCATGATCCAATGATGGACTGATTTTTCTTCATCTAGAGAAATATCTGGAACATCTACTAGAGATATTCTCTCAAACTACTGTACAGGCCGTCGTGGTTGTATACTAAGCCAAATACCGGACTGAATCAGGAATACCAGATTTTACTTCTAGGTGTTGCACATGACTTAGCTGCTCCAGAGTGGAACATGACAGTGCATGAATTAGAGTGGAGTTGCAAGGTTACCCATGTTCCTGAAAATGTTTCGTGATAAAAAGACTTCTTAGGAAATGAAGGGGTTCTGTCCAATGAAACACTAGAGGGCTTTGGACCTGACACAAGAAGTGTTGAGTTTCTATTAACAGCATAATGCAGTAACTTTAACAGGGCAAATGGCAGCGGATCAAGATAAGCCATTTGTTACTGACTGTACTGACAAACTATAGCTGACTAGCTACCTCACTGTTATAGCAAACAGTCAGGAACAGGGTTAGATTAAAAGGGAAAATGATGGGATCATTGTTTATCAACTTTTGGCCATGTATTTCACAAGCTAGTTAACAATAGGGCTGTGATAGTATGGATTTTGACAAAGCCTGATATTTCCGCAGGGTGGCAGTTTACCACAACTGTCTTAATAATTGTATTTTATCAAACTTTATTGACGCACAATGTCATAAGCGTAGCATAACTTCTGTAAGGAATATGGCAGTGCGTAAGTGTGTGTCACGTGCAAGTGAGATTGAGCGAGCAGCAAACTGATGGTGCTGTTTATAGCAGAGCAGAAATTTAAACATAGCAGTAAGCTGTCCTCTGGCAGTAAATGTACAGTACAGGTTACAGTGTGTCAGTTAATAAATGCTGCAGCCTCTCAAGACCAAGAAAAGTGTTGTTTGTTATTTCCCATCAGCTGAAAGAACAGAAGAGTGTTAGCTTTGACGTAAGCTGAACAATGGCTCCATTATGATAACCCAATATTGAATGTCTTCTGTAGTTATTATCAATTTTTCCATGTTGAAAACAGTTGTTGTTGATGTTAGCATGTTGTTAGCAACCCCCGGATATCCTAAGATGCCTTGGGTTGAGTTTGTTTACCAGTCGGCAGCTGTCTCCCTGACTTGTGTGTGACAGCACTGATCCTTGGGCATATCAATGGATCAGTGTGCTGATCTCAACATGAGATTGACCCTTCAAATTAAAATTTGTGGTGATGATGGTTATGAGCTCAGCCCCGCAGCAGACATCACATGTATTGCGATTACTGTCACATCCCAAGTTAGCAATTTAGTTCCACACCACCATAAACTCAGCTGTGATGCGTACACTGATACACGTGCTGCTCAGACCGTCCACATGTTCCATCAGGGTTTAGTTGTTCTGAAAAACATCATCAAACAGCAAACCTAACAAACTGCTCCATAGTTTAAGTTTGTTTACAAATAATTTGTTATTGTCAAAAGGGGTGTGGATTTTAATCAAACAGCAAGGCTGTGAATAAAGATAATAAAGAGTTACGTAGCTGATTATGTTTGTAAACAGTGACTGAACTGTTAAATGGACAGTTTAGAATAGAGCTGTGGAATAAAGACTTGCGATGATTGCAGGAATAAACATAGAGCGTGTTGTTTTGAGCATTGCTAATCACAAAGGAGCTGAATTCATCACTGTTAAATAGCTAGAACACATTATTCTCCTTTGTGCCTTTTGACGGCGGCAGTTGCTCAGCGCTCTTGTGCTTTCAAACTGCTATAGACAGTCAGACTCATAATCATTGTAAAGAATATCCACCTGGGGGTTATTATAGAAACATTGCACTGAATTATTCTTTTCAACACTTTCTTGTGCATTGAGTATAAAAGTCACTTAATGTCAGTTCACTGATTCCTGAAAAGAAAGCATTGAATGTTAGGGCATGCATACTTCCTGCTTTTACCACAAACAAATATACATATGTTTGTTTCCCAAGAAACTGATGACTATACTAGTGATAGCAAAGGTTCTGCAGGTAAAATGAACAAATAGGCTTTATCCCTCCTTCACTGCTTTTCAAAGGGCCATTCTTCCTCTCTTAGTGAGGCCTTGTCCTCAGGTGACCCCTCTGTAGCTGTACATTGAGTTTATTGGCTGAAGCAGCACAAGCAAACACAACAACAGCTGTGTATTAATTCACAAGCCTCTTTGCCATTTGACCCGCTAAAGCATGTGACACAAGCAAATAATGAAATAGTGAGAGTGTGTTTCCTGATATTTACCACAGCATGATTCAAGAAAAAAGGTGTTTGAGTTCACTGTGTCAGATGAGACGATCATCACGGGCTCATAAATTCTTGCCGTGAGTTGACTGAGGCATGACAGAGGACATGTAAGATGCTTGACCAGTCATAGTTTGGTGTCTTTCACAACTTAATGTACAATGTTATGTATAGAGATGATCAGGAAGATGATGCTACGGATCGGATGCCACGCAGAGTTGTTTTCAGGAAAGCGCTCTTTGTTCCTGTGGATCAACAAAAGGAAGAAATTCATCATGGCTTCTTGTCAGGATGTCATGAGGCATCCCAAAAGCTGCATCAGTTGTCTTTCATTAAAGGAGAAATATGTAACATATTTACTGTAAAAGGAAACATACTAAGTTGAAATACATTATTTCAGCTGTATAGGAGTCATTTTATTTTCCTGCTTTATTATAAAAGTTTTGTGTAAAGAAATTTTTCTTCTTAACATATTTTACATGTTATAAAATAGCTGCTGAAAAGTTTGACCAGTAAACTGGAAACACCCACACACACGCACACACACACCCCACCCTCCTTAATGGTTATGAACGTACCTTCAGCAACTCTCTGTCCAAATCAGCCCAGCAGTCATTTCAGCTCATCTCAGTTCCAACAATTCAACACAGGAAAAAAAAAACAAAAAAACATCCTGTCACTGTCCTCTGGCTCAAACATGTCTGGACATGTCCAATAAAGCTGTTAGATGGAGCATCTGTGTTCCAGGTCATTTTCAGGTCGTAGTGACGTTTGCCACTAAGACAGCGGAACAGACACGCCCCCAGAATTTCAGAGCAGAGAAAACTGCTCGTTTTCTCATGATTTTGAGACCTAATTTAATATATTCTGTAGTTTTTTAATCATTCAAATTTAGCTCGGTGATTAATTACACATGTTTCTGTGGTGTGACAAACTTAGAACACACATTTATTGTTGCTTTACAGTATCTTAAATCACAAGATAACCAGGGACTTTTATCGTCTAGAGTTTATAGAAAATGAAATGTGTTTATTCGCAGTTATTCACAACCACTCAACTGAAGACAAGTGCATCACCTATTAATAGGCACACCTATAAGCGAGTAGCCCTGCGATAATGGAAATGCAAATCCCTGCTGCGCCGGGCTGAGTGCTGAGTCAAACAGGGTCAAGCCAAGCCAGCACATGTGTATGGAAAAGTGTTTTAAGACACTAAATGTTGCAGCAGGGCTACCTTGGGAACTTCAAACCTCTCATATTTAATAACTTACTGCTGTAATTTTCAACTTTGACCTTTCTTTTAGCAAGAAATTAGATGGCAGCTATCTGTGACAAAATCTTGAAGGGGAGAAGCTCCGTTTGAACGAAAACTCCATTGCACTCCTGTAACACTGTTGGAGACATGATGGACAGTTCAAAATCAAAACTGATACAGTAGAACCAGAGATATTGCCTCTTCCTTGTCAAAACCTGGTGGCTAGTCTCTTTGCCGCTTTGGTCAGAAATTTGGGTACGTTATGCTAGTACTGGATAATGAAGCCTTGAACCTCAAGCAGAGATGAGACAGAGGTCTGTTGAGCTCACTTCTTTCACCTTCAGATTTTATAAATTTTCCAGAACCACACAGAGGGCTTTGATGGGCCACTCTCAACGTGTAACCTAGCATGTGACTGCCCGGCACCACTACAAAGACACACTCATAAAAGCACAGTATCCAAGCTAACCCCTGGCTCATGTGACAGTGTGACATAACATTGTCATGGTTGCAGGCAGGGTTTCTCCTCGGTTCAATATAATGACAGGATGTCATTTAATTTTAGCGTCACAGTCCATCACATGAGATCTTGTGTACTCTTTGAACCAAGTAAACTTTAAAAAGTAACTACGTAAAAATGTTTTTTGTTCTCTCTTGCACTCATTGTCCTTTGTCTGGACCCATGACCGGGAACAAGGCCAGACACGCCTGCAGCATCACCCAGAACCTCACCAACAGTGCAACAGTTGTTGGCTTGATCTCCAGCGGCAGCGTGTCGCCCTGTTGGACAGACGTAAGGAGATCTGTCGCAGCGGTGCCAGCCAGATAACCTCTCCCTTAACATCATTAAAACCAAGCAGGTGGTGGGGGATTAAAGGCGAGCATTCCTTCCCTTAACAGAGGCAGAAAGAGAAAGTCAGCTCTTTTAAGTTCCTCAGTGTGGCTAACTCAGACAACCTGTCATGGGATCTACACTAAGGAACTGTGGTTAAGACAACACAACCATGAGTTTATTATCTAATGCAGCTCAGGAAGTTTGGTGCAGGAAGTTCTACAGCTGTGCCATAGAGAACATCCTGTGGCTGCATCATTACCTTACAGGGCGGTGTGACAGTGCGATACTTCAAGGCCCTTCAGAGGGACATAGTGCTCACATTCTTTTAATCAGGACATCCTCAACAGGCATTTGTATGACATCGTGTAAGCCACTTCAGTTCACTCACTCTGGCCCCCACATGCAGAGAATACTGCAAATAATCCCTTAGAAAATGTTTTAGCAGCCCTTAAACCAAACTGTCATGTTTGTGTTACTGCTGGGTTGCCTCATGATTTGTTGTGAAATCAACATCTCTTCCTTTAAGAATACTCTACAGAACCAACATCTGAGCAACTACAATTACGGCCTCATGGTTGTACGCCTCCGCCACCCTGTCAAGTTGCGGTTTACATCCATGTCTGTATCAACCTCTGTGATTCCAGTTAATAATTTCCAGTGAGAAACATGCTGTCCGCACTTAGAGGACAGAGGACTGATAGAGAGCTGAATATTATGATGTCACAGTGATTTCTTGGATATAAAATGTTGTCACATCATCATTTTATTATACTTGTATACATTTGTGTGAGATTTTGTCATAAATGGTGCACGAAATCTTGATTTAAGGCAAAAAACTTGTTTTGAGAGGTCACAGTGACCTTAACCTTTGACCTCCAAATTCTACTCAGTTCATCCTTGGGTCCAAGTAGACGCTTCTGTAAAGTTTTAAGACAATCTGTCCACGCTTTCTTGAACTATTACGTTTACAATCATGGGACGGACATGAGGTCACAGTGACTTTGACATTTGACCTTCAAATTTTAAACTTTCATCCAGTCCAGGTGGACATTTGTACCAAATTTGAAGAAATTCTATTGAGACATGTTCAAGATATCATGTTCACAAGACTGGGACTGATATGTGTGCGTATGGACGTGCAACCTGTAAACATAATGCCTCCAGCCACATTATCTCTATTGTCTGTTCTTTTCAAAAGATCCTTCTTCAGTGAAAAAACCTACTGTACCAGTTTAGAGACTTAAGGAACTAATAAATTATGTATGTATGTTTTGTTTATTTCTTTAGTTTTCCTACATCACTGTAAAGTCCATTAACAGTGTATGTGCACTGGTGGCTTCTACGTCACATTTGTCTCTTAGTTGCAAAGTGGACCAGGGCTGACTTCCAAACTAGTTGTTATGTCACCAATCATGCTCGCAGGCCTATCCCTTAAAATCAGATTTTCAATGAGTAATGAAACCTTCCACTTCCAGCAGATGAGTGTGAAAACATCCTTCTAGTGTCAAACTCTGCACATAAATCTTTCTGCTGTGAAGCTCAAACATCCAACTATGGGAATAAGAAGAAAAACATTTTGAGGAGGGTGTTTTGAGTCAGTAATATAAAAAGCTTCTGTAATCAAAGGAATAGTTTGACATTTTGGGATAAATACTTGCTTTCTTTCTGAGAGCTGGATGAGAAGATTGACACCGCTGTCATGTCTGTACGATAAATACGAATCTGACACCACCAGCTGATTAGTTTACTTAGCATAAAGACTGGGAACAGCTAGCCTGGCTCTGTCCAAAGGTAACAAAATCCACCTGCTAGAACCTCTAAAGCTCATTAATTAACATGTTAAATCCTGTTTGACTAATCTCTATACCTTACTTTTAAACAAAACCAGGCTAGCTGTTTCCCCATTTCCAGACTTTGTCCTATAAGCTAAGCTAACCAGTCAGACATGGTGAGTGGTATCAGTCCCCTCATCTGGCTCTCAGCAGAACAGCATTTGAGCACATTTCCCCCGAAAGATATGTTTCCTGACAACAAAATTAGACAGTATTTACATTGCACATTTGAATATTTTAAATGTTTGTTGTGCTAGGCAGCAGATGATAGATTATACTTGTTGTAGATTACGATTGTAATCCATTCAGTCTACCATTTTTTTTTATGGGCCTCTAGGAAAACAATTGTCAGGACACCAGCACTGTGCAACGTGAATGTGCCAGCACTGATAGTGACATAACACTGTCTGTGCGTGTGTGTGTGTGTGTGTGTGTGTGCGTGCATGCGTGTGAGAGAGAGAGAGAGGTGTGCTTGTGTGATCACCAGGGGAAAACAACTGTATAAACCCTTACAGAACCACTGAGGTCATCTGACCCCACATAACTTATTATTTTTTGTTTTTTTTAAGCTAACTCTCTGACTCGTCACAGCCCAGGAGGATTTTAAACTTTTTACACATGACACGGTGAATTAGTGTACGACATGAAAATAAACTATACATGCGTAACTTACTAACTTACAGCCAAATTCCCCCAAAAAATATTGTGTGAAATACAAAGACAAGATGTTTAATGCTCAAACTTTATTGTTTTTTTTTTTTTATAAATATAGACTCATTATGAATTTTATGCCTGCAACATGTTGCAAAAAAAAGTTGTGACAGGGTCATATTTAGCACTGTGTTACATCACCTTTTCTTCTAATAGCACTCATTAAGTTTTTGGTATCCGAGGACACTAATTGTTCTTTTTCAATGCTGTTTTCTCGTCTTCAGTCAGAGAGGCATCTGACAGAAAACTGCCGCCGTGGAAATTACCTTGAGGTGTTGCTAAAATTGTCAGTGTGTAGTTGAGACCTGACAAAAGGATGACATTGTCAGTAAAATGCTAAAAGACGTTAGCGGAAGTCAGGGGAGGAGAGGAAATAAAAGAGTTGTATGAAAGGAGACGAAGAAGTAAGAGAAGATGAATCCAAAATGAAATACTCACCATTTAAATAAGAGTGACATGTTCTCTGACAGTTAAACTATTTTGACAGTCCATACGGAAAAAATAAACATCCTGGAGGCTTCAGTTATAATTGCACTGTGACTGCCAGGCAGCATTATTTAATGATCGAAGAACTTTTATTTGGAGAGAATGAATGCACAGTTCGAGGAGATGAACTGTTGAGAAATTTTTATGCCAGTTAACAATCACAAAAATCTGTTTATGCCATGCTTTCCTGACCTACTGCTGTACAATTTGTTTAGAGTTTTTGCCTGGACCACTCTGTCTGTGCTGATGTCTGTGTTCCCTCTTGTTATCGCAGTTGCAGCTAAGCTAAATAGAAATGTTGAATCAATTAGCATTTGAAACCGGCTTGTATGGCTGATATGCCTTAATCTTGAAGTATGCTGTATTTTATCATATTTATGTCTCCCTGTTCCTCCTTTTATCTAGCTAGCAGCGTGGCTTTAGGGATTGCACTGTTGGTCAGTTGATCCCGCACACTTTGGTCTGGACTGAAATATCTCAACTATTGGAAGGGTTTTCATGAAGTAGTGCCACCATGAGGCTGAGATATGTGCTTCTGAGTCAACAGTATATATACTAAAATACTACATATATACAATGTCATGAAATTTGTTCCCCTTAGGATAAATTGCAGTAATTATGTCAACCCCCCTTTTTTTATCAAGCTGCATCATCAGGTCAGAGTTTAAGTTTGTTCATTACTTTGGTTTATGACCAAATACCTGCAAAACTTAATGACTGAGTCTGTGTTAGGCGCCTATTAGCAAATGTTAACATGCTAAAATGCTAAACCAAGATAGCAAACATGATAACCATGATAACTACCAGCAAAACATCAACGTATTAACACTCTCATTGTGTGTTGGCAGTGGACTCTGTTGTCTTGAAGAATTCAGGTTAACATACATTTCCACAAGACACATTCTATCTGTTCAGCAATATTCACCTGCACCACTCTTTTGCTCAGAGTCTCTATTTTTAATCAGGCTGCCCAATTAATCAAAATATTGTGGAAAATGCAATATGGCCAAGTGCAATATCCAGATTGCATACTGCATTTTTTTTGATAAAGTGTGACAAAACAGCGTTACAAAAAACAAACAAACAAACAAAAACAAAAAAAAAACCCTTTAGCTCTACAGAGATGCCCTGGCCTGCAATTAAAGAAAATGTGTTTGTTTGGTTCAAATTTGGGAGGCTCTAAAAGATTCAAGCTTATCTAAAGAAGAAAATTAAATTATCTCAACAAAAATTAGAAGTTGGTCAAACTTTTTCAAAATGTTGAAGTTTGAGGTCAAACTCAAAAATCTTTTGCAGTAAGTTGCCTCGAAATTTTCAGTTTTCTCAGCTTCTTAATTTTTGCGGTAAGGATGACACTTTGGTTCTGGGAAATTGTTATGAGCATTTTTTTGCAGTTTCTTTGATATTTTATTGATTAATTGATTAAACATCAAAATAATTGGTAGATTAATTGATAAAAATACAAATAATCATTGATTGCAGCAGTGTACATTATGCTAAATGTTTCTACACAGGCATTACTGGTAACCAGACTTTTTGTTTGCTTCAGTCATGTCCTTGGATATTATTGGAATGCGTATATTTGAGGTGCTTAGCATGCTGTGGAGCCATCATGCCTGAGATGACCCCGGCTGGTGATCATTCAGTTACACTCCTCAAGGTGGTGTTTTATCCAGCTGTCACTGTGGACTTGACTACAACTGGTTATGATCACACTCAGAGCTAAAAGTGATCATGGAGCAGTCTAATTCAATTGATTTGATATCTAGCGTCTATTTGTCCTCATAAGACTTCACTCAGCCAAACTGGGGAGACTGCATCATCATGCCGTTATGTAATCAAGTTAGCATTAAAGCTTAAGTGAGTTTGGATGTAGAGAGGAAACAGGTTTTTTTTTGTTGTTGTCTCCTGGGGGATGGAATGAAAAGAGCAAAATAGAAACAAAGAGGGCATGAAAGGTGAAAGTGACAGGAGTTAAAATGTAAAAATAACATGACAGGTGACAGAGACGGAGAGATGGAGACAGAAGAGTTAAGAAAAAGTAGAAGAGAGCAAGTCGGGAGGAGAAAGATAAAATAAATTGAGAAAAGCAAGGACAGGGAGTGATAAAGCGCAAGGAGGGTTGCACAAGGTAAACCGGAGCATGACGCGGTTTATTGTGATGACAGCGAGCATGTCACTGGGGGAGGAACCACACATGCACACACAGACAGACAGACAGGGAGGGAGACAGGGAGGTGTTGGAGGAGGCTGGACTAGAACAACTAGAAGGGAGGGAGGGAGGAGAGGGAAATAAACAGAGTAGCCATTCCTCCCAGCAGCAAGTCTGAGGCAGAGAGCTACTATTGCTTCAGATAACTCAGCTGATAGCAGCAGCTCGAGGTTCTGCTCGACTCTACTGTACTTCACTGGGATCGACTTGAGCTTTCAGGTCACTGGGAGGCTGGTGGCAGAGGATTTCAGGACCTCCTGCTAGAGGTTTATAGATCAACGAAAGCTGCTGCTAGCCTCATTCAGACGTACATACTCAACAGAAACAACTGTTTTATGTAAACAAGGCTGAATGGGACACGTGCACTGACAACTGGGAGGCTAAAACAGCAGAAAGAGCTGCTGGGTTACATTCTCTTCCTCAGATATTCCTGCAAAGAGAGCAACATGCATATATTACAGCCGTATTGCATCAACAGGTTGGTGTGTTTGTGTGAATATATAGTATTTGTGTTTTTATGTGTGGTAAAAGTGGGTGTGTGCCACTGCTAACCTCCTCATCCTGTAGTGTGTGCATGTTTACAGCAGATAAAGTAAGAAATGTGTGCTGGGTGCAGTTAAGAAGGGTCCCCTCTGTTTGTTAGTCTGTTTGTATTATTGCCCTCGCTGTTTTTAGACAAATTAAGTAGTCTTGAACTCATAAATGTGGTCCACAAATTGGATTTCCAAATGATTATCGCATTAAAATACTTTCATCTAATAGAATGTCTCATATAAAACAAATAATCTACTTACTCACATGATTCTTGTTGTACTTTTCATGAACTAATTTGCCGTTATCTTGCTTTTTGCTAAAGTAATTAGTGGGGAAACTCCCACAAAGTCGTACATTGTGTTCATTTGGTGAGATTTCTGAAAATGAGCAGTGTTTTATCAGTTGACAAGTGGTGTCTGTAGTTTCATTGTGGGGGCCCTGATATCAGTTGTCACTGCATGTTAGTGATTCTGTAAACCATGCTAACTTAACAATCAAGCTTTTTCTCAAAGCTCCCACCCCCCCGCATTAGCTTCCAGCTCATGATCTCTCACCTGATGTCTTTAAAACGGAGCTCCTGTGTCTGTCTTTACAACCGTAGCATCTGTTGCCACTGTAGTACCATGTGTTAACAGGGTGGTGTATTTAAAGCCACTATTTGTCAGTTTTTCATGTAATTATGGCACTCTTCAAAACATTTTTTTGTTTATTTAATTAATAATTAAGTGCACTAAAAACATTACAATATAACAAAAAAAAAAAAAAAAAAAAAAAAAAAGATCAAGATGAAAGGATCCATTCAGTAATTCAAATAATTAGATCTACACTACTAATATAATTAGAAACTGAAAGATACATATGACAGGTAGGTTGTGGAAATTTAGGATGGTCATATTAGTCCCCTTCTTCACAAGAAGAAATATTTTTCAATGTCATATTATTTGTTCTACTTGGTAATGCATTTTTAAACAAGAGTAAGTTTTAGTTTTCAAGATTAGTTTTTAATTGAGCTTTAAATATAAATATTTTACCTCATAGAATAATTGAATTTACTAGTTGAAAAACACATGCATCTGGTCTTGTCGTTTTTGAAAAAACTTTGTAGCAGCATGCATTTCTGTCTGCCACAGTGTCTTTTTTGCTGCTGCCACTGAGGCGTGAGTACACAGAGGCTTTAAACCTGACTGATCTAAACTTATATATATATTTTTAACAATAATGGATCAAATAACTGTGTAGTATGAAATGTGTAGTTTGGATGGCAGTGTTTTTTTTTAACCTCCTCAAAACAAAAACTACAAGAGAAAAAAATGTAGAAAATGGATTCACCAGTGCATGTGTTGTTGTAAAGTGCACGTGCTGTGCAAGAACAGAGACAAGAAAGCAAAAGTGAAGAGACAAGGCTTAGCGAATGGTCAGCTCCCCTCCAACTGCAGCGCTTCTCAGCTCTACAGCTTTAGCCTCTTTCATTTTCACTTCATTTCAACTCCACTTGATAAACCCACAGTGTGCTGCCTGCCCACAACTAGCACACACAGTTAGCCAGTCATGTTTCTTGAGTCTTTTTCACATCTAGATAAGCAAACATTTGCCAACATGTTCACCATAAAAATGTAATGTTTTACGCTTCTTCTGCTGCCCCCTACTGGCCAACATGATTATTTCTTATTGATTGTTGCAGCTGCAAATTGCACAGAGTATATTTTATTTTATTTATTGATGTGTTTGGATTAATGGACACTAGACCTCTTAACAACAGTTTTACAGTTTTTACATCCCCACCACCTCAGTTTCATGAAATTATGTGTATTGAAGATTTAGTTTGTTTTTAACCGATGCAGAAATAATAACGTGGGTTTTTCTGTTATGGTAGCTCACCTCACAATGATCAGCAACCAGAGCCGACAGTTTCCCACCGTGTTACTGCCTGGCCATGTGCACAGCAATAAAATTAATAAGTTTGCTCAGCCGTGAAGAGCAGCAAGAACTGAGAAAGAAACGTCAGAGGATTTTTCTTTTTTTTCTTCTTCTTCTTCTTCTTTTTTTTTTTTTTGGGTTGGAAGAGGAAAGTGGATTTGACAGCCAAAGAGAGGAACAGAGGGAGGGTGGGGTGGTGGGGGGGGGGGCAACAAGGGAAAAGGGTGTTACCTAATACTGCTGATGGAAGTTTAGAGAGGAGAGGAGAGAGATGGGGTGGAGGACAGGGGAAAAACAGAAATTACTGGGAGGAAAGAGGGAAAGTTGATGGAGCAGATAGAGAGGAATGCCAGAGAGGAGCCAAAGTGGGAGGGACACTGAGAGATTTTATTGAGGGGAGAGGGGAAATGGGAATGGGAGGGGTTTGATAGACAGAAAGAAGGGAGGGAGAGAGGATGGTAATCCAAATCTGCTGCCAGGAGCAAATGCAGAATCCATCCCATGAGAGTGAGACAAGGGGAAGGACAGAGAATTATAGAAAGTGATATGAGGTGGGGAAGAGATGAGTGAAGGAATTATCTATATCCTGGAATGTAGGTGTGTAGTCTCCATAAGTACAGGTGTTTGTCCATACATGTGAGTCATTAGTGTAGGTATTATTCATTCATCATTCATTCATTCATTCATTCATTCATTCATTCATTCATTCATTTCCAAATGGGCACTGAAATCACAATGTGTTGCTTGGCTTTATAGGAAATTATATCTATGTATTTTCAAAATATATGTGATTGAAAGTGAAAAAGCAGAAATTAATTCACGAAGACGGCAGCAGGGAACGGAGAGATCTTATGGAAAGAGAAAGAGAAAACTGACTCAGACATCACGCCAGTCGAGCTATTTAGGGGCAATTAATGTTCAGCCAAGCAAACTTTTAGTATGTTTACCTGCCATCAGCAAGTCCACAAGCCATCCAAGACAAGTGAGTTAATTTTCAGAAGAGGATATTCCCTCTTTTTTGTTGTTTATTAGTGTCGACAAGTTGTCTGCAGTTGGAATTTGGTCCATCACATACCAGCTATTAATGGTTCAAACTGTCTCGCTTTACTGATTAGCAGTATTAAATGAAGAATGGTTATAATGTGACCTCCCCGTTTGGAGCCTCAGTCAGCTTTCTCCTTTCTTGTCTCCTGTACTTAGATATGGTACATGCAAGGCTCCTCTGTGTTTGTCTTGATTTTTTGTTTTTTCAGGCTGCAAATTTTGCTCTCATTAATGTTATTTCAAGCCTGGTAGCTATTTTTAGTAATAAAAAGCTTTGATAAACCCACTGCATGCTGGCCTTCAAGCACCAAGAGCCAGACTGAGACAAAGTTAGCTGCTAGCTGATGAGCAAAGCAGAGAATTTAGCATCTAAAGAACCAGATATTTATTCTCAGGAGCTGGTGGAGACCAAAACGGAGCATAAAGAATGCTGAATGTGAACTAAATGTTGGACTTAAATTAAAATTTTCAGGTAGTCCAAAATATGACACCGAATGAATAATTACGTTGCTCAGTGTTAGCTGCATGTGTAAAGAGGCAACTGTAAGGTGATACAGTAAATCAGGTTTGTGTTTACAGCTTATTCTGCTGCCCCCAAGTGGCATAAAAAAATCAGCTGATGTAGCTTTAAGTGTAAGTGAGTTGCTCTGTAACTGGAATTTGTGATGAGCACTGAAATCTTGATGATTTATTAATCACCAAGTGATTTATCAAGCAAAAACACCAAAGATTGCTAGTTTCGGTCGGAACTATTCTGTAGGGTTTGGGCTGTTGGTTGGCACACACACACAAGACGTCACTGTCGAAAACTGTGATGGGTGTTTTGTTTTTGTTTTTTTGTTGTTTTTTTTTAATACTGTTTTCCAACATTTCAATACAATTCATCCATAAATCAAAAAGACAACAAAATAATATACAAAAAAATCATAAAAATGGAGGCAGTATGATTAAACGAATAGTTTTAAGTCATTTGTTTATGTCATCAAGCCAAAAATTCAAAAGTTTCTTAGGCTCCTCTATGAGGATTTGCTGTTTTTTTGTCCGTTTCATGTCTTTTATTCTTAAGTATCTTTGGTCAGATGAAGAAGACAGCACCTTTGGTTCTGAGACCTTTTAAACATGTCAATTTTTTATATCATACAAGTAGCCAACCAACCAACAATGATGAATTCATGGATAATGAAAAATAAGGTTGTGTTATCTTCTTATTCACATTATAACATTGTTCTCTCCCTTTCTTTCTCCCCTCATCCTCTTCCTCTGCCCCCCTCCCAGGTGGCCAGATGTGCCGAAAAGAAAGAGTAAGAACAGCCAGTGTTCGGGGAAGAGTATGTCTGGTAAGGGCTTATCATTTGAGCTTCCTCTCTTTGTTTTGTTGTCACCTCCAAACACGCAGGAGAACTCAGTTCAAAACAGGTTTCTTTTAAGACGCTCAGTCTTTTGATGTGCTTGGTGATTTGGTCAGTGTTCTGTGGAGCCCTTCACTCCACAGCTGGCTCCCCTGGGCTGTGAATGGTGTCCTGGATGTCATTACCATAGTAATCTCCTCCTCATCATTTTATATTTATATTATTTTCCTTCAGAGCCTTTGTTGAACACAAATTAGCTCTCCTAGGTGACCGGAGCTTAAGCTTAAGAGATTTGTTTGAGTAGACTGCAGACAGTTTTCTAAGGTACAAAACAACAGTACAGAACAGACAAAATGGACAAATTTGGGACCAAACTAAATGTGATATACGGTTTTACACTTTATATATCACGATTTTTACCCATCATTCATGATCAATAATTGTATTAAATCCTGCAATGCTGAATCAAAGACTTAAAAAAGATCCCCTTATTAAATTAAAAGACTTTGAAGCCAAATGTGGGTGAATTAAAGCATTGGTGATGCACTGGTCATGAAAAGCAAAAGCCTATGTAATGCTAGTTACTGTACCTTGATTTTGTAAATTAGGAAAGAAAGTGTTTTGTCTCCTTTTTTTGAAATCAGGGCCCATAAATCCTATAATTTTGAAAATTTTGCTTAAGAATGCTATTTTAATCTAAGCACGAGTCAACACAGGAATAAAAAAGTTGTTATAAGTGATAAATAAGACTTTTGTCAAGCTATGTACCCCTTTTCTTGCAGAAAAGCTGTAATACTTCTTTGAAATCCCAAATATCTCAAGCAGCAATTAACACATAAAATTGCCACAAGTAGTATTCAGCCATTAAAATCAAGGGTAAGAAATTGATTGAAATTTAAATAAAAGAGAAAAAACATAAAAAATATAGGGAATTTAGTATGTATGTGAGAAAATTTTTTTTACTTAAAACAAAAATAAAGTGAAATAACTCTATACATGTTATTATATGTATTTCTTCAAATTAATACATTTTAATGTGGAGCAGAAAATTTATGTCACTACAAAAAAAAACTATTTATTCAGTTATTTAAAAAAACTAAAAGCAAAATAATTGTCCTTTCAGCAAAAGATTTTCATTTAATTATCTCATAGTAATTGCACAGAGAGGAAGTTCATGTAACAATGTGTATCCTATGTCTTTGTTTGATTTGTTGTGATTTGGCAGTTTACATCTTCTTTATCTCATTCACAAGGTCAGACACAAAAACAGATTGCAAGGGCACCCGTCTGAAGATTATAACTTAAAAGGAAGCTGCAAATGGTATCACTGCTGCTGATTGGATACCACATCTAAGACCCTAACAAACTACTCTTATGCAACCTCTTACTTAGAACTTAGAACTTAGTTGTTTTAAAAGAAATTGTGTAAAGTATCTTGCATCATTATGTTTGTGTGGAGGAGTAAAAGTGAAGTGACTTTTATCTTTAACTGAGGTCCAAAATTTTCACTTTTAACAGCTGGAGCTTTTACAGCCCAGTTTTTAAAGTAAAAACAAAGGATGTTTTGCAGACAGGATGTCTTTAAGATGTCTAGATCAACGCTATGGATCTACTGTCTCTGTGGCCTCAGTAGTATGAGAGGGCCCGTTTCACTGGAGTGCTCTTCACTGCAGCTCTTCAGCTTTCCAGAAACCTCTAAGCATGTGTGTGTTTGTGCGCAACTGTGATTGGTGGTTGGGACAGGGGTGTGTCAAGGTGTGTGTAGAGGTGGAAAGAAAGCTGAGGTGTTTCAAGCAATGGCTCTAAGACTGGGTTGCATGAACGAGTGCTTATTTTTAACCCTGATTAAGTCATGGTTAAACTTTCAATTATGTATAAAACTTTCTAAACCTCAGTGTAGTTTTTACTGTAAACCTAGATTGTATTTAATTCTGTTGTACCAAAACTTTTAACTCCAATTTATTAGTGTGATCCAATATTAATTTAAACTTAGACTTCAGGATGTTTAAGTTGGCTAACTAACAATTAAGTTAGCTAGCAAACAGTGTAACAAAACAAATACAGAGCAGCTGAAAGTAAATGGTTTCCCTCCTCTTTTATACTTACTATGTCCCAGCCCTGCTTGAATTTATTTATTCATTTTAATTTTGGTAAGCAAGCATTGCCATATTGATTTAACTCTATTTAGTTCTGGTTTACATTACTAAACTTGGATTTACTAAACTAAGATTAGCTTCTAATTGTGCAACAGAGCTCTACTTAATTTTAAATCTGGATTTATCCATTTTAAACTTGAATAACTTTTAAATAAAAAAAATAGTTTTGCTTAACTCTTATTGAAACTAATCTTAGATTAGATTAATCTCTGTTGGTGCAACCCAGCCTATTTGTACAAATGCATGTCTGTGCTCTTCAAACACTCTATGGTGGGCTGTATGTTTGAGGAGGCCCTGTCTGAGCATGCCCAGATGACTGTCAGTCTTTGTGCAGAAACATGACAGTGTAGATGTTAGAGTTCTAAAGAAAAGAAGATTTCATACATATTTTAAAATGTGATTTAAAGGGATCATGAGGCTAAGAGAAATATTTCACCCTCAAGAGGAATAAAGACTCAAATGAAAAGTCAACATCAGAAGCATATTTCATGACTTCTGGGAATGTGACTGTGAACATCGTAGCCTGCATGATATCAGCTCTGTGTGTGCAGAAAAGACTGCCAGTCTTACATGTGCTCCATCCTGTATCACAGTCGCTTGGGGCCCTATGCACAGGAGCTTCATTGAGGCCCCTGTGATAACACTCAGCCCCCTCCTCCCTCTCCTCCTCCACTCCTCCAACCCCTCATCTTCTCTTCCTCATCACCACTGCTCTTCTTCCTTCTTCCTCCTCTCCGGCTCCTCCCTCATCACTCACGCTCATCCCCTTACCTCCCCCTCATCCTCACTTTACCTCACCTCCCTTCTTTCCCTTGTACTCATTCTTCACTCCTCTCTCATTCCACCCTGTCTTCCTCTTCAACCTCCTCCTCCTCCTCTCCTATAGCTCTTAGTGTCTCTGTTCCAGGGTACATCCCCAGCTACCTGGAGAAGGACGAGCCGTGCGTGGTGTGTGGGGACAAGGCGACTGGCTACCACTACCGCTGCATCACCTGCGAGGGTTGCAAGGTACAGCAGACCGTCTCCCTAAATTACTAAATGATCTTTGACACACAAGCACGGAGCAGATGAGGGTGGAACTGACTATTCACTAAACCCCTCACCCGAACAGTGGTAGCTAAGCAACCGTAGTAGGCACAGCAGGCCTGTCAAGCTCTGCTGTTCACCACATGTTGAAGGGGTGTGCATGGGGCTGTAGTAAGAGAGATAATCCACACAAAGAGTTTGGATTATGGTGACTTTTTTTAGCCTTTCCAAAACCAAAAGTACAAGAGCAAAAGTGAAAGAATTTGACTAAACAGTGTGGTTATCTCATTTAACATATTTTCTGCAAATGTTGCATGTCAAGCTTACTAACTTATTATCCAGAGTGGTTACCTAAACCATAGACTCTCAAGTCAGTCTCTAAACACTTCACTCAATAGAGACTGAGGACATTCTACCAGCTTTTGTTGTAAAACTGGTTGGTGTTGGTTGAGTTTTCAATGGACCCTTTCAAAGTCCTCTGTGCTCCAATAACAGTAGAGCAAACTTGGTACCTCGGTCAACTTTTTTGCTAGCTAACTATCTAGCTTATGTTAGCAAATGTGAGCTTACAAAAAATGATCATTAGGCTTCCATGATAAATGCAAAATTCATGACTAGAACATCCAACATGCTGGAGTCAATCCTGGAAGTTGCTGTAGCTCTTTAATGAAAGTGGGGAAGTCGCTCCAGCAGCCCCAACCAAACTCCAAGATAGCACTGTGTTTACCAAAGACATCTGTCAATCCTCATAAAAACATGTTCTCTTGCGACATTAAGCATAAGATATACAGACTTTTTGCCTGGGACATGTAGCTTTAGCCTCAGTCTGTTAGCATAATATCATGTATGAAGCTATCAAGTGCCTATTTAAGATCCTTTTACAGGGCTCTCACTTTAAAACAAGACACTGGACACATTAAAAAGTCAACTGGAGACAGTGGCTATGTTTATGTGCACAAATATGGTGGTTTTTGCCCTTGTTCTGAAAAAGACAATCAATCATTTGAAAAAAGTGTCTCCAGCTCAAAATGAGCGCTGGCATGAAAAGTTATTTGGAATTGCATCCTTGACGTTTTGATTTATTTCGCTGTCATGGTACCACCCTTTGAGCCTTTAGGCTAATCAACACTGGCAGAATTGTCTGAAGCAGTTTTTAGTCATTCGTTCACAGAATAAACGTCAGCTTCAACAAACACAACAGTTGATTCTGCCTCTTAGATGCACCTCTGACACAATATTAGATTCTCTTAGCTGTTTAAACTCCAGGTCTGTTGTTTTTTCACAGTATAGTCAAAGCTGAGGAGAAATGTGAAAAGTCTTAAAATTTTCAAGGGATGTTAACCCCGTGAAGCACCATATGAATATCTTAGATAAGGCACTGCTGGTGCTGAAGCTCATAGGAGTGAACGTAGAGCTGAAGGCTCTGAGTCTGAGTTTTTGTTCAAAATAACATTATGCGAGACTTTGTATTTTTTCACAACTGGGTGCCTTCGGTTACAGAGTGCAATTCACACCATTGTCATAAATAGGGATAGCTGTGCACGTGCATTTGATGATTACAATACCTGTGATCAGTCTACAACTTTGCTTACACAGCCAAACATCAAGCAAGTGCAAAAACACAAGACACACCAAGCCAGCTGATATTACTAGCTCAACAGCAAGAAGACAGTTTCTGTCTTGCAGCCTTTTATTTCGCAAAATTCTCAACTAAAAGCCAAAAAACTTGCTCCTCCTGGCAGTCCAAAGCTCCTATGCTAATGATGTAAACAACAACACTTCCCTGGTACTCTGGGAAACTGCTAACTAGCTAAAAAGAGCCCACTGAGCAACAATTTAATTTACTGTCCATCAGGAGACAGGAGAAATCACTGAGAGTTGAGGGAGAGCAGCCAGAAGGAAAACCAGAAACATTTTCTCCATAAAATATGATCAGTGACATAGTTGGTGGTGTGACTTAGTGCCGTAACGTGTCACACGCTTGTTTGCAACCCGCCCACGACAGTTACAGTGTGCGAGACGATGCATACAGGGTGCAGAGTGGGAATGACAGAGGCACCATTCACCCTATTGTAAGTCAGTGTAGCATCAAAATGGTTTTGAAGTTGTTATTTTAAGGGAGAGTGGTTACATTAAGGGGCCATGACTAAATTATATTGTAAACACTTGTGGTCAACTGGCCAAGTTGAAACAGAAAGCAAGCTAATGAAACGTGGTCTTCCTGACAGAGCTTTTGCTGAGCTTCGTGTATTGTTGTGGCTAACTTAATTTTCCTGGTTGAATTAACCAATTAAAGGCTCCTACAACAGCCTTTTGTATTCACTAGAATGGAATTTGTTCATTTCTGTGGCACTGAGGTCCCAGCCTCCTGGTTCCTACTGGACATATGTTTGTGTCACAAGTATACAAATATATGCTTTAAATAAAAAAAAAAGACCAAGTGTGTGTTTATGAGGTGCAAGAAATCAGTAATCTTGTCGAAGGAGAACATGTTTATAATGGTTAAATTGAGCAATATGTTAATGGAGTCTGGCAGACAGTAAGACAGGCAGTAACTGAACTCCAACTCCAGAGTATGTATTTTCAGAGCAGTGGGCTTTTGTTTTCAGGATGACAGACTTAACTTTACATTGACAGACAACTGACAGTTCTAAATGGCTGATTAAGTTACAGTGTAGGACTCATCCTCACAAGTTATTATCAAATTACAATGTTGCACTCTCTTGCACTCCTGCAGTGTTCCTGCAGCCTGCCTTAGCTTCCTCGAGTCTGAGAAGGAGGGAGCGAGGGAAAACAACTCACTTCAGCCATAGACTAAATATTGAACAGGATTTCCCTTGTGTATGTATGTGGTTGGATTCAAAATACAACTGTGTAAATGTTCTTTTAAGTTTATTTTTCCATGTCTGGTATTTATTTGTAGATAGCTATTATTCATTTTCCAAGCCAACTGTTACACTGTTGGACTAATAGTTTTTGGGGAAACACGCTTATTTATTTTCTGGCAGGAAATTAGATGAGATCATGGACACCACTCTCACGACTGTCTATTAAATACAAGGCTGGAGCCAGCAGCCAGTTAGCCTAGCTTAGCACAAAGAATGAGATCTGAGCAGCTGCCAGGCACGTAGTAGAGCCTCCAGGAAATTAGCCAAGAAATAGTTGGGCACATAACCTTCTGTCTCAACAGATTTCAAGTCTCTGAGAGCTAATTTTGATGCAATACTCTAGAGATATGAACTGAAGCAATAAGCTGCAGAGAAGTTGGGAAAACATATTTGGCTCTCTAACAATCAGTGGAATGCATTGAAATCTTGTTGGCAGTGAATGTAAAAAAATACCAAAGAAGGAACTGAAGTTTGATACTTTTGCTCAATTGTCTGTATTGTTTATTATCATTCAGGAAATAAGGCCTAAAGCAAAACAAGACATTATTTTCCCTTTTAAAAAAATGAATTCATGCTCCACTGTACAGTAATGACTTTGCAGGAGGCCTCTTGATGGCAGGCGTGGGTGTGTTTATCCGCTGAGCAGAGGTTTATTATTCAATGATTGGCGTCCGTAGAGTAGCCTTTCCACGGGCTCTAAAAATGGCTTCAGCTATTCTTGTACCATCCTGCCATACTCGCACGGGCAGTGGTGTTCAATGAAATCCCACTGTGGTGTTGAAAAGCAGAAATTAACTTTGTTTCCCTCGGGGGGATACAGCCACCAGAGTCTTATAGTATTGTATTGGTGTTATTAAGGGTGCAGCTGTTTTTTTTTTGTTTTTTATGGCTTTAAGCGAGGATGGTTAGGGAAGTGACCAGTTAGTTAAATGTTTTGAGATGTATTCAGATGTATTTTGCAGAATATCCTGTCTGCATAAAGTCTTTCTCAACTACTTCCAGAGTGTGATTTTAATCAAACTGCCCCCCAACTGTCTTGCACAAAAGCATTGACTGAGAGACATTCAGTCAGCCATCGCTTGATTATTTAACCATTCTTGGCAAGCAGGATCCTCTCATGCAATCATCAGCCTGCCATGTGATACGACCCATTTAATGCACTTGTTTTATGCTAATCAACACACAAGAACATGTAATTGGTGGATTTAATTTTGAGGTTATGGTTGTTGCGTATTTTCCCTCAATCACTGAATGCTCTCTCTGTCTCTGTGTTCTTTTTTGCAGTTTTTCCTGTATTTATTTGACTGTCCCACTCTTTGTTTTTTCATCTCTTTCTGCTTCCCCTCCGGTCTTCAGGGCTTCTTCCGCAGGACCATCCAGAAGAACCTCCATCCATCGTACTCCTGTAAATATGAAGGGTGCTGCATCATCGACAAGATCACCCGCAACCAGTGCCAGCTGTGCCGCTTTAAGAAGTGCATTTCTGTGGGCATGGCCATGGACTGTGAGTTATAAACTAATGTTTTCTTATTGCTACAAAGACAAGTGTTTACAAAGTGTTTACAAAGACATCCATGAGGTTAACTGCTGTCACTATGCAACTGTTGAAAACATATTGGAAGCACAGAGTGAGAGAGAAATGTTTTTAGCCATGTTACTGTAGGTACATGGCTCCATGGATGGTAAGTCTGCCCCCCACTTTGGTCCAGACCAATGACTGTAAATAAAGATGGACACCACCTTTTCACTTCCTCACACAGCTCAAAATTGAAGCCATAATATCCCAGACAGGAGCGCTGCCATCTTACGCTGGTGATGTCATTTGGAGCCAGATTCTGCACAGTAGTGAGCAGAGTTGGAATTGAAAACATCTGAAAATATTTTTTTGGGATGTTTTGGACTTTGGGAAGGATTACAGGAAGTTCAGGCAGGTTATCATCAGAACCAGAAAAAGGAAAAACAAAACAAAAAATAAAATGAGCACATGTGGATGGAAGGATAGCAGATGTTTAATTGACATTTTGTCTAGCAACTTTGAAAACATTGAAAACATTCCCAAAAATTCCAACACAAGAGGATGAAAGACAGAGGAATTGAATTGAATTGAATTAATAAAATGCCAGCATCAGTAAGAAGACACAGCTCATGACGACAGCACGTAGGTGTCATGTACAGTTCTCTAGTAATGTATACAGTGCAATCTATTATGTATATTCACATGACTACACACACAGATTTCTGCTCTGCCTTGCAGTCTAGCGAGTCGAAGAGAGGATAAAAACACACATACTCAACAACATCATCTAATTTCATGTTTGGGGTGATGGTAATTTAGCTGTACAGCTGCTTCTGTGGATAAAGGTAATGGTTTCCGTTCCTCTGGATGTTTTGATGAAAACACAAATTCAGAACATCTGGACTTGACTTTCAGCACACTGCACTTAGATTATGTTGCTTAAATTTCATTCACAGCAGGAGCAGTGTTCCTTTGAATCTCTGCTGTAATTTGTTGCAGGGTAGGATGCTAATTAATAAATAGAGAAACAAAACACACGCACAGTTTTGCATCCTCAATTGGCTGTAAAAACTCCTGAGTGCAAGTAACAACACATGTAAGACAACAAACTAGACATGTTTATGTAAGAAATTTGTGATGTGGGTGAAGCTTTTTTCAGTACAATCTTAGAAATAAAGATGCTAACTAGAACCATAAAGGGCTCTTTAACTTGTTCCCATAGGAGAACCCTTTTTGATTCCTGGGAGAACCTTTTATAAAGATCCCACTTCTAAATCAAATAAAATCAGATAGCTTTATTGGCATGAACAAAAATATGTTGTTTCATCTAGAACCACCTACGAAGGTTCTACAGAGAACCCTTCTAAGGTGTAATGGTTCCACCCAGAACCCTCTCTGTAGGGTTTACACCTTCTGGGTGCTAAAAATAACCCACCCAGACGGGGGTTTATATTCTAAGGGTTTTATCTAGGACGCATTCAGGGGGTTCTACTGAGAACCCTTTTACATTATGGTACCAAGAACCCAGAACCCCCAATGACAGGACCTACAGAGAAACCTTCTATGGCGTAACGGTTCCACCCAGAACCCTCTATCCAACCTTTCCACCTTGTAACGGTGCTAAAAAAAAAAAAAAAAGAAGCCATCTAGGGGGTTCTACCAAGAACCATTTTATATTCCAGGGGTTTTATCTGGAACCCACCCGGAGGATTCTACCGAGAACCTGTTTGTATTTAAGGGTTTTATGTAGAACCCACCCAGAGGGTTCTAGATAAAAGAACCCCCTGGGTGGGTTTGTTTTGAAAGATGAAAATAATTCTTAATGGAAACCTTTCATCAAGTAAGAGTTCTTCGAATCAATTTAAGCAAATGGTTCTGAGTAGAACCTCAGCCCTTTAGGAAGAACCATTTTGAAACCCCTTATTTCTGTACTGTAAGTACCACTGTGATGTTGCTGAGCACCATACAGAATCTGTCTACAGTGTGTTCTGGCCTTTATAAAACTTTATTACACAAGACAGAGGCCTTGAGTTTGTTAAAAAAAAATTTATTGGTAGAACTCCACCGACATAAGTAAGAGCTCCTCACAAAGCGCAAAGAGTCCTTTTTATAAGGTTTTAGCATTCAGTGTTACATTTGACATTTCATTCGGACTTTCTGTCAGTATTTCGCAGGATGTTTTGAATGTCATCTAGCTTCAGTTCCGATCACATTGAACATTCAGTAACATTTCCTTTATATTCATCTGTTCCTCTGTTGTCATATCACAATCACTGTCACATGTGTAGTCCATGTTCCTGCAGAGGATTCATTCTTTAGTGATGTTGAATGAGCACAAATCAGAGCGAGAGCAATCAAGTATTCAAATAGCAGAGCTCTTTGATTAAAAGCACTCACCGCACGAGTCATCCAGTCACAGTGCGTAAATAACTATTATCCATGTCACTTAAAGTCCATTACGATGGCTAAAATGTACAAGACCAGTGGTTGACAGTTGAAAAGATGACAACCTAACAGAGGTCGTCAGACAAATAATGCCCACTCACAGCTCTCCTGTCACAAATGGCTAATTTTACAGCTATTTCATTACAATTTTTAGCCATTCTAGGAGTGTGGCTCTGTGTCTGTCGGTTGGACCACCACTTTGGTCCAGACTGAAATTTCTCAACAACTATCGGATTGATTGCCATGAAAAAGGAAGAATTTTACAATTTTTTGCACTGAAGAAATGCCATCCTCCACTGAAGCCTCGCTGCATTAACTAACATGACTGTTCTCGTCCCCCGTCTTACCTTTCAGTGGTGTTGGACGAGTCGAAGCGGGTGGCCAAGCGGCGTCTGATCGAGGAGAATCGGCAGAGAAGGAAGAGGGAGGAGATGGTGCGGACGCTGCAGACAAGGCCGGAACCGAACACCGAAGAGTGGGAGCTGATCAGGATGGTTACCGAGGCCCACCGGCACACCAACGCCCAGGGCTCCAGCTGGAAACAAAAGCGCAAGTTCCTGGTAAGCTTTTAGTTTTGAGCAGACAAAATGCCGTTGCGTAATAATAGAAATGTTTTACAGACAAATCAGTAATGCTCTAAAAACAATGGTAGGTTAGGTATTGTAGTTTGGGTCTGATTAAACAATTGCGGCAGCAGCAAAGTCTGTGTCACACAGGTCATAGAGGCAATCAACTTTAAAATTTAAACCCCTGATTGTGACCGTTTGCATCAAATATCACACTTTTTTCACAGTCATAACTCAGTCGAATCTGAACATACAGACATGATCAATATTTTTAGATTTAGTGTGACTACTCCCTCTCATTTTTCCACATTATATCCTTTTGTACATCACAAAAAGACTTTTTACATGCATAGCTAATTCAGCTTATTTCTAATGGTGACAATTTGCCAGAATGTTAAAAATTATAGATAAAATAAGGCTCAGGTTGTAGACCACTAAATCCAATAATATAATCTTTTTCATGTTGCACTAGGATGTTTTTCTTCAGTGGGGTTCCATAGTGTTGAAAATTGTTTGTTCTCATGTTCTGAGAGAATGTCCCAGTGGGAGAAGAACAAATAATGTTTATAGATGTTTTACAAACTAATTATTAACTATTAACAAAGTGTTACAAATATCTGGTCGATCTCTCTGTGTGATGATTTCTTAAAAGTTTAGAAATCATTTGGTAATCATCAACAAATATTTAACATTGTTTGTTAACAGTTAAATAACTATTAACTCTAATAATTTGATGAACTATCGATTTACTATTTATTAATGATGGTTATTATAAAGTGACCTTTTACCTAAAGAGGACATTATAAAGGAATATCCCCAGTGTTAAAGGTTCGGGACATTCATCATCTTTAGAGAACTTGTACTGAACATTTCAGAGTCCCCAGAACATCCCCAGAACGTCCTCTCCTACATGAAATGCAGAGAAGTAAACTAAAGCATTGGAATGGGAAAATACACAGCAGGCTCAACTCCTCACTAGCTTCTGAGCTGTTGTAAAAAGACCTCTATTTAATCCATGAAAGCATAACACAAAAACATAACCAAGACAAGTTATTAGTTATGTCATATTTTCATTAATGCCCATCTAAATCAGGATTCCTTTAGGATTTCGACATGTAAGCTTTGTTCACACGTGTTGAATCTGTCATTCTGATTTTCATTAATTACTTGCAGGATTCACACAGTAGTTCATTCCTTCTTTCATGTGGCTCATTATTCCACAATGTTCGACCAGCAGTGTGTTGAAAGTTGTTTCCACTTCAAAAATCAAACTCACACATGAAAGCAGGCGACGTCGTTTCATTTTCAAAAAAAACTGTTTTGACAGCTCTCCTTTTCATCAGCAACTTGCTGCGTGCCATCCCATGTGATCACTGCCACGTGCACGTGGCACCGCCAATGCTTACCTTAAGGCAAAGGTCAGATGACAGTTACCAGGCAACCGCTCCATAGAGACACAGACAAGTTTACAGTCGAATACAGTTTTTGAAGGCCTGCTGAAAAAATTGCTCAGGGGGGGACAGCCAGTCCAAGGTGAAAAAAGAAGAGAAGGAAGCCTGAGAGAAAAGAACGGAGTCCATACTTGAGAACAGGTGACAAAGCAGCCGAAACCAAACTTTGGAAAAAGCTTTGGAACACAAAAACACTGCTTACATTACAAAAGAGTGCACATTTAAATGCAGTCAATAAAAAATATGACCAATTTGACGTCATCCAGATACCGCTGAATGGATGGTATCTCAATCCCACACCGTAGACACACAAGACCTCGCATCAACATTGTAAACTTATTGTCTGATTCAACTATTTGAAGCATCCAAAAGCCATAAATTACTGCAGCCAGACTACAGGAGCAAGGTCCTGTCCATAATCTTGTAAATACCACGTCACTGTTAAATGTCAGTGCATTAAATGTCAGTACATTTTAGTGCACAGTGATTTTACAGCTTTTTACTGTTGCTTTTTTAAATATAGTTCATTAAGTTTCATCCTAACATCCCCAAGTTTCCCTCAAGTGATTAATAAAGTCTGTCTGTCGATGTGTTGCCTCAAGCTGTTTCCTGTCCGTTATAGCTCTCGAGTTCTCATTTTAATCAAAACAGGATAGGGAAACCTGTGCACTGTTCACATCGTGCTCACATTCAGTAAGATTACTTGTGGTAACACTTAATTTGAAGGGGCTGTCACAACCCCTGTTACAACGATGTCACTGTCACAACCACATCACTGTCACAACCACGTCATCTCACCTGCCATGAAGAAGTCTTTATGAATGTTTATGACTGTTTTCATTCAAGTGTCATTCTTTATCACAAGTCCAAATGGTACTACTTTAGTTGAGGCCATGACACTTATAAAAGCATTTGACAGTGTAATAAAGCTTAATAACATCTTTATGACAAGTCCAAAACATATCATTATAGTCTAGATCAAGGAAAATATTCATGACACATTATAATGCTCTTATGACAACCAATGTCAAAACCAACCACATATTACAGTTAAATATAAGGTTAATAATAAAGCTGGACAGTTTTTTTTTAAGTTTGATAATGTCAAGTTGTCATAACAGAGACATTTCAAGCAATGAATAAACATAAACATTCATAAAGATTCCTTCATGTTCATGACATGGCTATGACGGTGTCATGTCAGTCTTATGCACACCCTTCTGGGCACTACCAAGATGCCCCTGAGGCATTTATGATTTGATAGGAACAGATAAAGTATACTTTAAGGAACTAAAACTAGCTATTCAACACAGGTATCATAGTGTTTATAGCAGATGCTAATTTGAAACACCCGTCCCTTTGATGGAAATAAGAGATTGAAACAGTGATGGGACAAAAGCAGTAATGTTTCCACCATGATAACCACAAAATCTAAAATGTAAACACTGGCTTGTTTTATCTGATTTCTCAGAGAATGTGACCCAGTGGCAGACATTAAGAATAACTATACACAAATAGCCAGTCCTCTCAGTGATGGTCTCATTAACTCATGTAGGTCATATTGGAGGCATCAGTGATGAAGAAAGACTTTTTCATAACCAGTTAAAATTTCCTTGCAGTAGTTTTCAATGTGGTGATGTTTGCAGCAAATTTCAGGAGAAAAGGTAGCAAGTTCCAGGACCTTTCACAGAAAAAGCTGTCAAAGCAAAAGACGTTTTACAAGACAGAACTTTCTAGTTGTCACTTGAAGTTGCCCAGGTGGATCTAATGCAGCTCTGTAATTTCTTGATGTATTTACAGAGAGGCTGAGGAGCAAGTCCATTTCAACTTTTAAACACATGCTTTAAATAATGGAAATCAATGAAGTCTGCAAAAGTCAAAAAGAGAAAACTCACTTAAAATACGGCAGTGATGGTACCTTATTTGTTTTTTGTCCGAGATTATCAAGGCCTGGATTTAATTATAGGCCCTGTTTGTGCATGTGTGTGTATTTCAGGCCAGTGTGTGTAAAATACAAAACATAGTGGAAAAATTAATCCCCCTCTAAAGGGATTAATAAAGAACGCTCTCGTAAATACAGAATTTTAACCTCTAATTTACTCTGGACTCCTGACTGCTACCTTTACTGTATTTTATAGACCTGTGGTATTTAAAGTGGTTCCATGTGAGTTTCCACATGGCATATTTTGTGCTATTTACAAGACTATAAACCTTTTCAAATTTAAGGGTTTTCTTCTATTAGTCAGTGTTCCAGTCCAACCTCACTGGAAAAACTGTAACGTGAAAAATGTCAAAAGAGTCTGAGCTCAAAGATCATCTCACAAGCTCAAATTCTCAAACGCTAGCATGTCCTTCTGACATTTTAGCAGTGAATGGTTTTGTCACCCGTGTTCTGTCTTGTTCCCAGTCGGATGATATCGGCCAGGGTCCGATGGTGCCCACTTCTGACGGAGATAAGGTCGACCTGGAAGTCTTCAGCGAGTTCACCAAGATCATGACGCCAGCCATCACGCGCGTCGTTGACTTTGCCAAGAAGTTGCCCATGTTTGCAGAGGTAGGTTGGAAAGTTTTTAACACTGTTTATCTGCTCTATCATAAGTAGCAATCATTAGCATGCCCAGCTAACTATCTTACAGTAATGTAACCTAGCATTACCTCCAGGCCAAGGAGCACATCATTTACTAGGTAAAATTACAGGTTAAATTTTAAAAAAGTTAATTAAAAGGTGCATAAATATGTTGTTTATTGTCCAGTAGCTGCACACAAACCTCTGTCTTGCTTGTCCAGGAATGTAGGCTCAGCAGCCAAACAAGCTTTTTTTTTTGCTTGCAAATGGAACAAGCACCACCCCAACTTGCAGGTGTCACTCAGCGCTACGTTACATGTTTTGTTTTTTCTGATTGGTTGTGGGTCACGTTTCACTGGTCCAATTGATTATAGGTCTATCGAATTGTGTCCAGAGGTATTTTGGTCTGTCCCCTTGATATTGCTCCTCAGAAACCAAAAATGAAGCCAAGCTAGCCAAACAGGGTTATATTAGAATAAAAAAACCATCTAATCTTCCTTTTTCCCTTATCATACATAATATTAGGGCTAAGTCTACACTGTGACCTAGTGAAGTATGCTGTTTATTTATTTCCATGTAGGATGCTGTTTTTTTTTTACCAGGGGCATGTGGCTTTAGCCTCAGTCTTGTTGCATTATATCATGTATGAAGCCCTAAAGTGCATATTTAGGACCCTTTTGCAGGGTTATCATTTCAAAACGAGTCAGCTATTACCATGAAAAGGTCAGCTGGAGACAGCATTTTGCCACCGAGAGTCATTTCAGAGAGCTGAATCGACAGTCACCAGCTAGAAATGACAAGCTGTTTTTGTCCGAAATAAAGACGCGATTGTTGAGTAATGAGTGGCAAAAATCTGTCACAGTTATCATCGTAAACTGCATATGTGCCGTGGGAGGATGGAAAGCTTGGCAGGCGTAACAACAGTTACGAAGGAAGGAGGGCGGAGCTCAGTGAATGGGATTGTTAAAATGACCACCCTTATAAAAAGGATATTTTTGGATCCTTCTGGGTGGGCTCTACATGAAACCACTGGAATATATAAATGGTTCTCAGTAGAATCCCCGGGTGGGATTCTTGTTAGCACCCTTAAAAGGTTCTGTAATGGGGACAAGCCAAAGAACCCTTTATGGTTCTAGTTAACACCTTTATTTCTAAGAGTGTATGGTTAATGCCACGCTGTACCACATAAAGCAATCTCCATTTTCTAAATTAAATCCCATCTGTAGATGCCTGTCATCAGCTGATGCATTATCAACACAGTCACAGCGTGTCCAACAACCACTCCCTCATTCAGCCATTCATTCATTCATTATTTTCATGGAGGAAACATTCACTGGTTTACTTGATACTTTTTAGTTTACTTTATATTTAGCAGTAAATTGAGATTTAGATACATAATATTCATCATCATTTTTCACCATCACTGACAGTTGTAGTGTGTCATACATATGAATAAGATAAGATAAACTGGGAAAATTCACGTGTTACGGAAGCTAAAACAGTGCAGGTACTATCAGGAGTGGGTGATAAACAGAATAAAGATCAAGTGAAAATAGAACATAAACATAAAAATATAGATTAGAAAAAGTACACACATAATTGCACAGAGATTTAGTGCAAGCAGCAAAAAAACCAAAAACATATCTAATGAAGTACATTAGTGAACGTGATATGGTTCCATTGGGGTGGTTTTAGAACTTTATTGTCCAATATTAGGGCAATCAAATAAAAGATAGAAATGCACGCACAAAGTAGGAAAAATAGGTTATGATTTTAAAAACACAGCCTCTGAATGACTTTTTAGTGGTGTGTGAGCGCTTCTCCTCATTAATTCCAGACTCGACTCATGAATGCTGTTTACCTACTAGTGAGCTTGTTAACCTTAACGAGGTGTGTTGATTGGGAACTTCCTCTTTCTTCCGCCTCTGTCATGCAGCCTGTCAGCTATTATTACGCCAGGAAATAATGAACCCCTTACCCCATCCTCCCACCTCTCACTCTGTCTCCCTCACTGGAGAATGTGATGAGTCACCACTCACTGGTATGAAATGATCTGTGTGAGAGAGGTATGTGTGTGTGTGCCCCAGCCTGCCTGTGTTCCACCTTACTAAGAGCAGTCATCATGTATATTGTAGGGGCTGCTGAGTTACATAAAGTGTGGCAGGGGAGCTGTTGTGAATAGAAAATGATAGCCCTTTCTCTGCAAGGAAGGACTTCAAGATAATTATGCTGGGGGTTGAAGGAAACCTTTGATACCACATCATACCGTACATTTCAAAGGCTGATTTTTCTTCAGTTTCTTCAGTCTTGTCTTTTGCTCATGGCTAATTAATACTATGTTTGCATATTTTGCCAAATAGCACAACAGACCATCAGTTAAAATAAACAAAATACTTTTATCCAATATCAAGGAAGGATTATAACACAAAGTTGTTAGGCAAAACAAAAGCAAGACAAAGTTTAGCTAAAACTGAGGTAAAGCAAAGGGGTATCTCATATTTGTCAGCGTTAACATTATTATTCAGATCTCCTTGTGTCATCAGCACTGCATAAAGAAAATCTATATTTGGGGATATTAGTCTGCTCACAACAAGAAAACATTGTGGGTTTGAATCCACAGCTGACTAGATAACTCTGCTATATTTTGAGTTATAAATGGTACACATATGTGTGACTTTCAGACATAAATTGAGACATACTATACTATACATTGAAAGTCAAATAAGAGCACAGTTTCCAGTTCATCAAATGTAAAAATATATTTTTAACTGAAGTACAGCAGAGCAGTTTACAGTGGAGACAAGCTGCAAACTTTAAAAAAAAAAGAGAAAAAGTAGATGAGAACAGTTTTAAAATAGTGGCGGCCTCATAGATTAAAATTCTTCGTGTGTTTATGTCATTTCCTGATGACCTCATGTGTTGCTCCGGTGTTTCCCAGCTGCCTTGTGAAGACCAGATCATCTTGCTGAAAGGCTGCTGCATGGAGATCATGTCGCTGCGCGCCGCTGTGCGCTACGATCCAGACAGCGAGACGCTAACGCTAAGCGGCGAGATGGCCGTGAAACGCGAACAGCTGAAGAACGGCGGGCTGGGCGTGGTGTCGGACGCCATCTTTGATTTGGGCAAGAGCCTGGCTCAGTTCAACCTGGATGACTCAGAGGTGGCGCTGATGCAGGCTGTGCTGCTCATGAGCTCAGGTGAGGAATAAGTTATCATATTGCTGCATGTATATATTTTTGGAGTGAGATCTCAATATTTAGACTAACTTAGTTTAAAATTTTATTCCAATTACTTCTTTTGTTTTCACTAACATTGTAGTTTTAGTTTTAATGTATTGTTTTTCCATTCTCACCTGGCTTCTTTACAGTGAACAGAGTTTTCCTCTTAGAATAGAAAGATACTGGCAAAAACATAATAAAATATTTAATAACTGACACATAAATAATACAGTGAGTGAAGGCTTTTCTGCTCCCAGAATCACATCACTTAACCGGAACAAAGAATTCACTTTTTACCTTTTCACATGAACAACAAAACGTGTCATTTCCTGACACAGATAATACCCTCTGTAAGGAACAGAGTGGTGTGTCTCGCTACATCAAAGGAGAACTTTTACACATCCAGATCATTTTACTCATCACGTTGAGCACTTCTCAACTTGTGTCAGCACCTGTAGCATGTTTTCTGCGGAGAAACTTTGTCAAGTCTGAGAAACATCATCACCACATTAAATTTCATTCTACTCAGAAAATTTTCCATATTTTTGAAACTTCTTTTGATTAATACCACAGTTAAAACGTAAAATGATAGCTTGTTTAATGACTGATTAATAATTTATAAATACAATCCTGGCTCTAAAAAAGTTGAGCTTCAAGCTTCAAGATCAGTTGGAAAGTGACAAATGAAATATCCTTTTCTCTTCGTCATCACCCCAGACCGTTCAGGGCTGACAAGTGTGGAGAAGATCGAGCAGTGCCAAGAGGCCTACCTGCTGGCGTTCGAGCACTACATCAACTACCGCAAGCACAACATTCCCCACTTTTGGCCCAAGCTGCTGATGAAGGTGACGGACCTGCGCATGATCGGAGCTTGCCATGCCAGCCGCTTCCTCCATATGAAAGTGGAGTGTCCCAACGAACTGTTTCCCCCACTCTTCCTGGAGGTCTTCGAGGACCAGGAAGTGTGACTTACATAGAACGTTGAGTCCCCCTAAAAGAACCCTGGACACCGAAGGAAATAAATGGGGTGGCTTTGGTGAAAGAGGAAATGTGGGGGAAGGACAAGAGGAGAAGAAAAACTGGATTTTTGTTTTCTTTAGTGGGAACGTACCCTGTAAACTTTGTCTTTTTTGTCCCTTTTTTTGGTCAAAACACCCCCAAGACCCTCCACCTGCCACCAGCAAACACACATCATCATCACCAGATAGAAACACACTGACAATCTGGATTTGTCATTCTGACAGGTACACACACAAACACAGAATATACACAGATTATTCACAGATTTAAATTCCAAACACACTGCCATGAACGTACAGTAGATCTATATGCAAATCTCAGCAACTTACTCCTCATGCACCTGTATGGACAAACAGCTGTACTCCGTCTACACTAATCCAAACCCACACTAATTCATCTATCACCTCGGAAGCAGTTTTTATTTTAATCTCTGGGACCTGACCATAAGCTCCTCAGACAACCCCCACCCCTGCCACACACCCATGCGTCTCCCTTAACTGCAATGGCGTCCTCCATCTGCGGGTGCAGCCCACCCCTCAGTCCGCCGAGGCCCCGTGAGTGTTTGTCGACCTACCTCCCTCACGTACTGACCTCTTCTGTCTCTCTCTGTCTCACGTACACACAGAGACACACACACAGACATATACACTTTATGTACGTGCACAAAACACACCCTTGCACTCTTACCTCATAGCTTGTAAAATGTATTTCCTCATTTATCGTGTGGGTGGTAGTAGTTTATTGAGAAAACATGGAGCCATGCAGTCCTCAGCTACCCATGTACCTCTCTGATAGTGTTAGGAGACGTTACAGTGGGAACACTTTGTATGAAGCCCTTATCTATTATTTATATGCACATACCCACTTACAACTGCAGTCATGAAGACATTACAGGTATGATTATAATGCTTGAAAACTTATATGATGTTATGAACATCATGGTGCTCTCTATGGAAGCCCATGTCTGCCAGTGTGATGAAAGAAAAGATCCTGTAAGTCATTATAATAAGAAACTTTCTCAAAATAATTACTTAGTAGTCATTATTTTGATAAATTTTCTAATTATTAAGAGATATTAAGTCAGTATTTTGATACTAGGTCATTGTTTTGAGAAAGTTTCTCATTATTTAGAGATACGAAATCATTATTTTGAGATACGAAAATCATTATTTTGATACCAACTCATTGTTTCAAGAACATTTCTCATTATCAGGAGATACTAAGTCATTGATTTTGAGATACGTACTCATTATTTTAATAAAGTTTCTAATTTTAATGACTTACAGGACTTATTTTTATCCTATTGATGGAAATGGGCTTCCATAGCTTTCTGTGATCACACAGATTGTGGTTATGGCAGTCCCTGCCTGCTTCAAGAAAGGGTACATTGATATCTAGGAGGTTTTGAGATTTTTGTCCCTATACAATAAATACGTGTTGTTTGCTTCAAGTTTGGCAATAGTTAAACTTTTTGAGGAATAAACTTATTTGCTCTCTTGCCAAGAGTGAAATGAGAAGACTGATACCAGTCTGAAAAATAAGAAGCTTCAGCAGGTAGCCGATTAGCTTAGCTTAGCACAAAGACTGCAAACAGTTTTGCTGGCTCTGTCCGAATTAATAATACTTTTACTACACTTCACTTTATGACCTAATATTTTAAAAATAACAGCAAATCTATCTGTCTAGCCAAGCTGTACTTTGTGTGCTGTGCTAATTAGCACATATTAGCATGCTCACACACTAAACTAAGATTGTGAGCGTAGCCCTTCAGCAAGTCAACGCAGCTATTTTCAGAAAACCCAGTGAATTTAACACTGTTATTGTGAGCATGTTAGCATAACCAACATCTCCATTTTTACATACTTCTGTGGCTTTGCTCTCAGGATAATCAAACTGTGTATCAGTTTACCCTTTCAGTGCCTGCAGTTGACAGTGAGAGGTAAAAAAGCTGTTATTACCTGCCATAACCCCAATTCTCATTCAGAAAGGTTTTTTCCACATCTTTTCATGCAAAATGGGTAGAGATTTTAGCTTAAAAAATAATTGAGCATTTTGAAAATAAAATGGGCTACATATAAAGTGTTTCCACTCCTTTTATACTAGTACAGTGTCACCCACTGTACTTACAAAAATAGTTACATTACAAACTTATTTCACTGAATGAAAGCTCATTATAAAGTCACAATACATGTAGGTGCAATATGACTTGAATAAAGTTACTCATTAACTCAAGTACTCTAGAGTTGTCATATATAGATATACAGTGTATGAATATACAGTATATATATACATATATATACATATATATGTATATATATCGCTAGAATACCTCTCCAACACATACCTCCTGTTTTCACGTACCTCACACACACTCACACATATTACACACACCAGTCATTCAGTTGTTTTTGGATGTATTACCTCAGTTGTTTTGTTGTTCTCATCTCTTCCTCCTCCTCAATAACTACTGGGCTGCACCACACTTCCTGTCTCCGTGTATGCATGAGAGTGCATCTCCTCATTGGAGCCCTGCCCTGTCAATCACACCATAGCCCCGTCTCCTCACCTCCCTGCTGTCTTGTGATCAGTTCAGCACTGGCAGATAGTGGCGGGAGTGGATGTTGTCACTTACCTCTGCAGGCCTCCTCCTGTCACTCGTACCTGTTTCAAGTCCAGCCTGAAACAGACTCTACCTCACCTCCCATCTCAGTGCAGCTGCCCCTCTGTCTGCAACACACTGGCATGCATGCACACAAATACAAACACATATACCTGTACACACAGTGCACAAATGAGTTGCCAACATGGACCCTTTGAGTGCGCTGCTTCACCGACAGTGTACAGCAGGTCCTTCAAACGGGCCGTGGATCAACATTTGACAGCTGACATGGCAGACTTTGCAGTTTTCTCTCCGTTTTCATTTTCATCACACAACACGTGGGACCAACATTCACTCTGGATTCTGTTTTTATTTAGGAACCTGAACTGACACAGAGGGCAGGGGTGAATTTGTGACATTACAGTGTGCCGATTGAACTCAAAGGAAACTGTCGGGGCACAACGACAGCTGGAAGCTGGGACTCCAGTAGAAGCCATTTTGGCCCAGTTGGGTCAGCCCAACGGACTACTGTGGGTGGTGACTGGGAGGTAAACAAACAGCAAGTGAGTCAGCAGTATTCACCTGTGGATATGGTTCCATCCCGACCGAGGGGAGGGAAGCGGTGAGTGAGCGACTGTTCGGGGAGCAATGTGAGTCAGTCAAAATCGATAGCAGACCGCCACACAAGAAATGGACCCTCGTTCTCACACCTACAGTACATCTCCAGATCCTTCCCTCGCCGTCGCAGTAGAAACGGACGCCGAGCCATTTTGAAAGACTTTCTGAGCGACCGTCCTATCCCAGAAACTTACAATATGAATTAAACACTGCTGAAATAAGCTCCACCAACCACATCCCAAATTGCCATCCACTACAAATAACTATCAGGTTTTTTTCTGTTGCACTAAAACCACAATGTCTGTATCCCTTAGTAGCCCTGAACCCCTTCCTTTACCCCCCTCTCCCCCCACATCTTTCCTGTTTCTGCCAGTCTTTAGCAGTCTTAACAATATTCTCTCTCACACACACATATAAACACACACAGTCCGTTAGCTCATCTCTGGATTACCTGTTGAAACCAACAAGGACTGTGACATGGCCTTCAGGCACAGCCACTCTCAGTGTTACTTAATATCTATGTTGCAGGGTATTAAAATAGAACCATAAGCGCTGATTATACAGGGATATACATATTTTCACACACACACTGCAGCAGCAGCACACACACAGCAATAGGATGATCAAGCAGTACAGTTTCACACCCGCCATCTCCAGGCCTTGTGTGTTTGTACCGTACTTTGCTCACTATCACTGTGAATGAAAGCCATGCTGCAACCGGGTCATGGCTCAGACAGGGAACCGCTGGCTTAGTAATTATGACATGTTAATGTGCCTCACAGAGGTCGGTAATACAAATATACATTATACAGTATACTGAAGCATATATTTATGGATATATATAGATATATATATATATAAATGTTACCGTTATTGTTTGTGGCATTAGAGCTAACAGTTGCTGAATTTCTGCTGCCAGTTCAAATCAATCATGAATCTGCCTGACCAGCCATGTAGCAGAGGATGTCAGAACTCAGTTTACCCAGCTGTATTAATATAGAGTAATATTTATGCATTGTTTGCAGTTGCATTATGATGCTTGCTTGCCTTGTTAACCTTCATAGTTTACCCACCTTTTGCATACCTCTAAGTCACTTCATATATAGCACAGAAAGTACCTTATAAGCAGAGATACATCCTATTTTGGGACTACAAAGGTGAGATCAGGTCTGGTCCACATAGCTTGGCAAATTCAGGTTTGGATTTGAGCTGGCAGCACAGCCACTCTGTCTCTCTGTCTCTCTGTCTCTCTGTCTCTCTCTTTCTCTTTCTCTTTCTTCTTTTCTCTCTCAGCCAAATGATCATTGGAGAAATCCTCCCCCGTCCTCTTAAAGAACCACACCAGCACCACAGAGCACACTGCCTTCAGCCATGATCAGTTGCACCAGCATAGCAGAGAGACAGACCAATAGTCAGCGACCATCCTCCTCACCAAAAAGCCATGTTACCTGGACATCACTGCTAGCTATGATAATGTCATGTTCAGACAGCAGGCAAATCCAATTAATCGTTTACATCTGTGCCCAGTCACATAAAACCATCTAGGCTAAGGTTGCTCTTAAATTGTCATTTAAGGCTGCCGGAGGAAAAAATTAGTTTCATAATACCACTCTAAGGATTTCCTAAGGATGTTGTAAGGGAAAAACCTGTGTCTGCCCTTAGCTACTTACAACTTCCCTTATGTGTTGCTAGAGGGGCCTTAGTGACCATTTTCCTCAGAAAAGTCCTTTAAAAGTGAAATAATTGGTGGAATATCAGACAATGACTGAATATATGGTGACTGAAGAGGAGGAGGACCAGGATGTATTTGTCAGGTCAGGGAAAACCCACTGGACACTATGAGCCACGTGCAGCTTGTTAGAGAGTACAGATTTGATGTTAGCATTAGCTATTTTGTAGCTAGCAAGCCTTAGTCTAAACACTGAAGGTAAGTTAAGGAGACAACCTAAGAGGCTTTGTGCAGTGCTCCTAAGTGAACCCCTCAGCTTAGGGAAACGTTTTTCTTAGGGAACAAGCTTAAGTTTTAAATTTAGGGTGGTTTACGCAACCGGGCACTGATCTGTTGATAGCGTCATTTTTAATTCACTAGACCTGGGTTTGGGCAGTAAATTCCTTTGCTTGTTGTCATGGTGACAAGGCAAACAGGCCCACAGTGGCGAGGAACACATCTTCTGTATGACCAACTCGAGATGCTGCAGCAAACCGATGACACGGAGTGCTTATTCTAACTTTTATGGCTTCATTACTCCTTGCAGCGCATTCATGAGGGGAGGCGTGAAGCTCATGAAAGTTACTTATTCAGAATAGAAAAATGGATTTGCTCTGCGTGTTTGAACATGGCCAGGGTGGTGATACACGAGGCACTTTTGCAGGCAAAACTGAATGGAAATGCCTCTCACTGTAACAGCCACAGAGTTGAAAATGTATTTTCTTGTCATAGTAAACAAAAGCAAAAGCAGCAATGTTGAGGCCCATGAAAGTTGCCTCAAAAGTTGCACTCTGTATTACTACCTGTACACCTGTATTATTCAACAAAAAATATGAACACAACACTTTGTTTTTGCTCTTTTCTTGAAGTAAAAGAGCTAAGACTTCGTCGGTGCAAACACTTCTCTCAGATTTTGTTCATAAATTTGTTAAAATCTGCAGTAATCAGCATTTACCCTTTGCTAAAATAATCCATCCACCTGACAGGTGTGGCATACCAACATGTGATTAAACAGTAATGGTAATGAGAAAAAAAAGACAAAAGAGAAAGAGAGAGAGAAAAAATTGGTATCCGTAACCCTATGTGAAATAGCCATTGTTCAGTACCTAAGAAATGTTTTTTTTTTTTTCAAGATAAAACTGCACCTTTTGAGAGAAATAAACTTTTTGTGTGCAGAGAAAAAGTCTTAGATCTTTTACTTCAACTCGTGAAAAACAGAAGCAAAAACAAAAGTGTTGTGTTTATATTTTTGTTGACTGTACTTTCCGCACTTCCTAGCTAAAAAACCAACAAGTCACCGTCTTTTCTGCTTAGTGACCACAGAATTGTGTTTTTTCTCTTTCTCTCTCTCTCTGTCTCTTAGATTAAAGCTAGGATTAAGTTTTCTGTTCGTTTACAATGAAACTAAAATGTGAACTTGATGTAAACGCTCTGTCGCTGCAGCATGGCACAAAACTATAAAACAACCACTCTGAAGCAGTTCGACTCTCATGCAACTTGTTTTCCACAAATAAACTACTTCTACTACTTTTATTACTACCCAGGGAAAACATATGTAAGTCAATAACATCCTTTCTCTCTCTTCCTAACATCTGTCTTTTCCCGTCCTCCCATTCCCATTCCCCAGAGTTCCCAACCTAGTTCCTGTTTTTTCAATCTTCTCCCGAATTCACATGCTCATCCCTGTCCCCATTCTCTATTTATTTCACTCTGTCCTCTTTCCCTCCCACACACACACACACACTCACAGAGACCTATCCCAACTCATACTAGCACTCTATGGTGGAGAAAGATGACAATCCCTGCAGGAATATGTCCACATGTGGAATGTAAAATACTGAAATTGTACGATTAAAGACACGGTGTGAAGTCCCACACTCATGTTGTTTTTGATGTTGTTGATGTTGCTTTCGTTGTGCACCAAGTGTTCGTTGTTATGCTTATTCTAGGATGGATGAGTTTGCAGGCGGGGTTAAAACCTTGATCGTGTGACAGACTGCTACTGATAAGTCCTTTTTTTAAAAAAAAAATATATAGTATGTTTATAAAAGATTTGTGGTGTGGGGACTGAAAACCCTGAGTGATGTAAAGCAAGAGATGAAGTGACTTTATTTTGGATAGAGAAAAAAAGCTGTTTTTTATGATTATTCTTTTATGTCGTTATTACTTTGCATCTGATTTTCTTGGTAAGTGAATGTCTGTCTATCTGTGTTGATGCTTTACTGTGAGAAAATGGCTGTATATGCACTTTCAGACCATCGTTGGTGCAGTGGTAGCTAGTGGTCACAACGTCATCCATGGGCCAAGGTTCAAATCACCTTCAGTTTAGCCATTGAAATATTAGTCTGTAAAGATATTTAAAACAACCTGCTATTCACTTTATATAATCACATTTAGCATTTAAACTTTTTAGTTGCCTTATTCTGGTGTTACAGTCTGCAATGAAATGTGTTACACATTCAGACAAACACTTCAAAACACATTTTTAGAAATAGGCCCATTGGTCACATTACACAACATTATCTGGTGAGAGTTTAGGTAACAGAGCTAACTCTGCAGCGTGTAGGCTAGCACTTTAATATATGGCATGCAATTCTAGGTGACTTGGATTACTCAAAGTAACATTTTGGTAACACAAATTTGGCACTGATTTGGAGTCATACTGTAGATTTTTCAGAAAATTATTTAAAACAAATTCTCTCTGGAAAGAATCTGGAAACATGCCCAAGTATATACATTCTCTTTAGCCTTCTAGCTAATATCAGCTATTAGAAGAGTCACAGCTAATAGCTAACAAGCTAACTAGCTGCTGGAATAGTTTGACAACTTACTTAACGAGAGCAAATTACCCTTACTATCATGTGGAGTTTAACGTCAGCTCAGGGCGGATTGGTTTTGTTATATGATTAGTTGTAACTGAACTTATTGGGAACTAATTTGGAACTGAATTACATGTGAGTAATTGGCATTTCGAAATTGGCGTTTCTTCAGCTGAGATTTCTACATACAATTTGCAAACATCTACACTTCAAGAAGGTGTCATAGGTCTAAAAGACAATTCGCTTTGTCCTGTCAATGAGCAATTAACCACTGGGCTTCTTCGATGTCTAATGTTCACACTGACAGAATAATGCTAGTCATCTATTTAACAAGTCTTAGCCGTAGCATGAACATTGCTTAGCTCTAACACCTGTATGATGACTGTTACCACTCTCATATTGGGTAAAGTGGACCAATGGGCCAAAGCTCCACAAAATGAGGTTTAATTCCTCTAAAGAAACTCTACCTAATGTCACAGAATAACACACTTTAAATGTAGTTTCACTCAATACTTTTTACTTGTACAATTAATCATTTTTTAGGGACTGTATGAAAATTACTGGTGTGGGTAGATGATATTTAAAAAAAGCAAGTAGTGATATTTTACCTGGAACCTCCCCCTGACTCAGAAAAACTGCTATACCCTCGCCCTAATATCTCAAAACAATGGTACGACTTTATTCATGATTAATAACTAAGCATAGAATCTAGATTTTAAGATGGTGTACCATAACCTTAGAATAAAAATCCTGGGTGAGGAAAAAAAAGAAAAGAATTGTCCCCTGTGCTTCCAAATAAATAAATAAATAAAAGTAAGAGTCCTCTTGCCTCAGCAAAAAGGAAAATTACATAATCCTGCGCCTCCCTAGTAACTTTTCATACAGTCCCTTGTCGCTCATTACGGATGCATGTGGTATTGTTTATACTTCCTGCACAATAAATAGGTTACTATTTTGGTCAAGATATTTAATGAGTTCATTCTAAACTAAGGCTATGCCAAACCCATTATCCAGTTAGTTAAACTGAAAGTGAATGAACCTGAATCCTGCTTTCCACAGTTGCTTGGGCTGTATCACTCGCTAAGCTGGGCGTTTGCTCACATCCCTGATCTGGGTCAATAAAAAAACAACAGCTACATCCTGATCTTAGCCTTTAGATTGCTCAAAATTAATCTGACCTTAGACCAGGGTTCATCTGCAATGTATAAATCTGCCATATATTAATCTCAATGTTGTGACAAGAATATTGCGTTTGATGGAATAAAGCCTCACCATACAAAAAGGAAAGAGTAAAGAAACAAAAAAACACAAAATACAACCAAAAAAAGATAGATTTATACAGATATTCATACCTCATTGTACTGCTATGTGCCAGAGTAAAGGAGGGGGAGTGATCAGTCTCAAGCAAGGAAAATCAACAGTGGTCAAAATAAGGAACAGGACCCAACAGTGGTCTCAGGAAGATTAAAATGTGGCCCCAGTTTTTTGAACAAAAACTGGTGGTCAGGACACTTTAGGTCAATGCTCCTGGCCAGGTCTGAGAAATGTAAGCTAGACTGAAAAAAGAAAACACTTAAAATGTGTTGAAGAAGTTGGTGAATTTGGTAAAAAAAAAAAAAAAAAAATGCTTACAGGATCTGTTCATCATTGTGAAAATGTTGTGGCTCTAGAAAAAAAAAAGTTTGAAAATTACTGCACTTAACTTTGTTATGTCCGTGAGGAATTGATAGCATGAAATATGAAGCCATGCTTTGAGTATTTATCATCAGCTGGCTGATATTTATTCCTTCTCTACGTGTGTTCTGTCCTGACAAACCAAGAGAGGACTGATGTTTCATCAGAACAAGAAGAGCTGGGGTGCATTGAGTGGTTTGGCCAAATGAAATATTTAAATGCAAAATACAGTTAGTCTGCAGTGGCAAAGAAATCAAAAAACTCTTGGTCCCATAAAAGCTTTGAAGAGAGATGTTGTCTTCTTCAAGCTTTCAAATCTTCTCAAGTGCAGATATGCAGTTACACGCTTCTATTTGTGTCCAGTGTACTTTAATACGGGCCAGTAAATTGTGCCTTGAACAAGAAAGGTTTAGGACCCCAAGTCCCAGACTACTATTCCCATGATGACAATGTCCTCTCTTGTTTTTGTTGGTTGCTCCCTGCAGCTCCCCTTCACAGTGACTTTATGCAGTTGCACACAACCCGGCCCTAATTAGCGCATCTGAGAGACATCATGTGAGACCCCTGCACAAGCAGTAGGCTATCTCCTGTTCACGAAGCAGCCATAATTTTTTGGCACAGCACAGTGTTGAATGTAAAGCTGAATGAGACCTGGGGTTGAAGCGCCCCAGACGAGAGTCGTATGACGGTGTATTTTATAATGCTGGTTGTGGGTTTGTAATGGGCACGGTTGTTGTTTGTCTTGTTTTCTGTGACAAATCATTCATGGCACAATCAGAGAATGGCATCTCAATGGCTCAAAGCTGTTTGTGTTTGTGGCTATGTGACATTCATTTTCAACATTAAAAATTATTTGATATCAAGTTTGTCTACTTTGTGTTTGTCAAGCTACATAAGAATCTCACACTTAGGGAGTGTTTTTTACTTCACACTCTGACTCCGTTTTGACAGTACATATGTCAGATAGACATACACACACACACAAGGCCTGATAGGTTTTTTCACCCAGATGAACTTGGACAGTTATGAGTCCAGTCTTATGTCACTGACCTCTGCCAGCTTTCATATTGATTCCATTATAGAGGCTCCAGATTTTGGTTTTGCATGACATCATAGGTGCAACAGCTTTGCACTCTGGTCCAAAAAATAAATCAGCAGACTCTGTTCAGCTAAAGCTAGCAAGGAAAGTGTTTATATATTGTTTTTGTTTTTTCTCTAATACAAGTATATCTGAATGTTTTTAACTTATAGAGGCCATTTTGCAATCTGCAGCCCCCAAAAAGACAAAAAAAACTATATTTTTTAGAATAACATTTTTCTGTCTCCAAGCACAGTTCCACATGTAGCCCTCCCACATACATTAAGATTAAATTGGAAGGGTAACACTGTATTTGAATGGGATGTGCATAAGACTATCATTGCACTGTAACCATGTCATGACACCTGTGATGAACATGAAGGAGGGTTTATGAACATTTCTGACTGTTGTTATAAAGTGTCATTTGGTCATTTATTTAACTTTTAATACAAAGTTGACATTGTTTGAGATGTCTTTGTTATGACACCATGACATTAACCAAGCCAATAATTACTTTGTTGTCTTATTAGCCTACTTTAGCAACAAGCTGTCTGTCTATCAGCTAACCGTGAGCTGTATCACATTGGTACTCTGTCATCAGACTGGCCTTATAACATTTAATGACATCCTTATGACAAGTCGAAATGTACGACTTTACTAAATATTAAGGAAAATATTCATGACACTTACAGTAAAAAGCCATGAAAAAACACCCTGTAGCAAAAGTATATGCACACCCTATTCACATACTATGTGTATTTATATAGTATGTGCAAAAATGTGGGCGTAGTAGATCGACAATTTAGATTTATTTTTAGAGACTGTTGAACACAATGTTGCTGTATTGTTTTTTGGTATTTTAGCCAATAAATCATACTTTCTTGCTGTAGAAAACTCACTGCAATATTTCAGCTTTTCATAGGCGGTGATGACAGAGACAGAAAACTGCCAGAACACAAGCTCACCAGGGAGTAGGTGGGACTCCAGCTGTCTGCATGACCTCTGTGCAAGACATAGCGTACCATATTTGAATGTCATCATTGAGCTTATTTAAGATTCACAGCAGTACAACATTAATGAAGTTCAGACCTCATTGTCCTTTCCATTAAAGGTGAGAAACGAAGGGATATTTTGTGGCCTATTCCTTGAGTTGGTGAACAACATAAGGTTGGTCTTATCTGCATTTAAAGCTCAAGCAGTGTATTTTGAACAACAATGAAATCATTTTGCAAAAATTCAATGGCCTGCACAAGAGTTGCTGTACAGCAATATAAAATAGTGTCATCAGCATAAAAATGCAAATTAAAATCTGACACATTTTGACCCAGATTATATATAGATAGTAAATAAAAGTGGGCCTAATACAGAGCCATGTGGTACACTCTTGTAGATGGATACAATATCAGAACACAGACCGTCATACCAAATGCACTGATACCTTTTACTAAGATAGTTTGAAAACCAAAAGTCCCGAGTTCAGAAGTTTTTAAGCATGGTCATCTGCGTCGAAATAAATCATTAGTGCAAACCAATAGTACAGTTGTTCAGTAGTGCATTTCAGGCTGTTAATTGACAGATCTTAGATTTTGTCAGAGGTTCTGTTAGGACTGTTGCCTCCAATAACCGTAATCTGTCTGACACGGAGCTCCAACAAATCCACATTTAACATCACAGACCAGTGTGTCCCCACTGACCACTGAACACCAAACGCTTTTCCCCAAGCAGTAAGAGTGGATTATAGCTGGGTAAAGCATGGAATTGCCCTGGGCCCCCAGAGGTCAAAAAATCCCCAGCAGGCACCCTACATGTCAGTTGACTTTAGTAATTTGATTGATGCCAGGAAATACAAGGAGCATCCTCCAATAAAGTTAGGTCATGCATTACTAGCTAATTTTGTCACCCTGTATTGCAGAGGGACCTTGGCAATCTAGTCAATCTAGTTTTAAGACCCTTTATTATTACAAGACTAAGAGTCCTCAATCATGATAGCAGCTCAGTGAGGCTGTATTTAACCACAGTGAATTTGAACATGACAAATCCAAATTCCCCAAATAATCTATGCATGTTTTTCATCTACAGTACATGAAATTAAACATCATTATTAAATGTAATGCTCACTATAATTACACTGTATGTGCACAGTCTAAATGGGTTATCTGTGGTGCACTTGGCTAAATTTGGAAACAGACTACTAAATTATTACAGACTCTGAGACTCATGAAAGCCAGTCGATGTCAATTTTGTTTTAGGGTTGTTGTGGAGGAGATGATGTAACAATGAGCAGCTTTGCTCTCCACCAATCCAGAGTCCTACACAGCCCACACACACCAGCACCCTCCACCCCCTGACCCACCCCAGCCTCCCTCCCAAAAACACACAGAAGGGCACAGCTGGTACGACGCAGGCATGCTGCAGATTGGCGTGGAGAGGGTGGGCGCGCGCGGACGTGTGTGTGTGTGTGTGTGTGTGTGTGTGTGTGTGTGTGTGTGTGTGTGTGTGTGTGTGTGTGTGTGTGTGTCTGTGTGTGCGTGTGTGTGTGTGTGTGTGTGTGTGTGCATGTGCGTCTGAGACACAGACACAGATTGACAGACTGGGACATCCATTACAGATTTTTCCCCTCAACTAAAGGAAAAGTGCTTCCAGCAAAGCTCTAAAAATAGAACTGTGTGTTTTGATGATGATGCTCATATTCAAAGACATAACGTATAATTTTTATAATTTTGCAAATTCTAAGAAAAGCACATGCTTTCATTCTCATGCTTGCGTCTGAGTCATAACCACATGTTGCTGATGGAAGTACATATGATTTGATTACATAACGTGTCTTACCATCACAATCACAAAAAAATATATCCATCATTGGAGATCAATTTAGATACAACAAGATAATTTCTGTGGTCAGGTAGATGTTGGGACAAAACCCATGATAGTGAAACGTAAAATAATTAAGTTTTTGTTATTGTTTTAACCACTAAACTGATACTTTGCCCTTTTGTTTCCAAAGCCACTGCCAGCAGCCAGATAACTTAACTTAGTACAAAGACTGCAAACCAGGGGGAAACAGCAGGCCTGACCCAGCCTCCAAAGGTAATCTGCCCACCAGCACCTCTAAAGCTCACTAATTAACAGTCTCTGCTGGTTGCTTGGCAACTCCACAAATAACAAGACTTCAGGAAGTCACTGCTTTCCCAAAATGTACATCTGTGCTAAGTGATGATATAATTATAGACTCATGCTATACAATAACAAAGCTCAAGCTGTAATGCATCATATTTTATAGTAATTGGTATTTTCATTGGTTCCATATGTTAGTAGGTAGTTATAGTTATAGTTATAGTTATAGTTACAGTTACAGTTATAGTTATAGTTATAGTTATAGTTATAGTTATAGTTATAGTTAGGGGTCCAAGCAGCATCACTTGTTGCAGACCCCTACTGTTTTTGTTCCAATTATTCTTCCACTTCTTATTTTTCTGTGTTTATGCAGCAAAAAATGCAAGACGAAAATGGGTTGCAAATTCTACCCACTACTCAGGCAACAAAAATGACAGTCATTGACCTCAAGATGGAGCTATAACAAACAAGTTTACTTTTTTGCAATTATCTTGAAAAAGGCTCAGTCTAGACTCAAAATTCTTTTGCCATTTTAATCGTTCAGTTCATCTGTATCTTATCTCAGTAGTCCTCTACTGTCAAAAACTACCGTCAACTTTTATGACACATACATAAAGTCAGGCACCCTGGTGCCTTGTCCAAGGGCAGTGCCCAGGAGGTGAACTGACATCTCTCTATGCTACCAGTCCACAGTCCGCACTGTGGTCGGTGCAGGACTTGAACCCTCAAGTTCCCAAGCCATGTTCCTGACTGAGCTACTGTTACCTCATCAGAGCCTCTGACAGCCTGATTTATATACTTTACCTAATTGTATACAGTGTTGACTGGCTTCACTGTATTCACATATATTGATATAATTTTATGTAATACAATTAATGTAGTTAGAGTTAGTGTCAGAGTACACTGTATTGAGCACAAAGGGGAATTTGTCTTGGGCACAGAGCTTCAGTCCATTGCTTCACATAAAATAAGTTAAAAATATTGCTGAAACATAAACATTTGACACAAAGCACATAAAACATCCTAAAAAGGACGAAAGAGACATCTGATACATTTCACATTGACAACACATTGACATAAAGGAATTAAAATGCAAAAATGTGCTAAGTGCTAAAGTGCTTGTGTATTTATTGCATGTTGCTCCGTTGTGCTACATTAAGGTTTAGCAGTAGAATTCAGCAGCTTGATGGAGGCTGGAACGCATGGAGTCTTCTTCCTGATGGCAGAGGTTTGTATCCAGAGAAGAGAGGATGTTGACAGTATGCAATTTTTTGTCAGTGTTTGTTTCATGACTGCCTGCTCGAATATGTTGTGTAATGTGTGTCAGGTGTGCGCCACGGGAAGATTAGTTGGTTGCCATGGCATTAGATAATAGGGATCCTTTGAATAAATAAATAAACCTACTTAGCTCATGGAGTGCTCTTGGGATAGCAGGATCAGATCGGTCAACCGAAATTCCCCAGAGAATGAATTGGCCAAACACCTTCAAAACAAAGGTGATTTCTTTCAGCCACAGCTGTGTGTGTTCTGTTCAGTGCTAATTAGCTTGTTTTAGCACCCTAACTGACTAAACTAAGATCATGAACATTGCAAATATTACTTGCTAGACAGCAGCATGTTAACATTGTTGTTATCATATTCACTATCATATTCTGTTCCAGCTTGTTCCAGCTTTCCTTTGAAGGCATATGAAATTAAAGGTATATGATAGCAGGGTCAAGGCAGCACCTTGCATAGTAGCTCACTGCCATCATTGTGTGATTGAGTGAATGGGTGAATGAGAGGTAGCCTGTAAAGCGCTTTGGATAAATGTAGCCATTCACCGTCTGTGAAAAACCCAGTGCTCCATGTTTTTATGGCTGCATGATAACATCAAATGGAAATATTCTGGATGTCTCGTGCATTGTTTTGGGCAAGTTTAATTTAATTGAATTGAGATGAATTTCTGTCAGTTTTAACAATGTTTGGCTGCACTGCATGGGTTTGTATTAACCAAATAACAAGTGGAGGCATAGACATTGAATTAAACAGGTTGAAATCATATTTAATGTACCATATATCGTTGAGGCATTGTTGTTTTCCCCTGCCTCCTCCTCCCCAGACTTGAGAAAGCTCAGGCGGGCTGCAGGTAGACTGCAGGAGCACAAGACAAATGCAGCACTGGTGCTGGAGTTCATTAACTGCCTGTCTTGCTGCCTGCCAGACTCCATTAACATATTGCTCAATTTAACTGTTACAAACATCCCTCTACGAGATTATTAATGATTTTTAGGACCCATAAACAGACACTTACTCATTCTGCAAACACTCAGCATTAATTTGAACTGTAATTAACATCAAACAGGCAAAGGATAACACAAGTTATGGCTAGAAAGAACACCAGCGAAGAAGAGAGAGAGGAAGAGAAGAGAGTATTTCAGCTTAGCATGTTTCTTTAATCTCTGATGACATATCGTGGTCATTTTATAATTTATCACAGTAAATATATTACAGATTTCTCCTTTAAGAAGATGAAATTGGATCTACCAGTTGGAAATAAATTGTTTCAGATAGTGAGTATCTACATGGAGCAGTCATACTTCACCACACACATCCACCTGACTTCTCCAAAACCTCACACAGACACACTTTAAACACATGGCTGCCCCACCCCCGTGGATTCATTCATGCAGACTGCTGTTATGTAAGAGAGTTACCATCCTCTCCTAAAAGACATGTCCTTGCGTCAACTCCATGTGTCAGACTAGGACAGAGATAAAGAGAGAAAGAGGGAGGCGGGCAGACAGATGCAGAGAGAGAGAACATGTGTGAAAACAGTTGAGAGGGCAAAAAAGACAGAAAAAGAGAAATCACAGCAAAAATGTCAAGGCGGAGGGAGAGAGGCCCCACTATGGAGCTAAACCTACAAAGGCTGTGGAATGTAATGACACACACACACACACACACACACACACACACACACACACACATTTAGTAGGAGAGGAGGAGGGAGGTGTCTATTAAAAGGCCATTGGGAGGATGATGGGGATTTAGAGTGAAGCAGAAGGAAGCGACGGAGGGGGTGGAGGAATACTACTGAGTCAGTGATGTTTGTTTTGTTTTGGTGGTGAACTGTCTACATGTTGAAGATGTTGACAATTAAATAATAAAAAAAAAAGTTTCCCATTGTAACAAAATTTGCTTTGTGCGTTTTACTCACAATAGAGTGATTTCTATGTAGAGGACTATATAGTGAGGTCACAGTGAGGAAGCAAAAAAAACAATACCATCCTGTCACCGTCCTCTGGCTCTGGTGTCTCAAACACATCTGGACATGTCCAATAACGCTGCCAGGTGGAGTGTTTTTGTCACTGAGGCAGTGTCACGATTTTGAGACCTAAGTTTAATGATTTTTTTAATCATTTAAATTTCGCTGGGTGGTTAATGACACATGTTTATGTGGTGTAATGAACACATTTGTTGTCGCTTTACACAACTTCTGTTTGTTGTTGTAACACTCATTTCGGCCACAGGAGGTTGAATTGCACCGCTACTCTGTGTCCTTAAGAGGACCTAAAGCATTCATGTTTTCCTCCAGGTGAGTTTTAATTTCTTCATACACTCCTAATACAAGGTACATATTATTATATTATGTGTTAGCAAGTTATGTAATATCACTGTCACGTCTTTGTTTTGGCTAGAAACATATTTTGATTGGCAATTAATCATTATGTTATATATGTTAAGCCTCTAATAATCTCAACAGCTACAACCATGTATGATTAATTGTAAAGGGACACTAAACTCCTTATGAGTGGGACATTTGGACACTTGCTAAGGAAACAGATTAATTTTCTACATGTAATGAGAGTTATACACATCAGAATAAGCACTTTGGTTACATTTTAATTTTGGTGATTAAACAATAATGTGGTTATTATTAATTTTAATTATATAGAATTGATGCAGTTTATTGAGTATTAGAATTATAGTGCAATGATTATGTGCCTTCACACTTCTCAGCTAAAATGGTTCTGTTAAAATGGACCCTGGGTTGTTTGTCAGGTCAGTGCGGTTTATTTGGGCTGGTGTGAAAGCTGTCACTTGAACCCTGCAGACCAAACAACTGGACTGAGACAGCTTGAATAGGACGGTCTTGGTCCACCTTCAAGCAGACTCTGATTAAATCAGACTCTTGTTAAAGGGCAGCTACAACGATTGGTACCATAGGCAGAACAAAATCTAGTCTATGCAGTGTACCATACTAAAAAATATTTAAAATGTGATAGAAATTTGGTTGGAGGTTGACAAAAAAATGTTTTCTGAGGTCTGTCTCTAGACAAGACAAAAAGTATGTGTAGGGGACAGTGTGCTGGAATCTTTTTGCTTTCTACTGTCAACTTTTCTCCCACACATCATGTCTACTTACAGGCGTGCAAATGTTTTGCTCTTTGATGATCCAACATACATTTATAAAAATGTAGTGAGATATGTTGTAGAAATCATCAGATGCATTGCATCAGTCTAAAAACAGTATGCTTCATTTAAGTATTGCACAGGTGTACTGAACTGTAGCCGTAGTTGAATCTTTTAAGAGTTTTACAAAAATTGTGATGTTGGTTGAGACTCACTGAACAGGTGAGCCTGCTGACAACTGGTACTACAACAGCAGTCCTGCTGCTCCCTCTACAGGACAAAGAGATTACTACCAGCAAGCTACAGTATCATCTACTAGAGTGCCCTACAAAGCCAAAATGCAGTAACTACATGTTCAGTCCAAATTAACCAGAATGTATTTTTGCTGTATTTTGTTTTTAGATTATTTTTTGTGCCCGCTGTATAATTTTTAATGCAATATAGATGCCCCCTCTGCTTGGTTCACTTTGCTGTTGCTGTGCTATGGACTGGAGACCAACTAGGAGTTTAATCAGATGCATGGGACACACCTGTGCCCGGAGGACCACATGCATACAGTATAAAGCCAGAGCAGCAGCCAGTGGATGGGTAGAGCTCCTCAGCCTAAAGACACATGTCTGTGTTCTGACAAGTTTTCCTCTTCTTGGTTTTTACAGCATGACATCCATGTGACAGAGTTTCATTCATCCTCCTGCACTACTGACTTTACAGATTCCTCCAATCTGTTTGTTCATTTTTTGTTTGTTTGTTTGTTTGTTTGTTTTTTCTTTCTTTTTTAAAACTGTGTCAGATCTCTCCTCCTCCTAACTGGGTCATCCACACATGTGTAATGAAGTGAGGGGAGACAACTGAGGGAGTTTTATTGTGTGAGTGATTGAAGGAGAGGAGGAGAAAACAGATTAGTGACCACTGTGGTTTGTTGTTTAGAAGAAATTAGCACAAAATTCTTAAAATGTTTTGTGTTATGGTTGCCAATTCTGCAAACAGGGAACCTCAGGGGAAAATAAGTAAAATTACCCTTAAAAAACATTAGTTTGTGTGGTTTTATGTGGTTATTAGATTGTTTTGGGACTATTCTGTTGTACAAAAGCATAAGGAATGTTCTGGAAACATTATTTGCTGGGTTATTGGCTACAACAATGCAGATGAAAGATTTCTGATGCATTTGTTGAAAGTCAACCACAGAGACTATTTTTTGTTCATTTTGGTTGAATAAATCTTGACCTTTTCCTTTTTTACAGCAGCCATTTTGACAAAGGTCAGAGTCGGGGTGCTGCTATTGTGCATGTTGGTTCACGGGAAAGGCTCTGCTACACTGAATGGAACAGGACCTTAATTAGTATAATTGGTAACACCTGCGTTTACCTCACCAAGTGGTATTAATATGGTTGCCATGGAAAAGATCTATTGAAGGATCGTCAATGTGGTTACGTTATTTTTACATATTTAAATGTAGGTCATATTGTATTGCATTATATTCCTCTTTTTTCTAATATTAATGTCAAAATAATTGCTATTAAAGCAGAAAGAAGATATTATGTTTGCTGATAGTTTGATTTTTGCCCTCATGTTCCCTGAACCTTTTTCGAAGGTCCATGTCAGTGATTTTAGTTATAAAATGATGAGTCTAAAAATACATAAAGACATTATGAGGACATTAAATCCTAACTAACAGATTCCACAGTCTACTTTAAAATCCCTTGTCATGGTTTCTGGTTTTTAGTTATTTTATATTTTATATCGAAATAGACTTTCTTTATGTCTTGGTTAACTTCATTTCCTGTCTGATTGTCTGTCTGTGCCTCATCACCCTCTCCTTTATTGTGCATTTAATGTGTCTCAAGTGTTCTACTTTTCTGTGAATAAATTCATTGAAGTGCTTCAGCTCTGCCTCTGGTGTCTGCATTTGGATTGTACACCGTGTTTCCCTGTTACCCTGCTTCCACATCTGGGACTCCATCTTTCAAACTGTAATATTAAGTGCTACATCTTCAGAATTACAGAAGTTGACTATTTAGTGAAATCATACCAGACAGGATATCAGGACAGTGGCCTGAGTGGACAATCAACTTAAATTGCCTTGAACTTGGTATGTGCTGAACTGTCGCCTCAGCAATCGATGTTTATAAGAAAGAAAACTATCCATGTCATTTTGTTTATTACTGAATGTATGAAAAGAGAGCAACAACAATCACAAGTGTCATTAGATAAAGTGCACTTCATATAAGCAGTGTCATAATCTGTGAGACTCAATGAAAGCCTACTGACCTGACCAGTTACATCACATCCTACTCAGTAATGCACATGATGATTCACAAGTTACAGGCTGCACATTGTGACAGATACACACTCAGTAATGCACACCATGATTCAATAAATATACACAGATACACAGCTGTGTAGGCATATAAACATTTCCCACAGGTATATTACAAAGCATGCTGCTGTACAATATAAAACTTCATTTACTCTGACAAAAACACACAAATGTAAACACACTAATGTGCAAAAGGTGTAAGCCAATAAGATTGAAGTTACTGACAAACGTATCTCACATTCTGGCAGTGTTTAAATTACAATCAGAGACTTTAGTGGCTTAGTTTCACTCACTGGACCATTTGGCATAAAGTCATATACCATCAGCGACCTGACAGGACACTGAGTAACACGTGTAGAGAAATAATTGTCAAGAGCTGCTTGACGTAAGAATGTGAGACTCATCGAAGTTAACAATAAAGGAATCGTTCAACATTTTAGGAAATAAACTTAGTGGCTTTGAAGGATTGATACCATTCTCACATCTATGCAGTAAATATGAAGCTACTAACCAGCAGCTGGTTAGCTTAGCTTAGTACAAAGACTTGAAACAGTGAGAAACAGCTAGCCTAGCTCTCTCCAAAAGGTAAACAGCACCTGCAAATCTTACTAATGTACACATTATTATCTGTTTGTTTACACTAATGCACGGTAAAAATGACTGAGTTGTGGTTTTAGGAGGGAGAGCAGAAGTTACTGTGCATGACCAACAAGCAGCCCAGCACATTTTGGTTCTGGACAGATTAAATAAATGGGGTAAAAAATATGGTAATTACTACCTTTGCTGGCGCTCGTAGGCAGATTATGTTACCTTTGGACATAACCCTGCTCCTGTGTTATGCCCCAACTCCTTTTTGGGTGAAAACAACCACTCTAATTTGACTTTCAGTTCAAAACAAATTCTGAATTAGAAAACCATTTCACTGTTTGGCTATTAGGGGCCTAAATCCTCTGGCCTGTCAGGTGAGCAATTATATATAATTAATATAATTATATAGAAGAAAATTAAGAAATAGGGATTGTTTCAGTCTGCCTTCATTGGGTGTGGATGAACCTCACATGTGAAACTACCTGACTGAATCTCAAGATAATGTATTTCAGACATGAAATAAGTGACTCTGTCATTTTTATATTGTTAAGACACTTGATTTTACTGTTACTGGTGCTGTTGAGCCAAACTCCATTCTAAAGTTTTATGGTAGGGCTATATTTTTTAACAGTAAAAACTTAAGTTGCACCATCTGCTGAGACTCTTTTCTGATGCACTTTGATCTACAGTCAGTCGGCAAACAAGTCATTTAGTCAGTAGTAGTTAGTCATTTAATCATTAACTAATCTCGTGATGAAGTGTTTGCCACAAACACACAAACTGTCTGGCCGCTTTTACGGTGCTTGTTTACATCCAAAGAGGGGCGTGTCCGTTCTCAAGACAGGGACGTGACGTACGGCTGCTCAATCCATTGCCTTTTCCAGTCTTTGCGCTAAACTAAGCTAAGCTATGAAGTGGTGTTAGCTTAATATTTACCACACGGGCATGAGAGTGGTATCAGTATTCTTGCCAAACTCTCACCAAAAAAACAAATTTCCCAAAATGCAGAACTATTGCTGTTCCAATAACATCAAACAAGCTTAATTTCACTATTAAAATATTAATATTAATATTTTGCAGCATGAAATAGTGTCAAGAATTCCTATAAAGCACCATAACGGCAAGACAATTTTTTAACTGAGACATACTTCTGAGGCAGGCTTCTAGACATGAGTGCAAACTAGGTCAAAGATTGTGCAGTTTTCTGAAACATACTACACTAAAACCATTTAATATTATCCTCAAGTACCCTGAAAATCTGATTTAATATTAAAAAGTCACAGTGTCCACTTGAGATCCCCTGTGGGAGCGTTTGGGAGAGATTTGGCAGTGTTTGCAGGAGTGAGGCCAAGACAAAAGACACAATGCCAGGACGGAGAAAGAGAGATGGAGATGGGGAAAAGGAGGTGGTGATAGTATCACAAAGTAGATAGACCATCTATACACCATCTATTTTTTCACCAGTTCCTACAGTATTTAAATGCATATGAACATTCCCTTTATACTTTGATATTGTTCTCTGGAATAATGAGCAGCATGAAAACACACCAAAGTATGCAGGACATGAAAAATATGCTTATTGGTTATGTCACTTAGACCTGAACCAAGACAAATCTAATATTCTGAGTATTAGTGAATGCAGTGCAACTGGATTTACACATTACGTTTTATGATCAGCACATGGTATCACCAGTGTTTGTTTGGACACAATTAAAATACTGTACGTGTCAAACGTTTGTGTGTATAATTTTGTACTATACATACACTCAGTACTGTCAGCCTTTAGTCTGAGAGAAAATGACTTTCATTTTCCTCTATCCTCAAACCCAGAACATCTCACAGATCTGCGGCTTGTTAAAGCTGTAGAACAAGTGAAAGAAAGTGATGTGCATCATATACTTTGTTCTCTCTCAGTCCGTCTACTTCCTTGTCTGCCTCATTTGTTCCAGAACTTCCCCTCAGCATCCAGCCTCTGGTTGAGCCGACAGAGCTGCCGAAGGAAGCCGTCGTTGGGTCCGATCTCTCTTTTCTGACGCACCATGGCCAGGGCGGTGTGGACATCCATGTTTTGGCGAAGCATCAGGTAGGCAATGACTAAGGTAGGTGAGCGGCTGTAGCCCTCCCTGCAATGAACGTACACTTTACCTGCAGGAGGACAAAAAAAAAAAAAAACAGCTGTTCAGGCTGGACCAAATTCACAACAACAGTATCTGAAATATTACATTTCAGTTTAAAGCTGCATTAATTTATTTTAGCCACCTCAGCGGCAGTGGAAAAAGCTACAGGAATATTCATTTTGTGTTTCCAGTCACAGTTTTAGGTCTAATTATTTACTCTCCTTTCAGTCTCAGTTAGCTCACTCTTTAGCTGCTAAAATGCTCCACATTTAGTTAAAGTCATCATGAAATGGAAATCAGAGTGCTATTTGTTTCCGTATTTTTACCCCTGTTTCCTGTAAAAAAATATGCAGCTGGGGAGGGTCTGTCGCAGTAGCCAGCAACGCTCAGTGAGCATTAACACAACACCCCCAAACATACAGCTACAACGCAGCAGCCCATTAACATGCCTGACTCGAGAGTGATGACAACAGGGATTACATTACAACTGTGATTTTCCTGTCGGTTTGGATCCTGGTACCACCGAGCTAACGATACTTAGTGGTTAGCTATTTTTGTAGCAAGTAAAGCTATCAAAGCTGTGTTTTACTGCATGTAAGTCTCTGAGGTTGTGTTCAGCCTGGCTCTTTTGCCCACTAACAGCAGCTTCTGTCATATTTTGTACTACTAATACTAAAATAAAAAGCCATTGATTTTTTTTTTTTTTTTTTGGCCTATATTGTTGAATAGGCGCACTGGGGATGTGATATAAAAGGGTTAAAAAGGTGTTTTTCATTTCATTTAAACTTAAATGTTGAGCAGCTGTGAGCAGCTCCTCCTTTTCCACTTTGCATCATGGGAAAAAAAGCACCAACACACTCAAGATACTCTGCATACTGACCTTTATAGTTCACTATTCCAGCGTGAACACATGATATACTCCAAACATGCTTAGCATTAGCATTTAGTAAAGTACAGTATCACTCCTCTATGTTCTGCCAAATGTATTTAGCATAATTACATGTGAGTCTAAAAAACTATCTTTGATGATATTGTCATCCTCAGATGAATTAGTTTTTTGTTTTGTTTTTAATTCTTGAGCCTGCTAAAGGTTTGTTTTTGCTTTACATAAATTTGAAAAGGTTTTTAAATATCAAGCAAATCAGATCAAAACAGAAAAACAGTCAGATCCCGCAGACCCCAAATTTTAACAAAAAAAAAACAAAACAAAACAGGATTTCAGTTTCAGTTAATCTCAGCTGTGCTGCTATCCTCTGACCTTTTCCATTTTTGTATGCCAGCGCCTTCTCGATGAAGTCTGCTGCCTCTTCAAAGTAAACACTGATGTCGAAGTGGTCCGTGTCGCTGGCTGGTATGCCGTGGTAGATGATGCCTGTGCCGGCGTAGAACTCAGCGTTGGTGTTGACATGCATGAAGGAGTTTCCCTCTGCGGCGTTCAGGATGTGGGTGATGCCCTGGCGCTTGAGACGCATCACGTTCATTGCCACAAACCTGCGTCAGATTGGTAAGCAAAAGAAATGCATACTTACATAAGCTTATTTTACACATACTACTAATTTTGACTAAAGCCTGTCTCGACTTAGCTCTGGATCTTTTAGATAACATAGCTCTAAATTCTATTTTTTACTACTTCTTTGGCCTAGAGTTTTTCTTTGCACTTTTATCATATGTTTGAGGAAAACGGTATGGCGTCTAGACACAGACGTCCATGTTGCTGCAGCCAAGCATATTGTGTAATGCCTACACAACTTCCCATTTTGTAACCACAAGTTCACAAGCTCCATTTGAAGCCAACAATATACCTGCTCAATTTTTTCACCTTCCTCCTTTCCAAGTAACTGACTCAACCCAAGTCCCACTCTTTTTTGCTCTGTGCGACAAACAAACAACTTTCCTCCTTTCCCGTTTCTTGTTCTTAGATATAAGTGATGTGCTAGGTTTGTCTATATTGAAAAGAGAACCAAATTTTAAGAGGGTTAAAAGTTGTTGCTGGGAAATACACTAGGTAACAAGCTAGTGAATCTACATCAATCACTTGTACCAAGTTTGCGCAAATGTTATTGGAGCACAGAGAAAAGAGGGGTGGGAGTAACATTACTGAATAATGAAGAAGCTCACAACCCAGTGTAGCTAGTTAACCAGCTTGGGAGGAAGAATGTGGAGCCTTGTTAAGCTAAATAAATAAAGGGAGACGTTTCTGTCTGTGTCCTGTGTTTATTTATAGCAGCAGCTTCTCGTTATTGCTCTAGTTAACAGGAGCTAACTGGCTGAATCTGGTAGGAGGTGTTGAGCACGTTAGCTTAAGTGGCACAGAAAAGGGGCTGAAAAGTGAGAGGGTGGTGACAACACCACTGTCATGAAAAGTGACATAATTATATAAAGTGTTTCATGAAATACAAAGTGGTAAAACATGTGTCAGGCCGCACTTTATTTTAAAGCACACTAATAAGACTTAACAAGCTGTGCTTTGTGTAATTAGACTAAATCTAGAAATAACTTGCTCTTTATTAGACATCAAACAAACACAACTTTACCCTAATCAGACACCATGCACCCTTTACTAAACCCTTATTAGGCTTTCTTAGAAGGTAATTAGGGACACATTACAACAGAACTGTACTGTAAACTGAAAGGTCTAATGAGGGTTTACTTTAGTTTACACTACAGTTCTGTTGTAATGTGTCCCTAATTACCCTCTAATAAAGTTTAAAGAGGTTTTGTACATTTGAACATTTTGTACATTAGTTTTTAGTGTCCTGTAATCCACTCTCAATCTAAATAACAGAGTGTATAACATTATAGGCCGACTATTGACACCAGCTTTAAAAACAACCTTAGTTTTGGTGTCTTGGAATTCAAGAGTTCATTTTTCTTGCTCCCTTTTTCTTTTTCTGCCATACAAATGCACTGCTTTGCCAGAGATATTGCTGCTTCTCGCTGCGAACCTCTGGGATTGCTGTACCACTTGGCACCTCCCGCCTTTTAGATGTCGAGAGCTAAAAATAGAGCCGATGCACACTGGTGCTAACACTGAAAGCAACGTCACGCCTCCACAGAAAAAAAAAAAAAAGTCTGCCAGGCGTTCAGGAACCAGGACAGATACATCAAAACAAAAAACACCCGCTCAGAGAGCACGATGCGTGGGTGCATGTTCTCTTCATGAGGCTTCACAGGGCTGTGTTCGATGCATTTATGTGCTCCAACCTATATTTGTCAGGACATATGCTCCAATATAACAGACACAAGTGTTTCTTCTCTGTCCATTATGTCTCCTTTAGGAAGGCAGGCGGAATAAAGGAGGCACTAGAGAAGCTTTCTGTCCTGAAATACACTGCTATGACTCACTGTGCTGAAGAAAAAAACATCTAAGAGTTTCTATGTTCATTAAAAATGTAGAACACACAAGCCTAGAATATTCTCTTCCCATCCCGACACATTGTACTGCACATCAGGAAAAACTGTTTTTTACTGTCGGAAAAAAATCTTGCGTGCAGTAATCTGCATGGTGAACAAGCTTCTCCTACTAATGACTCAATTAGGAAATGATGAATGTGCTTTCAAGCTTCTTCAAGCGTAATTTCATTTAAGCTGAAGGTCAGTGTTGTTAACAGCTTGATCATTTTAAGATTACTATGACATACACAGTAAATTGCATACTATAGTACATGCATATCATCCCTTTAATGCAGATATTTTAACACTTCAATTCAGGATTTTCAGCACATTGTTTCAGTTGAGGCGTTCATGCAGTTCTGCAGAGTGCAATTCATAATAAACTGCATTTTATTAATACTTTTCCTTAAACTTTAAACTTATGTTATTTCTCTTCTTAGTTACACACATCTAATGTGTCATACAGTCGTGTAGCATATGACAGGATTATGGAAACAGTTTTTGATGGTGTTCTGTTGTAAGTTAAAATGATTTCCTGCCCTACTGGCAATCTAGTCTTATATTATGGGTGCTAGACTAGTTCAACATTTCGGCAAATATTTCCTGTCTTGCTGAGAGCTATGAGAAGATTAATACTACTCTCATGTCTGCATAAGAAATATAGCCAGTTAGCTTAACTCAGAGACTTTATGCTGCATTCAGTGTTGCACTGAAACTTGTTTTTCCAACGTGAAACAAGGAGAAACAGGTGGCTTGGCTCTGCCCAAAGGTAGCAAAATCTGCCCACTAGAACCTCCAATGCTCACAAGTGAATGGTTAATATGTTGTTTGATTAATCTGCACAAAAACCAAAGAGTAAAAAGCAGCATGTTAAGCTAAAGTAACCATTTGCCATCTTCATCTTTACCAGTTTTGTTACCATGAGACAGAGCCCAGCTGGCTGTTTCTTTTTGTTTCCAGCTGCTGCTGCTGCTGTTAGCTTCATATTTACTGTAAAGACACACACAGGTATACATACTATACCCATTTATTTTTTATTTATTTAGTCTCTACAGAAGCCCAGAATGGACAAACCAAACACTGGCTCAAGAAAGGGCATTTCGCATTTTGTGGCTACCATAGTTTCTCCTACATGCTTGGAAGGGCAGGGTGAGACAAGATGTTTCTATTAGCAAATTCACCGATAGATGCCACTGAATCCTACACAAAGGTCCTTTAACACATGATGTTTAGGGCTAATTAACAGGGCAACACTGCTTCCTAACTGGACACAATGCGAACGAGCGAGCGAACAGTTGATTGTTTCAGTTTTTCACAATGAGGATGTCCTACTCTGGTCCATGCATTAGCAAACAGGCTGTGTGCGCGTGTCGCTCATTTGAAAAAGTGCTCAACCTGGCTCTATTTTAGCAAAGTTTCACACACTTGCTTCACCTCCAGCCTATTTTATCTGGTCAAAATCAACGCTGATGGGAGGACGAGGGACTAAAGCCCTTTTACACTGGACAAAAAAAGAAAAAAAATAACACCCACTAACATCTGGCTTTTTTCTTCAGTGGGAAAGGGTACAGTGGACCTTCATTCCTGAATCACAGGTATTTATCAGCTCCAGCTCTAATTGGCAGTGATGTAAAGGTGACACCCAGATAGACATGCTCATTTTCGCCCCTTTTTGGTGATGGCAATGAAGGCTTGTTGCCTCCAGTTATTTCTGCAACTCTTTTCATCCACACACATGTGCTGCTTGGCTTGACTCAGTTTGATTCAGTGCATCAGTCCAGCACAGCAGAGTTTGTACTCGCTTGAAGGTGTGTATTTAACTGATGGCCGCTCGTTTTTGCGAAATCAGGAAATGCTGTTTTCTTTTTTAATCAGCAGTAACTTCTCAGGACTCCTATCGAGCTGAAAGAGAACATGAAGCAGTGAAATTAAGCAGGAATTTGAAAGTACAAACAGGGATATGGGAGAGAAACTAAACTTCAAACCAGAGATTTGGTTAGCATCTACAAAAGTACTGAGAGTTGAACACACAGACTTTTAAAAATGACTTTATCTCTGCTCTTCTACACACACGTGAGCTGAGTCTCGGCTTTTCAGCTCACATCAGGGAACAAACAGAGAGGCAGACAGGTAGTGGCAAGGGGAAAAGGATAAATCACCTATTTTTAGTGGGTTTAGCTGCATTTTAAAAATGTGCAAACACATACAAACATATATTTATACATATATAACCGCCTTTTTCATAGTGATATCCTCAAAAAGTACAAGGTTAGGATGGAAACCAGGGAGCTGTTTGGAGTTAAAGGTAAGTAAATTGTCCTCCACACTTACACACTTAGCTTGTTATTCTAGAGAGGGAGAAATCAGCTGCACTGCCGCAACATCATTTCTATTATATCTGATAAATATTCCACCCTCCAGCTGCTGAAGTTTGCTTGCCTGCTTCCTCTTTGGAGGTTCAGTCAGACAAGTCACGTTTAAGAATGTTTATTGCGGCAGCAGAACATAGTCAGAGTTTGGCGTCTAGACTCCAACCTCATCACTCCTTGCAGATTATGTTTACATAGAGATATTGAGGAATGATTAACACGTATCTCGGACCTCCTGTCAGAGCCTGTGGGTGGATGCTGGGTTGGTGATGGGGCTGAATGAACAGGCAGTGATGCTGTTGCAAGGCAGCAGTGGCACTGACAGGCAGAGGGAGAGATGGGAGGTGTTAGTGGTTTAAACAGACCTCCAGATTGGAAGGGTGGGTTTGGTATGTGCTACAGGGTGTGAAGTGTGTCACGTGTGATTGTGGTGCAGCTCGAGTTGACTGCATGAACTAGATCGCAGGCGCCGCTACATTGCTGTCAGCCTACTCCACTGCACTTCCACAGAGTTGATGAACTCACAATAGACGGGATAAATCAATGTCAAACTCAACGCAGCATATGCTCAGATGTTAAGACTTTTTGTTCCTTGTATGGGCCAAAAACAATGGATCCTACAGTATTTTTATTTTCCTAGGAGGGCAAAGAGAAGGCATGATCTGCTATATTCTGCTGTCCTGATAGTCTAACCCAAAACCCTAACCAATCACTGACAAACAACTGAAAAATAAGTTCAAGCCAAGTTGATGTTGTCTGTCTCCTTTTAAGCTCCATGTCTCCTGTGTGTAACACAGACCTTCTGTTGTGTCTAATGTCTAGATATTGTGATAAGTTGCTGCTGATTTTTCATCACTAAGACCAGCTCTTATGAATATGTGAAATAAGCTCAACCTTCAATGACGAAACCCTTAGTATAGTCTACTTTATCCCTTTGTGTTAGTGAATAGATTCTGAGTGTGTTTCTTTCCAACTGACTCACTTGATGCTAGCAGAGACATAGCGAGGTCAGTAATGTTAATTGCAGAGATGGAAATGTGGAGCACTCTGGGTATTTTAATTCAACAGGGGAGAACAGGTTCAGCAGCACACAAGCTATTTTCAAACCCTCCTCTCCTGCCAGCTCTGCCTTCTTCTGTCTCTGCTCCATTTTCCCTTTTTTTTTTTTTTTTTTTTAAATAACATTCCTGCATCCACCTCTTCAAAAATTTAACAAGCTCCTGTCTGATACAACCATCATGGCTCTGGTTGCCTTTGTGGTCTGTGAGCAGAAAGAAAATCTCTCAGAGTTAAATGAATATATGCAATTCTTTGAAAAGGCATTAACCTAACCTTAATTTATAGGACTGCCGATTAAAAAAAGAAAAACACAGTGGCTAATTATGACACAGCAATGAGCTTCTAATGACCTCACTGTAAGCCATGGCATTCATTTTCTACAATGGATTATTCAAAGGCAAATTTAAGGTGTTATTATTGTAAAGAACAATGTGTTTAAATGATTTTAAAGGTGCAGCTTAATTCATTTTTCATCTTTGTGGTGTAATAGCCTTTAATACAATGACACCTCAAGCCAGACATAATTTTGCTGCAGCTGTCTTATAATATTCAACGTTATCACCACATTAGAGGATAATTAAGGGATAAGAGGTGATTAATTTAGGATTGATTGTTTTAACTGTGGTCAGATATTCACAATCTACAGGGACTGTTTATGATACGTGACCTGAATATGAGAGCGACATGTTCACTGTAATATGTTGAACATCTGTACACGGGTGGAGGAAATAAACCTGAGGAGTTACAATCTAAATGACCACAACAATGACTCACGCGTTGCCGACGTAGATCCTCGGGTAACCTCGTGGAAGTGTTTGGTGGGCCAGCTGTAGAAGCCGCTCTCGTCCGTCAACAGATCGTTGAGCTGCTGGAGAGTCACCTCGAAGCTCGACATGTCGAGTCGGTTAGGAGCCGCTGTCTTCACCTGTTGGCTGTGTTTATTCTTCATTCTTCATAAGATCCGAAGAAGCACCTCCAGCAGGCACACACACACACACACACACACACAGAGGGAGGAAGGAGGTGAATGTGGCGGGCAGGTGTCGGGTTCTCGGTCTGGAGGAGCGGCGGCTGCTCTGCTCTCAGCGCGCTCAGCAACACTGAGAGCTGCTCAGTGTTGTGGAAACTAAACCTACATGCAGGGCCGGACTGGACTTTTTGGGGGGCTGAGGTCACCAAAACAATAAAGAGAAAAAAATACATTTTAATACGAGGGTGTCTGGTTTCAGAGGTGGTGGGGTACACATTTAAGTCCTAATGCAAAAAAGAAATAAATGAAAAACTGATACTATTTATTTTTATTTTTAAACCATGGCACCCCAATATAGTGATTTTCTTTCATAGCATAAATGGCATTTTTTCATGATTTGACATTAAAGGCATACTATGCTTTTCCTAAAGAAAAAAAAAGGAAAAAAAAAAAAGGGTGGGTAGAGGCAGACTTGTGTGCCATAAGACTAGTCCAAGGGTGCAGTGGAATTGTGTGATAACCATTATTATTGCAATATACAACTAAACAAAAAGTTGAATGAATGAATTTTTGATTTACTATATTCTCTAGTTCACTCTCCATGTCTCTGCATCTCTCTTATTTGTTGAGTTGGGGAGGAGGGCCAACTTTGAATGGTGATTTCTACATTTTAGTATGCCTATTTGTATAATAGATTTCTTTCATTTTGTTCAGAAGTAAAATGGATTTATAGATTCTTTTCAAGCTTTTCAAGGACAAAAAGTTAAGGAAGTCAGTGGAAAGATGCAAGTGGATGCAAGTCCAACTGGGGCAGCGTGATTAGATACAAAGCTCCAATAATGTGAGTTCAAAATGTTTCAGTTTGAATAAAACATTTGCTTGTATCGGGCATGGATGTAAAGCTGGATACTGGATGCAAAAATGGTGGCTATTTAGCCCAATAGGAATTGCCTGCTCAATGCATGTATCATTGAAGTTTCTAGCTTCCAAGCTCACTTCCACATCATAGGGCCCACTAAATATGTGCAGTAGTGTTTCTCGTTGGCCCATAGACTTTACATTGTGATCACATCAGAGATTTTTAAATTGCTTTTCTCAGCTTCAGGAAAGTTTGATAAATATAAAAACTCCATGGAACTTTAAAATAATAGAAAGAGGTGAAGACTCTTTTATTATGGTGGATTAAAGAGAAAATGCTTTTTAGGTTGCAGGGCTATTTTTCACTGCAACACCATGGCTGTGGCCACTGAGAAAACTTGAATGCAAGGGGCAACGCCGTATCCAGGTCTTGATTATACAACCACGATCAGGTCCTTATGTTTATACCAGTTTATCAAACCATCAAATAACAGATTATGATGGAATGTAGTATCATGCTTCGCCACCTCTGATGTTTTACTCTACAACATCATTACACTACTTCCTCCTCTGTCTCTTGAACATAAACAGATGTGGTTTTGAAGGATTTGCTGAAACACCTGATAGTGTTTCTTGGGAAGCCAGTCAAATCTGGCTTGCTTTCTAAAAAAAAAAAAAAAAAGAAGAGAGAGAGGAAAAAGCTGACACTGATAATTTTGCTATGCAGGAGATGATTTTATTGATATACAGAGTTTAAAGAAATATTTGAATTGACAGGCAGAATGTGTTGAAGAAAGTAATTACATCTAAAGTGCAAATGCTGCAGTTTGTCACCAGACAAGCATTAATTAGGAAGAGTAAAAGTTATTCTCCAGTGAAGCCCTGCATCCCAGTGTGAAGACTGACTTGAAGAGAGGCTGGTGGAGGGATTTCATATGTCACACCATGCCTGCTTCTGCAAAGCTCCTTCAGCAGCTTAGCTTTGAGGGTATAAAGCTTTAGTAGAAGGAAAAGACAAGGAAGAGATGACACACAGATTTACCACAGTTTGTGACCTCAATATGGGTGGTTAATAATGCCAGACCAGCTGGAAACATCTGGGGAAGTGTATGAACCCATGCTTTGTCTTCCAGTGACCCATTTGCAAGTCTGGACAACACTACTGGGCTGCTCCCCTACATACCTGTTTTAACCTTTAAATTTAAGGTCATTAAATAAGTTATTTAAAGTAAAATGTTTGCTCCTTTTGCAAGTGTAGAAGGGATATGTTCCCATCACGATCATCAGTGTTTTTCACATTTTTTATCATCTACACATTCACATGTAGAATTGGATCAATGTTTCTGCACCATAATGGCTAAAAGGTGTCACTTCATCCAAAGGTAATTTTGTGTGTGTGTCATGTCACCCCTCCTTATCTTTACCTCCTGACAGCTCACAATGTCAACTACTTAGCAGTTAGCTCAGACAGCAGATTTCTAGTATATATTTAATCTCTAGCTGGTAGACAAAAATCCTCAAGCTGGCTGCCTCACTCTTTAGCACATCTCAGGTTGCATTTTTGCCGCCCGACAGCGGAGGACTTTCAGGAAGCTGTCGATCTTGTGGGAGTCCCGGCGGAAGCAGGACAACAGGAACTGGAAGTTGGTCAACTTGGAAATCCTGTCCTGGTTGATGTCGTTGCCTCCTCTGTAGGGCAGTGAGGAGATGGCCTGAGCTTCTGGACCCATCTGAGAGAGACAGTAGGCAGGAAAAGTGAGAGGGAGGGTTGGGAAAGGGAGGAATTTATTTACTTTTCCTCTGGCCTGTAGTGCTATCCATCTAGACTGTTTTCGCCTATGATGCAGAGTTTTGCATTTATCAGCCATAGAGATGTCTGCCTTCTCTCAAATATAATGAAACTAGATAAACAAAACACTCGCACACCTTGCCAGACAGAATATCCAGTCCGTCTCTGAGGTTTTTGGTTTGCTCCTGCAGCTCCCGAATCTTGTTGGATATGCTAATTTGGGCTGGGTGAGGCAGGGTGTTAGCTGAGTTGGACAGGACTACAAGGGGGTCGAGCCAGGCGTGGAGCAGAGAGCGAGCCAGTGACAACAGGTCTGACTCCTGCAGGCAAACAGATAATAATAAGGTCATACAAAAAACTGAGTGTAGCTGGGAGGACAAAAGTTCAAAATGCAAGAGAAAAAAAGCTGAATTAAGATGTTCCATTTGTGCTTCTAGAGTAGATGGTAATGAAAAACACTGAACTGAACAAATATCTGACTCTTGTTGGATACAGATATGATCTGATGTGGTGGTGGAAGTGGAAAAGCGAGCATCAGAGAAAAAAATGAAAGCAAAGAAGAACTGAAAATAAAAGACACACAGTCACTTACTGACACTTGCAGAGCTTGCTCCTTGTCATTAGGTGTCTGTAGAGAGGAGGTGTGGCACATTGAGGGGCGGGGCATGATCATCCGGCCTATAGGAGGGAAATGAGAATCCTGGGAGGGACACCAGATGATTGTTATATTGTAATGTACAATCACAAATGACTTTTATCTGCTAATACATGTTTCCTGTGATGGAAAGATAGCAAGGATCGACACCTTCAGACAAACACACACAATCACAGGTACTCACCAGGTCTTGGGTGAGTGTTGTGCTGAGGGAGTGTAGCGTGTCAGAGCGCTGAGAGGCTCGGTCGAGCAGGTCACTGATGGGGACAGCACTGCACACTGCCACAGTATATAAAACTATGGAGCATGGAAATATGACAGAGATGATAGACTAATCTTTGTTTTTTATTTAGTCAAGTCAGCTGTATTTGTAAAACCAAATGTCTCAGTAGGCTAATGAGCTGAAAGTGTTCTTTCTCTTTTGCTTCAGCAATTATTATTATTAAATGATGACACATGCATCGACAGTAGCTTTGTTTATCCTAACCAGCAGCTGCAACAGATTTCCAACCTGATGTCAATGCAGGTTGATACTTCAGTGTCTTTTATACCCCGCTCCAAGATATTAAATGTTTTTGAAGGATTTGATGAATGACTGATAATTGATGAATGAACTGATGAATGAAACATGCTGAATTTGTACATTTTTGATTAGTAGGTAGCCCAGAAAAAAATCCAATATTAATATACTGACCGTTTTACATATAAAACATAAGATTAGCAAGTATTTGTGATAAGGATCCTTATCTATATATCATAGATCATATATATGCTTTTACCAATATATTGTGTCTGTGATCGATGAGTTAATATCGGCCAGTATAATAACAGCCCAGGTGATTTATTGGTCTGGCTCTAGTAATTACACAATGCAAAACTATCAGTTTTAATAAAGGTATTCTTCAACCCAATCTTTCATTTATTAAAAATCTGTTAATATTGTGAAAATACATTAATTGCTTTTTATTTTAGTGTAATAGATCAACTGTCTCACCTGTCATGAAGAGTTTGCTTCCGTTGATTTTTCTGTGAGCCATCTCTTGTCTTCTGTTGCCTTTTCGTTAGCCTTTACTTCTTTCCCTCGTTGCAGCTTCTTTCTCTTTCTCAGTGTTGCCTCCATTTTATAGTTTTTCCTCGGCTTCATCCGTTTGGTTATGCAGCAGGTGGGTGCGTGTGAGCTGATTGTTTTGGGACTTGTTGACTTGTAATGAGAAACATGGTCAAGGAGATTTGAATGAATGCAACAGGTTGAGGTGGAAAAAGTTCCTCCCAGATCTTAATTAGAGGGGTGAAACAACACGTGTCTTAATTCATAACAACATCATTTGATGGTTAAATGAACATGTTAGTCCATGATTCACCTGACCTTTTAATTTACAGTCAGTGATGAAATAAGTACTTTAAGTTCAAGTAGTGACACCACAGTGTCGAAATACTCTGTTACAAACCCCAATTCCAAAAAAGTTGGGACACTGTAAAACATAAAGAAAAACATAATGCAATGATTGGCAAATACTCTTCAACCTATATTCAATAATCAGAAAGCATCTGGAACTGAGGACACTAATTGTTGAAGAAATTCTTTCTCATTCTAGCTTGATATACGACCTCAGGTGCTCAACAGTCTGGGGTCTCTGTTGCTGTAACTTACACTTCATAATGCACCACATATTTTTAATGTAAGACAGGTCTGCACTGCCGGCAGGCCAGTTTAGTACCTGAAGCCACACCATTGTAACGTGCAGAAAGTGTCTTAGCTTTGTCTTTATGAAAACAGCAGGGACGTCTCTGAAGAAAAAGACATCTCTGAATGGCAGCATATGTTGCATGTATGTACCATTCAGCATTAATGTCGCCTTCACAGATGCGACTGTTATCCATGACGCTATGGCCACAAACACACCCATCACAGATGTTGGCTTTTGACGTTAGTGCTGGTAACAATCTGGATGGTCCTTTTCCTCTTTAGCCCGGAGGACATGAAGTCATGATGTTCAAAAACAATCTGAAACGTGGACTCGAGACCACAGCACACTGTAACACTTTGCATTAATCCATCTCAGATGAGCTTAGGCCCAGAGAAGTCAGCTGTGCTTCTGGATGTTATATGTTTTTTGATTTGCATGGTAGAGTTTTTAAACTTGATTTGTAGATGCGGCAACAAACTGTGTTTACTGAAGACATTTTTTCAAAGTGTTCCTGAGCCCATGTAGTCATATCCTTTAAGCAATTATGTGGATTTTTAATTCAGTGCTACCTGACAGGTCAAAGGTCACAGGTATTCAAAGTTGGTTTTTGGCCTTGGAAGTTGTTTTTTTTTTAACCTCACACTTGTTTGTCACAGTCAGTTAGTATTAGTGTATTTAAAGTTACTGTAATATTTCCCCAGAATACATTGGAAATCTACAGTAACATACAGCACACAGTTTATACAGTAAGAAATTGTTGAGAATACAGCAATACTGTATTACTGTGAAAAAAACAAAAATCTCTCACAGTGCAGGTTTGAGAATACAGGCAGCAGGTGGGGTAACTTGGGCTCAATGTAACCAGTGGTACATTTACTGAAGTACTTGTAGTTGTACCTCATCTTATCACCATTTAGGATTTTCTGCTACTTTACACTTCTATTCCACTACTACATTATTTGATAATTTTAGTTAATAGTTACTTTGCAGATTCAGATTAATGATACAAAATGTAATTGATAAATACATTATGATCAATTATTATAGGCTCAGATAAAATAAGACTTTATTGCTCCCTGGGGGATATTCACAAGCTAATGTAGACAATGCCGCCTTTACCTTCTCACTGTTTGGCGAAAAATATGTTTTAAATTATTTTCTTTTCTTCTAAGATATTAAAACTAATATATAGAAATGTACTGCATGTTATTCTACATACTGTCCTTACTTGTCCCTTGGTCAAAATATGAATAATGCAGATATCAGCACTGGTAAAAAAACCTTTTACACTTCTGCAGAGGAGATGACAGGTTAGTTGGAAGGAATTTAATGAGGACATCTGGTGGACACATGTGGAATGGCAGGTCCAACGTGACACTGCAAGACTCAACAAGGATAACAGAGAGGTGAGGAGGATAGAATAGGGAAAGAGACAGACAAGTGGGACTCAGACTGTACTTGTACATTAGTGTGGCAATGCGTGCAGAAAATGTGCTTTTCTGGGTCTGAGCAAATTTTATAAAACATTAAAACTTCTTGGTTAATATTTGATTCTTTTGGCTTTAGCAGCGAGAATGTTTTTATAATTGTTTGACATCAAGACAGAATAGTTCTGCTGACACCATACTGAGTATAATGTGATGACATATTGACAGAGAACAGAGCTCAGAGTGGTTCGGGGTGTTGAATGTTAATGTGTTATCATAGCTTTTTACCTCATTTTGTCCATATGGGCCCTTGTGTTGTGTTGACATTGGGATTACTCCACATTGTTCAAAGTTTAAGGTTCAAGGTTCATGTGATGGTCATTTTACAACACAAGGTTGCACAATGAAATCTGAATTTCCCTTTCTATGCACACACACACACACACACACACACACACACACACACACACACACACACACACACACACACACAACACAGAGCAAAACATAACAGTTGCACCAAACCTGCGTAGCTGCGCAGGCTAACTAGGCTAACCAGCGTTTTAGCCAACTAGCAACAATGTAACATTTAATTAACTTTTTTGGCTTGCTAGCAAACAATATAAATATTTATCTTTTTTTTTTTTTTTTTAGCCAGCTAGCAAATAATCTAACTTTTTTTTGCCTTTCAAACCATGAAATGTCATTAAGTAAAAACGAAGGAGAAAGTTAATGTTTCTCCCCCTCTTTTATACTTTCTTGGTCCTGACAGTGTTCAAATTTATTTTTTATGTGCTTTAATTTGGGTAAGACACATCTCTATATTGATTACACTCTATTTCATTCGATAAACCTGGATTTACTAAACTGAGATCAGTTTTTAATTGTGCAAATGAGCTCTGCTTGATTTTAAACCTGAGTTTACTCATTTTAAACCTAGTTTTGCTAAACTCTGATTAGACCTTATCTTAGGTGAAATTGATCTTTGGTTGCACAACAGTGTTTTTTGAGCTGTTAAAGAGTGCCACAAACAGATGTTGAGTTAACATGGGTTAAGTCCATAATGACTTTATCCTTTAAAGTGAACCTCTTCACAAAGTTACATATGAACTTTCCTTAACTTTACACAGAAACACACATTCCTTCAGCCCCCTGACCACTTCATGCACACAGTTCTTCTTGATTCAGAGGGAACCTTTGCACCGTATATTTCCCTTCCTGTGTCATGCTGCTGTCCTCTTGCCTCCTCCGATCAATCTACAGTAACACATGTGACGTATTGTACATGTGCTAACATACACATGCGCACCAGGCCTCCCATGTGTGACCTACAGACTGACTTTGAAGGCTGATTTTATCACTTGCAAGAAATCACCTCTAATAATGCCCTGAGCCACAAACACACAAACCAAAATGAAATCTAATTGCTGCAAGCAAAATTCCAACTTGCTGATAGGAAAACAGCTTCGAGTTGGTGGCTTTGGCTTACAAAGCAAAAAAGGTGTGAGTGTGTGTTTTGAGTGTTTGAACATGTTACTTTTGCAAAGTCAGCATGAAGCCTGACAGACTTATGCATATGCATATGAGCGAGGAGCCTGCACATAGAAACAGATGCAGAAAGGACATGAAGGCTGAAGTGAAGAGAAGACTGCAGGGAAACAACGTGAGAACTGCAGGAGCCATATTTCACTCTTTTATGGATTAAGACATCGACCTTGCTGCAGTACACCACAGCCAGTACATGTCACACGTGCACAAACCCACCCCCTCTATAGGACTGTTTACCGTAACCCTCATGGAATCTTAAACACTTGTATCTTCTCTTTTTTCATTCTGCCAGTCTGTCTTTTTCCTCTCTTTATTTCCTCCCCCTCCCCCTCTTTGTCTTTCAGCCCCTGGCGGCTGCACATACCATGAGCACACACATGCACACACATGCACGCTCACTCGTAAACCAAGAGCTACACACCCCCTTTCAGTGAGATCACATTCACTACAGAGCAGTTGCAGCACACGAAAAGCCCCCCTTGGCATTTTCCTGGTGGTTCCTGCACACACTTAGACTCACTTTTTGAGCTGTCCCACTCAGGACCAAGACGTCCCATCTGCAGATAGGTAGGTATCCATGCCATTGTTTTATGAATTCAGCTTCATATAGAGGGTTTCTGCACAGGAAGCCACTCATGGTACTTAAAGTACATGGTGTTCCCTCTGGTCTGTGTGCACATGGACTCACTGGGAGGTGTGGATTGAGCTTCCCATTGAAGCACTTTTCTATGTGCTTCAAAGAGAAGCTCATTTGTTGCTCAGAACCTGAATTGGGAGACCCTGTATTTTAATGAATGGTCCAGTGCTACATATATAGTTTCACTTTTACACTTTCCCCCTTATTTTGTGGTGTCATTGGGTCATAAGTTGTTCTAGCTTCATCTTGTGTTGTCATGCCAGAAAATTTATGCATGAAGGAGCATTTTTCCTGAGAAGAGGAGGGAGTTGGTTGACATTTAATGCTAATGTAATTTAGGCACTCTTTGTGGAATATGAATGAGTACTAATTTAGGAAACAGCAGCGTTAATGTGGGCCGTGCCTGATATAACACAAACATGTTGAGAAGAGTTTGAAATGTTTTAAAATAATGAGGAAAAATGCTGGTATTCCTTTTTTTTTTTGTCTTGGCTGTAACTACTCAGCCTCAGTTGGGACGGTTACAAAAGTGCATGCGCTCAGAACTACATATCCCACAATTCATAGGCATGTGTTAAATTTGAGGAGCTGTTACCAGGTGTGCAGGCCGCAAGACTCCAAAGAGGTGTGGACACGCCAGGTAGGCTGGTTAGATAAACGATGTGAAGTCATTTAAATTGTAATTTATGTGTTTTAAATTGAAAAAAAAAAAAAATGAATGTGGTCAATGTTAGTAGAGTTTTAGAATCGGAAGTCAAGCATCCTAAAGTAGGCACGGAATTTCTGCTTTTTTTTTCTGCTTTTTTTTTTTTTTTTTTTTTTTTCTCTCACAAAAGCGATTCTAGCGCTCAGTGTGCAGAGAAGCAGCAGCGGCGCATTGATTCAGACGTCTTGTGCAGCTTGTTGCATAACGTCTGTTCTGCACTGATGTAACATTACACAAGCGCCGCGGTGATAATGGATGATAATCTGCTGTCAACAATTAGGTCTTTATCTTGTTAAAGGTTCGGTTCACCCAGATCCCCTAAACACATTTAGGCCTCATGCTTATCGAGACAGTTCCAGGCTTTATTTGCAGAGCATGAGATGGAGAAACGCGTGCCAGCAAACTTAAAGGCAAATTAATTCCAACAACTCTTGGTCCCAAGCAAAAGTAGTTTCATTTCATGTTTTGAAAAACTCGTAGACAATCCTTAAATCATGATCCTGTTTTCATACTATCTAAACTACTCAATTTGCTGGTTTCGGACCCAAAAGTAAAAAAAAAAAAATCTTATTTTGGATTTGTTGTGGCAGGTGTTTCAAAATCTCATCAAAATCCAAACTAAAAGTATAATTCCTAGTGTTCTGCAGCTGTCTGGGTCCGTATTAAAGCTGAAACGATTAATTGATTAGTCTACAAACTGAAAAATACTCATAATTATAATCATAACTGAGTGATTGTTTCATTCATTTTTTTAAGCAGAGTGACTTTTAAAAAAGTAAACCTTTTCTAGTTACAGCTTCTCATAATAGAGGATTTTCTGTCTCAGTTTTAAGTCATTTAACTGGATGTCTCTGGGATGAAATTTGTAGACTGATCAATCAAAAAAATAAAAAGCAGAATAATTGATAGTTGATTATTATCAGTTATTATCAGTTGCAGCCCTGGTGCAAACTTTTCTAGACGACATTCTGACTGTGACCTTGGAAAAACTTTGAGTTCCTACAAGGACATGTGACTCAATATGGCCACTGCTCCCACCGGTGTTGGATGACTGCAACCAACTGAATAATAAACAGTTAGTTGCACAAAATATAACATTCTAAATAACTTAGTTGATTACTAGATCCTAAAAGACACTTGAAGGACAAATGTCTGTTCACTTTGTTTATTCCCAAAACATTTTTCAGCGTTGTATTCTCTGACCTTTGCTGCATGGCCACCATGTGCTGTGATGAGGACTGCAGCACAGCAGCAGCAGCAAGATGCTGTAACCTGTTGCACAAACGTGCCACTAGGTGGCACAATTCAATGGACAGATTTGGCTGTTGCTCTGATCTTGTTCCAACCTCCCTATCCCCCTCCATCACATTGTGCTTGGGCGGTGAAATATGAAGGTCTTTAGAGTTTTGTTCCACTGCTGTTGACACATTTAGTATTTGGTAAGTATAGGTCAGGGTACTGATCAGTTTAAGCTTGTTCCTCCATGCATGAGCTGTACAGTAGTTTTTTGTATTCATTCATACATTGTAGTCATTATTGTTTAATCTGATTATTTTTGTGAGTCCAAAGTGATGTCTTCAGATTGCTTCTTTGGTCCAACCAGCAGTCCAAAACCCAAAGACTCTTTATTTACTGTCAACAACAAAGCTGAAGCAGTAAACTTTTGACATTTCTGTTTGTATATGACCAGAGGCGGGGAATAACAAAGTACAATGCTTAGTTATTGTACTTTACTTGAGTTTTTTTTTTTCTGTCAACTTTTTACTTTTACTCCCTACATCCTAACACAAATATCTGTACTGTCTGGGCTATTAAGTTTAATTTCACATCATTGTGTGCAGCCTTCCCAACATCAAGACCAATTTCAAACTAAATGTATTTGACAATATCACAGAGAAAAGACCTTTCCTTGGTTCCCCTGGACTCAACCGTTCAGCATTTCAGCACCTGTACTTTTTCACCTTTACTTGGGAAAAGAAGTTGATTCAGTACCTCCAAAGGCTTTTTAGTATCTGTACATCTACTTAAGTAAAAAAAAATGTGTGCACTTTTTCCACATCTGTATTTGATTGAATCAATTGATTATGAAAATAGTTGGAAATGAATGAACAGTTTGGTGGGAACTTGGTGAGGAGGTAGTACTAGAAGTATCAAACCACGTGATAACCTCATCAGTGAGGGACCTCTTCCCCTCCTTTGTCCTTGTTGCCCAATCTTCTGCCTTTGTACCTCAATCCAGGTCACTGCCCCCTCACCCTTGCGCCCTCCCACCCCGCCCCTGATTGCTGTGTACACACGTGTGCAGCCCTCTCACATGTTATCTCCTCCCACCACCTCCTGTGTGCCCTCCCCTTTCACAAACTCCCTCTCAACTCCACTGTCTCTCTGTCTCTCTCTCTCTCTGTCTCTCTCTTGGCGGCTCTGGGATCCATCAGGCGTTTGGAGGACAGGAACAGGACAGGACACGCACCCCTGACACCACACAGCAGCACCACAGACATGTCGGACTCCGAGACTGCCGCTGCCCCCGCCGAGGCCCCCGTCCCCGCTGCTTGTGCCAGCATCAAGGCTGACCTGGACAAATGGTAGGCGAATGTGTGCATGTTGCAATGAGGACAAAAAGTGTAAATGTGTTCTTCCATCAGTGAGGAACAGTCCTTCACCATGACCCCAAACTCAGTGAGTGCATTGGAATCTCCTGCAGTCATTGGTCCACCTCTGAATGTTCCACTTCTCAATCCAGCTTCAAGAGTTGCCTTCAAACCTTAATATTTGCAGAAGGTGGAGAATCCATGAACAAAAACCTGACCTTTTGAATCGTTTGCAATGTACTTGAACGTACCCAAACAAGCTGTCCGACAGCTCCGGACATGGAGCGTCACATCTAGAACTTAGAGCAAATATTTCTCAAAATTCTGAGCTGATTTAATGTTGGAACCATCTGCCGATCGAATGACCACAGCAGCATCCTAAAATGCGCCATGTTAAAATGGAGTCTCTCATAGGATGCTGCGGTTAGCGCCGAAAACCACCGAGTGAGAATGAAGTCCTGCGTGTTGAAATGTAACTGAATTTGACATCCTAGCTGGGCGCAGAGGGTAAAGGTTGTGGAAACTTGGGGTACCCTCTGTTGGTTGAGTGATTTGGGGATTAATAATGTGTGGCAGCGGGGTGATGTTTGATGCTCATCCGTACGCATGGATGGAGGCTGGGAATCTGCTTGCGTCACTAGCCTCCCTTTCCCCAGAATACCTTGCGTTAGCTCGTTGCATTTGTCCCTGTCGTCTCCTTTGCCTCTTGCTGTGTCAACAGCCAGGGACACCAGCTTAGGGATATTTTATGGTTTTGTTGCATTTATTTGCAGCAGGGACTGTATTCTGTGAGTGTGTGCAATGACGTAACACTTTGGTGCACATCTTGGCTTCTGCACAGCAACCATCCACACCTCTTTTTTTGGAAGAGTCCATTTTAACAGATAGGGTTTTTTTTGGTGGATGGACACTAAGCTAGAGCTTTAAGCTCTGATGAAATGGATAGTTATAAACAGTTAACTTATATGTCTACATTTCTTGACCACTTGAGGCATAATTGGATATTGTAATTTTGCCTTTTTGTGTTTATTTGTGCAGAATATATACAGTTATTCATACTAAAGGCTGCTAAGTCTGTTGCAGTCAGAATGTCAGGCCTTGATAAGGTGTCAGTGGCTGTGTGAAGCCTTTAGATAAGACAGTAGATTTAGGTGGAGGCTGCAGGGCAAGGTGTGGTGGTTGCCTAATCATGTGTAAATTTTGTAACTGCTACATGTGGCAACTTTGTCCTCTCTTTCATGTTTTTGTCAAGTCACATTTATAGAGTCAAATCATAACATCAGGGCACTTCTCATGTGGAGACTAGGCCATGCTCTGCATAATGTCTTTACAGAGACACAGTAATTCCTACACAAGTGTCTGAGGACACTTAAAGATCCATTTAAATGTACTGGCTTGATAGTAAAATCTCTGTTTAGGTTTTATTAATTTAAGTGATTGATAAGTAATTTATCAATGGTCCCAGAGGTGTTCTTGTGTTAAAGCTGCAGACATAATTCTTCACTGTGTTCAGTCTCATGGTGGTCATGGTGAGGGGCCTCACTGTTAACTGCAGTTAAAGTGTAAGTGGGCCTATACTGGGGACTCTGGCCAAGGTCAACTCTCCATAGGGTCTTTTCAAACGCAGCACAATTGGTTTATGGTAATAAGGCGTTCTGTTACTCATGTTACATATCATGTGTGTGGGCCATTACATACAGAACATGAACCATGACCTTGAAAGGTGGAAAGTCAGGTGGGATAGTGGTCGCAAATGAGGCCTTAAGCTGCAAGTGTTAATTTGAGGGCCATTGTGGCCCTTCATTGTACACAATTGACCTGCTTGCTCTGGATCCTTGTTCCATGACTTTTTCATTGTCTCCCTCAACAGTTGGTAGAGACTAAAACCAGGGCTGAAACAGATTGAATGTTGGATTTTGAGTTGTCAGATATGAGGTCCAAATGAATATTAATGTTGCTTCATAAGTGCAACCGTTTGCCAACAAGTTATCAACTCAAAAAGGGGATGTGGCCAGCTTTGTCATATTGATAACAAAATGACCAGGTAGCCTGCTAGTCAGATATTTGAACCCAAGGGACATAAGTCTTCTATTGAGGTTAAAAATTTACATTTTACCAAATAGGTCATGGTTAGTCTGACTCAGTTTAATTTAACTTTGCACTTCTATAACATTGATGGACTAAGGAAGAGTACTGGGGGCCAGGCATAAAGGGGAAAAATGACAAGGCAAGATTTTTTATTTTTTTTTTTCCAATTTTGCATTTGGAGAATAAAAGCAAACTTTCAGTATTAGTTGCAAGTTGAGTATAAAGTCGAAAGAAAGTGAAATGTTAAGAATAAAGGTGAACTTGTGCAGGTCTGACCTAACCCCAGTATCGAAAAATGCCTTTTCACCCAATACCAAATATTGATTCCTTAGGTGTAAATCTCCAAGTTGTGGTTTATTTTTTAATGCTGTAAAACTGCTTTGAGTGCAAAAATGCAAAGGTGCTGAAACATGGGACCAAAGAGTTGAAACAAACAACTTTAACCATGCTGTGTTAAAAAAAAAATACTGTTATGAAAGTTTTGTACTGTAATGCAATTTTCCTTTTTGTTAAAATGGATTCATAAAATGGGCATCAGAAAAAAGTATGATTCAGGCACTGATATCAAAGTCAAGGCAACATTACCAGTATCAAGTTTTTGAACGCTACCCAGCCCTAAACTTATCCCAGGTTGAGAATAAAGTCGAAATGTCAAGAATAAAGGTGAACTTTTCAGAATTGGTGCTATGTCAAGAGAAGAGCAGAAATGTTGAATGAAGTTGCTCTTCATTTTCTTCCTCATACCTGGCCATAATACTCTATTCTCGAATCATGATGGACATTTTAAAAATTTGCTTCTTTCTAACTTCACATCCCCAGATTTTTTTTTTCAAACAACTTTCCATCTAAACGACTGTATAAAATCAGAGTTCGCCTTTAAGCCTTTTTTTTTTATTTAAACACAACCCTAGGTTAAACTGTGAGCTAGAAACCCCTTGGCTGCTGAGAACCACTCCTCCACTAAACTTTTCAAGTCAACCATGTTCCCAACATGCCTTTGTTACTTGTGACCTGTGGTGAATGTGATTAATATGCTGTCATTGACCTCTGGGCACCGACATTTTTAGTGCCATTCAAATGAGGCTTTCTGAACCCTGCTGACAAAAGGTCAAGGTAACAAGTTGATATGGATTAAGACTGAAGTAACTTCTGTAGAAAACTTTCAATCCATGTTTTACAATCATTTCTATTCCATTATTAGGTCTGCTTAGAGGGACGCGTATTCAGATTTCAGATACTCAGCTCTGCCTTGGACTCCTGTAGCCCAACTCAGCATGAGGCACACAGTGACGAATGCTCCTACGTATTACCATGTGCTGAATGGAAGTGTAGAGGCAATCGGAGCACACTGCTGGCCTGTCTGGCTCTTTCATTTTATAGCAGCCGAGCCACACTTCAAACCAACTGTAGATCCAACATGGCTGACTCTGTGAAATGAATACCATAACCCCTACATATTTATAGACGCCACGTGTGTGCGGGTCAGACTGTATGTGCAGGATACCATGACATGTTCCCTGCCATATATCATGTTACTGCTCCACCTGACACCTGCTCTTTTAACCAGGCCAGCAAAATAAGCAACAGCCTCACATTCACACCAGTCAGGGACGTATGGAGGCAGCCATGTTGGCTTCAGGCCCTCATGCTGTGGTGATTAGTAGCGTTTTTACACTCAATACGTCAGTTTTGATTATTTTCCACAGTTTCAGAAAAGGCTTTTTTGTGTGGTTCAATGGGGCAATTTTGTGACATTTCTGGTAAATGTAGCAGGAGTTGTGACCTTGTCAAGGTCACACAGGCAAGTCACACAGAGGTGAAGTGTGAGCAACACTTTATAAACCTGTTAACAAAGCATAGTCTGCCTTTTTAAAATGTTACATGTATAGTATAGAAACCATTTTACCTTCACAACAGTCACTTCACTGTTTTAATGCCTCTCTTACGGTTTTGGTTACATGCAATTCTGCACTTTCCGACTGGAGGAATAATGCTATAGCAGAGTTGCTTAAATTGCCAAACAAATAACATTTGTTTCATTTAAAGGAGCAATATGTAGCAATTGTGTGAAACAGGCAAACGAAAAGACAAGTTGCGGATGGGAATAGAAATTTCAAAGGACACCACAGCTGTAGCTTTGTCAGAATGCAAGAATTTCAACTTGGCATGTTTCCTTAATCTCTGATGATACACGTGGACATTTTTTGATTCAATACAGTGAATATATATAAAGAACAAACATTTTCTTTCAACAAGTGGAAAAAATGCAGTGCATGAATCCATAGGAATGTTTTAGCCTGTTATTTAATACAAATCAACCTGTCTTATTGTTTCAAGATCTACTTATTTCTGTAAAATTCTTAAAAAGAAAATAACTTCTAAATGAGTTGAAATATCCCCCACCCTTTTTTAAGAACAGTATTGTAGTCAGACATTTTTTTTTTTTTTTTTTGCAGTGTTTGTTTGTGGAAACTTGTATTTAGGGCTAGGATAATCAATATGAACACACTCACACACAGAGGACCGATCTATAATGCCCATGCTGACATACAGTATTTGACATGTTGAGTTGTTAGTTCTTTGTTAATATTTGTCATGAACAGTATTTTGCAAACTCCTCTAGTTAACCTGTTGGTTAGTGGTAAACCTATGAACTTTTAGACTCTTTCACAAGAGCTGAAGATAAGTACACAGCCCCTTCCCCCTTCCTTTGCCCTCCACACTCTCACACACTCAGCGTCTCTGTTACTGATTGCCTGCAGTTGTATGTGCAAACATGTATGGACATTCTTGTCAGTGGAAACCGTGCTGGTTTTCATTGTGGAATTCGGTGACTCGGCGAAGGTCTGTAATCTGAGTGCTGTGCTGTAGTCATTTAGCACCCACCCCCCATTCCTGTAGTTTGCAAATGTTCAAGATAGCCAGTAGTTCTCATGACAATTAGATGAACTGAAAATTCCCATTACCACCTGATTGTGTATCACAGTTGGTGATAGATCCCATAGCCCCAGTGATCTGTTGGCTCGATTCTGGAGGCATTTCCAGAATAGTAAAATACTCTTCAACAGCCTAAAAAAGCCTAAACCTGTTTTTCAAGTTCCAAGTTTGCTAATCCAAACAAAGATGGTAAACAGAAATGACACGTCGGTGCTCAGTTTGCACAACATAAAATTAATGTTTATTATCGGCTATGACTATTATATTTTTATACAAAAGAACGTTTATTACTTTTATATTATATCTTGTATTTTTCATACTAAAAGAGCAAGGACATGGATTATTTCTTGGACCTGGATGAGTAAATCATCTTAAGAAGGTGGTTCAAAATCTTATTGTGCTGTGGACAGATTATCTTTTGAGGGGGTTAGTGCTCTTCTGGTTCTATTCTGATGTTCCCAAAATCCTGACATTCTTACGTGTTTCAAAGATTGACCGTATTTATTTAAAAAAGCTTATCTCTGTGAAGTGAATGTAATGGTAATACATGAGAGGAGGCACAAACTGGCGCTATAGACCCTGTCAACCTTATAGACCCTTTTTTGGCCGATGTCATGATTGCATCGTGGTGTTAGGTGGAGGCAAAACAAAGGAAAAAGTGAAGGCAAACACAAATCACTTCAGAAATACAAATGCAGTTTAGAGAAATACACCCAATAACTTTGTGAATTCAAGTCCCTCCCTTTTACCAAACTAAGACAAGCTTTAATTGCCTCCATAACTCTGAAAAACACATTTCATTCAAACTTAAGAGAAAAACAAAATAAAATTCACCACAGCCATCTGTGTCAGTCTTTCCACTATTGTAACAATCGCCAACTCCGGTTTGGTTGAAAAAAATCCTTAATTCACCGTGTTAGATGTGAGTATAGTCTCGCTCCACAGGACGTTCAGCAAAATAAAATTACACAAATCACCCTGCAAAAAGAAAACAACCGACGATGCACTCAACCAGCTGCCAATATTTGTCCAGTTGCTTCCACCAGTTGAGTAAGCGTGTATGGGTCAGCCAGTCTGGTCCCACTGGTTGATGTGATCTTTTTCAAGTAACAGTCACAGTCCTGCAGGGTGAGTGACTGTACATATTCATAACAACTCGTATTTTCTTCAGCCATTGTTAAGCAACAAGCCAACACAACTTGCTAGCTAGTGTGAGCTAATGTGTGGGAATGGATTTGCTCCACCTAGCTCCACCCACAAAAGAAAAGGGATCTATTGCTGGCAGTGTTTGTCACTCAATTAATATAGGAAAATAAACTGATGCTATTTTGTTTGTTTCATTAAAATTCAACTGGCATCTTAGGTCACAGACCTAAAAAGTTTGAGAAACTCTGGCCTAAAGCACCTGGGGATGCTTTATTGATCGTTGTGTTTGGCACACTAGATAGATGACAGTGCACACTCAGCCTTAATCACATGATCTCTTGACTAATGTTTGGCCTCTACATCATGTTTTACCACTGCACCTGCTCAGTGATCTATAATGCATGTTTGTCCCAGAGGACACACTACAGCAAGCCGTCTAAATAATTCAGCCCTCATTTCCTGATTGTGTCCAAGACGGTAGGGCGACGTCACTCTCCCACCCAGCCCGAGTGCTGATCAGTCAGACCTGGACATGCTGACATCACCGCTTCAGGATGTAACTACTGTAGTGTTCAATAGGTTTAGATTACCAGGTCACCAGTTAAGGTTGTGCATCTAAATATTAGACGCTTTGTTTCATATAATCTGATAAGTATAATTGAGTCTAGATTGGCCTTAAACTGGCTGCCATGACAACCCAGCTTTGCCCCATGACCCTGTAACATGACCTCGCTCAGCCGTGCCTTTTCTCAGGAGATTGCGTGATGGCTGCAGTGGTGGTGATGTCATTGGCTCCTCTCCCTCCTCTGCCTGTGCATGTGACCTCCCTTTGCTCTGATGCTCTCTGCAATTCCCCTGTGTGCACTTTATAGACATGCATGCATTCATATCAGGCCTGTGTACATTTGAAACCGTTGAATCAGATGAGTCTGTAGCACAGTCGGTTAACGATATTGCATTTAAAATTAAGGATACATTTTAACAGAACTGTGCTTTTATTTTGAAAAATGAGAGCCCACAGTTGCAGTACATAGTGTTTCTCACACCTTTTTGTTTCTGTACTCCATAGTGTTGAAAAAGGGGGGCTTTCATTTTCAGTGTTCACCTCATTTGACAGTTTTTTTTCTGGCAGAGCCATTTGTTGAATAAGACATTGAAATGCACATAATTTGATATTTGAACGACCGTTTTCTTTGGGCTACTCTAGTGTAGCAGCCATTTTGTCAATATGATTCCTGCATCCACTTCCATTCAGTCAGCTCCTCTTGGGATTGAGATTAAAAGGTACGTGTGTGTGTGTGCGCACGCGCTGTGGTGGACCAGTGGTGGCAGGATTATCAGACGACGCAACCTCAGGGTTACACTTTCTGCTGCGCTGATGTTGGGTCATCAGTGCAGTGCGTCAAACCATAAGCACTCATCAACTCTGTCCAAGCACACACCCCACCAGAAATGCATGCTTGCAGTGACAAAACTCAATGGCTCCCATTTCCACACACACACACACACACACACGCACGCCATCCCTCCCAGCAAAGTAAAACACTGCGTGATAATCTGTAGCTGCCAGCTGTGTGTTACATCACTAACAGGCACCCAGCCACAATATAGAGATAAAGCAGCAGAGATGGCCCCGTGTAGCTAGATGATGTATTAAAATAGTTGTCAGGCTTTAATGTGATGGTGTTGGTTTCCATGTTTTTTAGATTTGCAGAGTAGACTTAATTCCACCCTGTGTGTTCACCCAAGGTTGAAAATGAAAGTGAGTAGAGAAGTTGTCTTGTAGAGATCTCCAGGAGTCCTAAGACCTGTAAATGAATTGGCATATTAGCACTTCCAGTTCTCCTGTGTCAAGGTCAGGGTTATCGTGTTTTGTTCTATGATATAAAATGCATCATTAAATACCCCATGTCGTAGGTACCCCATGGTATGCTTCAGAAATCATAAAAGAGGTTATTTGTGAAGAACGTGTGAGTATCAAACTTTTGTTTGCCACACTTTTCCCCCCAAAATGTTGAACTCTTCATGTAAAACTGTTGAAACTCTGCTAATTTTATGCACCAAAGTCAGTTTACAGGTCTTGGGATGTACGATAGGCCTATGCAGGTCTGTGTAGCTAATGTTAGCTGTTGGTCTCACCTGTAAATGTGTCATTAAATTCAATGTTGAGTTCCTGGATGATGACAGCATTTTCACAGCTGAAGGCAGAACTGTAACTGTACTGTGATGCTGTTCCTCTTTTCTGATTTAAAGATAAAATAATCTTGAAATTTCCACCCTGTGAAGCATTGTTTTTTCCACTGGAGGCTATGATGACTGTAAGACCAGCTGGTTTCACTGAGGCCAGAGTGGTGCTATGAGACTTGTGAAGTCTCATGCATGTGCTTGGTAGTGCATCGATCATTATTTAAAAATATATTTTTAAATTGTGATCCTGCTAGATAATCCCAATTTGTACTAATTGTCTAATCGATTATGCTTCTTTTGCATAACTGTAATGGAATACAGTTAGACTGTTCTTGTATCCAAATTACATAATCCTGTTGCATGTAATCCATTACTCCCAAAACCTGCTGACAGATACTGTTTTGGAGCCAAGATGAGGGTTTGGTAATTAGGAGCTGAGGATCGCTGTCCTGCTCTTCAGCGAGCTGAGGAGGGATTGGAGGAAACCCAGAACAGAGGGATGATCAGACCTCATGAAGTGATAGGAGGAGCCAGAGGATGGGTTTACATTCATGTATCATGAAACCCCTCCTCCTGTGTGTGTGCTCACAGTCTTCCCCCTGTGTCCTGTCGTCTCTGCATTATCACGCAACCTCCCTCCCTCCCTTTCTGATGTCCTATCAAGCAGATGGGTTCATCCACATGGCTTTCCTCCTCCCTCTGCCCCCTCTTTCTCTTTCTCCCTCACTCCCTCCCTTCCGCTCCATCTCCCTAATGCTCTGTGGCAGTGTCGGCTGCTGTGTTTGCTCCTGCATGGGAGCCTGAAATAATCTGTTAGCCCGCATTCTGTCTTTCTCTTACTGCCATTCCCTTATTGTCTCATCCTTCAGTCAGTCTTTCTGTCTTTGTCTGCCATTGTATTTCAAATGTACAGAATTTAGGGGAAATCTCACTAGGTATCATTCATTTTGGTGCTAAAAGTGGTTGTGATCAAACTTTGAAATCAGTTGATCTTGTACGGAGGGGGGGCACTTGCCACCCTGACAACATTAGTCACTTTCCATGTGATCTCTACACATTTCCTCTCATCTTCCTCTACCAATGGAGAGACAGGGTGAGACAACACTGATGTTACTACTGTATTTTTTGTTTCTGCCATTAACATCTGTTAGCACATGAAACAAGCATCTGTTTTGTCAACAGAATTAGCTGGACTGGGACTTGGATGAGTGTGTTACTGCTGACAGAGGCTAGACTAAAGCTGGCTGTCACTCCTCAGTCCAGCTCACATGCCCTCTGTGAGAGAGGCTGACCCTGAAATGCAACAACCATTGTGGAAATTAAATGCTGAGTATTGAAAATGTGTGTTAATTTGACTGTTCTCTAATTGTCACTCATCTTTCTTCAGTGTGGCAGAGAAGGGAGCAGAGGGCTGCAAAGATCTGATGGAGGCCTTTGCTGCTTGTGTGAAGAGTGCAGCTGAGGGTACGTCATGAGGAGTCGCCCTCAACCTCAAATGTAAGGATGTTACATCATTTATTCAATTAATTATCTAGAAATTAGTTCCAAAAAAAAACAGTTCAACAGTGAATTTCTTCAAACTTGGATGAATGATTTAGATTTGGTGATCAAAGGTCAAGGTCACTGTGACCTCTAGTCCGTCCTATTCTCGTGAGCGAGATATCTCAGGGATACATGGAGCAAATTTCTTCGGAATTGGCACAAATGTCCACTTGGACGCAGGATGAATTGCTTAGATTTTGGTCATCAGAGGTCAGAGTTCAAGGTCACCGTGACCTCATGACACCCCATTCTTGTGAATGCAATATCTCAATTTCCTCAAATTCTGTAGATATAAAGGGCTCATTCTAAGGTAACAAAATACAGTTGTTTTTTTAGGTGACTGTACACTAATGAAAACACACTTATGAATTATATATTCCATTTCTGCCAACATCAAAGCTTATCCAAACTTTGAACTAAGGATCCATTTACAACAGACTATGATTTGGGACTATCCAGACCACCTCTGGGAGGTGTTCTTTCATGTCATGTTATGTATTTGTATTTATACATATTTATAGTGTGATACTTCTTCATGACTAGTGCGGTTTTTGTGATTGTTCCCTTACTGCTGAACTGACCGTTTTTTTTTTTTTTTTCGTCAAACACATTTCATTGTTACATTGGCCCTGTGTGAACAGCTTAAGGTTAGGGTTACTGGCATATCTGACATATCAGCTAACTTGGCCTCTTCTTGCTAACTGAAGCAAGCCTTGCAAAACTTAAAGTTGTAGAAGAAGGTAATAAGTCTTTCCTGGTCAAAAGTGATTTTAAAAATGAATGACGCCCCTGTCCATGGCTTCCCTTGACTGGGACGTCCCACATATGCATATTATTGAGATCTGATCACATTGCGGGCAGAATTGAGAAAAGGAAATTGCTCATTAGTACAGATGTAAATGCAAAGACCCATTGATCGGATGTCATTATCTAAGTGTCTTGATTTGTCTGATGAAGAGTACAAATCCAAAGGTTATTCAGTGTATTGTATATGACAAAAAAGCAGAAAATCAGAACCCTAAGAAAGTGTAGCATTTTGTCACTATTTTTGCTTGAAACTGACAAATGATCACTCAGTTCTATCAACAAAGCTGCAGATTATTTTTCTGTTGAATTAGTTAATTGACTTTATGGTTTCATTTCTAATCCAGATAATATATCCAGGCACAGGTCAGATGTTAATACCTGGTGTGAATTTGACGTGTTGTTTCCTTCATTCCTCTTAACTCCATCTCATCTCTCTTCCAGGTCCACTGCACTGAGTCCTCCAAGTTCCCAGCATTCCCTTCTGCACACAGCACTGGACTGAATGATGACAACAACGATGATGGCATGACAAACGTGTTGATTCTGGCTGAATTTGGGATCTGGCGGCAGTAACCACAGTTTCCTCCCCCTGTCCTCCCCCCTGTTTTAGGCTTATCTCGGGTCCCTCAGTCTTACCACCATTCCCCTTTTCCCTATACAGCTGACATACAGCGCATCGACGTGTAGAGAATTCCAGAGATGCTGATGGGCTGTGATGTAAATTGTCGATGTGAGATGAATACTTATAAATGGAAATAAAAGTATCAAATAATTGGTATAAAAATAAACTGTGATCTTTGGTCTCTTTTGTTTAAACATTTGGAGGAACATTATCAGCTTTTGCCTTGTATGTCTGAACCATTTCAATGTTTGGGACAATGGCTATATTTCATCACCACAAAAAATAGACCAATTCGACAACAATTCAACTTTTTTTTTTTTTACCTCTAACCCTAACCTGAACTTAACTTATATTCATTTAACTTGATGTCTGCATTTTGTACCAGGTCTTGAAAGCTTCATCTTAACCATTGTGTTGTCAGGGTTAGGAATGTGCTTGAATCTGAATACACTTGAAAAATGCTGGATTTTCAACATAATTTGGTGTTTCATCTACACAATCCCTCATGTAAACAATCCCATCATATATTTCTGTAAAAATATATATAAAATTATATATAACACACGTAAGTTAATTATTCTTTTGGATAAGTGATGGAAATAACATGAGAGAGATGCAATGATGTTCAAATATTTTTCAACCTATATTCAATTGAATTTAGTACAAAGACAAGATACTTTTCATGTACCATAAAAATTGGGACAGGAGCAGTCAGTGTTTGGGAACGAAGCCTCCTAATGTGTCACACATTCTCAGTGGGAGAGAAATCTGAACTGCAGCCAGGCCAGTCAAGTACCTGAACTGTTATTATGAAGCCACATTTTGTTGTGAATGTGCACAATGTGTCTTGGCGATGTCTTGCTGAAGTAAGCAGGATGGATAGCAGCATATGTTGCTCCAAAACCCCTAGATAACCACCTTTCAGTAGTAATGGTGGTAATGGTGCATCACTGATGATGCCTCTGGCACTAACAGCTCAGAGAAGTCAGCAGCGTTTCTGGATTTTGTTGAGATGTGGCTTTCACTTTGCATGTCTTAACTTGCATTTGTAGATGCAGCAACAAACTGTCTACCAACAACTGTTTTCCAAAGTGTTTCTGAGCCCATGTAATATCCTTCATACAATTTTGTGGGTTTTAATGCAGTGTTGCTTGAGGTGTCAAAGGTCACAGGCAGTCAGTGTTGGTTTTCAGCCTTGCCCCTTGTTTGCAGAGGTTTCTATGGATTCTCTGAATCTTTGAATGATATTATGGATATCATTAGATGGTAAAATCCCTAAATTCCTTCTAATTGTGTGTTGAGAAAAATCATAAAGTGTTTGACTATTTGGCTACACACTTTTTCACAGAGCGGTGAACCTCGCCCATCCTTGGTTGTTAACCGCTGAGCATGTTAAGGATGACCCTTTCAATACCCAATCATGATACTATCACCCGTTCCCAATTAACCTGTTTACCCAATGTTTTTAAATGCCCTTTAATGCCCTTTAATGCCCTTGTCCCAGCGTCTTTGAAAGGTGTTGCTGGTATTACATTTGGAATTAGAGTACACAAGTTTTTTAGTTTGAATGTTAAATTTATTGTCTTTGTACTGTATTCAAAAGCAAGTGGAGCCATTAATGCAGTAATTGGAGAAATATTGCATAGAACAGATATTGCACTTGAAAACATTTTACATATATAATATAGTAGTTATCAGTATATAACTATTGTATGCTTTCATATCTGTCTAACCTTTTGCATAATACAAATGGCGTTCGTGCACATTGCAAACAAATCAGTTGTAAATTTAGGGATTAAAGGAAATTCTACTCTATGCACTGACAGAAACACCTCTGAAGATGCAATGCTCTGTCTGCACACATACACAACCATACACTCACAAGCAGACATCAATACTGTCAGCTGTCTGTCTGGGTGTCCTAATCCAGCCCCAGAGGGTATACTTGAACTCCTCTGGCATCACACCCACACATTTCCCAGATTAGCCTGCAGCCAGAGCCTCGCTGACTTGTCAGGGGTGTCGATTTTTATACGCATGTTTGTAATACTGAAAAGCCATACATACATATATATATATAGGCCTACATCTCAATTCTCTTCCATTCTTTTCTGAGTTGGTTTTGTTCCAAACTTTAACAATATAAGAAATTAAAAATATACCTCCATTTCAAAGTGGTTATAATTTTAGGTCTGATTTCTCTGATTTTTTAAATAACCAATAGTGAACACAAGAGGGAGCCCCACCTACACCAATCACTGTCCATTAGGACTTTTTTTTATAGGCAGATTATACACCTGTAATGTGCTGCACTGCACAAAATGTGTCCCATAAGACAGTTCAGGTGTGCACATGTGATATAACTGTACATGTGTGTACACAACATGTATAACCTGTGTAAATAGGTGTGTCCTGTGTTTCCAGGAATGTTCCCCTGGTATCAACATGTGAAAGAACAAACCTACAAAATCCCACATTCCAACACACACACAAACACGCATATTACTTATGAGGACCCTTTCACAGAACAATTAAATTTCATCAAAGCCAGACTGTTAACTTTAGCCTTATCTTTACAAGGACCCCTGTATAATAGTGTAAGTGGCAGCACATGTTGCAGTTACATGAACACAGTGACAGACTGCACCACTGTGTGCCTGACATCAGATATAGCATGTCCGACCACTTCAGGAGGGGCGTCAAGCTAAATGCCTGAGGGAGATTCTACTGAGGGGGAGGAGATGCAGTATTTCTGTCTGACTCTGCAGAGACGTGCCTAAAGGGCAAAGGGTAAGGGGTAAGAGAGGTACAGAGGTATGTGTTTGTATGTGAGAGAGAGAGACAGAGACAGAGAAAAACTGGTGTTGGGTGGAAGTTGCTGCACAAATAAAATCTAATTTCCCACCAATTCAAATTCCTCTACACACTTTACAATACTTCAACAATATATCATGAAGTAAGAATCTTATATTAAAAGTCCAGTGGGGTGTTGAGGGTTATTTGTTAAAAAGTTAAACAGAAGGAAAAGTAATTCTTTATGTACATTGTATGACTTGAGTCTTGAGACTTAAGTGAAAAGAAGCAAGAGGATATTTTTATTTAGATAATTTTTTGACACACAATTTGTGGTTATTATGGTGGAAACACTCAGACGTTTTGTCTACAGGGGCCTCCAAATCAACAAAATATGAAAACTCCTTGTAGTAACGTAACGTAACGTAACGTAACGTAACGTAACGTACTCATTTTAACCCCAAAACCCTGATATTTTCCTAAACCTAACCAAACTGTGACCATTCTGAATTGGGCTTTTGACATGAAAGCCAAATTCGGCACTCAGCTACCTGACTGCTGTGGGTTGGAAAAAAACAGAATTGTGTTGGTGTGCAGCTGCTTGGATCCTAACTTAACTTGTAATTTTTATAAGTTATAATTATCAGTTTATCACAATTATAATATTATCCATTCAAATTAAAGAATCCACTGTAATTGAAATAAAAACACATCTAACTGCTCGTATTCAAACTTAGACAGTTTAATAAACTAAAATTCCTACATCACTAACAGATGTTGGCTATTTATGCTGGAGGGGAAGTGATCGCTCCTGATAATATAGAGTACACAACCAAACATATTTATATATTGAAAAGATCATCACAGTAGTTCCAACATCAGACATTTTGAGTTGTCTCACAGGTGTAACTAATTACCACTGATTGCTGCATTGCAGTCACTGCTTGAATGGACCCCGTTACAGTTATTTAGTTCCACATGTGCTTTCCTCACTATAAAAAAAATCAACATTTTTGCAGTGAAAAAGGTCCATTAAACTTGTTTGTTGGGGGCATGGTTTCCAAAGGGAGGCATGTCAGAAAAAGTCTGGTCACCGCTGGCTTAATCGTTACACGGTGAGAAAACAGAACAATGAAATTCAGGTAAAGGTTGTAAGTCTACTTTTTTTTTTTCTTTGCCAGAAGACCAAGTAGGGGTGAAAGGTATGAGGGGGAGATAAATGAATGAGATAAATGTTCTTTTTCAGCTCCAATTTACCTTTTATTTTAAATTATTCAATTTAGAAATTGAAACAAAGGTACTGTCACTGTATCACATAATGGCTGTCATCTACATGTAACGCAGTGATTCCCAACCAGGGGTACATGTGCAGTTGCCTGGTGGTATGTGGAAAGTTTGTGGAGCAGCTTAACAAATTTGAAAAATGTCATGCTTTAAAACACTCTACCATCCTACAGGACAAGTCAACCATTTAAACTGAGGGATATTTAACCTCAAAGCTGTAGTCTTCAACAACATGTCAAGTTAAAGACTATCCACGAGTCAGCTGTAACAGGAGTTACAAAGCCAGCAGGAAAGCAGCTGAAACTAGGAAATAGATACATGGCTGAAATAGTTAGCTTAAAGTAGGCCTGCTGGACAAACAGTTCAAATAGTTAGCATAAAGTAGGTCTGCTGGATAAATGCTTTGAACAGTATCTATTTTGTCATACATTCATACTTTCCTAACATTTTTTTTACAGTATTATGGCAGTGTCTGTGTAAAACGTGTAAAAAAGCTCAACTTGACTCTGCTTCAATGCAGACAGTACTCCCTCAACGTAGGTGGAGCTGATTGTCCTAGCAATGACAATTCTGCAGTTGGTAAACAACACACTCACAGATGCTTTCCTTTGGTCTTGAAAAGCCTTCATTCAATGACAAACTCAAATCTACACTGTGCATTTACTGCCAAATTGACAACTTCACTCACTCAGGTCACTATGCTACTTTGACAAATCAGTGGTCTGCAGTGTTTGCTGGCTTCCCTTTATCATCAGGACTAAACCCAAAATACTCTCAGTCAGAGGCAGTGGCATTTTTCTCTTTTACTAGTCCCAGTCCTGTAACTTTATCCCTGACGCCATGTTGTGCTGCGCACTACAATGCACTAGTTCAATAAATCATGTCCATATCAGTTTAATAGATAGAGGAGTGTCTGTATTTTTGACAATATTGTAAATCATACTGTCAGGATTTCTTAATACCCTCATATACTGTAATACCTTCATACCGTCCAAGCCTAGTAGCTAAAAGTACTGAATGAATAGTGAAAAAGCTAACAGTAAAGGGTGGGTTAAACAGTCCAACTTGTTAGCTAAAAGTACTGATAAGTAACCAAAGTAATGGATAAGTTCATGTAAAAGGCGATGGTGATGAAGGGTTGCTTGAGATCGTTTGACAGGCCTGTGGGGGTAAATCTGATGAAAAAAAAATGTTGAGAACCACTGATCTAAAGGCAGAAGAAACTTGTCTCTGTGGTTCTACATTGTTCTTCGTGGGGCATGTAGAATTAGAGTGAACACATTTTTAACTGTTTTTTATAATCCCAAGACTCAAACCTTGATGTACAAATAAAATGACAAAACAGTGCTTTGTTCTGTCCATGCCAACATGCATTGCATCAGTTTTCCTAATCCAGAAAAGAACAGGAAAGCAGAGCTGTTTTGTGTTACAGCTGCAGCAGAGAGGAAAGTACCTCATTGGTGAAGCTGTGGATGAGGCGCAGATGATGACAATGAAGAATCAAAGCATCACATTATTGGTCATCACAAACTTCAACCACTACGTCTCCATGTCATGGCTAGAAAATACCCATATACAGTGAGAAGAAATGATAGTTCATGTAGTAGCATAACAGCACCATCTAGTGGTTAGAAAATGCACCTACATTAGCAGTTTCCACAACTGCACTGATTCATCAATGGAAATCCCTTTTGAAGATTTTAACATGTTATTGCTAACAGCATGTTTTTGAGAATGTAAACCACCCGTAAACATCTTTTATTCATACAGTGATGCTTTAAGAAACATTTTTGAATTAAGTACATATGAATGGGGGTGTTGAATGTGCATCATGCTGGACAAAAACAGCAATATTTCTGTGATACTGTAATCATGTTTATGACATACGACTTTTGTCTCATTTTCACTTGTTTATGTGGAAAACCATCTATTCGACAGAGATTCACTCATGGACTTATATTCTAACACTCACACACAGCACCATTAGATAATCTGAACTACATCAACCTGACTACATCGAGAGATTAAGATTAAAAGGGATTAAGATTTGGGAGTCAGCGTCATACAGATATCACAATGTGAACCTTAATCACAGCACACACACGGATGCAGCAATCTGTGGTTTTTGCAAGTGAACATTATGATCTGTCCCAGCCTGGGGTCAGTGGTGTACAGTGGCTCTTTATCAGTTAAGTGCATTTTAATCTATAGTTTCAGTGAATATTACTGAAAGAGAATTAAGCACATAAAAAACAAGAACAAAATGAAGTCTTGTTATCTGAGTATATACTGTATAATCAGTGGAATGTGTTGCTTAACAGTGTTTTAATTGAGCTCGAAACAGCTGATGACACAATCACTTTATGCCCGTTTACTTACGCTTTTTTTTTTCTTGGAATTGTTACTTTTGACAAAGGAAAAAACAACAACAGGTCCCGATTTAGAGACTCTGACATTTTTTGATGGATTGCTTTTATACATTTATTTTTCAACATCCCTTATACGTTTACTTTGTAAATTTGTTGCAAGATTATCAGACAGTGATACAGTGATAATAAAATGAATGTCATTGTTCTGGAAACCTTAAGTCATGGTCAGTAGTATCGAGTGCTTTTTTGATAACAAGAAATAGCCTCACTGTAAATGACATGGACAAGAAACCCATGCTCCGTACAAGTGTACACATCTATGACAATTAAGCAAACTGTATCTGGGAGAAGACTGTGTCATATGGTTAGAGCTCCAACAAGCCAGTGGGAGGACCTTGAGCTAGAGACTGCTTTGTGTTTTTAATGATTCTCCCTCTGAAAATGTGATGAAAAGTTTTTAGCCTTGGTGAATAACCCAATAATATCATCATATTCCCTTTAGGACATAAAATACTGGGTTATACTGAGTGTTTCTGCAATTTGATTTTTAACTACTGGTAGACTATGATATTTATTATATTCCTTAGACCTAAGCTCCTGTTCCATGAACCCTTTAGTGTCACATAAAGACCACTGGGCCATGCAGCCACATGTGCATTGACACTGAGGTCTGATGACCAGATGAAGTTGATGAATTAACATCCATTAAGTGATCCATTAAGTGTGAATTAATCACATCAAGTCAAAGTGTGACCTGATCATTTCTTAATGATGAGCAACAGAAATTAATGATACAGCCTGAATTAATCCATGCATCAAATGATCATGAGTCATTCATTAATCAAGCATTGCTTATTAGGCCTATCCTTAAAGTGTTACCAATAATGTTATAACGACGCCTCATTTAAAAGAATATAATATTCTTATATTAATTCAGAGTGCATCTATGGCTTTTTTTTGTATTTGTTTTTATTTATATTTCATTTTTAATTTTTGTTTTCAATCCAGTTTACTTTCAGCTAGTTTCCAGAGTGGGTTTGTTTGTTTCAGTTTATTTATTGAAGGCTTATTTGTATAGGGACAAGTATGTAGCATAAACCAATATCACACACCACAACATTTATCGACTAAGCTAATTTGCAATGCTTGTCCCTAGCTGGATCTTTAAAATATAAAACACTCAGCAACAACTACACAAGAGGCCGTACAAAACACAAACAACAAGAACATACTGAGAGAACAATACAAGACACAATCTATAATACAATGAAGCACCAGATTAGTTAAAAATGTTTAGTTTTAATTTAGTTTTTATTAGCTTCTGTATCAGTTTTACTTTTTTACTTTACTTTATTGTAATTGGGAAGGTATTTGTCAGGGTCAAGATTTAAGAAGTTCAGAATAAATATTACAACACATTCACAACACTTTGTGAGGGTAGTTAACTCACAGTCAAGTAGACACCCAGTCTTAACAGACATATGAAACAATGCCTCCTCATGTTTGTTGTGTTGACAAACACTAAAACTAGACACTGCATATGTTTATTTTAGTTTTTTTAAGTACACAATATAGGTTCAATTAGTTTTCATTTTTTTCTTAAGTCTAAACTGTAACAAGTGTATTTCAGTAGTAATTGGAATAATGCGATGTTTTGAATGAGTCCCATCCAGCTTTCTGCTTTAATGATGACAGTCTATTTTTGTTTATTATAACAACTTGAAATTACACCCTGTTTCCTTGACCTGTTATTCTTGTTTCTGTGAAAGTGCACTGGTTGCACAACAGACATTCTGACGTGTCAGAGCAGGAAAAACACAGGTGGACTTAATAACAGTAATTACGATGTAGTTCCATTAAATGTAACAGTGACAGTGACCCATCATGCACAATAGGACCTCCCTTAAGTGGGATGCAACAATCATTAATACACCTCTGAGTTTTCTGGTAAGACACGTTAAAATGTCTGCTGTGTAACTAGTCCATTAGCATTCTTTTATTATTGTGTGTCTGATGTCATGACGCCCACTTCTTTTGCAAATTTTTCCCTTTGCAGTTGAGCTGCCATTTTTTTCTTGGTGACTTGGAAAGAAGGTGAAGTCTGATGCAAGACAAAATTATATTTTGTGACCAAATAATGCATTATGTTAGATATAAAATGGTTCGCCTGATTTGGATAAATTGTTTTGTTTAAGTGTTTGTAAACTCACTGAACGAAACCAAGGCAGCAGAATGTTAAGTTATGCTAACATTAGCAATTATACTCATTATATTTAATAAACTTAAATAACACACTGAGGTTACTCTAACAAATATGTTTAATTTCCTGAAACCATACTATTTATAGGTTTTTAAAGTGCAGTATTTTACTTTGTGTAAAGCAAATAATTGAGTTGGAAATTTTGAAATGTTTAAGCTGATTTGCCTTCAATTTAGGCTGTATTAATGCAAACTATTGATTTGAGATTATTAAATACATGTGACTTGAAGCAATTGTGTTCATCTCACATGTTAACTTGATTCGAAATAATCGAATTAGTTTGTGTGTTACCAATTGAAGATTTTTTTAAAAGTTGGTCCAACAATTCTCTTTTGCCATTTATTTATTTATTTTTGGTTAACTAAAATGTTTGGTTTTTTTTCCACACCTAGTTTTAATTTTTAGTTTAGTTTTATTTAACTATAATAATCTTGATGCTGACTTGGACCATGTGGCACTTCGCATTCTTGGTATCCTGCTCTGTTGTTGCAGCCAATCACATAATGTGCAACTTTGCTGTAGTAAAAAAAAAAGGGTGGGGGCGAGAGAGAGGCAGTCAGAGAGGAGGGGTGGGGAGCGAAAAGCGGAACCCGGATGCTGATGCTGACCGATGAAGAGAAGGAAGCTGAAGAGAAGCAGCAGCAGCAGCAGGAGGAGGAGGAGGAGGAGTGTGAGAGAGGTGGGGAAAAAAGAGAAAGGGAGACGGGGGATATTACGGGCAGCAACCATCCCGTGAATGATGGACAGTCCTGTGCAACTTCTGACAAACTGACAGATCTTTTTCTGCAAAGCGACTTTTTCATAATTTGTTCGGGAGGCAGCTGCTTTGAGGGAGGATATGCGGTGATATCATGAGCATAGCCGGCCAGAGAGAGAGAAAGAGAGACAGAGAGGAAGAGGGAGGGAGGGAGGAAGAGGAGTCGGCTGCCCCAGGCCAGCTGAGGATGCTTGTTGTTTCTAGAAACAGGATTAATCACCGGGCCGAGCGCTGATCCTCCTCCGGCACGGAGCGCATCTCTCTCCGCTGCAGCCGTCGCCTGTCTCGCCCCAGTCCGCCTGTGTTTGCCTTTTTGATGCTCTCCCCCCTCTTCTTCCTCTATTTCCTGATGCAGGGCCGGGGAGGGGTGAGCCAAAGTGTGCACCGGATATTGGAAAACCCATTCTTCTTGCTGATGCTGTTGTGATAATAGATTATTATCTGGACAACGCCGCATCTGCACAGAGAGGCAGATCCGAAGCCGAGGCCTGGCTCCAGAGTAGAGAAACGGGGGATGTATGAGCTTGGAAGGATTATGAAAACATTTTTGGAGGGGGGTCCCTGATATCGATCAGAGAATGGATTCAATCAGGGCATTCTGACTTGGGATATTTGAGACTCTGCTCTTACAGAAATCAATCTGGTGGCAAATGTAGCCTACCCTGTCCAGGTCTGAATGAGATCTTTCTTTTCTGACCAGCTGCATAAGCTATATAGGATCAATCAGCTTTAAACTACTGTTATTTATAGCAGGGGGTGGGTTTTAATGTGACACGTTCATTTTTGGACAGCTCCCATCACTGGCAAACCTCACACGTCCTCTTCTTTCTCGTCTTTTCTACCTTTTCCCTCTGAATGATGCTGCTTTCGGCACTGTAGTACAAGAGACGCAAACCGAGACTGAGTGATACTTTATTGTAGAACTTACTGAAGGCAAGCTGGGCCGGTTCTCTAACCGCATGACAAACAAGTGCATGGGAGTAGCCTGCAGGGCCCGGCTTTAAAGAATCACGACCAGTCCTCCGTACCTCTCCACCGCCTGTGATGTGCGTTACGGCATTACGCACGGAGCAGGAGCGACCGCTATCTTGATCTTCTGCCTTATATCAGGAATAGAATTTCATCTCGGGAAGGATGAGCAGCAAGGAGCTGACGGTGGGCCAGTCCAGCCAGTACGTGGGGCCTTACCGGCTGGAGAAGACCCTCGGGAAGGGACAGACAGGTAGGAGCCTCCTGAATTACCTCGCGCCTTGTGGCAAAGGCAGATCTGCAAGGTGCATCAGCTGAATCCTGAATCACTTCATGGTTTAATCCTCATTCCTTCTGTAAATCCTCTCATCGTCCACGGGTTTATTCTGCTACAGCCTTCTTAAGGGATCTCCTAAAATTCAATAGAGGATGTAGGGGAGACCTGGGATGTTAGTAACACTTTTTGTTTGAGCAGCAGTAACTCAGTGGTCGTTTGCGCTAGATTTCTCAAACTTTGATACATGGTACATATATTTATCTATTACAAATAACACTTGGGCTGCTTCCAACTAAAGATTTTCCCAGTCAACCAGCAGTCTGCAGTTCAAGTCAATAGACAGCTAGTCTTTGCACATTTCTGATACTAATTTGATTGTGTAAATACATCTTTTTTGGAGCACAAAGCAAGCTGCCTGTTAAATGCTAACAGCAAAAAGGCTACTGACATAATGACAAACTAACTTGCTAAGTTACAAACTCGCTTCTCAACCAATCCACCCCTCCTGTCCTGTGAAGCTGCTGTAACGTTAAATCACCTCAGGTGCTTTGTTCCCTGTTGTCAAACCACCCTGCGTTGATCTCTGAGGCCGTATCCCAGTCTATAGGACAGCTAACTGAGCTAACTGGCTAATGGCATCTCCAGCACAGTTAGCAGTAGTGCACTGATGACTTCAGTGTTACAAGAGAAAAGGTTTGTGTTGCAACAATCCCCCAGGCCTAACAGCAAGGCACAGCCCCCGCATAGAGTTTAAGGTGTTTTTTTTTTTTTTTCCTTCTGAGACTACGAGTAAAGGAAAATGTGGTCAACTGAGACCCTTGTCAATGACTTTTAACTGCATAATCAACTTTTCAGGGGCAGCCCTAAATAAAACTCCCATCGGGCCTTATTTCAAGGTAAAACAACATATCTGATAACGTATTTGCAACCATAGCTAACATTGGGTTCAGCCACTTCCTAGCTGACATTACCATTTGATAGTGTTACATTATACGATAGGAAAGGCATAAATTAATTCTGAAATAGCATTGCATCTTGGACACATTCATTTAAAAGTGTGCTGGATGCAGGCTAATCAAGCTTGCAATGTAACATTGACAGTCTTGCTATCTCTTCACTGACTTCAGAAATGTTTCAGATAAGTCAATAAGGTGACATTATGCTCACTGGAACACATATTTCTATGTAATTCGTACAGATAGCATCCTATACAAAAGTGTGTTCCATGCATTTTAGCAGTGAGTGTTTTGTGCACCAGTAATTATGTTGGTGTCTCACTATTGCATTCATATTTTTTTCCAAAATAAGGTGCCACGTGCCAGAGGGGAAGGGACTTTATTAGGAGTGATAGTGATGACATCACTGTAGCTCTTTTCTGATTGTTAAAATGACAGTGTTACAACTAACCCGGTGTTACAACACTCCCCGGTCTCCCCTACATTTCTTTAGTATTTGGAGAAGGAGACGACATCCCAGCAGGCCTCTTTAACATGTATTCCAATCACTGTTCTTGTGAGCTGAGTTTGGTCAATGTTTGTGACAATGTCAGTAAAGCTTTTTGAATTATTTATGATATCCCCTCCTTCCAGTTCACACTGCATGATGATTTCTGATACTCAAACATTTTCCTCTCCTCTCTTTGTGTCTCTCAGGGCTGGTGAAGCTGGGTGTCCACTGTATAACAGGGCAGAAGGTGGCCATAAAGATTGTCAACAGAGAGAAACTCTCTGAATCAGTTCTAATGAAGGTACAGTACCAATAATGTGCCTCATCTACTTATTCATCTGTCTGTTGTTCTATCCAATCAATGTCAAGTCATATTTATTTCTGAAGCACATTTAAAAACAACCTTTGCTGACCAAAGTGTGCAGACCAGAACAGGTAGATAAAGTCACAAATAATTTAAGAAACACTGACTGATAAAGATTAATGCACGCAGCATTATGTGCTGTATCTACAGTAGGTTTACTGGGCCTGTCATTATGGTGGCTACAAAGCTCAACTCATAATCATGCACCCTCCAACTCGCAGAAATAGCAACAGAAATGGAGTCTATATTTTCGTCAAGAATAGCCTGTCTGTGTGTTGTAACTTGGAGGTGCCGAGTGTGTGGGCACTGCTTCTGTATACTGAACAATAGAGATGATTTCATTCTGCTAATTAAGCCCTCTGATGAAAGCTACTGCAGCTGAAACACACTGTACTGAAATTAAATTTAAATAGCTTTTTATGTTGGTGTTTCTAATGTGGCTGATTACTTTCAGCTTTGAGTAGTTTCTCTTATAAATACAGCAGATTGCAAAGGGAAAACTCTGGGCAAAAGGTGTTGTGCTGTCGTGGTGTACATAGTTTTTAAAACGTACAAATATCTCAGTATCTTAATTAAGGTTGTCCCGATACCAGTATCCGTATCAGAAATGCCTCCTATACAGCCTAAAATACTGGACTGGGTATTAATGAATACACGATCCATAGCAGTGTCCTGTACGCCATTGTTTTAAGATGAACTTGACCATACAACAATGATAGCTGCCACATCACATCCATACAGGTTTAGCAGTATGCGGCTATTAAAAATAATAATAATTCATACATTTTTTTAATGCACTTGTATTGGATCAATACTAGAGGGTGACACAGGAGTGTATTTTTTCTCCTGTTTCATCCCACTTCTGCAAAAATACCTCTATTCCATCCCAATCCCATGACAGAGTCAGAAAAAATCCTGTCCTACCCCAGTCCCGGGAGAATGACTAATGCCCCATCCTGTTCTCGTCAGTTCATAGTCCACATGTCATGCACCCAGCCACCGGAGCAGACAAGAGAGAATAAAAAAGAAGAAACAAAGAACAACTATCATCATGTTTGAAATAAAGAAAATAGTGTTTATTTTTATGAGAACTGCATGAAAAACTGATTGCTCCTGCATGCTCCTGTTGACTTTTTTTTCCTCTCCTATGATAAATAGTGAGATAGACACCCCAAATGTCAGCCTCTAAACAGTACTAATCGCTATTGGCCAATAAGTAAAGTTCAGATATCAGAATCGGTATCAGGAAGGAAAGAATGATATCAGGACATCATTTGTCTTAATAACACTTGTTTTGAATATAATCTAGAGAAATAAGATCTGACACATGTCAAAGGTCATACCACTGGCATTGGTACGACAAGCACCACAGTCATGTGACAAGAGTCAAAAAGTGCATAAATAAACGTCTTTTGCACCAAAGACAAAAAGCCTTCATCCCCTGGTCCCCTGCAAATGTCACCCAGTCCTCTGGTTTATACAGTATTTCTTTGGACAGCTGCCCATTGCCTGCTCTGTGCGCTAACCGTCAGTAACCACATTACTGTGCTGCTGTCTGCTAGCTTCATCTGGGAAGTCCAGCACATTTAACTACAAGGAACTGAGGTAGTTTGTTTCATGTTGACATTTCAAATGTGGCTTAACACTTTAAGCTTTCTGCTCGAGGGCTCCAACATGACACAGAGGCAAAACATGGCCGTGTTTCTGCCAGTTGGTGCCCACTTTTTATACTAAGTGTCCACTTTATTAAGTATAATCTAATACAATTTGAAATCCAATATAATTTTCCTGCTATAAAGTTTATTTTTATGTCTGTAATTTGTTTTAGCATTGAGGTCATAGTGGTGGTTTTGTGCTGCCCTGCATTATATTTCTAGTATTCTGTCCCCCTTATGTATGTGAACAGGGAGGACAAACAGTTCAAAACACATCTCAATATAATGCAGTCAAGTACAACTCTACCTTTAACTGTGACCTCAGTGATAAACATATACTTTATATTTTACAGATTTCTGATATTGTCAACAAAAGCTGAACATTATGAGCTCTGTAAAGACAGATGTTATGACAGGGCTGTCATATAGCATTACATTAGACTGTACAGGTGTACCTAATAAAGGGGCCACCAATGGTTTCAACTCCACAGACCTTGAAAGACCTTAAATCACAATTAGAATGACATGAATGTACCATCCAATAATCAATCAAACCATGTGGAGTGCAAACCAATACTGTGTGAGACTGTTTAATAGGTCATTCTATGGACAGCTGCTGAAATGAGATCTGATTAACTTCGTTCATTTATTTTAAAGGATATGTTTGGATATTTTCTAGTCCATCATCAATACAACAACTACATGCTCTTATGTAAGTTAAAGGGTTATTGGTCACTGTAATCTTCCTTCCTCTCCAAACTGAAGAGATCTCATCCACACTGTAAAAGATGGGGGACAAAATCCACAATCTTTGTTCACAAAGAAGGCTAAAGGTATCCCTCCACTGCAGTTCAGGAAGAAAACGCTGTCCAGTAAAACACTGAGATGAAATGTAATACTCAGTAGACTTTAATGTTGGAAAATATCAGTTTAATTTGCCTAATACAGACTACTGAAGCATCATATTGAGGAGGAATGATTACAGTAACTAAAAACTCTTTCAGTATGAGTATGTGAGTAGTGAATGAAGCTATATTCTAAAAAACACTACCATATATCTTAAGTTCTAACACACACTTGATTCATCACTATTACTTATTTAACTAAGACATAAATTCAAATGTCAAAGATGTTATGAGATTTTATTTTTGCAAAGGAAATATAGTAGAAACAAAAAATAACTTTTTGTGTATCTTAAAATGGTTGTTTTCATTTTTCAGTGACCTTGAGCTCAGATTAGTCAGAGACACGACATTTGGAGCAGTAGAGCTTCTTGATTTGACTATTGTAATATAGCTTAGTCAGTAAAATAGGTAATGTCCATCTGTCATAAGTTTTAACCTGCATTAATTGACTCAGACTGTGTCAGAGGGTGGTAATGAATAAGCGCTGAGCAGAGGAAAAGGTGAGCACCGAAGTTGTCAGACTGGCAGTAAATGTACAGTTTAGGCTTGAGTTTCTCAATGCATAATGGCTGCATTATTTCAAGACCAAGACAAAGCTTGTGTGTGTATGTGTGTGTTGTTTTCCAACTGTGGGAATACCATTGTTATAATAATCAGCTCCACCTACATTAAGGGGCTACTAACTGAAGTAAAGCCTACCAAAAGCGTATAGAGTCTTGTTGAGTCATTTTACATAAATACGGTCATCATACCATAGAACCCGATGAAATGTCAGCAAGGTATGAAGATATTAAAAAATAAATTCTGCTCAAGCCTACCACTCTCGGGCCTCTGCAGGTGGGCGCTGATTGATGCCTGACCTCACTCTTGCCCCTCTCACGTTTCACGCCTCACCTGTTCCTACCTGAATCCACTGTGTCTTTGTCTAAGAGTCCTGATCAGAGCTGCATAAATCACCTCACTACTGTATTTCTGGTTGTCAAACTGGCCTCTGTTGGTGTTGGAGACTGTGCTGGGTCCTGGTCCAGCTATGTTCATTTGGAGGTTTCTGAGCCTGGTTTAACTGTCCCCCACCGGTTTTGGTGCCCATTGCAGCGCTGCTACCAGCATTCCTCACTTGGCTGAAAACTTCCTCCTTCTGGTGGTCCAAAGCTGCTGTGCTAACACCAGCACTCCTCCGGTGCTCCAGACGGCAAGCTGCACAGCTAACTGACCTAACTGTCTGACAGCAGCTACAGTTAGCATCAGTTAGCAGTTACTCCAGGCCCTTTTATTACAGAATCTGCAACATCACTGCAGCAAAGGCTTGCCTCTACACTGTCTCTATGTTTCTTCACTGTGCCGGCTTAAAGCCATCCTAGTGCGTCATTTCATACATTTTTATACATTGCAGGATCAAAAGGTGTGTGGCATTACACAACAAGGCACCAGTCAACAAGTGATTCTGCTTGTCTGCTCTTTTCTTTTTCTCTTTTCTTAAAAACTAATTGTAGTATATAATAATTTGGTTACTCTGCCGCAACTGTAGCTACTTTTGTTAGCACAACTTCAGCAACTTGTTTCTGCCTTGAAATTAATACTTCAGAATTATCATTAAACACTGTCTCTGTCTGCTCCACGTATGACCTAACTCTGCCTTTATACTTGCCTTCTCTCTCTCTCTACTGTCCTCTTCCGTCTGACATTTCAATCTCCATCATTTTTACCCTCTTTTCTCTGTCCCTCTCTCTAACCTTTCTCCACATCTACCTCTCCCTTTGTCTGTCCAGGTGGAGAGAGAAATAGCTATTCTTAAACTAATAGAGCACCCTCACGTTCTGAAGCTGCATGATGTCTATGAGAATAACAAATACCTGTGAGTATCTCTTCATCTTTCTGCTTTCTGCTGACTTTTTTTTTTTTTTTTAAATCTTTCCTCTCTGTCTCTGGATCTCCGCCAGAGCAGAAACAACCTTGAATCTGGAAGGGGAAAAAGGCACTGTAAGATAAACTGAGATAAATAACCACACGACATGGAAGATATAGAGGATCTGAGTTTGTATATAAGCCTGTATAGAAGCCTCATTACTTGTGTACTTTTGTTACTCACCTTTGTTACCTTTCCTGACCTGTTTTCATCTCTCTGACCCTTCTGTCTCTCAGGTACCTGGTGTTGGAGCATGTGTCTGGTGGAGAGTTATTTGACTACCTGGTGAAGAAGGGCAGGCTGACCCCCAAAGAGGCCAGGAAGTTCTTCAGACAAATTATCTCCGCCCTTGACTTCTGCCACAGTCACTCCATATGGTCTGTGAAAGGCTAAAGCCCTTATGAGGCTTGGCCTCTTTGTGTGTGTGTTTTACATTTCTAGTTTTGGCTCTTCTCGTTACTGTATCATTGTTGTATGTCATACCCCTTGTTTCATGTCTCCCCCAATGTTTAAAAGAAAACCAAATTTTGTCATTTAGGCGAGCAAGCTAACAGTTAATTAGCTTGCTAACCTTCATAAACCTAAGATGTGACTCTATATATCGTTTATGCAAGAAAAGGAGAGAGTTGACTAAGGTACCAAGTTTTGCTCAATTGATACTAGAGCATAGAGCAAAAGGCACGGGGCTTAGAAAGAGCCAATTACAGACATAAAGTTGAAAAGACACATTTATGAGGTGGTCATGTGACAGCACCACATCAACTGCAGATAGTTTAGTTTGTGTTGCAGCAGGAGGCTGATGTTTCTATGGTGAAAAAAAAAATCATTGATGTTCTTCTGCTGGCACATTGCTGCATTTCTTTGTGCATTATCACTACCAGTAGATCAATGAAATAGCGTGAAACTGACAGGACTGTGCATTGCATTATCTTCATGCCCATTAATAGATGTGTGTGTGTCACTCACAAAAAAGCTATTGACTTTATTTGCATTTACACAAACGATCACAAAACAACCTTGTTTTTGTTTTAATGGACTGGAGGTCTATGTATACATATGAATGAAACTACAGCTGTTCACCCAATTATGTAATATATTTTATTAATAATACAAACTGGAAGCACATGTCATGTCATGGAAAATGTGATAGCTACAGCCACCTGACATTATCTGAGGAATTCATTAACCCAAATCTCATATTTGTCAGCTGATCAAATTCTTATACCTCTTGAGCACATAAACCTGTTTATAACCTCATGTAAAAAAAGTTCTCCTTTAGAACCAGGAAACATACATGACCACCATTTATTCAAGATCACTATACTTTAATCAGCAGTTGATCTCCCTTTGTGTAATAAATCTAAATGTTTACACATCATATTGATATAAACCAAGTGTACAAAGAAGGGTAGTTTAGCTTTAGTTGTTTTTATGGTCTGAAAAACACTTAAGTAGTTTCATTGAGCGTGTGTGTGCATGTGTGTGTGTGTGTCCAGTCACAGAGACCTGAAGCCAGAGAATCTTCTCCTGGATGAGAAGAATAACATCAGGATAGCAGACTTTGGCATGGCCTCACTACAAGTCGGGGACAGCCTGTTGGAAACCAGTTGTGGGTGAGTATTGGGTTTGATTAATTAAAATTAGCTTGTATTTACTGTATGTATGTTTTGCTACTGTTGCTATTGATTGTATGTTTTTTAATGATGACTGTATGATCTATGCTGTTGTTGTTACCTGATGCAAGTGACCTTTTTCTGGTGTGGCAGCAGTACATTTCTGTAGACCTCACATGAAAAATTAGATGCATCTCTCAAGTACTACATGATATTCATACTTAAATGACTGTAAAATTCAAATTTGGTGATGTGCCCAGTGTGTATGTGCAGAACATGAGGAACATCTCTCAATACTCAGTGCTCTTCGTGCATCTTTTTACATAATCGATGGCTTTGCTTATTAAAAGCTTAAACATTTTTAAATCATCTGCCCTTCAGGAGGAATGTGGATTTAACAGATAAATTTAGTCTGGGATTGTAGCTTTAACCTGGATTCACCTGTTCACTCTATTCAATGGATAAAAGAGCAGGTGTTGTCAGTTTTTCTACCCTCAGGCTGGAGTGTTGTTGTTTTTTTTTTTACATGAATCAGCACTCTATACACACAGGGACTGAGTGCTTCTTTTATCCGTCTGTATGTTTGTGTCTGGTTAATTCATTTAATAGGCTCATTTCCTTTCTTCTTTATTTATAGATCCCCACATTATGCTTGTCCAGAGGTCATAAGGGTAAGTTACCTCCCTCTTGGTTCGTGCGTGCGTGCGTGCGTGCGTGTGTGTGTGTGCATGTCTAATGCTATCCTTTGTGTTTCAGGGGGAGAAGTATGATGGTCGCAGGGCAGATGTTTGGAGTTGTGGAGTCATCCTCTTTGCTCTTCTTGTGGTAAGAAGATCCTTCTTATATTCTATTTTCTCTCTTTTTTTTCTCATAGTATTTAGTTTATTGTATTGTTCTCTCTGTCCTTTGATGTCCTTTGACTACCACTATTCCTCTCATATAAAGTGATAATCACAGTGAACCACATACACACTTCTGACTGGCAGCCTCGCAGTATTAAATCTTAAAGGTGTCCTGTGAAGTTCTGGACCACTGGTGGTGGCCTGAAGCAATGTTGGGATGAGCTGGTCACCATTTTGTTCTGTGCTCCACTAGCACATGTGTGACGCAATACACGACAACCGGCATCTTTACACTTTTCCATTTGGTGAGGATAACCGGCCAAGAGATGTAGCAATGTGCCAGCAAAAAGCAGGAAGGAAAAACACTGCTAGCAAACATGGATTTAAAAATATCCCACATTTGTTATGCCTTAAATATACTGTACATACAATGTGTTTTCTCAGACAAACATAAAACAGAGAAATATGGAGTATATAGAGTATTTGTCACCAAGAAAGCTGCACATGGCATCTTTAAAGGAATAGTTCAGCAAAGATAACAAAATCAGCCTATCAACACCACTAAAGCTCCCTAATTAACACATTATATCTCCTTAGTTTAATCCATAAACATAGGACATAACCCCTGAAAAATGGTAAAATGTAATTGAAGATGAACATAATATATGATAGACGCGGTGTCTGTCAAGGTAAATATCAGTTCCATTAGTTGATTGATTTGACAACATGTTAATGTTAATTCCCTGTAAAGTGAACAAATGTTAGTCTAGCTCAAGTTCTGCATGGATACAGGGTGCGTTGTCCGTTAACATATTGTTAAATTTAACAAAGCCGAGCTCACAGCAAAACATCTCCTCCTTCTAAAAGATAATCTATGATCTCATTAACAGACACTAACTCATTTGGTGGACATTTAACAGTTCAACTAAGTGAAACCTGACGCTGAACCAAGCAGAAGACCTCAATAAGAGATACAAAATAAGTCTGTTTTACCAGGTAGTAAACATGATCAATGTCTGACAGTAATGATGAATCAGTGATGACTCATACATTTATTCTTATCAATCAATGTGTAACTGCTGAGCTTTAGAGGTGCTGGTAGGCAGATTTTATTTCCTTTTAACTGAGCCAGGCGAGCTGATTCCCCTTGTTTCAATCTCTATGCTAAGCTAAACTACCTTACTGCTTGTGGTGAAAATGTTAATAAGTGCATTACCCCAAGTACTGTTCCTTTAACTATGTTGAGTGTGGCAGGCTTTTTTGACACACAAAACAACCAACCACAGACATTACATTGTTCTATATATTCATATGTAATAAAACTCTTTTTTCATCATTTCATCTCTTTGTACCTCCTCTTCTGTCAGTCTTTCTTATTTATTTTTCTCATTGTAATGTATCTCTCTCCACCTTCTCCCATGCCTTTTCCCAGGGTGCCTTGCCCTTTGACCATGACAACCTGCGGCAGCTTCTAGAGAAAGTGAAGAGCGGGGTATTCCACATGCCCCACTTTATACCTCCTGATTGCCAAGCTTTGCTTAAAGGAATGATAGAAGTCAACGCTGACAAGAGACTCACGGTGAGAAGCGAGAGGAAAAAGACACCTTTATTAATTGTCAAAAACACTAGCTAATGGCAATATACTGTGAATTACATTGTGGTGACATATATTTTTAACTACAGTAAAGCTTGAAAATAGAAAATTAAATGGTTTTGTAGGTCGAACAGCATCTTGTAATCAAAGAACAAGGGTTCTCTCTGGACGAATGTTTTGCTCCATTGTGGAACACAATTAAACATATTATTTTATATAAATATTATGTACATATATTAAACTTGAAGCCAATGAGATACACGTTTCAACAAATACAGTATTGTCAATCGATAGAAGTGCACTGATGAGATGTGGCATTTTGAGTCTACAATCATAGAAAACATTAGCAAAAATCAATCAGACTCAATGTCCACTGAAAATCTTTGATCTTGAATGTTGAGGACATTAATTATCTCAGCCCATGTAAGTCACTGGGAGGAGAGGACAGGGGGTGTGACATAGCATGATGGGAAGATTAGACACTACAAAAGCAAGTCAAAAAAGATGTTTGCTGAAGGTATATTTCTCTTGGTGCATAGCTCACAGACCCAGAAGTCCATAATTGTGGCTACGATGAACACATCTGACCATTTGCTAAAATCCCCCACTGAAATTTAGACAACACAGCCATTGATTGTGGATGACAAATGAGAAGCTGGTTTTGACTGCCTCGTTTTGAAATGAAGGACCCATTGTTTCAAAAATTATAAGCATTTTTATTGGTAAATCTGCCTTGGTTATCGTTCTAAACTGCATTTGAATGGAGAGCTTAACAGGAAGTCAACAGAAGGAAGACGGGGCTTAGTAAACAGTCAATTGTTGCCACTCATCAGTGTATTTCATCAGTTTCTACAACATGTGAAGCATGAACCAAGAATTTAGGAGAGAAGAGGGAAAGAACAAGACCCAGCCTCAGGCTTTGCTTTAAGATGTGACAGAAATTGACCCTGACACAAGACCTTACAGATGGAGGAGGGAGATGAGGAAGGTGGAAAGAGTAGAGCAGAGGGATGGTCCGGAGGTACTGCTTAAAGGCAGGAGTGGAGTCAGCCATTACAGGACTGCCCCAAGTCTTTATTTCTGTCCTTAAAGGCAAGTTAGCAGTTTATTCGGAGACCAGACTCAAGGAAACTAAGATGTAGGAAGGATGAGAGGTATATGAGAATGAATGGATGGATCAAGTGGCTTCATCACTGGCTGTAAAGAAGGATGGAGGCACTGAGGGTGAAAAAGACGAGGACCTCTCTTCCTTTTCACCTAAATGCCAGCTCTTCCTCTTGAAAGCAAGGCTTGAAAAGAGACTGGTGGTTCAGAGCTAGATAGAGGGCGAGGAGGAGGAGTGAGTGAATGAATAAATGAATGACTGAGTGAATGGACCACTGGAGAAGATTCCCCTGCACTCAGGTTATAAAGAGAAGGTGATATAAAGCAGGCGTGTGAGGTGGAAATGAATTCATGTTGAAGAAGCAGAAAGAGACGAATGAATGTGACGAATGTGGCTCACTAGATGCTGCAAAATCAAGATAGAGAGAAAGAATAAGTCTGGTCAGTTAGTCATTCAGCTACAACAGAGCAGATTTAATCAAAGCTGTGGCTTCGTCTGATGAGTTGTTAATTAATGGAGCCTGAAACCAGGTCAGACTGTCTCTCTCTCTGTCTCTGTCTGTCTGCTAGTCGCCTCCATGGAAACCATCCACCAAGCAAAAGACAGATTTCAGTCCCGTTCAAAAGTATATGGGTGGCTAGCAAACAGAACATTAGGAAATGAGCCCTTTTCATCATATTCATAGGAAATGTTGGAGTGTCTCTGTGCTGCATACAGTACTTTAAAAGCAAGTTAAGAATGCAAAGCTCTCACTGCATGCAGCTGCTTGCTAGTTTCGTCTCTGCAGACGTACAAATACAGTGTTCACAGCAGGCTCCACATTTTACTTTTTACATGCTCGCAGAACTGCAGCTGCTCCATTACTCGAACCCCAAGAGATACAGTGCAGTATTGATGTGATGGCTACTGCTGTATGCAGTCCTGCTGCAGAGAGGGGACTTGTACACAGTATATAATGTACTAGGGGATTCAGGACCAGACTGCAGGGAAACTTTTAGCATTAGCATGCTAATGACAATGATAGCACTGGATGAAAAGTTAAGCTATTACAATTCATTGACAAAGAGTTGGATCTCACTGATGTGGGCTAATTCCTGAATCACGTTTGTTACTTTCCAACCATCTCTGTGCAAAAATTTAGCTAAATTTAGCATTATGAGCGTATCTGCAAAGCTGACTTTGTAGCTTTAGACTTCCATAATAAAAAAATACAGGTTTTAGACAGGACCCAGCAGATGTGTCATCTCTGTGACATTTTAGGGTTACATCAGTTGTAAAAATCTGAAAATGTGTTTATCAGTGCTTTGATATTGTCATTTATTTTTCTTGGTCACAGCTAGAAGCAATACAGAAACATGCCTGGTACCAGTAAGTACTTGTATTTTTCTTATTTTTCATATTCTGCATTTTTCTTTTCTCTTCTCTACCCAAGCCACTCCCACCAACACCTCCCTTTTTATATTTCATAATTACCTCAAAATGCTCCAGCTACCTATAATGTTTGCAAAAAACAAGAGTAAAATTATTTTTCCATTTCTACTGTACTTTTGTTGGGAATTTGCCATCCCGTAATATTAAACTATAAGAATATTTTTTTTCAGTTGACATTAGACCTGTGTTAAGTGTGAACTCTTTGTTTGATAGTGCTTGCTATAAACTTTGTTTCTAATGTTTGTAATTACACACGCTAACCACGCACACTGACTTTTTCTTATCAGGGGTGGTCGTAATGAGCCTTGTCCAGAGCAGCCGCCCCCTCGCAGAGTGTGTGTTAAGAGGATCCTGTCCTTAACAGAGCTGGACCCTGATGTCCTGGAAAGCATGTACTCCTTAGGGTGCTTCAGAGACCGGGTCAAACTCACACAGGACCTTACAAGTGAGGAGTGAGTAAATATAACCCATCAAACATTTCCACTTTGAATAGATGGCAATACTTTAATGTGTCACACTGTTGAGGAGTTAAAATGCTGGAATATGTCACCAGAAGATCTGCTTTATCTCCAACTGTATGATAAATATGTATAGAAAAATGAAAGAATTCAAATTATAAAGCTGTGTCTCCACTGCACCTGCCCATTCCTGGGCATATGAAATCACTAATGGAGATCTGTTATGCTCATTTCCTGCTCTATATTTCCATTGCATTGCTCACAGAGATAACTTTATACATACATTTACCTCATTATTTGACACTTACTGTTTAATATGAACAACCATCGTTGTAAAAGCATAATAGGTCCCCTTAAAAAAATTGGAACAGAGGCCAAAATGCAATTCACAGGTGTGCTTGCATGCATGCTGAAAAAATGCATAATTGTGTGTGCAGTTAATTTAATTTTTGTGTTACAATCTCTTCCTTGCTTCCTCCTCTCTTCTCTCTCGTTCATTGTCTTTTTTTGTCTCATTTTGGCCAGTCAATTACTTACATCATTAATCTGCCTGGCGTGGCAGGAACAAGAGCAACATATCAACAATGCCTCTTTCATCTCTCTCCTCACCCATCCCTTGTGTCCCTCTTCTCTGTCAAAGTGATGTGGCTTCTAACTTCCCACAATGCAACAGCAGTCCTAATCTCACAGGCCGACAAACATTCACATTAAAGCTGCACTAATCAATGATTTTATATTAACAATGAAAAAAAAGATTATGTTATATATTTTATAATGTTATATTAGTTAATGTTGGTCTATAATGTTAAAGTGGCAGTGGTAGAATTAGCACCCGACTCTCCGCAGCTCAACAAAGCATTTTAGTGTCATTCATCTAATTTTTTTGTTTCTGACCAGCAACTTGACAGATTCTCACAGCTTCCATCATCTACTTTACTGACAACAGTAGGCAGTTACTGTCAGTGAAAAAGCTCTAATAAATCCTCTGTACGCTACCTGACAAAGGGAGTAGTATAGGGTGGGGAAACTAAGGACATGTCCCTACTAATGACTAGTGATTACTGAATTGTCCCTTGCAGTAACTATGCAATTAGTGTCTAGTCGATGTTAGTTAGTGAGATTCAGTATTGTTGTACCCATGCTAATTATAGGCACAAAACAATGCGCTTTTAAGTTTTGAAAGATTGTGGCCTCCTCCCCTCTAAATGCCTCGTAATGGTTTGGTCCACTGACTACCTATAGAGGGGTCTATTTTATTGCCGTAATATTTATTATATGAATTAAGCGACCAGCAACAGATCTAGCGAGGATTCAAAAGATCAGATGGAAAGTTAGAAATATACATAAATCTACTATATTGTAGTTTATTTCCATTCATGCTGAATCTCAGTCAGCACTCCTCTGGCAGCAGCAGCACAGAGTCTTGTCTCGCACTGGGTCATGTCTAGAAAAGAATCCTACTGTATATTTGCAAAACTCTTGCGCAAGTTGTTGTAACGGCTGTGCATGAATTACTTTAAAGTACTTTAATTCTCTAAACACTTCTTAAACTATACATGAATACAGGTTTGGATAAAGAAATGGTATTTGGTTGTTCCTTTATGCTGCTCACAAAACAATATAGATGAATAAATAAGTCACAAATTGCACAAATCTAGGAGGAAGAATAGAATATTTTAACTTTTATCACATTTTTGGAAGTTGAAACATGAGTAAAAAAATAAGGTTGGGCATTTTGTTTGTAATTTATAGGAATCCCAGTGTGATCATTGATTGATGATGATGATTTTATAATCTTCAAACCAAAAACTCAAAATTTCTTGGAGTCACAGTCGGTCACAACAGCCTTTCTGTCTCTCTGCCTGTTTTTCTGCAGGGAGAACCAGGAGAAGATGATTTACTACCTCCTGTTGGACAGGAAGGAGCGATACCCCAGCTGTGAAGACGAGGACCTGCCACCAAGAAACGACATAGGTGAGAACACTTGCTCCCCTTGACGGTCTAACCAAGAGCAACAAGTCAAAAGCTTATTTATGACAGCAAATGTAATTTTTCCCCTGAACTTTGCTTTTATCCTTTAGAAGTTTACTAGAAAATGTCCAAATGTCAGGAGAACTCTTTAAAGATGAAAAATTATATCTCCAAAATTCTTACTACTGTTTTTGGTGCTTAAGACCCTCCCAGGAAGCGCGTGGACTCCCCCATGCTGACACGTCACGGCCGCTGTCGTCCAGAGAGGAAGAGCCTGGAGGTCCTCAGTGTCACAGAACAGGGGTCTCCCACCCCACCTCGCCGGGCCCTGGACACTAACGCACACAGCCAGAGGTACAAACCAGCACTGACATGAGGTTTTTTTTTCCTTGATTGATGGAAATTGTGGAAAGCTGCCACGTTAATATCACAATTACTAGTGGGGATCACAAGCTCAATAACAAGCTCACCGCCACTTTCGGAACCTCAGTCAACTTTCTCCACTTGTGTCTAGAAGATTTTTTTTTTCAACATAGTCAAGCCTAGCACCTAGCTTATCTCAGTGCATAAAACAAGTAAGGAGAAAGTTGACCAACTTTCCGCTGGGTACTAAGCTTGCTCACCTGGAAGGGTCATTTATAAACTACAGATATATAAGTTTTTTGATTGTTGCACCTGAAACTCCCATTAACCTCGATGACGAACCTCCCTGTTGTTTGCTGCTGTCTTCTGAAGGTCTCGTTCGGTCAGCGGAGCGTCCACAGGTCTGTCCTCCAGTCCTCTCAGCAGTCCCAGGGTAAGATCTTCTTTTCTGACCAAGTTGCCTTATTCTTCATAATTATAGTGAAAAAATGGCATGTGACCTACTGTCTGGAAACACAGAGTTTTAATTAAAAATCCTTATGCTGCAAGAACTTTGAAGTAGCATAGCTACAACATTGGATACCTGCTTTCTCTAAAATAATCTCACCCATTTTAATCTCCCTATGTCTATAATGGTCCTGGCCAGTCTGGAAGTGTGCTGTTCTGTACTGTACATCACATAATCTGACAAAATGATTACACTCATGAGTCGGGGATTGGCACAGAAAGCTGCATTAATGTGCATAGTTCGCTCATTTTTAGCATCTGTTGATTCAACTACATTAAATATTTAACTTTGCAGGAACAGGCTGAAAAGTATGTCTATATATTATCGCTGTACTTTAGTAGTTGAGACAATTCTCTTATTTCTTAGGCCAAACAAACCATTTACAAAGCCACTGGCTCATCTGGAAAATGCATTGCCATAGAGCTGAATACATGGCTGCTTTTCTTAGCTTCTGAGAAGTTTACATTATCAAGATGAGTGGTTTTCATTGGGAATGTTGGCTCTGGTCTTTTCTTTGTAACTGTTGACAATAAGAAAAATATAGAATAATTCCTGCGTTATCCTTTAGCTTGCAATAATTTTGTTATTTAAACAGGTTCCTGAGAGCAGCATGGTGTTTGTTGCAGTTGCAATCAATCAGTCAGTCAGTCTTTGTTAGCTCTCTGCAGTGTTGTAGACTAAAAACAGTTGTAGATGTCAAATGTAACAGAAAATTGTCATATATCTTTCCAGTCTTTTTCCATTGAATACACAGTATATATAGTAAACATTGATGTATCAGCAGCTTCAATACATGAATATCAGTTTTTGTCATCAGAAGCAGAAAACCAAATTTCCTGTGATGCTGTTTTTTTCTCTGATAACTCTGCTGGCCATGCCTCTCCATCATACTGTCACATTCTAAGTCATACACATTCCCATTTCATAGACACATCATACATCAGTCTGCGTGCACATACTGACACGGACAAAAAGGGACTAAAACACGCACATAAACAGACACATAACAATACCCAAGAATAGTGATCACTGAATCCATCTTCCATTTGGTGCATCTGATCGAGGCTTGTTGAAGAATCGTTTCCATGAACCATATTTCATGACCATTCTGTCCATCTCTTTCCCTCCTTCTCCCCATCTCTCTCTGTCTGCCCATCAGAGTCCGGTCTTCACTTTCAGCCAATCAGAAGTCACCCCCACCTCCGCTTCCTCCTCCAAAGACCCCAAACCAGGAAGTGCCACCACCGCTCGGCCTACCCGCCCGGCGCCTGACCCAAAAACCCAAACCCTGCCCTCAAAGGGCCCCACTGACCGGCCCCAGCTCCACTCCATGAAGTCCCTCCCTCTCCAGACTCCACGCTCCCCTTCCCCCTCCCCCTCCCCACTCATCTCCCCCATTCCACGCTTCTTCAACTTCCCCTCTCCGTCTGTGTTCAAGTCCAAGAATGTCCACTCGTCCTCTAACTCCTCTGCCACCCCTCCTCCTGTGTCACAGGTCACGCCGCAGGGCTCACCGTTGCCCACCCCGCTGGGCACGCCCGTCCACCAAATCCAACACCCTTCCTCCACCACCCCTCCCTCCTCCTCCTCCTCGTCTTCTTCTTCCAGAGCAGACGGAGCTGGTGGGGCCTCGCTGTCGCTGACTCCGCCCTCCAGCCCAGGCGGCAGTGGCGGTCTGGCCGCCTCGAGCTCCGCCCACTGGAGAACAAGGCTCAACTCATTCAAAAACAACCTTCTGGGCTCACCGCGCTTCCATCGGCGCAAACTTCAAGGTGAGTGAAGTTGAAGAATTGAAACAAGCACAAAGTGAATGATGATGGTTTGAATCCTCTCCACTGACTGGTTGAATCCTGAAACTGTGTTTCACAGCTGCATGATGATTTTTCTCCATCAAGCTCTGCAAACAAGTTAAAACAATCAGAGTTCTCCCACTCTGCATTCACGTTAAAGATAAAATCTATTAATACCAACTTGCAGCCTGCAGCCTGTGGCTGTGTTGAGTAATGTCTGATTCTGTGATAATCTGTAATTAGGGCAATTAAATTAAGGCCTGTCATCAAGATTCACTGCCCTTTTCACTTTTCCTTCCTCTCCCTCTCTCCCTCTCTCTCTTTTTCTTTTTTAGTCCCCACATCAGAGGACATGTCTAGTTTGACTCCAGAGTCCAGTCCAGAGTGAGTCCACACTAGTCTCACTTTGTCTTTCTCTATTTTCTAAGTATGATACAAAATGTAGTCTTCATGTTCTTGATCTCCAGAATAGAGTTTTTTTTCCAGGGTTGAGCAATTTCAATTTGATAACTTGCTTTAACCATAGACTGTATATTAAATAGGGATTTCAACCTATTTAATATACAGTCTATGGCTCCATCTCTCTATTTGAACTGCAGTGATAATTTTTGGCATTCAGTTGCTACATATTTTTGTCTATTGATAATTAGACTGCAGGGGCATTATGAGTATTCATTTTGTTATTCAGTTGGCTGCAGTTCGCTCCACTATCACAACCTCCTGGAATGATTTAGTCTCAAATTATTCAAATGATGATGCCCTAAAATGTAAGTTGATCAGCTGTTTATAATGAGTCTGAGTTCAGTGACGGCTGGCCAGACTCCAGTAACATATTGTTCAATTTAACCATTATAAACATCTACTCCTTCTAAAAGATTATTAATGATTTCTTACTATTCATAAACAGATACTTACTCATTTGGCAAAGATTCTGCATTAATTTGAGCTCTAATTAACTTGAAATGGGACAAGAATAACATAAGTTATGGACCAGAAAGCAAGTATTTGGCATTTTTCCTTAATCTCTGATGACATATCAATATAATACAGATTTCTCCTTTGACATTCATGTACATGTGTTTGTTAAGGAGGCATCAGCTCTCTCATGCTGAAGCATTCTTGTCGCTTCTCAGAGTTTTCTGCCAAATTTAACAGTATGACCAAAATGCTATAAATAGTCAATTCCTTGACGTGAGTGTCTGACTAAATGTCATTCATTAATGGCCAGTTAAAAATAACACATCCAACCTGAATATTTTGTACCTTAGTTCATTTGTGCTCATAAGAAATGTGTGAACGTAACTAATCTGTCTCATAACAAGCACTGATTTATTTGCAGACTGGCTAAAAGGTCCTGGTTCGGTAACTTCATCAGCCTGGAGAAAGAGGAGCAGATCTTTGTTATGATTCGAGACAAGCCGCTCAGCTCTATCAAGGCTGACATCGTCCACGCCTTTCTCTCTGTGAGTACTATCAAGTTTAGATAAGACTCAACAACTTCCAGCATGAATGGGTAATACCATTTGTGGTGTTAAAGAAAAGATGTTATCTTGTTTTTTTTGTACCGAGCACTACCTTTTCTTTCGCCTCTCCAGATCCCATCACTCAGCCACAGCGTGGTGTCTCAGAACAGTTTCCGGGCAGAGTACAAGTCCTCCGGCGGCCCCTCTGTCTTCCAGAAGCCTGTCAAGTTCCAAGTACTATTTTTTTTTTTTTTTTTTTTTACCTCATTGACCTGATTATATTTTCTGTTAGAAAAAATAAACGAACTCGAACATGACACATAGCACCAGGGGCAGTCTGTGTGATGAATCCCATGTGAGCATAAATGGGGTGTGACCAATTGTTTATTGGTAGAGGTTACACCCCCCCAACACGGTCTAAGGGCAGGTGTTGCACAAATGCTCTGACACATGCCTAAGAATTGGAGAGGCGCCATCAAAAAAGGTTGTAAGAAGAACCTGAGCAGTAGTGAAACTGACATATGTGATGCTGTAAATTTCGTGTCAGCAGAGGGACACACCCTAACAAACCTAACAAAATGTGTAGTTCAAGCTGCTGTTTGCAGTCAGTGTATGTTATTCTTGGCGGGTGGATGTATGTTTGATGTATTATGTTTGTACATATGTTCCATCAAATATACATCCATGCAGTCAAATGTGCAGGATTTGATATTGCATGCTTCTTTTTTAGCTTTTAATTTACAATAACATAATTTAATTTATTTTGCAGCTTTATCGTGTGTGTAAATGTGTAACATTTACACCTTTGGTGCCCCCCAGTGTCCAACACTGGGGCACTGAAATGAGTAGACTGAAACACACAGACCAGTGATAATTACATAGAGGCTCTAATATAAAAAACCCACTCTAAGAGTGTATGTAACTCTAACAGTCATTGATGTTTGTGTGTTTGAGCAAACCTTATTAATTCAGTGTGAATTAATTGGTCGTGAACTCAAGCATGTGTGGTCCTTTGCTCTCATAGGTGGACATTGCTTTCTCTGAGGGAGACAGGGAGCGAGAGAGGGAACGAGCAGAGAGGGAAGGAAGGAGAGAGATGGGCATCTACAGCGTCACATTCACTCTAATAACAGGTAGGAGGATGTGTTAAATACCAGTTGTAATGGCGTATTGTGATGAACAGTACAGAACATGCTCTTATACTGTACAGACTGTGCAAAATAATACTTAAGTTTTTAGATTGTATTGTACTGCCTGACATGTAGACCTAGGACCTTGAAGGGGGCCTATTATGCTAATTTCCTGCTCTTTATTTTTATACAGTTAGCAGCAGTTACAGTTACTTTTGCAACGAGTAAAGTTATCTCTTCATCAAGAAACTGTGTAAACAAATTGAGACTTCAGACAGAGCGGCTTGACGATATCAGAGGGGGAAAAATGTGCCCTCCATAAAATTTGATCCAGTTCAGAGTCCTTGTTGGAACTACTTTAAATTGACGTCAACTCATTGAAAGTAACGAGAAAAAATGTTGGAAACGCAACATTCAGAGCAGTCATGTTTACCTCATAATTTAAAGTTTTAACCACATTTGATATGAACATCTGACATTAGGCATTTAAAGGTAACCTTTAAATTGTTACAGAATTATTTACACAAAGTAAGCAGACTGTGTCTGAATGAAATGAGCATGAATTTAAAGACAATTCACGAGTCCATTCTTTTAGCCCACATTACTGCAGCCAAGCTGTAAATATGGAAGATCCTGGACGAGCCCTACTTGTCACAAACCAGCTTAATGTATGTGACAAAGAGAGGAGTCAAGTCAAGTAAAAAGTGCCAATTCATTTTTTAAATTGACAATAAACCAACAAAACTATTTTTAAAAAATATATAGTTATGCTGGTCACAACTCCAAATGAATAGTAATGTTGCTCCATGTCTACTGACCAAATATAGACCAGTGTTTGCTTACAGGTTTGCCTCAGTGTAAAAAATTATACTATGTGTTGTGTTCATAACTTGTTTCTGCTGCCCCCAAGTGGCCAAAGAATTATTATAGGTTTTGTAGGTTTGGGGAAGTGCTTTTAATCTATATCCTGCAGGCTACTTTTCTGATTCACATGTGGTGAGTGAAGGAGATGAACAAAATGAAACAAACCAAACCTGGTAACTTCTTCTTAAAGTCTGCTGCAACTACTGTATGTTTTCTACATATTGTTCACCATATTGTCCACCTTCTGTGTCGTCCGCCTGTTCTTCCATTGCCTGTTGTTGCAAAGTTTCAGAGCGACAGAGACACAGACTGTCCCCATAAGCATTGTAAAAGGTGTCGGTCTCCTGCCAGTGCATAGTGTGAGGGAAGACAGAGAGACGCTGTGCTGCTGCCAGAGGAGCACTGACTAAGATTACAGCATGCATGGAAATAAATGATAAAATAATATATTTGCATATATTTCTCACTTTCCCCCTGATGGTCTGAATAACTCACTAAGATCTGTCACTTCATTCATTAAAGATTTGGCAGTAAAAAGACACCCGTGACTAGACGTAGTAGACCAAACCGATGTGAGGCATAAAGAGGGAGACCATGCAGTCTTTCAAATATTAAAAACACATTGTTTTGTGTCTATAATCAGCACAGGTACTTTGTCACAATACTGAATCTCACTAGTTGATCTTCTCTCCTCTCAGGTCCCAGTCGCAGATTCAAGAGAGTGGTGGAAACCATTCAGGCTCAGCTCTTGAGTACTCATGATCAGCCTTCTGTGCAGGCACTGGCTGGTAAGTATCACACACGCGCACACACACACTACCTGTACCAGTTAGTTCAGTTGTTTGTTTCACGTCTTTCTCTGCCTGATTTTACCCCTGGCCCCTCAGATGAGAAGAACGGTCAGCTTTCCCGACAGCCCAGCACTCCTTCACGTCAGAATTCTCGGCGTTCTGAAAGCGGATCCGAGCGGGAGCGTGGGGAGAAGGATCGCTCGGCAGACGGGGGAAGCGGAAGCGGGAGCAGCAGTGGGACCGTCTTACAAAGGCGAGGGTCGGGTAAAGACAAGACCAGACTCCTCTCGTCGTCCAACGGGACGCAGTCCCACCCCTGAAAAGAATGTTGTGGAAGAGAGGCGAGGGTCATCTGCCTGGCCTTTTTCTCTTCCTTCCCTCAGTCCTTCCCACATTCTTTCCTTCCCTATTTCCTTACTCTCTGCCTTGCTTTCCACCATTATTCCAAAGCAATGGGATGTAGGAGGGGGAAGGTTTTCCTCGAAGCTGATCTAGGGATATGACGGGGAATCTCTAGTCCTATCTCTAATCCGCCTTCAGGGGCACCTTCACCCAGGTGGGACGATTCAAAGACAGGATGTCCAAAAAGTCCCACCTTACTACTTATCTAGCTCACAGCCAGAGAAACACACAGTTCACCCGCTCCGACGAATCAAGAAAGCACATGCCCTTCCCACGGACTAATCATATGCAACACATTCACATCCAACAGGAGACCTCCCATCAGCCAGTCCAAATGGCACAGGAACATCAGAACCCCTTAAATCATTCTCTTTTATCATTTTCTGAGCAGCCAACTGTCACCTGAATCACCATGAGTCCACGAGTTCCAATTGAAGACAAATGTGTATTCTCAAGCAAAGAAACAAAATAAGGTTGTCTTTTGAGAAAGGAAGGAAGAACCTTGAATGAGGCTGGATTGTTAAAGTGGACATTATTTCTAAATAATTAGCAAACTTAATGATATACTTTAACAATCAAAGATTCAGAGAACAGAGGACAAAACACAGAGAAATGATGGAGAATGAATCTGATGTGGTCTATGTAATGTAGCCATAGAGCTAGGTAAATATCAAAATAAGACAGACAAGACTCAACTTTTCCTTGAGTGTATAGCAGCATAAAGTCCCACAATTATTTCTGGATTACACTGATAAAGCTATGATACCGTATTGCCTTTAAAGGAGGAGAAAAAGAGGATAGCTAGTTAGATTTAGCCCAATTTTGAGGACACTAGTCATACCACAGGTAGAATGTCTGACACGTCAAACTCCCTTTAGAAGAGAGGGAGATGAGTAGATAGATGGAGACAAAACAGAGGATAGCTAGCAACAGATATCCATTTGGTAGGAAAGGAGAGCAAAAGAAAAACTAGTAGCCAAAAACTTAAGTTAACCTAAAAATGACAATGAAAGTCAGTTGTGTTAAAGAAGAGGTGAGGATTTTTTCTGGTCTGTTTCAATACAACATTCATACACCACAGGTGCACTGAAAGAGTTCATGTTTGCTATAGTTTCTCCTCTTGAACACACAGGCTGTAAAGCAATTGCTTCCAAGTGTGAGTCCACAGTGAAAGACGAGGGCACACAATCCACAGTCAGAAGCTATAATATGACGCTTCAGCAGTCTGAGCCCTTAATTAAGCTAAGCTAATGCACAGTACCATGTAGTGCATATTTAAGACCCCTTTTAAGACTTGTTAGTCGATTGAACTAATGTTAGCCAAATATATTTGTCAAAATCAGTTGCAGCTAGCTAGCTGGCTTGCTAAAACTGAATTTGAGAGTCAATTGACAGCCGCCTGCTAGAAGATAATAAGCCTGTTGTCTCAAGTGGTGACATTCAGAGCTGAAAAAGTTCCTCGAATGGCCACTTGAGGCTGGCTCCAAAAGCAAGTCAATCCCCATAGACCCCCATATTAAAATACCCAAATTTACAGCAGAAATAAACATGTTTACAGCCTTGCTATGGCTATCGCTGATTACCCCGTTCATGACAACTAGATTTTTTGTAGAACTCACCCATTTAAATTATGTTAAGGCTTAAAATTATACATAATTAAGAGCATAGCCACTTTGAGTGACAGGTGGGTGCTGGTGTGCAGCCTGTTGCCTACAACTGACCATCGAACAGCTCACTGTGGCTGCTCTTAACTGTTCCATTACTCCCTGTAATATTTCAAACCGATCCACTGTCAACAAATGCTCAAAATGATGTCTCATTTTATAGGCACATTTTGAATGAATGATTGTGGTGAAGTTAAGACAGTAACCTTAGAAGGCATTTTTTCTTATAATGGAGTCACTTTTGGAAGGAATCACTTCACAGCCAGTGTGCAGAGGAGAGATGATAGCAAAAAATCTCCAATGTACATACTGTATGGTTATATGAATATTGTAGGACAGAGCTGAAAAAAGTCCAAATATATCCTAACTGAGAGGAGAATCAAAGTCCATGAAATTACAGTAATTGAAGATGGAAATGTGAAATTAAATGCAGAGGCTGGTCAAACAGGACAACCAAGTGTTCAAGCTTTTTAGACCCACAATTAGGCAACTGAAACCCTTCCTATTTTCCTTTGACAATAGATGCAGAATGACTGAAAGCTCCAACAAAAGCCTTGATCAGCTCTTTCTGCCTGTCTGAAAGGAGAGGTGGAGGCAGGTCGGAGAGAGGCAGGTAGAGATGAACAAAAAAAGTACTTTTCACAGGAAGGGAAATAAGAATGCAAGAAAGAAAAAGGACTGGGGTGTGTCGTTTGTCATAAAAACTCTGCACACATACTGCCTGGGAGAAGGGAAAGGAAAAATTAAGCCACACATAAAGAATGAAGTTTTGCTTGTTTTATTTTGTGTTTTTTCAACTGTGCTCTGGTCTTAGTGTTTCTTTTTTTTTTTTATGTTTATGTTTATGTGTTTGCCACCAGCAAAATAGAGGGCGGCGCTCACCATGTGAATGTCAAAGACTTTTTTGAAATGATTGCAAGAGTGTGAACATATTTTCGTTCCATATGTTTATTGAAAGTGTATTTATTTATTAATTAATTAATTTATTTATCTATTTATTATTTATTTCTTGAAAGTGTGATTCTTTTTATGAAAAGAATGACATGGGTGAAGACAGGGAAATGTCACTTTCAAGATGTCTGACGCTGCAGACCAAACCAGCTTTCCCTGAGAAAAACTGAAAAACAACTCCTCTGCTTTTTCTTTAACATTCTGAAAACTGATGCTGCAAAATACGTTCCATCTTTATATTGTGTTTTTAGCTGCTGGAGTTTTACTGAATTAATTCAAAGACGTCTGTGTGTGCATGTAATATACACACACACACACACACTCACACAGGCCTTTCAAAATTATCTTGTATAGGCCTTTCAAAGAGTTTTTTTTTTTTGGCCACATGGCTTGAGGAATGGCATTGTCGGTTTGTTGGTTTGTTGGTTGGTCCACCACTTGATGGATTGCCATGAAATTTTACAGACATTCATGATCCTAAGAGGATTAACCCTAATGACTTTAGTGATCTTTTGAACAGATATTAATGATGTATACTGTCCCTCTGACTTAGGTGACTTTTCATCTGGCATCATCATCAGTACTTTGGTTTATGAAGAAATACCTGCAAAACTGACATTTCCACAGGCCTCAGCTGCACTTTGTGCTTAGAGCTAACTGCAAATTTTAGCATGCTAACAAGCCAAACTGAGAAGGTGAACATGGCAAACATTATTTCAGATAAACATCAGAATATTAGCATTTTCTTTGTGAGCATGTTAGCATGCTGACATTAGCTTTTAGCTCAAAGCGTCACTCTGCCTAAGGCCACATTCAAACAGAATCAGGTGTTGTGGTGATTAGCCACAGGGTTCTGCAATAGTGATTATTTGCGCTTAGACCATAACTGCTGTAAAACAATCTGGAAATAACCTTTTATTCATCTGCTTTCTCGCTACCACCGCTAACTCGCTGCATTCAGTCTCTAACTTGCACGAAGACTGCTGTGCTCTCTCTCTCACCCACAAAAAGTCACAAACCAAAGGAATGGTGAGGCATCTTAGTATCACTATTTTGCAGCATAAACTGCAAGCCATTTGAAAAAACAAATGGAATGAATGAGATGACTGGCGTTATCCCCACAGCACCTGATTCTGTCTGAAAGTGGTCTAAGTCCAGCTTGCATAGCAACAAGCACAAATGTATTTCCTTGTCATATTCATTCTCTGTGAAACACTGTTGTTTATTCATGCAAACGAAGTCCACTGAAACCAGCAGATATTCCTAACTGACTTTCTATGCTCTCCTCACACGCTGTGCACACTTAAGTGAAACAGCTGAACAAGAATGGGAAGAAACAACATTCATTTGCAGTTTTATTAATCATTTTCTGTACTTTTTTAGTCTTTCAAAAATATCTGGAAAGCTGGAAAATGTGGTTAGCAATTATGCTTCAACATCCTACAATCTGTCTACACAAGATTAACATCCAAGTGCAGAGTGAACTTTTCCAGTTTGTGCGTCATGGCCCCGGGTGAGGTTTTGTCATGGTTTCAGAGTGATTTTAGAAAGCTTTTGGGAAACTATTTGCCTGTTCTTCTTGACAGTTTTGCACTTTTAAGTGGCACAGCACTCTCAATGGACATAATCAAGAAAGATTTTCAGTCTTCACTGGTTTATCATTAGATACAAATGCGTTTTCCTCCCCCCTCATGTAATCAGAGGCTTTCTTTTCCCATCCTGGTGCTCAACGTGGGCCCCTGAGAATCCGGCAGTGAGGTGAAACATCTGAAAGGTCAAAGGCCAGAGAGGTTTAAAGTGACACACACACATACACAGACAGAGAGTGTTATGTCAGTTTTTTTTTTCTTTTTTTTACACAAGGTCAGAGTCAAGTTCACCTTACATCCATTTTTAGAAGGAAAGAAGCTAGTTCAAGGATAGAAGTGGGAAGAGCAAAGAAAGAAAAAAAGGCTGCTCCAGATTGTGCTCCACTCAGAGCAAACTCTGCATCAAAACCCATTCAAAGACACAACGGGACCCTCGGCCCGTTTGCAGCTGAGAGGCTCCCGCTCTCGCGAAACTCGCCTATTGAAAAGAAATCTCACCCCTCCCTCCCTCCCTCATTCCTCCTTTAACCCCCCCCCCCCCCATTCACCCATTCACTTGACATTTTCTACACCCTCCATTCCTCCTCTTTGTATCTCATGAATCCTGCTCCACGCCCGTCCTTGTCCCATCTGCACATATGTCACCCCCTCATATAATCGTCCCCGTCTCTCCTGCCCCCGTATACATTTTATACACTGCATACTTCAACGCAGATGCTGTATACATTTGTATACACTGTATGCCTGTCTCTGTCTTCATTGTATGCCATCCATATCTATGTAGCGTTCACTATCTTTTATCGACACTGTAGTCACCGTACATCTCTTCCTCTCATCATTATTGCTCATTCTTCTCCTGCAGTTAGAATTGTATGACTATAATCTCTTGTCTCCCGCCCGTACTCCCCTCCACCCGTGCCCCACCCTGCCACACCAACCCCACCCATGACCACCACCCCCCCATCTTGTGAACCTCCACTCCACACAGTAGAAAAAAAGTTGTTTTTTTTTCCACTCTGGAGGAATTTAGAAAAACTTGAGAGAGGAGGAGGAGGAGGTGTGTAGGGGAGGGTGGGTCGAGAAAACTGCTAAAACGATTAATGATGATGATGACGACAACGACGACGAAGAGAAATGTCTGTAGTATAATTACAAAAAAGGAAAAGTGCACTATTATGACAATGATTATTATTGCCTGTGAGAAATACTGACCAATAAACAACAATGGAAATATTTGTGGTTTTTGTGGTCTCTTTCATGCTGCATAAAATAGATAAAGTAACCATAACCTTCTTATTTATGCAGGTTCATATGAAGACTTCGAGTGTGGAGCTGTAGCTACCAGTTGCCACCACTGGCAACCAGCTATCTTAGCTTAGCACAGTGACTGGAAGCAACTTGCCTGGTAAACAACACTGTGTTTTTAAAGTGGATTCTAGCATTTCATGTACTAAATGTTTTTAAAGAGTTAAACATTTTTGTAAATTAACTTTCTTGTTGAGAGTTAGAGAAGATAGATACCACTCTCTACATGAAACAACTGCTGGAGACCAGTTAGTTTAGCTTAGCACAATGACTGGAAACAATCTATAAAGCTCACTATCTCACATGTAATATGTAATTTGTTTAATCCGTTTGATGCAATGTGTGTTTTTACAAAAGCAGTCACTGTATCTGGCCAAGAAAGAGTTTGGCACTGCCCCTCCCCCAACCGAAACCCAATTTTATACAGAGTAAACAAACTTGGCGTATTTTGTTGCCTGTGCGTGGAACCATGCTAGCTGTTTCCCCTTGTTTCCGGTCTTTGTGCTTAAGTTAAGCTGACAAGCATCTGGCAGTATTTACCATACAGCCATGAGAGAGGGTTATATCTTCTCATCTAACTCTCTGCAAGCAAGCGAAACGAAGCAAAGCACATTTTGTTAAGTGTCAAACTATTCCTTTAAATTAGCATTAATAATAAGTAGCATCACATAGTGAGAAATGGAAAAAAAAATGAAACCTGAAAATTTTAAAACTTTTTCTACTCTACTCAAAAACTTTTTAAGATTGAGTGGGTTGTGTTGAGAGAATTTGGATCCAAAATCCTGCAGTCATGTTCAAGGTCTCTGCACTCAGCAGCTGAGATTTTGGATATTTGGATTGATTGATTTAATTTTGGGTCCTGCATATTTGAAGAAAACAATTATAGAAATACAACTGCATGTATCTTATAACGTATAATACAACATAAGAGTTGTAACCAGTGTATTTAAGTGGAAAAGGGGTGGAAAGCCTGTTGAAAGGGGGTAGTGACACATGACATCATAATGCAAAAAATAACTGAGATGAGTTTTTGATTCTCTGTGTAAAGTTTTATATATATTCCATGAGTTTATTTAGGTTTCTCTATAGTGTGGGAAATATGTAGGTCAAGTGTTCAGGGTAAATGGGGAAACAAGGGGGCTTGCAGTGATGTTTCCCCAACAGCAGCAACTGTTAAACAGATTTAATCCATGTGGAGGTTGTGCTTGGTTTGGAAAAATAAATGAAACAGAACACAATGGAACAAGCAGCTATATGTATAGGGCAAAGGCTGGCCTATTTACCCCACATAACTCTTAAAAAATGTAGTCCGTCTTCCATATGTCGAGAAGTGGGTGTCTCTACGGCTGACGTAATTTCTAGATTCCTACAGAGAGGCGGAAAGTGAAGAGCTCTCACTCTGACATTAATAAAGTCTCCAGAGTTGTTCATTTAAACGTATGAGAGCTCAACGAAACTAAGTGTTCTTCTTACAATCAGACTAATTGAAGTACAGATGCATTTGCCTCACAGTTCAGCAAAACTGTTGAAAAAAAAAAGTCTAAAAGTTATTGTCTTCATTTCCAATACAAACATTTTCTTGACACTTGACGAAAAAAAGTTTCTATACATTTTTGATAGCCATACATTGAACACAAACTCAGCAACTTTTCTGTCACTTTGAATTGTTCTTTAATACCGCTGATGAAAATGGCTAGCTGGCTAGTATTAAGTGCTTCTGTCCAGCACAGAATTGTGTTTTTATTTCAACTGCATATAAAGGAAAGTTTAAATTGGTATAAAATTAATAGAAAAAGTAAATACATTTTTAAAGTGGGTCAGATTATATTATATGTATTAGCATGTATATGCAGAAATATCAGTAAAATGGTCAGGAATGTTCATTTATGCACAAATTAACTCTTCCTTAGATTTATGAAATGGGTCATGATGGTTTGTCATTTTAAAAAAGTGCGCCCCCAGAGAAAAGGTCTGGGAAACATGTTCTTGAATATGTCATATTATTACTTAATATTACTATTCCCTTATCTTATATTCATTACAGTTTTTTAACATTATGTTTGGTTATAATATATTTGTATATTTGTAGGCATAGTAATTTATATTTATTAGTATATTTGTAAAGCAAACTGATGCATACTCTATGTATAAATGCTAATATATACTGATATATAATAATACATAATACTTGTATAAATATACAATACTTGTATTGTTTTATCTTATTTAATCTTTTTTTAATTTTATCTTATTTTATTTTATTTTATCATTATGGGCTACAGGCCGTGGATATAAGCAGCAGTCGGCTATATGCGCCAAAGGTAACGCCTACATTCACATAGTCCGACCCCATATCTTTTCAACTGAGTGGCTCATCTTCTCCTACTCAGCCTATCTTTGTCTGTTGACTGTGATTGCCTTGTTGGTTGAGGAAAGTGACTGTGCTGTGCGCTGCTGCAGGCTTCAGACGAAGGGAGGGGTGCGAAGTAGACGTTTCCGTGTCAATCTTATCACCGAGAAAGCTCTTCAAAAGACACCTCAGGTACGTTTTTAAACGTATTTAATGAGTTCTTATCGAAGTGATGGCTCAGTTTTTATCAGTTCAATGTATACGGATCCCTTCGCTCTCTGTTGGCTTTTGTGCATCGCATTCGGGTGGGAGATGGTGCTGAGCATGAATGGATCACTGTGTGTTGTAGTGATATCACACTAGGCTACTGTGCATAATGTTAATACACTGCACTGTCACTCAAACATTGCAGTTACATGTGTGGTGAATTTCTGTTTTGTTTTGTTTTGTTTTGGTAGCTGTGGGTGTTTGTGTCCACCCATGCAGGACATTAACGTGATGATGTAGTGATGGAGAGCAGAGAGCAGCGGCGGGTCGCATCGCGCACAAACTATTTCCATAAACCAAACTGGTTCACCGAACTGGTCTACTCCGGGCCACTGGGAGCCACATTCAAACAAGTCCAAGCGAGTGACTCAATGTTGATTTGTTACTTTGTAACGTGACTTATTGAAATGGCTGCAGCGCTTTATCCTGTAATTATTTTTAACGCTACGTAACCAACTTATTTACATATCAGCCCATACATTCAAATGAGAACATTTCTCCATCATGAAATGGTGTTACGAGAAGATCATTATGCCAGTGCATGCTCTAAGTAAAATATGAGGTTGATTATTAAAATATTAATATTTGAGGTAATTGTTGTTATCTAGGCCAATAATAGAAAAAAAACAAACAAAAGCTATTGGACTAGATTCAGTTTTAGATATTCTGACTTATTCACAGTTTAACGACCTCCTTAGTGGTTTGAGTAAACAATAACCTCCAGAATATTTATTATATATTATTTATTATTATTTGAACTTGGTGTGTAGCTTACTCTATGTGTGCACGCGCGTTCCTTCCCGCCGTACTCGTACCCGCGCACTGAGCCTGTCAGACTGAAGGAAGGGAGCTGTTTGAACTGCAACCTGCCTTCTCCACTCCTGCAGGTAAAACCTGTTTGGCTACATTGTTTTGACAAAATCAAACACAAATTTGTAGTTTTACTAAACTCTGCTACACAATTGTTTCATTTTGTTTTCAGATGTGTTGTAGCAAAGTTAGTTATATCGGTAGTTCTTAAACGTTTTCACATCAAGGACCCCTAAGCTGACACAAATTACACCATGGACTTCTAAGATTTTGTCCCAGGCTCCCTCATCTGATAAGAATTACATCCAGCGTTTACAGGTGAAACACTGGTGTATGAAACCAGTATGTCGCATTCTGTCAATCTTATTCTCAATGACTTTCACTCAGGATGGCGCAATACAGCAACCTTGAGTATCTGCCGATACTGACCCCAATCTGATACCTTCTCTTAAACAACTAAGTTGTTAATAATGTATTAGTATGGATGCACTTTCCTTAACCTAGACATCTAAAAACATCTTGCTCAACCTGTGAAACAAATATTCTGCTTCAAGAAACAAATGCATAGCAACAACATGGCTCAGTTACGCAATACTTATGTTACTTCTTCCACACACAATACGTATAGCAGCAGTTTTGGTTGGTCAGCACTATTAAAACGCTCAAAATGAATCATCAGCATCCAATGATTTTGGCCAGTACTGATACTGATACCAATACTGAGTATGAGATCGGGACATCCCTACTTTTGACACCTGCATTGGCCTATGTATAATTTTGAACAAAATCTACTGGTAATACTTTTCCAAAGTAGAGAGTTTAGGTTGTTTGAATCACGTTTAAGGTGATGCCAGTTTCTCTTTGAGTGAGTACTGCTAAGGTCTGTGCAAATCTGGTGTATAAAAGGTCAGTTTTATCCTGTCGCTCATCAGACCCAGAAATAAACATCCTCTTGGGGACAAAATATTTGCAACCTAGATAATTAACTGGTAAACACAACAGCAATTGGATTTGGGTTAGCTGCAGTTTGTGCCTTTCAGAGATTCCCATTTAATTTGAGTAACAGAGCTTAGAATCCCAGTATTCCTAAAAATATACAACATTTGGTTATTTAATAACACTTACTGAAGTTATTTCCAGTAGGCTTAGACTCCTCTAGCCACCTTATTTAGCTTGGCTCATAAGCGTAGTATGCCATATAAGCATGATTATTTCTCTGTTTCTGCAGATGATTTCATTATAATAAATTCTGTAATTTTGTGCAGTAATGCTAAGTATAACTTTATAGTCTGAGCAAGCTAGCGGCTGGGGCTGGTCATAGTTACACAAGCTTACAGTTTGACCACTTCTTTTTCACATGTTGCTATATTGTTATCTTTAGGGCATGTCTGTCAGTAAATTTACATACAGCAGCAACAGACACACACGCACACACACACACACTGGTGATTAGGATTGCAGGGCAGAACCGGCTGTTAACAAAGCTAATGCAGCTCGTGCTCCAGTGTAAACTTTATCAAAAACAACATGAATAAATAGTTACTGGCATCCGACCGGTTATTCTTGATATTTAGTTAGCTTCAAATGAGACTTAACTTTCACGTAGTTTCTCTTGACTGTCCAACTAATATTACAACATTAGTCCAATATCGCTGCAGCCTGTGGGAGTAGCCACATTAGCCACACAGCATGTTAACACAGAGTTCAACAGGTTAGCCTATGAAATAAACACTAAACCTGCATAAAACATGTCAAAACTTGCAGCATCAAAGTTTGCGGTCGGGTCACAGGCAGCTGGTATTGATCCATCCCTGAGCTTGAACTGTTACAGACTGTCTGTAATTCATTTCAGTCAGCAGAAAAATGGCAAAAAGTATTTTCTTTGGCTCACACTGATGGAAAAATAAACCGCCAGTGATCATGTTACCTTCATGACTCCAGTGATGAAATAACTTCATGTCATGACTGGTCTAAGTTTTAAGTCAAAATACTGACTTTTCAGTGCAGTGAAGGGTTGACCGTGATTAGTTAGTTATTAAGGTCCAGTTTTTTTCTGATCAGGTATCTGACATGGAGTCTCTTAAATAAGGTGGAAATGAAGCTAACTTTGAAATATGCCACAATTATCATTATTCTAATGTGCTTAATGTGTCTATTTTTCAGGATTATGATTGAATGAAATATAATAAAAACAACAATCAGTAAATTAATAGATAGATAAATGGAAAAAAAATAATCAATATATTAATCGTTATTATCGTAACATGCAGCCCTATTAAAACACACTGCTGGATGAGACAAAGCAGTCCCTCCTCTCTCTGCAGACAGTGAATCACATCAGCATCGAAGGGAGGAGGACAGGGATTTTTCTTCGCAGGAATCTGTACCAAATGAAGACGTTTTAAGTCTGTAGAATCTGATTTGTAGGACAGGACATGTCCCCCTCACAACATTCATTAATTTAAACATTTTTTGACGCACATTTTACCTTAACAAATATGAATTAAGTCCTAGTTCTAGTGAAACATAGAAGTAGATTGGCGGTTAGACTGTTTCTGGCTAGGTTAAGGTAACCATTTGGCTTTAGGGTTAAGACAGGAATTAAGTTTAGGTTAGAGAAAGGATAATAGTTAGGTGTGAATGTCATCTAGAGGTCCTCCTAAGTGTACAGTATTGTATGTGTATGTGTGTCCATCACAGCATCAGCAGCAGCGCAGCTAGTTAACGTGCCCACACTTTTCCTCCCACCTTCATTCCCTCCTGTTTCTTTCTGTCTTTTTCAGTTCTTTCTCGCTCTTTCACTCAGTCATGCACACAGACACACAAATAGCTGTGTGAAATAGCTGTGGGAAGTGAGAAATATGCAGCAATCAGTTGCTTGGTTGGACAGGGAGAAGGGGAAGAGCCTCACACACAGCTAATGCACACACAAACACGACCTCACTGAGATTATATGTTGACCTACTTTCTGTAGGATGTGTGACTGTAACTGCATAGATGTCATGTCATCATCCAGTATGTAGCAGGGGGCTCGTTCATGTGCAACAGCTGTGCAGGACATCAGAGCTCTCAGGCTTCCATGCCCTGTCCAACACACACACACACACACACACACACACACACACCACACACACACACACACACACACACACACACACACACACACACACACACTGCTGACGGTTGACTGATCAAAATCTGTGGAGAGTTTTTGGACCTGACAGATAAGTTTCCGTCTGAGTTGTTATTGTCTGTTTAGCCAACAAAATTGAGCAGCGCAGCAATGACTAAACATTTCCTTTAGTTGGTTTCCATGAGTTGACATGGACAAAGGAATTCAAAAATCAAGCCAGCACTGACCCTGTCAGATTTCTGTCCAATCAGTGACTGATTGCTTTGACAAAACAACGCCCTGTCTGCTGCTGAAGGCTGAAGGAAAAATATTCCAGTTCTGCCCTTTCTAAACGTCATGAACGCAGATTAGAAATTAAAGATACAAAACCATATCCTGCTGAAAACATCATGGACGTTGTACATATCGTCTTCAGGCTTGTTAAGTGACGTCTTGGACAGTTGTCAAAAATGTTGTCATGTGAGTACAGTGCAGTACAAGCCTGGATCAGGAAGAAAACTGCACAAGTGTGAGATAAAGATAAAGACGGTGAAAACGTTCTGCACACAAGTCTTCAAGGTCCCGTGTGTAAGATTTATGGGGATTTATTTGCAGAGTGTGGCAGCAATGGAATATGACACACATAAATGTTGTGATGCTGATAGGATTTAAATGTAGTTATTGTAACTTTAAAATTGCTAATCCATCCATCCATTTTCTGCCTATTACCCAGGTTACATTAGTTCAATTAATATCAGTTTATTAATATCATTAGAAATAATTGTTATTTAACCCTGGGCACTGAAAAAATGTAATTAAATAATGAATAATTTAAGGCAATATTGCCCCTACTAGTTTTACATGATAGTTTCATTCTCAGCCAGTATGATTGTGAAAAATGTATTAAATTGCATTCTCTGTGGGATGAAAAAGGTCTCTTAAAAAGTGGTGGGAGAGTGTTTTATTTAAAAAGTCTCAGAGAATAGCCAGTGAGGTCTGGGCTTAACGCCACAACATGCTGTTAAACTTGTTGGAAAAGTCAATCATCAAAAATATTTCAAAGTCAAAACTGAAGACAAAGAAAAGATCACTGGAGATGGAGCAACTTCTGCTATATAAGCTTTATTAGTCTTTCTGGTACGGCAAAACCAACAAACTCGAGCAGATCCCGGATCAGACTGAAGAAAGAGAATTAACACACCTTCATTTATACTGCTTGGAGACTCTGGAGAGTCTCACTCACATTTGAATAATTTGATCCACACGCCAACAAACTGGTGTATGCCTTTTTCCTGCCTTACACCCTTTTCCCATAAATCTCAACCAAAATATCCCCCCCCCCCCCTTAGATTTTCATTATGTGATCACAGGTTTCTTAAAGATGTATTACTGACACTTTCCATGGCTATAGCTAGAGATGGACAGATTCCAATTTTCTTGGCCGATTCTGATTTTTTTTGAGGGTCTGACCTGCCATTTCCGATTTTGGCCGATTCTGATTTTCAGTTTTTCTAAGAAATATAATTGACAGCATTCGCAAACATTTTTGCAACTTTTCTTGTAAAACTAAATTGGATGTTCATAATAAAACACTGATTATTAAATAACTTATATATTTTCTCCAAAAGTGCCCCAGATTTCAGCCAGGCCTTATTAGAAGATTAAATTAATATGTACTAGAGGAAATGCAATCTCGCGCGATTTCACATGATCTTGTGTAGAAGCCGATGTAAACAAACCGCAGAGTGACGTGGTGCAACAGTTTGCTGTAGTAAAACTTTGCCGTGAGAAAAACAGCCACAGAAGTTAAACGAGTCTGGATGAGAAAATGTTTGAGGAGACACATCAACACAGGTTGTTTATTCTTCAGCCAGTACAGGAGGTCAGATTTTAACTGTCAGTCTGTGAACAGCAGTCTGCTGCTGGCTAACATGAAGCATGAAGAGCTAGAAAGTTTACAGCTGTTTGGTGACACTGTCAGCTGTTCTGTGTTGTTGTAGACTGTCTGTCTTCTCTTTATCCTGTTCTTGGAGTCTGTTGCTAACACTGACTTCATGCGAGCATGTGTCTGAGTGTGTGCTGCTATGATCAGCGCTGTGGCATGTGTGACATTACGGCCAGTGTGTGCTGCGCGCATGACGTGACCATCATGCAGAATATGTGCGAATATGACGAGCACAGAATCAGATATGTGGCGCTGACCGTCCGGTTCCGGTCTCTGGCCGATCAATCGGTGCATCCCTAGCTATAGCCTTCCTGTGTGTCTCTCGAATTGTACCAAGCATACGCTCAGGTCATTTCTATGGGCTAGGTTATTCGCTAGGTGCACCAGCATTCGCTCATTACCACATTCCTCTCTTCCCACATCCCAATCAATCTCAGCTCTTATCTCTACATTTGACAGTCACATAAAAGGGAAGATGCTGACCCTTCCAGAAAACACCAACTTCAAAAGTTAGACAGGGAATAGAAAATTTTAAAATTCTTTTATTGGTTTTTAAATCACCACATGGCCTTGCCCCCACCTTATCTGTCTGACATGGTCAAGATATATGTGCCTGCCAGGTCCTTCAGATCCTCTGACTCAAACCTGCTGATTATCCCAGAGGTTAGAACTAAGACGCACGGAGAGGCTGCCTTTGCTTATTATGCCCCAAAACTTTGGAACAGTCTGCCAGAGAGTCTTAGGGGCTCTAAATCTGTTGAAACTTTCAAATTAAATCTTAAGACACATCATTTTACCATTGCTTTTTCCTAAAGTTTTTTTTTTTTTTTAACTGATGGGTGTCTTATCTGGTTTTATCTTGTCTTACCTTGCAGTTTTAACTCTCATTTTATTGCATTATTTTATCCTTTGCTTTTACTGTTTTAAATGGAAAATATCCCACTACAAGAGCCCTGCAGAAACCCTGAAACAGGTCTATATAGTGCTCATTTGTAAAGTTTTACTTGCTTGCCTTTTAGTTCAAGAAAGTGATCACATCTCTTAGTTCAAACATCCATCATAAGTTCACTGAGGACATGAACTACATCCTGCTTTTCACATGCACACTAACCTGTTAGCATGTCTTGCTGGAGGGTGAGTAGTAGCTCAGAAATGTTAATTGTTCACATTCTGCACGCAGATTTTGTTTTACTCTTTGTCTCACAAGCAAATTAATGTACAAACTCAAATAGTCCACAACATTATAACACATTGAGTTCATGCTCGTAGCTACATGCTAATGTACTCTTTTTAGTTGGGCTATTCTTTAAACCTATAATATTTTTTTTATTTTAAAACAATGTATAGACTCATACAAACATAATTCCTTTCGATCATAACTTATGATGACTGATAGCGAATGATAATGATGAATAGAATGATAACTACAAGTGTGGTGGTGTCCGAGAGACCCTGCCCTCTGCTTGTATTTCCTTTTTTTCTCATTATTTTGCTGCGATCAAAATGTTTTACCAACCCAAAACATCAGAATTTGACTGCCTGATATCTTTCTTGTTTGTTTACTAACAGCTTGGAAAAATTCTCCTGATTCTACCTTTGAACTGCATTTGAAATGTTTGACTTTGCTTTATAGTAGAGTCACCAGAGATATAGTAGAGTCACCTTTTCTCTTTATTGTAGTCCTATTATGTTATTATGGAACCTGTTTACTATACACTTGTATCTGGCTGCACCACTAAACACGAACTGAAAGACTAATTCAGCTGGTGAGCTAAATGCTAAATAACACATGCAGAATGAACACACGAACGGCACGCTGTCGAAAGCTGTTCTACACCAGCAAACTGATGCATCAAAACAAATCCATTATTGACAGCAACCTCCATGAAACAGAACTTGTAGTACACTCAAAGAAAGTTTCCCTTTTCTGTCCATGTAGTTTGTGGATTTAACTCAGGGTTGTTTTACTTCAATGTGCAGCCAATGCCGCGTGTTTGATAAAAGTCGATGACAAGAATCTTCGCTCCGGGCTCTGTACTTGGTGTTTTGATAAAGTCTGGATGCAGGAAGACGGTACAGCCGGCATCCATGGAGCTCATTTTTGTTGTTGCTCCTTCCACAAAACAGCCCCTCGTGTAAACAAACAGAGTAACCATGAAGATAACAGCGCACACTGACGTCAAACAAAGGAGACACACAATCTAACATTACAACCCCAAAATGCCAGTTTCCCTCTCTACATGACAACACTGAAAACAGAGTTTTAAAGTATATTCACTGTTTTTAAAAAGCTCATGTTTAGTGAGCACACATCCAGTCCACACATACAAGATACCCGTGTTTGTGTGGACGTGCACTTTGTGTACCAGAACGTTTCCGGTGAGCCGACAAGCACAATAGCAGCACCCTGACTTTGTTTGATAGAATAGAACAGAACATCAGTTAGCATCACTGTTTTGCACCTGTGTTTACTCTACTCTTTCATGTCAAATTGGCTGTGAAAACACCTTTGTGTCTTGTTACCAGTTGATTTATTGAATCTGCTTAACCAATTAGTGACTTACATTCTCCATGCTGTTTAGCTGCCAGTATGATACCAGAGCTAGTAGCTCATAAGTATTAAATAATTCATGTCAATGTGAGACTGACTGAGCAGGCAAAGCCACCAGGATAAAGTCACAGTCACTATTTTTCTATCAATCCTGTAACAAAGAGGAATGACTTTCTATCGGTTTGACCGTTACTTCAGCACAGGACATTCACTCCCTTAATGTAAGTCACTTGCACAGTAAAAGTGCAGCAATTTATCATGGCAACTTTGATTAAACAACAGCCAGTCAACAATATCAGGGCATGCTGGCTGTTTGCAAAACTAAGCTTAGGTTCTATAGGCTTCATTGCTACTACTCAATATTTTATGTTTAATTTTATGAACTTCCTTTTTTCCAGGCACAGTGCACCTGATATTTCCAGAATATACACTTGTGTAGCTAGTGACAGTTGTGTGTCTACTAATTATAACCGCTATGTCAAACACTTTTTGTATGTAATAACTAGTGGTAAGAGCAGTTCTAGATATAAAGAGTTGCACAGGCAAACAAACAGACCTACACGTATTGACTGTAGGTCTTCATCAGGGTAAACTGCCTTTAGTCAGTTCTGCTATAATGTTAAAAGTAGAGCTGCAAAGATTAATCACTTACGAATTGAATATTAAATGAATCTCAACTGTTTTAATAATCGATTAATTGGTTTGAGCCATTTTTTAAAGAAAGAAATCTCTGACTCCAGCTTCTTAAATGTGAATATGTTCTGGTTTCTTTACTCCTTCATGACAGTAAACTGAACATCTGTGGGTGGTGGACAAAACAAGACATTTGAGGACATCACCTTGGACTTTTAGAAACACTGACAGCATTTAAAAGATGATATGAAAATAATCGTTGGTTACAGCCCTTGTTAAAAGGGCTCGCCACAGTCCTACTGTATAACACAGGGCTTTTCACATTATGACAGAAGAGCAGTTTGTACTCAGTATTCTTGGTGCTGCAGCAGACTCAGTGAGACAACAACATTCCACTGACACATTAAATTACTCAAGTATTGTCGCACAGAGCGTTCATACAAGAGAGACAGCAAACACAGACAGAGATGCCTGCTGGCTCATAAAACCAGCAGGCATCTCAGATTCAGAGAGTTATTGAATCATAATATCGTGGCTGTTTATAAACAGTCACGGCATTATGACAGTTGTAGTGAGGTAATAAATAATTTAAAGCTGTATGGTCTAAAAAAAATTGCAAAAGAGGAAGAAATAGACTGTTTAATGACTCTAATAAATATTCATGATTCATTCATTCAAGGAGTGATATTGGTGTTAACGTTTTCATTCGCTTCTTTTCCCATAGAGATGGCGGAGGCCCACCAGGCGGTGGCGTTCCAGTTCACCATAACGCCAGAGGGGATGACCTGCAGCTGTCCTATCAGGCCCTGAACCAGATCTACCTGTCCGGAGTACGATCATGGAAGAAACGAGTCAGCCGCATAAGGGTGAGGATGATGGGAAATCCCTGTGTGAATGCTTCTTCTCATATTTTACAAAAGGCTGAATGATTATTTTGACTGATATTGCAATAGTGATATGATTTGCAATATTAGAGGGAATAATCATTTTTTCCATTTCTTAAGTCTGAATAATATTTTGTGTAGGCCAGGACATCTCTGCAGCGTGACAATATTTAATTTAAAGTTGTATTTTGACACACATTTCACCTAAATATTGTGCCTCCTACAATTTTGATAAAAAAAATTGCTTAATTGTTCAGCCCTAATTTTACATTTATGCATTTTATCTCTTTAAAGTGTAGATGTTAATTAATTCAGTTGTTTGATAATTAGATTTTACAGTCAGTATAATGAGGGCAGAGTGTGAGTTATATTGAGTCATGGTCCCCAGACATGTTTAAATGACAAATCCATCACAGCTGTATGTAGCCGCGTTTCCATCAATGTATTTTTATGCACATTTTAAGTATCACACAAGAAAATTTCATAAGAAAGGTTTTACGCCTGCTTGACATAATTTTGAATAATGGGAGATGGAAGCACTTTTACAGAGTGACTTCTGACGGAGCGAACATTTAACTCACGTGAGTGATCATCTTTTCATCCACTCAGAGAGAAGAAGAAGCTGTTTCCACTGTCAATGTCGACTGTCTCATGAAAGAACAATTACAATAACCCAACTGGAAATTGTCTCTTGTAGATAACCAAGGCGTCTGTTTTGCTTCTTTCTTTGAGGTTTATTGGTGGTTGGCAAACAACTGGTTGTGTTTCCGGTTTGCGACCTCTACTTCCTTTGTTCTTATTAACAAAGCCTATACCACCAAGTTCTGACAAAACTACGTTTTGTGGAGCCCAGTTTTATTCACGCCAAACCAGTTGGCGGAAACATGTCTAATTTGCATTTTCTCTTTTTTGCTTATTACAACATTTAAAATTCATTTCAAATTTGCTTGATAGTAAGATGAAGCATGGCTTGTGATGCATATTGTGTTGGTCTGTCTTTTTGTAGTCATGGGTAACTGAACAGATAAAAAAAAACATGTCATGTGTCACTTGCTCAGCCACAACAGAATTTGTAAGCAGGAGATTTAAGTTATCAGACATGTAATAATTATTTTATTACATGTTGTGAATGTGACTGGCTTTAGTCAAGTCAGTTTTATTTATATAGCCAAAGTTTGTCACAGAGGATTTTAGTTTGTGCAGTGTATATCTCCTGCTGTCCTGACAACCCTGGGACAGACACATGACACAGTTCTTTGGCTGCCTGTCAAAACCTTTGTGTGTCTGTGTGTGTGTGTATAAGTTGGAGGAGGTGTGTAGGGACGTAATTTGTGTGCAATGGGGAGCTGAGCACAGAGGGCCTTATTACAGGGTGTGAATTCCCATCTGTATAGGTGAGGAATGCTGCGCGTTTTCTAACATGTACTGACATGCATGTTTGCCACTGATGTGGTGACAAATACACAAAGACACATATGGATATGCTGTATTGTAACTGTAACTGTGCTGCACAGGTGGATACAGAATATGTATGTGATACATACAAAAAATGTTTCTAAATTTTGGTAGCGTCAGTTTTTCAGATGTTTACAGGAGTAAACTCCAGATGTCTCTTAAGGAGTGTCTGAGTTCAGTGGCCCAGTGTGTGTAAAAGAGGGGAAAATGTTTCGCTAATCACAATGCCCGCTGTTTCTTCTTCTTCTGCGGTAACAGAACCGAGTGATCAAAGGTGTGTACCCTGCCAGCCCTTCCTCCTGGCTCTTTGTCGTCATAGCGATCCTGGCCACCATGTACATGCGCTCGGATCCCAGCATGGGGCTCATCACCAAGATACAGCAACACCTGCCACTAAGGTATACACACACACACAACACACACACACACATGATTTCACACATTCACACACAAGCACCTCTGTCACAGTTTGGGCCCTGTACTTATGTAAAATACATACAATTTCATTTTTTGCTCACCAACTTGAGGGCAGACAAAGAAACTTGGTAGAAAAAGGACGAAGGGATGTGGTACTGAAATAAAATTGTAAATTTTCCGTAAATATTTTAATATAAAAAAGCAGCACTAAAATCCAAGTGTAGTAATACTATACATATTCAGATTTGGAGTCACTGGGTCACATGACGTGGAAGCTATTGAATCTTCTTTTCATATACGTAAAATAAATGACTTACACATTAGCAATCAAAATAGTTGTCCTACATGAGATTTAGTGTAGTCTTTTAATCATAATTTTCACTAATATAAGCAAGTCAGCATGAAAGTTTTGAAAATGACACTGATTTAGTGTCATTCAAATGATACTTCATTGATGGTCCTTCAGTGAACATAAGTTAAGCAGCACCTGTTGCATCTGATCAGGCAGAGACGGGATGAAAAGGAGCCGTCTTGTACAGTCATGATTCAGGGCCCATTACTGTGGGATCGTTGTCAGACACCTCTTATGGATGTAATGAACATACTCATGGTACACGGGGTAGAATTGTAGAGCAGCAGCTTAAGTAGCAGTTTAAACAGCTTTTGACCTATTAATCAAAAAATGTCTACTGAAGTTTGATATCCAGTCCTGTTTATTTCTGTAACTTGAGTTGACTTAGCTTTCATTAAAACACACATTCATTTGCTTCATTATTACCTTCATCTTGCAGAAATTGTGAATGTGCCATTGCCCCATCGCCTCTACACTTGAGCACCACATGTGCACTTGGTATAATAAAGGCTTTAGACCTACATTTCTGTCAGGATTTTTAACAAAGGAGGTAGCCAAAAAAAAACAAAAAACAAAAAACAAAGTTAAACAGGCAGGGAAAACCCTGCATTCTGCTGAGAGCCATTCATAATCAGTTGAAATGTCTACAGCAGCATCTTGGCCTTATCATGTTGTAACTTCTTAACTCCAGTTTAGAGCTGATTTAACAAGAATGACATAGTTAATGTGTACAGACAAAAATGTGTGACGGAGTTTATGATTCTCATATAATCCCATTATACAACTTCAAACGTTAAAAATGGCTGACCTGTATTTTTAAGAACATTACAGTTTTACAATTATGATGCCACCTTTGACATTCAAACCAGGGCTGCAACTAACCGTTATTTTCATTACTGATTAATCTGTCAATTATGTTCTCGATTAATCGATCACTTGTTTGGTTCATAAAATGTCATAAATTGAAAAAATGTTGATCAGTGTTTTCCAAAGTCCAAGGTAATTTCTTAAAATCTCTTGCTTTGTCCAAAACCTAAAGATATGTAGTTTACTGTCACAGAGGACTAAAGAGAAAAAAGAAGCTGAGAATTTGAACATTTGTTTATTAAAAACTGACTCAAGATGATTAATTGATCATCAGAATAGTTGGTGATTAATATAATTGTTGATAAATAATCAATTGTTTATTGCAGCTCTAATTCAAACAGCATGATGCTTTGATTGATAGATGAAACTGAAGCCTGATATTTACAGACTATAGCTTATTGCAGATCAGTGTTGGGCAAGTTACTCAGGAAGTGTAATAAGTTACTTTTTTAAATTACTCCTTTAAAAGGTAATAATATTACTTTACTTATTACTTGGCATCAAAAGTAATTAGTCACATTACTAGTTATATAACTATATTACTTTTGTACATTGTTAGTGGCTTTGTTGGGCTCCAAAGTTGAACTGCTGATCCAGTGAGATGTTAACGCTCAGACAGCTTTTGTTGTTATTTGTCCAAATGTCGAATGTGAGGGAAACAAAGTTGACCTCTCTGATTGTGGCCTCCAAACTAGATTCCATCATCTCAGATTCTCTGTGGATGAGCCAAGCAAACTAATGACAATACTCCCACTTGTGGAAAGTATACTTCTCTCCCTTTCCCTCATCTTTGTTTAGCAGCTGATGTGACCTGCCCTGACCTGCTGCACATACAAGTCATAGGATAGCCCACCTAGATCAAAAAGTAACCCAGTTACTTAAAAATAATAACTGTAATATAATTACTGTTTTGGAAATTGTAATCCTTTACACTACTCATTAATGTAAAAGTAATAATATTACAGTAATATATTAGAGTAACATAAGTGCCCAGCACTGCTGTAGATAGATCAGTATTGTGGCTCATATCGACCAATAAGTAATAGGAAATTGCACTTTGTCCACCAGACAAGTGTATTTTCACACTGTGAAATATCCCACTTTGTGTCATAAAATCAAGAAAAATAACAAATTGAAGACATCTGCATCAATTCTTAAAAATTACTATTGCCCTCAAAATCCAAATTGGTGAGCTTTACTTGAGAGTGCTGCCAGCTGAAAGTGACGGCTCCACTTCAGTCCACTGTCATACTTCAGTGAGAGTCAGAAGGAGAAAGGATTTATGATCCAAACAAACAAAACCTCATAGTAAATAAAATCGATGAGTCATTGTGGATCAGTGTGGGTGTGGTGTCTGCACTTGAACTCTCACCTACTTCCCTTCTCGTCTATTCACCAACTGTAGCTTTAGATTCTGTACTTGCAACATCGCTGACTCACTGTCTACACTGTCTATTTACTCACCGTCACACACACCTGCTGCATTCCACCCTGATTATATGACGGAGGTGATGGAGGCTGCAAACAGTGGCCTGTCCTCTGACCCACATTGCTGCTGCAGAACACAGGCAGCTGAAAATGACATCTTTAGTTTAAAGGACAGTCTGACTAGTAGCAACCAATCTGACAACTAGATGTGCTTTTCCATATCTGCATCACTATTAGTGTATTGAAACCAACAAAGGAGCTTCTTGTTGCATATTTTGACATCTTAGTGCATTATACAGCTCCTATACCTATCATACCCTATCATTTATCATTGCAATAATGAAATTGTAGCTGAAAAATATTGTTAAAATAATATCTGATTTGACAGATTATGTTGAATCAATTAGTTTGAAGTCTGATCTCTAACAGAAAAGGAAGTTCTTTTAATAAACTTTACTAAATAAAATAAACATTTTAAGAGTCAGAACTGTTCTTTGTTTTTGTTGTAATATTGATGTCAGTGTATGAACTTCTTTTTGAAATACAAAAATGTGCGATTGATCGTTATCTAATCGGTATCGGCCATAAGAAGCAGGTAATTTAAAAATATTTTTGTCATTTAATTGTTACCTTTAGATGGACATTCCTCCTATTCTTTTTTTTTTGCATATATATATTTTATTAACTGATTATTACACTACAAATGCTTTTTATATTATTATTCCTTTTTATTGCATGTGTCTCATTTTGTTCCTCTGTTCATACCACATATTATTATTGTAAGACTCAGTTTTCTACATTTGTGTTTCTCTTCTTTTTCCTACTTGGTGTAAATCTGGGGAAAAAAAATCTCAAATTAATTTCCTCATCCACCCAGCAGATGTCGCTGTTGTACTTTTGTAGTGTTTCTCCTCATATGAGTGAAGCTGCAGTCATTAACAGATTGATCGTCATCTAATCGAATAAACATATAAATGCAACACTTTTTTGTTTTTGCTCCCATTTTTCATGAGTTGAGAGAAATAAAATATATAAGACTTCTTCTTTTTCACCATATGCACACAAAATGCTTATTCCTCTCAGTTTTTGTCTGAATCTGTGTTAGTGAGCACTTCTCCTTCGTTAAAATGATCTTTCTTGAAGCTGGATCTTTCCATCCAGATGTTGATTAAATAACATGATTATTGCACTGGCGTGTCTTGGGCTGCACACGATAAAAGACCACTGTAAAATGTGCAGTTTTATCTGGAGTATTGTGACTTAATGAAATGTGTGACATTTTATGTTTTTGTCCTTCATATGGGGTTTACTCAGCATAATTGGACTTCTTGTGACTGGACAATTAGTTTTACAGGCTGATTTTTTTTTTCTTAAACTGACATCTTCTATTATCAGAATCTTCTTCAACTACCCTCAATAAGAAATAATGTGGTTTTCAAACGTTTTTGTGTTTTGTATGCCTATCATAGCTGCAGGTAACATTAATTTAAGAAGTGCTGAATTTAGCTTTCTAACAATGACAGACATACTGTTGAATTTACAAGCCAGTAACTGTTCTTCCCTGTGTCCCTCTGTCCAGTCTCCATGTGTCTCTCAGTGCCCAGGGTCAGACCATGTTGTCGGCGCTGGTCTTCAGCACTCTGCTGTGGCTCTCCCTCATCCTCGCCCTCAGATTCTGCCTCAAACTGCTGCTCTCCTACCACCGATGGATGTTCGAGCAGCATGGCCGAGTTTCCAACGTCACCAAAGTCTGGGTGGTAAGCCATGCTTGGGACCGCAGCGCCCTCCAGTGGCCGCTCGGCAGAGGTTGCTTGGGGTTGTGGACAAAATTTTGTTTATTTGTAGTTGTAACAGCATAGTGTCTAATCTAATCGAACACCATGCAAAGGATTGGATGCTTTAAGAAGGCAGGGACAATTTGGTTTGAAGTATTATCTGAACACACCTCCCTGTTTCATTTCTCTTAGACTCTTCTGAGGTTATTATCAAGCAGGAAGCCTCTGCTGTACAGTTATCAAACCTCTCTACCTCACTTGCCTGTTCCTGCCATCAAAGACACACTCAGCAGGGTGAGTGGACACACACACACGTTATCTTCACATACAGACAGCACCTATGTTTATATAGTGATCTAAATGAAAACTAGCAGAACAGAAACTAATAATTATTTGATAACCACAGTAGCAGATTTTGACTGACGCTCTGTCTTCTCTCTGTCTCAGTACCTGAAGTCAGTGCGCCCTTTGTTGTCCGATCCAGACTATAAACGAATGACTGAACTGGCCAGTGACTTTGAGTCTAACCTGGGAAACCGCCTGCAGCGCTACCTGAAACTCAAAGCTCTGTGGGCCACCAACTATGTAAGTGGACTCACAGTCTCACACTGCTGAGCTGAAACGATCAGTCAAACAATCTGTTAGTTGGTCGACATCAAATGAATTAATTTCGACACTTGTCGTTCAAATCATTTTTCAAGCAAAAGGACTCGAATTCTCCAGCTTTAGCTGTAGCTTCTTAAATATTAGGGGTGTCACTGTTAACTAACCAGCTGCCTTTCACAGTAGCAGCAGCAGCTCAGAAAAAGACTGGACTAAATATTGTATTATCTGTGTTTTATCTTTATGCTGCTTTTGCAATAAAATTAATGGAAGCTTCTCTCCTTATTTTTCTCTACCTCAGTTGTATCTTAACATCTTTCCTGCATTTTAATCTTCTTCTGTTTGCTCTTATGTCTTTCAAAAGTGCAAGTCATGAGAGGCTACTTTCGTTTTCTTACTGATGTCCCGTGTGCATGCTTTATTGGCTTTATGCCTAGACAACTGTCATTTACATTTTCAAATTCTTCTTTAAAAGAGAGTGTGTAGGGTATCAAGTGTGATATAACGGCCGGTAACCTTTGCTGTTCTCTGAACACACCAGACGCCGCAAGTCGGTGGGTAGGAAAACAAAATCACCAATTCTGCCTTTAATTTTGATTATTAAATTGAAAGCTTATTTCAGTCAATTTTTGATTTAATATTGAACTTGAATTTATGTAATATTATGACACCCCTACTGTCATGTTGTCCATCTTTATGTACAGTCAATGGTCCAACCCATCAGCTTGCTCCATCATCAGTAATACTGTTGCAAATCCACTCAGCCTCTTGTCCTACTTGTCTTCTCACAAAGGTTTTAATCTTTTTGAGCTTGAAAAATGCACATGTAACAGTCCCAGAGGTAACAGTCAGGGATTGTCAGAACTAAAGTTAGAAGTCACAGCTGAATGATCAAACATTGTTGGTGTGCTCAAATAGTGTCACCAAGTAAGCATGCTCACTGGGTGGTGCATTAAACCAGTGATTGATTAGGTAAAGGTAAACACAACCTTTTATATGCAGAGGTATTATAATGCAATCTGTAACCATGTAACTGTTGAATAGAAGTTCTCCCAAATAGGCCAATTACAGCACAAGTCAACTAGAAGGGCACTCGGAGAGCGCAGACCTCCGCCAAGGCCAAATACTGTGTCTCGCAGTGTTAACGAAAGTGGAAAATATTTTGTGTACCTGCTCCAAAGTTTTAACGGGTTCTTCCTTGATCCATGCTACAAGTTTACAAGTTTCATGAAAATTGGGCAAGTAGTTTTTTCATATAATCCTGCTGGCAAACAAACAAGCAAACAACTGAGTTAGCCTTGTTGGTGGAGGTAAAAAGGAGGATAAGTGTCAGTGTTGTCCACAGATGAAGTTATTTCTGAACACGAGGCTTTTGGCATTTCCTTGATGCACATACTGAGGAATTTAAAATATTTAGTTTGTCTGCATTTAATGGTTTCCATTTGTTTCTTTGAGCCAGAACCTTTGATGTAGTCCTGTAGTCCTGTCCTGTACTCACAGTTTTGATGTACATTCTTCGAACTGATGACAGACTTCAAACAGAGGCCCACACACGATACTTCTTCCAAGGAGAAAATATTGCATCTCTGATATCAAGCTGCAGCAGTGGTGTCCTTTTTTGAAATTTCTGTTCTGTTCCGTTTGATTCATATGAACAGAAGTAGCACTTTTGTTTTGGTTCCAGGTGAGTGACTGGTGGGAGGAATACATCTACCTGAGGAGCCGAGGCCCCATAATGGTCAACAGTAACTACTATGGCATGGTAACTACCCAACTGCTTTTCACAGTAGTAGCAGTAGCTCAGAAAAAGACTGGATTAAATATTGTATTATCTGTGTTTTATCTTTATGCAGCTTTTGCAATAAAGTTAAAGGAAGCTTTTCTCTGTATTTTTCTCTACCTCAGTTGTATCTTAACATCTTTCCTGCATTTTACTCTTCTTCTGTTTGCTCTTATGTCTTCAAAAGTGCAAGTCATGAGAGGCTACTTTCATTTTCTTACTGATGTCCTGTGTGTGTGCTTTCCAGGACTTTCTGTACGTGACTCCCACTCCGGTGCAGGCGGCCAGGGCCGGCAACACCATCACTGCCCTGCTGCTCTACCGACGCAAGGTCAACCGAGAGGAACTCAAACCTGTAAGACCACATACACTTCTTAATGGGCTGAGGGGTGTGTGTGTTTTGTGAAAAGGAAGGCATTTTTTCAAGGGGTCAGGCCTGAGACAATGGAGTGATAATATCTGTTATGCAACAAAAATAGTACCATCAGCTGTGGTGGAAATGTGGTTGGAGTGTGTGAAGGAGAACTGTTTGTGATATCAGTGCTGAAATCAGTCAGTAAGGAGATAATGCAAATGCTTCACAGAGCAAGAAGAAAATATTTTTATGCCCGTATAAAAGATCTTGGTTACTGCACATCCTGAAAATAGGATACAACACACTGAACTTTCTGTTGAATCTTAATGACTAAGTGCTAAATCTTCACTGTGAAAAAACACTAGGACAGCTTGCCCATTTTAACTGTTTGTTGTCACACGGATGGCTTGGGCCAGACACTCTTCTTCAGCATGATGACTATTTCAAAATAATGTACACAATAAAGGGTTGATTATAGATGACTTCAGCCAGCACAATAAATACATCAAAACAGGGGGAGCCATAATCATTCAGGCAAAGAATCATGTAATATAGCAAAAACACAAAATAAATGAATTTTCTAGAAAACAGGACAATAAGATCTCATCTAGGAAGTGTATCCAAACGCCTCCCTTTGTAGAAACCTGTTCATTACCACCTTTACTGATGTAGCTCATTCAAACTATGTTTATGACTAACAAAATGTTGTGCCATCGATGGTTTATCATCATGGTTACTAATGGAATATTTATGTTCACAGATTCTGGTTTTTAACTCTTGTTTTGTTTATTTATTTATTTAAATAAATAAAGGGACAGTGCACAGCTACTTAGCCGCACTATAAGCTAATTTTCATCTGTAGTCCCTGGGCAGGAAACGCAGAAAAATCTCTTTGCTAAAAGACACTATTGTATAAAAAACACAATTACAAAACAGAGCATATTCATGACACAACTATTTCAGTAGCAGGGCAACACAACATCAAGTCATCGCAACAATAACAACAGCAACAACGATACAGGTACAACACTAAGACACCACAACAACAGCAATAAAACTGCAACATTAAAATATAACAGGATTTCATATTGTTAGGTCAAGTGTTTGAGTTTATATGTGATGAGTACATGATTGTGTTGATTTTAGCCGTGATTTCATCTTAAATTTAAAACCAACAATGCTGTTACACTCTGTTATCTCATTTGGTACTGACTGAGTTCCAATAGTTTGTAGCTCTGACAGAGAAGGCTGATCTGCCAAACTCAGTAGATCTGTGCCGTACAGCACAGTCACCTCTGTTGGTTGTCCTAGTTGTCCTCCCATTGTCTGAGCGCAGTTGAATGAACTCTTTTAATGGAGGAGCAGCCAGGTTATTAATCACTTTGTACACTGGACTAGCAGCAGCAAGGCACACAAAGCTGTCAAAGGTCAGTAGATTATGCCTTTGAATGATGTTAGAGTGGTGATAATGTGAGGGTTTTTTGTCCAGTGCCTTAAGTGTTTGCAGTGGAGCCAGTGTGTTTTTTTCCAGCTTGTGACCAGCTTGTAATGCAGTATGAAATGTGTGATAAAATCAGTGAATGCATGTACGTTTTAGCCACATCTAAGGGGAGCTAGTTTCAAATATACCTAAAGTCCCTTAAATTAAATTTTACAGTTTTACACACCTGTTTCACGTGTTTCTTAAAGGTCAGCTGTGAGTCAGTAGTGATTCCCAGATATTTAAAATGTGACACAGTCTGGATCCTTTCTCCCTTTACCACGATATCTGGCTGACTTCCATTTTTCCTAATATAAAAACATACATGCAAGCAGTTTTACTCACATTGAGTGTTGAGCAAAACTCAGAGAGCCAGCTGAAAATTTTGGCCATAGCTGCTGTTAATTTAGCTGCCACTTTACATCTGTCTTTCCCATGTGCGAGGATGACTGTGTCATCTGTGTACATTTGGGTTTCAGCTTCAGGACATGTGAGTGGCAGATCATCAACATATAGACTAAATAAGAGAGGTCCTAAGATTGAGCCTTGTGGAACACCAACAGAGCAGTCAATAAACGATGAGGTCCTATTCCCAAATCGACTCCATCCATTTGATGGCATCAACAGAGACGTTAAAATTGGACAGTTTAGAGAGTAGAATGTTATGATTTTCAGCATCAAAAGCTTTTCCCAACGTAACACATATCACATGGGCATTTTAACAGCTTCACCATGTTTTTAGTAGTGTACCTGTATTTAAATTCACACTACTGATCTGAGATAGAAAATTTGTCCTTGTTATAATTGTACAGACTGGGTGGGTGAACAGATTACCCTTGATCGCAATAACAAAGTCTGGTGTGAAGAGACATATTATTGCTCACTTTTGGGCTCATATTTTTATTTGGGGGTTCCTATAGATAGTTTTACAGGCTTTAATTATTGTTTTTCTTATACTTGCAATTTCTGCAGCTTCTTATTCTAACCATCTGTCTGAAACACTCTTTAAGTTCCTGTACCTGCTCCGGAAAAGCCTTGTCTGCCTTGACTGGTCAGCTCCATGCTCAGGGGAGCACACACGGCCTATTGTGAGATCATGAAAGGGGAGCAAGCAAAAAGTAACATTTAAATTTGACAAATACTTTAAATGACCAAATACCTGCAAAACCTGTCATTATACATCTGTACTGTGTTTTTTTATGTAATCTCCAAATATTAGCCTGCTAACACGCTAAACTGATTTTGTGATAAACAGTACTTTCTTAACATCAGCATGTTAGCAGGTAGCTCAAAGCACTGCTTTGCCCAAGTACAGCCTCACAGACCTGCTAGCATGATTGTAGACTCCCCGTCTAGTTGTTCTTTAAGTTCTGATGAGCTGACACAAGGCCAGACAAACATATTGCCAATTAACACTTGTCAGCTTTTATGTAATCTCAGATTTCAACATGCAAGAATGTCATAAAATTTATATTCCCCTAGCATCCTTGAAAAACACATAATGTAGATTCTCTTCATTTAAACAACCAATGTGAAGGATTTAGTGGCATCTAGCAGTGAGCTTGCACTATTGCAACCACCTTGTGTCACTCTCAGCATGTAGGAAAACCTGCAGTGGCTGCGAAAGCCTTGCAAAATGAGCCAGTGTTTGGCTCGTCTGTTCTGGGCTACTGTAGAAACATAGCAACATGGCAGTCTCCAAGTCTCACACCCTCTGTAGATATAAAGGACTCTTGATGATTATACACCAATAAAAAAAACTTCTATTGTATTCAATATTTGCCATGTTCTGCAAATAAACCCCTCAAATCTGACACACTGGACCTGGACAGTATAAGAAACAACAACATAATAGGTTAAATAGGCCACGCATAGTGCAGCTGTCTGTTTTCTAGTTCATAAAAGAATACTGGCAGAGCGAAACCAGCATTAAACTGAGAGAAGGTTACATTAAACGATAAATATTAATAATCAATGTATGTGTCTCTGTGTCAGAGTCGTGTTCCAGGCACTGTCATCCCTCTGTGTGCCGCTCAGTGTGAGAGGATGTTCAACACAACACGCACACCGGGAGCTGAGACCGGTAACACACACACACACACACACACACACACACACACACACACACACACACACACACACACACACACACACACACACAGAAAATGTTTACTTGCGTGTCATTTGGAGACATTACGCAGACTTACATTCATTTTCTGGACCCACCCTAGCATGATCCTTTCATTTTTCCAAATGACTGTTGACCCCTATTGCACTAGCTGTCCTCAAATAACCGGTCTTGAGTCTGAAATGTGTCTCTGATAAAATCCTAAGTCATACCCACATACATACAGCTGCACACAGTTAGATGTACATACATAGATGTTTACCATTTATCAGATAAAGAGCAAAAAAAAAAAAAAAAAGAAGAAAGATGCACTTGCTTTAATAAAATGTGTTACTGTTAGAGGCAGCTGGTAGAAATGAGCGTTAATTTTGTGTTCAGAATAATCTAAAATAATCCTCTGTTCTCCACAGATGTGCTCCAGCACTGGCAGGACAGTGAGTTTGTGGCAGTCTACCACAAGGGACGCTATTTCCGCCTGTGGGTGTACCGGGCAGGTCGGCTGCTGTCACCCAGGGAGATCGAGTACCAGATCCAGAGGATTCTGGATGACCCTTCACCTCCACAACCTGGAGAGGAGAAACTGGGAGCTCTCACTGCTGGAGACAGGTCGGTACAACAGGGCAGGGCTGCAGTCTGGCGTTGTGTTTACTGGAATCTGTTTGATCATTTGTGGTCGCATTGTGTCTCTTTGCATTCTCTACTTTTTATTCAATAGTAGCAGCTGAGTGTATGTCTCCCTGTTGGATGAGTTTAATGTTATTGGTCCAAATCCATGTTAACAAACAGCTTCCTTGTGAGTCCCAAACAGAAACTATGTATTGTTATGGGCCGCTGTAGACAGGATCAGCAGCAAAACATAATTTAGCAGCTTAAAACAATATATTTTTTTAGGTGGTCCTTTTTTACGCTACATACGCCATATTTAGAACATTTTCACAGCTTTACTTTGCCATGACTCCATGAACTAAATCAGCAATTTTACCTTACAAAAAAACAGGAAGTGCTGGATTGCAGCTGCCTCAATCTGTTAATTAGTTTGTGTTATTGTGTGATTTCAATGTTTTAAACGTTTGTTCGGATCAGAAAATCATCAGAAGAGCCTGTCTGACAGCAAAGTAAAGCAGTGCCCTAAAAATGCCCTAAACATGGCGTACACTCAAGCAGATATTGATTTCTACGAGTTAAAATTACTGCCCGTGTCAAAGGAGTCTGAGGTGATCTAACAATTTCAGCTCCCCATTGCCGAGCTGACTCAAACTCAGACAGCAGCTGCAGACAGAAGCGTGCCCAATTCAAACGCAATATCAGGAAAGTGAACAAAAAAACATTTCGAATTTGGATTAAAACTTATTTCTAATACTTTGTGGATGCTTACTATTATGTACACGAGACCCTTAATTACATGGTTCAAAAGCTTTTGTTGATTTGATTTTCCAGAGGCTTTGACAGAGGGATCAACATGAGACAAGTTAAAGCTGAAAACTAAATAAAGTTTATTTATTTGTTGCTGTTAAAAGTCTTACATATTATACGCACACACACTGCCTGGCCACTGCCTAGGTAAGAGCCTTCCATTGGATAATTACTGCAGTGATTAATATGTTTCAGCTGGCAACAAGTTATTTAACAAATTCAAATTCAAAGAGGCTTCATTGGCTTGACCAAAACAAAACACAGTATTGCTAAAGCACATTCAAGATATAAAATACTTAAATTAAACACAGCAACATTAGAGTGCAAGCAGAAACAGGAAACTTATCATAATTGTTGGATATAAGCAACAATAAAATAACTACTTTTTTTTTCTTTGCAGAGCTAGCAGATGCGCTACTCTGTGGGGAGCCATGATTTTTTTGTATCTGCCTGTCTCGATGGCTAGGCTGTGGTCACTGAGTCTGTACTTTGTCAGCTTAGTTCTTTATTTATGGTCAGTCACTGTGGTTAGGTAATTTGCCACAATGTACTGTCGGTCTAGGGCCAGATAGCACTTTGCTCTGTGCTTTTATCTGTGTCTTCCAATTGGTGATGTAGTTTTGTTTCCGTTGTGTTATAATTTAATTGACTCTGATTGATTTGTTCTCAAACTGGTCCTGAGGCAGAACATGGTTAGAATGTGAACTAAGCGTCAGGACCAGCTGGGTGGAGGGACTCTTTTCTTTGCTCAGCTCTTGGTATTGAAGGGCTTTGTAGTGATAGGAGTCGGGATCACTGTTTCGTAGATGAAGCAAATATTTGGTTGCTCTTGGCCTAATTCAGCTCTGCAGGTGTTGTTTGTGGTTTTTCTGTGTAGCTGCAGGATTTTTTTGCAGAGCTTTAAATGCAATATTTATATTGGGTGTTTGTCTAACTGGACGGAATTCTGGTAGAAAAGAGGACCCCACACTTCACTACCATATAGGAGGACTGGTTCAATGACAGATTGGAACAGTTTAAGCAAGATTTGAATTGAAATTTGAATGTAAACTTTTTATTGCATAGAATTCCCTGTGTGCTCATTTATTGCTGGTTTAAAACCTCCAGTGGGACTGGTTGATTCCAGATGTCAGGGAAGTAAGAACAAAGAAGTACAGTCAGAATCAAATAAAAGCATTTCAGGATTGCCATCTGGAACCCTGTTCATGATTCCATCCAGTCCACTGGCTTTTTTGGGCTTTAGTGCACAGTTTTTCTTTATTATTGTTAAACCGTAACTGGCACAGTGAGTTGCTTCTCATTTCTTAAACAGATGTTTAAGAAGTCTGATGTCTGAAGACATATCCTGTGGCGGTGGAAAAGTTGGGTCAAATTATTGGCCTGCATCAAGCAAAGAAAACAACTAAGTAGATTGAAACTACAAAACATGGGTTAAGAACTGTACAACATATTATTAAAACCTGGAAGGATTGTGATGAACCACCATCTTCCAGGTAGAAATGTGGTTGGAAAAAAATCAAGAATGACTGTAATTGGAGATCACTTAAACGTTTGGTGAAATCAAATTGTAAATTATAGCTGCTGCGCATCAATGGTCGGGGCTGCGCAATTTTAGGCAAGGGATAACAGGGAAAAGTGTTGTTTGTGTAAAGTGTATTTTAACCTTAGTAGTCTCTAATCCACATAGCATGATGCCTGAACATAGGCCTTTCACATTAGAAAGTCCATCCTGCCTTAGCTGAGGCTTGAACTCACGACTTCTGACACGGAAGTCCGTCTTTTATCTCACTGAGCTAATTGGCAAGTGACAGTTCATGTGTGGCTTCACAAATTGACTAAGCCAAGGATCAGGGTGCCAGGCAGCAGCCATCCATGCCATGGAAAAGCAAATTTCAAAGTGAAAGTTCCAAAGCTGTAGCACATATGGTTGATTTGTTGTGAAGTTTTGAAATTTAGAGGCTTGCTGTAGCGCCACCATCAGGATTATTGTCTTGTGTTTCCAGTTGAGGACATCTGGCATGGGACTGGACCTTTGAGAAAAGTTTGGGTAGATTTCTTATATGGAAATGTTGTACAAGCTGAGGCTTGAACTCACAACCTTCAACACCAAGAACCATCCTCTATCTCACTGAGCTAATTGGCAAATGGAAACACCACTTGTGGCTTCACAAATTGACTAAGCCAGTCACCTGTGTGCAAGACAGCAGCTGTTAGCATGTAAAGGCAGATTTCAAATGGCTGTCAAAAATTCAGTTATTGAGACAAAAATCTGAAAATACACAAATTGCATCTAGACAGCATGGAGATGTTGGTCATTAGTTTTTAACAATGATTTATTGGCTCCAAAAGTGAAAAACTGATGTTTAAAAATGCCATTTTTGCATTGACTCCAATTGTTCACATGAGAGCGAAATTCAAAATGCTGTAAAAACTTCAGTTTTTGAGATAAAATTCTGATATTTGGCAAACTTCATCAACCATGTCTCCAAAATTTTGTCTTTTTTTTAATGAACATTGAAAATGTATTTAGCAAGAATTTGCAAGTATATGTTTATAATACCGTTTACAGTCAAACATTTTGATGCACTGTAGGCTCAATTTTTGATAAATCAAAAATCTGTGTGGATCGTTTGTGTAGGACAGTCTGAAGATGCTCTGTAGCAAGTGGTGTGTTGGTGCCAATTGAGCAAAAATTGTGGGAGGAGATAGGTTTAATAAGTTTTACAGTTTTTGAAAAAAACAGAGTGATGGACTTCATAATTTGCAATAGGTTTAAATGTACAAAAGTTTCTTCAGTATCGGGGCTACATTGTGGTGAAAGTTGTAAATCTGTAGCACATATGGTTGATTTATTATGAATTTTCAAAATTTTGAACTTTAGAGGCTTGCTGTAGCGCCACCATCAGGACTATTGGCCTGTTTTTGCAGCTGAGGCAATCTGACATGGGACTGGACCTTTGTGCAAAGTTTGGTCATTTTTCGTGCATGGGAAGTAGGATTTCCTCGGAAGAAGAAAGAAAGAAAGAAAGAAAGAAAGAAGAAAGAAGAACATGCAGGATTACAATAGGGTCCTGGCAGCTTAGGCTGCCTGGCCCCTAAAAATCAACAGTAGAAGTTACAGCTGTGTTTAATAGTGAGCCTGTCTAGCCTTAAGAAAACCACTTATCAGTGAGGCGAATTGGGAAAAAAAAGGGTTCAGTTTGCTAGGGAGCATATACAGTCAGGTCCATATATATTTGGACACTGACGCAAGTTTTGTTATTTTAGCTGTTTACCAAAACATATTCAAGATACAGTTATATAATCAATATGGACTTAAAGTGCAGACTCTCAGCTTTAATTTGAGGGTATTCACATCCAAATTGGAGGAAGGGATTAGGAATTACAGCTCTTAAATATGTAGTCGCCTCTTTTTCAAGGGACCAAAAGTAATTGGACAATTAACTCAAAAGCTATCTCATGGGCTGCATGGGCTATTCCCTTGTTAATCCATCATCAATTAAGCAGGTAAAAGGTCTGGAGTTGATTCCAGGTGTGGCATTTGCATTTGGATGCTGTTGCTTTGAACCCACAACATGCGGTCAAAGGAGCTCTCAATAGAAGTTAAACAGACCATCCTTAGGCTGAAAACAAAGAAGAAATCCATCAGAGAGATAGCTGAAATGTTAGGAGTGGCCAAATCAACAGTTTGGTACATTCTGAGAAAAAAAGAGCACACTGGTGAGCTTGGGAACTCAAAAAGGCCTGGACGTCCACGGAAGACAACAGTGGTGGATGACCGCAGGATCCTTTCCATGGTGAAGAAAAACCTCTTCACAACATCCACCCAAGTGAATAACACTCTCCAGGAAGTAGGTGTATCAGTATCTAAGTCTACCATAAAGAGAAGACTTCATGAGAGCAAATACAGAGGGTTCACCACAAGGTGCAAACCATTAATCAGCCTCAAAAATAGAAAGGCCAGATTAGACTTTGCCAATAAACATCTAAAGAAGCCAGCCCAGTTCTGGAACAGCATTCTTTGGACAGATGAAACTAAGATCAACCTGTACCAGACTGATGGGAAGAAGAAAGTATGGAGAAGGCTTGGAACGGCTCATGATCCAAAGCACACCACATCTTCTGTAAAACATGGTGGAGGCAGTGTGATGGCATGGGCATGCATGGCTTCCAGTGGCACTGGGTCACTAGTGTTTATTGATGATGTGACAGAAGACAGAAGCAGCCAGATGAATTCTGAAGTGTATAGGGATATACTTTCAGCTCAGATTCAGCCAAATGCAACACAGTTGACTGGACGGCGCTTCACAGTACAGATGGACGATGACCCAAACCATACTGCGAAAGCAACCCAAGAGTTTTTTAAGGCAAAGAAGTGGAATATTCTGCAATGGCCGAGTCAATCACCAGATCTCAACCCCATCAAGCATGCTTTTCACTTGCTTAAGACAAAAATTAAGGCAGAAAGACCCACAAACAAGCAACAACTGAAGACAGCTGCAGTAAAGGCCTGGCAAAGCATCACAAAGGAGGAAACCCAGCATTTGGTGATGTCTGTGGATTCCAGACTTCAGGCAGTCATTGCCTGCAAAGGATTCTCAACAAAGTATTAGAAATGAACATTTTTTTTATGGTAATGTTAATTTGTCCAATTACTTTTGAGCCCCTGAAATGAGGAGACTTTGTAGAAAAATGGTTGCAATTCCTAAACGTTTCAAAGGATATTTTTGTTCAACCCCTTGAATTAAACCTGAAAGTCTGCACTTCAATTGCATCTCAGTTGTTTCATTTCCAAATCCAATGTGGTGGCATGCAGAGCCCAAATCATGAAAATTGTGTCACTGTCCAAATATTTCTGGGCCTAACTATAGATTGGACTCTGGAGCAATGGAAAAAGGTCAAGTGGTCTGATGAATCCAGATTTACCCTGTTCCACAGTGATGGGCACATCAGGGTAAGAAGAGGCAGATGAAGGGATGCACCCATCATGCCTAGTATGTACAGTACAAGCATGTGGGGCAGTGTTATGATTTGGGGTTGCTTCAGTTGCTCAGGTCAAGGTTCAGCAATGTTATGTGCCCAAAAAAAATTAGGTCAGCTCACTGCCTGAATATACTGAATGAGCAGGTTTTTCCATCAATGGATTTTTTCTTCCCTGATGGCACGGGCATATTCCAAGATGACAATGCCAGGATTCATCAGGCTCAAACTGTGAAAGAGTGGTTCAGGGAGCACGAGACATCATTTTCACACATGGATTGGCCACCACAGTGTCCAGACCTTAACCCCCACTGACAATCTTTGGGATGTGCTGGAGAAGACTACACAGCGGTCCGACTCTCCCGTCATCTATACAAGATATTGGTGAAAAATTAATGCATCTCTGGACAGAAGTAAATGTTGTGACATTGCATAAACTTATCGAAACGATACCATGATGAATGCGTGCCCTAATCAAAGCTAAAAGCAGTCCAACTAAATATTAGAGCATGTGACTTTTTTTTTTTTAGCCAGGCAGTGTATAATTAATTATTGGTATTTTTTGCATAACCACAGAAAGTAAACAGTTTTTCAGTTTTTGCTGAAGATGAAAGAAAACAGCAAAAAAAGGATTTTTCTTCTACTTTAAGACATTTTGGATGTGAATGTGCCTCTAATTTTTTTGGGTCAAAGAGAAAGAGATGGGGTCTGTTCTGTCAGTCATGTTCAAACACATTTATTGGCAGGTGAGTGATATAAACCAATACAAGTAACACAGGCAACGACGAGGCCAAATGATCTGTGTCCGTGTGAAAACATTGCTAACTGGCCCTCTTATCACTGTTTTCAATTCGTTTTGAATTAAAAAAGGACAATGATCAATACCATATAAAGTAGCAGTCTGCGGAAAATAAATATTTGAAGACAAAGAAATTGTCGTGGGTAGTGTGTGGTGATTGGATTTGTAATGATATGACAAATGTATTTACACATAGGCCTGTGTCCTCACCACACTAATGCCTGTTTACATTTCACTGCACAACGTGGATGCTGTAATCCATGTTTGCACACACAAGATCTAACCTCAAGATCCATAACTTTGCAAGCAAAAGAAATAAGGTCAGAGGTCAACAGCATAGTTTTATAGTTGAGTGACAGGTGAGTTATGGTGGAGTGGGAGGAAAGTGTGATAATTATAGGGGAACATCCAAATGTCTGTTTAGTGTGCTTTTCTGTGCAGCATGATTGACATCACTGTGTGTTCTTGTAGGAAACCTGACTCAACTGGCACTCAAATCAAGTCAAATTGCTATTCTAGAGAAATCATTGGGAAATTTCTGCTTATCGACGGTCATGTTTACGTCACAGTACTAGCTGGAGGCAAGCATGTTATCCTGCTGTGTTGCTGAGTGACAGAATTGAAGGAGTAATCGCTCAAAATTGAACTTTCGTTGCATACCAGCTGCCACTGCCAGTCAGAAAAAAAAACAAAAAAAAAGACGAAGACGAACGCTAGGAGATGTGATAAAAACAAAACGAGCCCACAAAATATAAAGAACGGAAATATTGTCATACCTATTTTCCTTATTAAACAGAAAAATACAACCGATTACCTTCTGAACAGTTTCTCTCTTTTACTGAACTAACACAAGCTTTAACTGCCTTGTCATTCAATAGACAAAAACAAAATAAAACCCACTAAAACTGTCCTGTCCAGTCTTTCCATTGTTATAACCATCACCATCTCTAGTTAGGTTGATCCTTAATTTACCATGTTCGATGTGAATACAGTCTGGTTCTACAGGTCTGTTTTCCTCTCACTCGTCCTCTGGCTCAGTGGGCGCGTCCTGTGCCACTGAGTGTGACATGGAGCAACAGCTGTCACTCGAGCAGTCCAACAAATTAGCAAAATAAAATGACAAAAGTCGTCAACAATCGGCAATATATTCATTCAATCTCCAACCCTATGGCAATTGCAGAAAGATGGTCGATCTGTTGAGTGAGATCGTATGGGTCGGCCAGTCTGGTCTCACTGGTTATTGTCAACTAACACTTCTGGGCCCGAGTGCACCAGCAGGGCGTACGCCTGGGTGCAACGTTACGTCCGACTTAGAACGGCAAGTTACGACCAGTTTAAGGTTAAGACGAGTGCACCAGTTAGACTTAAGCCCTGTGTGTGTTCCGCCTGGGTGTAACTTTTACGCCTAGTGTGGAGCAGGCGTAAGTTGGAAACTCAGACTTGTATCCACGGTAATTTTAATGAAACCACACAGCCAGAAAAGAGAATGAAGGGTAGCAGTGCACCTTGTTTACAGGATGATTAAAGAGAGGGCATTCAGAAGAGAAAGTGTCATCCATGACAGGACAAATCCGCTCTATATATATTCAGAAAGTGATAAAGATTTAATTTTAGCAGAGAATCGCTGTTTGAATAAAGTGCTCTCCCCTCAGCTGCAGCGTCTGTCGGACAGAGACGCGGCGCTGTCCCTCACCCTGCAGGTGCTGATTGCGCTCAGTTTTATGCTGACGGAGCTTTTCAGAATACTGCGGGAGACATGATAAATGCACGATAATGCTCGGCGTAGAAGTGTGTTGCTTGGCAACAATCAACAATTCGTGTGTACTCACATGAACGCGCATTGTAAGACCAGGCGCAGCTATGACCGTGGTGAGTCCGGCTTGGTGCACTCGGTGTAAATTCCAGTCACAACGTCGGACGTAGTTAAGTCTGGCGTAAGAGTTAAGACCTTCTTTTTTACGCCCAGCTGGTGCACTTGGCTCCGTGTCCTGAAAAATGACTGAACATATTCAAAAGAAAAAATAAATTGTATTTTCTCTGGCTTGTTAAGAAACAAGCCAACAAAACTTGCTAGCTAGTGTTAGCTTAGAATTGTTTTGCTCCAGCTAAGCTCCGCCCACAAAAACATAATGTTTACCAACAGAAATGGGGTCTGTATTAATTTTATCCGCACTAGTTTCTGCAATGCACAATGATCCAGTTTCTGTCATTTTTAATTGTGAACACAAACACGGTCCATCAACATCAACTGACACGGACAAACTTCTTACCACTAAACTGAAGATCTGCTTCAGCCTCATGTAACCTTGCACATAATACCAACAGCAACAATGATACTGATAAAGAAAAACAAGCTGGATGTCACCATAGTGTCTGTATCTGTATTTAAGTTATATAAGTATTTAAAAAGAAAAGCAGAAAAGCTTCTCATGTGTGAAATTGGAATCATTAAATGTTTTTGCATTAAAATTGACAATTATCTAACTAGTTTACAAGTAAAGTGATATAAGCATGTGACCTGTTTTGACCCGACCCCCGATCGAAGAATCGTTAAATTCAAATGATGCCCAACCCTACTCAGTTTGAGAGACAGCTGTGTGAGCCCAATTGGCGTCAGGGGAGCTTGAGTCCAAACACTTCAATATTTCATGAAGGTGGGATGTTGTTTGTGCTTCACTTCCACATTATGACTGCCTCTAATCTCCATCACCACTTTATATAAGATCGCATTACATAAAAGCTAATTATAACAATGGAGGCCTATCTCACTGACTACAGTTGTGCTGTGTAAGCATTAGTTCCACTTTGGTGTTACATTAGATATTTCAGTGTAAAAGAACAGTTTGCCTCAAAAATACATTTTTCTCCACTTACATGCAGTACTATTTATCCATCTAGATAGTTTTGGTGTGAGTTGCCAATTTATGGAGAAAATATTGGCTGTTGAGATGTCTGCCTTCTCTGAGATATAAAGGATTTAGATGGATCTCGATTTATGTCTTATTGAAATGTAAGAGGAGGGCTTGAGAAGTGAAATTTGCACTTTAAATCTTAAGTTTTTGGCTTTTTGTTTTTTAAAGAGTAGCTTAAAAAAGCCACATCTGTGGTTCTGAATGTTTAAGCCCAAGTCCTGTATGCTTTACATCACTGTCCTGTTCCATAGCATATTCCAGTGGTTCCCAAACTAGGAAATTTAAAATTTTTAAATTATAAAGTAAAACAAAGTTAATATGATTCACATAGAAAGAAAAAAATATTTGTGGGCTGGGGGGAGCATTAACTTTTTTCAGCTTCTGAAAGGGAGCCCTGCCAGAAAAAGTTGGGAACCACTGGCATATTCTAACTTTGTAGACCAGTTTCCATCTCTCCAGGCAGCTATTTCTGTGTTTCGCACTCATGCTTGACATTTTTTATAATCATTCAAATTTGGCTGGGTGTTTAATAACATGTTTCTGTGGTGTGATGAACTAATAATACACATTTATTTTTGGTTACAAAATAACATTAACTTAACATAAACAATCATTAATGGATCTTTATTGCCTGTGGGCAAGAGCCAACATCAGCATTACTGTACATATATACTATGTCTGAACTAAAAAGTGAAATGTGCTTTCTGCTGATACAATGAATACATGAGCATATTCCAAAGTATTATTTAACCTAAAATATAGTCATCCTGTCTTAAGACTTATTGTTATTTTCTTACCTTCCATCCACTAGCTGCACTTCATTAAACCTTCCCACATACCAAGTTGTTAGGCAAAGATCCATACATATGAGCAGTATTCAAGTTGCTAGTCAAACTTTGTCCATTGTGCTGAAAAAAAAGTAATAGGTCAGAAGAAAAAAAGAGGAGATGGCAGAGTAAGAAACAGAGGAAAGGTTGTCAAAGGTTGGAAGGAAAATTGCACTCCGAAAAAGAATGAGTGAAAAATCCTGGGAGGCTCCACTGGGAGCCTCAGACAAGGAAATGACGCTGTGTGTGTATTTGGAGGCTTAGTGTGTTTGTGGTGTTTGACAGGGTAGATAAGAAGGCAGACACGTTTGCCTGAGCATTCTGAAAGTACATATGAAACAAATTGCATAAATGTATTTGATACCATTTGTCTTCACATACTGACACACCACATCCTGTGGCCCGTCTCCTGTTGCATTGAAGTTCTGTGTGTCTGATAATAAAAGTTTCTCAGCAGGAACCAATGGACGTGAGAAAGTGTAGTGCCATGTGTGAAATACAAGCAGAGCATTTCTGTTTTTAAATCTCAGCAGTGCATTTTTCACGACTTCACTAGTTTAGAAAGTAAAAACAGCCAACGTTTGAATTAACATTGACAAACAATTTGAAGTCTTGGGCAGTGGGAAATTGTGATGGTCTTTATTCACTTTTTTTTTTTTTTTTGACATTTTATAGAATAATGTAAAAGAGACTCATGCAGAATGCAACAATTAGTTAGTTGCTTGCATAATAAGAAATACGAAGAAATAGATATTGGTCAGCTTAACCACCAGGCTGTCATGTCCGGTTTGCTCACTTAGATATTTTTAAACTTAAATAAACAAGACTGTGGTTCCTATCTTATGCCCGGTGCAAAGTGGCGCACACTCCAACTGCCGTGGTTTGTTTCCAACTGACGCGGTTGTCATTTTCATGCCCAGCACCCACACTGTGTAAGTACCAAATTAACTTGTGCCCCTCTGTGTGGCCTTGGGTTTTGTCTGGCATTGTCTGGCGCATTGTTGGCACATTGCTATCTCAAGGCAGGAAGGAAAGTTATTGTGCCACTGACCAACAAAAACCTGGTCTAAAGTCAGTGTTGGAGTTTTTTCCTGCTATTTAAATGATGCATTATTTAGATCAGTGTTTTTTTTCTTAGACCGATTTACAACACGTATACACTCTGCCTCCAGGCACTGCAGTTAATTGGTGGAAGGGATGTTCCTGGTGACTAATTTCCCTGTTGATAAAACGCAAATTTTAATTTAGATTAGCCATCTGTCATCTGTCCTCCGTCCCACTTTGCTGATAAGAAATTATAATATGTAAATATCTATATATCTAACTATTTATATATATATATATATTTATATTTTTATGTATATATGTATGTATATATGGAGATATGTATATACCTTTTTTTGTCTTTTCCTTGCATTCTCAACTACTTCTATGCGCAAAAACTATAGATGAATGAATTTACTATGATAAAAATTATAATAACAACATAGAGATAGAGGTAGGATTAAATAAGTTTTTACTTCTTTCTACTCCTTTTCGAGCATGTTGGACTCATTATTCTGTATTTTTTTTTTTTTTTATTGTTATTATTTATTTCATTGCTGTCTCATGTTTCATGTCCATGTTCGAAATAAAGACTTCAATCAATCAATCAATCAATCAATCAAACAACATCCAAGCCATCAGGGCTTTCGTGCCGGGTGAGAGGGGCTGCTGTCTACCAGGACTGCTGCCCTGGCCAGTGCTAGTTAAATATTACTTAGATTTTCTGCAGTGACATTACTGCATGCATGGAAATATGTAACATGACTGAAAGCAGCCTCTTCAATCATTAAACCATCTTTCAAATAATGTTGAGCAACGTGAGCTTTCCAGGTGATTTCTTTATCGTGTGTTATATCTATTTTTGAATGTTTTCTTTAACAATTTACTTTAATGAGCAAGCAGCTTGGCACTAAACATTCATTACACGTCATTAGTTTTGCAGATACTTAGTCTGCGTTTAAATGGCTTGTCTCAAAATGTGCGAAAAAGAACCTGACTGTGTTTCCCTCGGAGAAATTTCAATGCAAATATTTGTGTGTGTTTAAAAGTGTTTTTTGGACTTTCATGACAGTTTGCTAACGTCGCTCCAGTTAATGAAAATGTCATTTTAGGTGTAATATTTCAAAGCCTCTTGGATTGTCTTGGCACTTGGATAAGAACATTGTTAATAAAAGTATGACAAAGGGAGGATGCAGTGTTGTAACCAGCTTTTTGTTGAAGTAACGCCAAAAAAACATTGGTTGTTCTCAGAGTTGAATGTATCATCTTAATGATAAAAGGCCATCTACAGTTTTCTTTTTTCATGAACTTTCTGTGCTTGTGAGACTCTTTCTGCATCCTGTGCTGTTTCGGGCAATGGAAACATTACATTCTTATGAATATACGTGCCTGCCTGAGTAATGGAGCAAATGATGCAGCTGCCTGAGACTTGTGGGCGTAACTGTCTACATCTGCATTCATAGTTTTTGTTTCCCACTTTGTCATTTTTGAAGATTTGAGCTAGGCTTGGGCAATGTAGCTGAAAATCTTATCATATCAGTTGATATCGACAGTCATTAGTTGTGACTTGTGACATAGTGACATGTGTATATAATGACTAACTGAGTAAAGGCAAATAATAGAACAGCTGAAACAGTCTGAAAATTACATCACTTTACTGAAATGCATCCTTTAAAACCAGGAAAAGTAGCACTTATGCCATATCACGATATATCGATATTCAAAATCTATCACAATATCTAGTCTTATATCACGATACATTATAATATTGATATATTGCCCAGCCCTAGTTTGAGCTACACCAAGGCAAAATTTTTGCTGCCACAGAAAAAAAACCCCATAAAATAAAACATTCTACCGTCAATCGTCTGCACACACACACGATAGATAGTGATTTGTTATGAGTTGTTGTTTAATTTGGTGTATATCTGACCAACGTCAGGTATACACCAATGGGGCCTGGTAGTGAGTTGAGGCGACAAAATCCAAAATGTTTGTACAGAAATATGTTTTATCTTTATGGATTGTGTTGATGCCAAATTGGCAAGAATACTGTCAACATATGATGCCTTTTATTTTGTCTTTCCAGAGTAATGTGTTTTTACAGACATTTTTAATATTTCATATTCTTTAAATTGGTAACTGCTAAAATATTGTAAGTTTGTTTGAGATTGACTGCTGTTAGGTGTTAGTTTGATTAATGATATAATAATGTTTGAATTGATTACTGATGGTGGCTTTTGCGACGGTACTTAGTTTCTAATGACAGTAAATTGTTGCTCTTTGTATGCATTTATCTGCCACTCACTGCTTAAAATAGAGAACACAGTGAAAAACTAATATTTTTATATATTATAGTACAATATAAACTGACCTTTATAGTGAAAGAGCAGCTTCACTGGTCAGGATTGAAGGCTCTACATTGCCAGAAACGGTACTTTCAGGTGTTGAAATTTTCTGCCACACTAATGTCACACCCCGACTTCTAACTGTAACTAGGTGCCCGTGCTTATGAGCATTTGTGATCGATTACACATCTGTGTGTGCGTGCGCTGGCAATGTACACTGCCCGGCCAAAAAAAAACTCACCACCTGGATTTAACTAAGCAAATAGTTAAGATCCTTCCACTGGATACTCACTGCAGTGATTAATATGTTCCAGCTCATAACAAGTTATTTAAACATTTGGTGAAAACAAATTGTTAAAAAAACAACAGTAGAACTCACAGCTGTGTTTAATAGTGAAAGTAAGAACATTTCCACCAACGCGATATGAAGAGAACTCAAGGGATTGTGACTAAACGGCTGTGTAGCCTTAAGAAAACCACTCATCAGTGAGGCTTATCGGGAAAAAAAAAGCTTCAATTTGCTAGGGAGCATAAAGATTGGACTCTGGAGCAATGGAAAAAGGTCATGTGGTCTGATGAATCCAGATTAACCCTGTTCCAGAGTGATGGGGGTATCAGGGTAAGAAGAGAGGCAGATGAAGTGATGCTCCCATCATGCCTTGTGCCTACTGTACAAGCCTGTGGGGGCAGTGTTATGATCTGGGGTTGCTTCAGTTGCTCAGGTCAAGGTTCAGCAACATTATGAACCCAAAAAATGAGTTCAGCTCACTACCTGAATATACTGAATGAGCAGGTTTTTACATCAGTGGATTTTTTGAGAATCTTTGGGATGTGCTGGCGAAGATTTTACGCAGCGGTCCGACTCTCCCATCATCAATACAAGATCTGAAAAGCAAAAATGAAAAATAAATGCAACTCTGGACAGAAATAAATGTTGTGACATTGCATAAGAAACGATGCCATGGAAAATGTGTCCCGTAATCAAAGCTGAAGGCGGTCCAACGAAATACTAGAGCGGGTGACAGGCAGTGTATATGGACCAATGATGATAATAATATTTAGCATGAGTTAAAGTGTTTTTCTGTATGTGTGTCACCCACTCTCAGGATTCCTTGGTCTCAGATGAGGAAGCAGTACTTCAGCTCCGGCATCAACAAGCGATCACTAGATGCCATCGAGAGGGCGGCCTTCTTTGTAACCTTGGACGATGAAGAGCAAGGCATGAGGGGAGAGGACCCAGCGGGAAACTTGGATCGCTACGCTAAGTCCCTGCTCCATGGCAAATGTTATGATAGGTGAGGAGGACAGAGAGGGCAGATATCAGATGAGCTTTGAGAAATCGTTTGGGATTCTCGCCAGAGATATGTGATTATGTCATACTGAACTCTGTGCTTTTTAGGTGCTTTTGAATCAAAATATGCCCTGATAAAGTCATACTTCATCAGTGTTTCAAAACTGTGAAACACCCTACAATACAGTGTCCTTTATATGTCTGGAGCAAATTTAGATAGACAATATATATTATCCTATATTGCACCTAGAGAATGCTCTTATGACCATCCCACACAATGAAAAATATAATGGCACCCACACTGGCAGAATAATTCCTAAAGTAAATAGTAGAGCAGAATTTAAATTCCCAGAGGGGGCAGTTTGCTTTGCAGACAGTTGCACAACACAATTAGATACAATCAGTCATACACAAACACACACAGCACAAAATCCATATCTCCTGTATCTGAGGTCAGATCAGATGATATAAAGACAGTCTGTGTCTGTTAGTGCTACCTTTAGGGAATATAAAACCTCCTTGAGATGACAGCAACAGTAATGTTATAGCAATCTTAATAGCACAGCTTGACAAGTTTTACCAGCTTGTTCCTGTTCTCAAGAGCCTTTTCCAATTTTTTGGGAAAAACAAATAATATTTGTCGAACCTGTATACAGTCAGTGCAACAACATAATTTCACTCGGTGACTTTGCGGCTTTTATTTTTTTGAGCTGAGGTAGATTTTTTTCTGAAGTTTTGCTTCCAAAATGTTCACATCTGTCCAGTCAGACTGCATGTTGTATGATGTCAAAACAATCAACATGGCAGATTGCTTGTTTCTCTGTTTTATATGATAAAAGGGGAAAAAAATTTCAAACACATCATGTGGAGAGGGTTAAGAAATGAGCTGTGATGATGTGAATATCACGCTTGAACAGTTTCTAAAAAACGCCTTTTTTTTTTTTTTTTAACTTCCAACCTGGAGATTCCCCTCCTGTCGCAGTGTGAATGAACCACATGCACACAACATTGACACAGGTCGAACTGTTGACAGCTCATACAATACCTAAAGCCTGTGGTTGCTCCGGATCAATTGGCTCTCTGAAATGACTCCTCTGCTTCCTCAAGCTTGGTGGCATCCTGAAATAAGTAAACACACCAGGTTCTCCTCTCTTTCTCTATATTGTGTGTTGTTTTTTTCTTTTATGATTCAAAAGATAGAAAATAAAGTCTTTGTTGTGCTGCTGCTGCTGCTGCTGCTGCTTGAAGGGTCCGTGATTTTGTGATTTACTTTCCAGTGGACTGCATGAAATGCACAAAATGTGAAAATTTGTGTCGGACTTTGTGAGAAAGGTTTGAACTGTAAATATTGTTGACAAATATTTTGCATTTTCATTTCGTTTTTCATTTAATTCCCAGTGTGAAAAGGCCTTATGACAGACAAACTAGCAATCCATAGAAAAAGAGAGGACCACAAACTCAATAAAAGAAGACAAAAAACATGCAAAAAAGAAATATTTCTTCTCAGCTCCTAGCACATTTCATTATTCATTTTTTAAATTTGTCGCTGTTTTTCTTTACCTTTCTTTTCTCTTGTCCCTCAGGTGGTTTGATAAATCCTTCTCCATTGTGATCTACAAGAATGGGAAGAGCGGACTGAACGCAGAGCACTCCTGGGCTGACGCACCGACAGTGGCTCACCTCTGGGAGGTGCGTGTGTGTTTGTCTGTGTGACAAATGTGAATTTTTGCTAACCAGCAGCATTTATCCACCACCATCTGTTTCTTGTGAGCCAAGGAACTCTTTTTTTGAGAAGCAACTGTGTTTAGAGAAAGAGATCATGTAACAGCTGGAGTGAGTCTGCTGAATATGTTTGTAACGCCATCATAAAGAGAGTCTGACAACCTGCACTGAAAAGATTGCGTAAGGTTGTGTTCAAATCAAGTCAGGCAGTGCAACAATAGCACAGGTTGTGCAGTGGTGTGGGATTGTCACTGCGTGACCTATTCATGTATCATTTACTTTCAATAAATAACCTGAACAGTACATTTTATTTTACACTGGTGCACAAGACAAGACAAGAAATATGAGTCAATTTCTTCCCTCTTCCAGTACGCCCTGGCTACAGATGCCTTCCAGCTGGGCTACACTGAGGACGGACACTGCAAAGGAGAGGTGGACCGCTCACTACCCCCACCACAGAAGCTTGTCTGGGACATTCCCTCTGAGGTACCTACATGTTGCCCTCATTTGCTTCTTGGTTTCTTTTATACGTCTCCCTTAGGGGACATATGTCTCAGACAAGGGGAAGCCACACCAAACTAGACATCACAGTACGACATAAACAAACAAAACAAAAGACATAAATAAATAAACGGGTCACGTGTGCAAAACGCTGGGATAACATTCACGCTGGGATAGAGTGCCAGGGCACACCACTGCACTACACAGGTATTCAAGCACACATACACTTACATTTTCACACACTATCACACACTCAGATATAAAAGCAAACACTCCTGCAATACTTCCAACTTCAGTGATCTAAAAGGCATTCTTTGTTTCTGTCTGTCCTCCAGTAATTGCCCATTAATGAGTTTAACTGAAAAGAGGAATGAATGAATGTTTGAACCGGTTGTGTTTACATAAAGGGACCCTACAGTATACCTCCTCCCAGAGTTCATCAATACATATTCACAGGCATTCCCATAATGTTCCCTGCTGTCTTGACCAGACTGAAAATCTGAGCTTTAGATTTGATTGTTAGCTTCCCAAACTAGCTGGTGATACCTTAACATAAAAATGACTCTATCATCACTCTATAAAAAAAAAATTGACCTGCACTTAAGTTAAATAAATCATGATTACACTTTTTGCTTAACAACTGCAGTGGAGAATTTTCCATAAATATGTTAATATAAAAAAGAAGAGGCACTAAAATGTCCTATTTGTCCAAGTAGAGTTATTGGGTCACTGAAATTATTTTCTAATCACATAGTTATGTAAAAAAAAATACACATTAGCAATCAGAATAGGTGAACCACATGAATTTTCACCAAGTCATTACAAAGATTGTGAAAATAGGATATAGTGATTTATTGATGGTCCCGAAGTGAACTGACCAAAGTTAATGCAGCACTTGTTGCTTCTTATCAGGGAGAAACAGGATGGTATAAATGCACCAAAGCAGTTCCTGATAAAAGGAACTAATAGTTTGAGAGAGAGCCTTTAGACTTCAGAATTATCAACAAAGGCGGCGGCCCCGTGGGGTAGAGCGTGCACCCCATGTATGGAGGCTGTGAGTCCTCTGCAGTGGCTGTAGGTTCAACTTCCACCTGCGGCCCTTTGTGCATGTCACACCTTCAAGCTGTCCCATCGATTAAAAATAATAATAATACAAAGGAGGCTCTCCTTTGACCTAGATATGCATGCCCAGACGGACCCCCTGTGTGCTGTTATGATCATATCGTAGAGTGTTACTCACATGCCTAAATTTTTTCATTCTGTTACGTGTACCTGCCTGTTCAAGCAGGCATAATTATTCAACAGTCAGATTCTTTTCACTGTTATTTTCATTAGTTCAGGAGCATGTCTTCTTCAGACCATGCTGTCAGACTTTCAGGGCTCCCCTGAGCTGTTTCAGTTCATCTTAACTTGCATTATATCAGAGTGGCAGTAGTGATTAAAATTGTGTATTTTTTAGCTTTGAGGTGAGAAGATAAATGACTTTGTGCTCAGAGCAGTGGCCAATTTCATCTTTTCATTCTCTTTCTGACAAAATCGTACATACAATCCCCTAATGTCAAACTTTTCTTACAACTCCTGAATACAAATTCTTAAAAAAAATCATCTGGGTTTAAAAACACACCTCTAAAAATCAGACAGGGTTGTTTTTTATTTTATTTTACATGTATATACATGAACAAAACATAATGTGTGACAGGGCCTTTACAAGCATTTTATGGTCATATACAAAGTATCTATGTAAATTACCAGTACAACTTTCATAAATTAATAATGCTAATAGACTTTCTAGATGAGTATACTAGAGCAGAACTGATACTGGATTTGTGGGCCGATACTATCACAGAGTAAAACAATTCCAGTATTGATTGTCGATATGGCATTTCACTGCTGTTTTTAGTAATTATTAATTAACTATATAAAGAAAACACACACATACGATCATCCAGTTCAAATCTACACCACGTGTTTGCATGTGTTTTGTGGGCCACGATGATTGAAGGACACATTACACAAGTTACATTGCACAAACTTCACAAGCTTTTCACAAAGAAGCTCAGTTTCAGCTTCAAGTAATCTTACTACTACTACTATTACTGCTACTACCAACAACAGCAGCAATTATATTGGCAGATATCCAAATTCAGATATTTGATCAGAACTGAAAAAATAAACTTGAAGAAAAAGAAAATTAAAATACGCTGCTTCTGTAATATATATAAAGTATACCCTGCTTATTCCTTGAAGTTTGACTTGATAGAACTTGCTCATGTCTGCTGCGAGTGGGGATAAATGCAAGACTACCAAATAATATTTTTCACGGCTCCATTTCATTTATTTATGTCATGCTAATTGGCGTGGGCTACTGGCACCTGGGTCCTCCAATGATAATAGAAAACTGATAATATCTATCATAAAACAGATTGTATCTTGAGTAGCTCTGATGGTGTTTGTTCAGGGGAGCAGTGCTCTCACATAACCTTGCAAGCATGGCTTTGGCAATGTGGGTGCTGCAGTATCAAACCAAACAGAACTGTGGCAAACATACAGAAAGCCCTATGGGACGGTGAGTAAGCATTGTAGCAGTTTTAATACTTTAAATTTTGAATTTACTGTATTCTGTCCTACCCAAGAAAAAATCAGAGTAATGTTTTAAAGAACAGAACATGGTGCTAAGATGATTTTTTTTTTTCAGTCAATAAATCTCTGTCCATTAGTTGAAACCAGTCCCTCACTTCAGTTTTCACAGTGCATTAAACGAGAACCCAGTTCAGCTCTGAAACGAAGCCTTGATGTGACATTCTAGTTGTTAAATCAATTATAAAGATGAATCCTCTGTGACAAAGTTATGAAATTATACTCATTATCCTGATGGCTATCGAGAGGAGAAAGGGAGGAACACACAGTCCAGCTGCGATGGATCGGGGACAACAATAGGCACAGCATTTAGTCAGCAGTGGTCCTTAGAGGTCAGTTTATTACATGGGATTTCACAATACAACAGGTCAGCCAGCGAGTATGTAAGTGTTATTTGACTAATAAAATCACATGAAATTAAATGTGAGTAGTGGTCAACCAAGCTGTTAACTGAACACTAAATGCTCCTGTGGATTTGTCTTTGTAGATTAAGTGGAGCAGTTGAGGAGTGCAGCACTGTGACTCTGCCAAATGAGGCTTTTACATGACATGAGGAAGATGGACTAGATCAGGGATATTTTGAAAATACTTCAGGGCCTACTGTCAGACACACTGCATTGTGCCAATTTTATTTAGACTGCAATAACCAGGCAAATGAAAGCCACTCATCAACAGGTCCCAGGGCAGCTTTTTCACACATAGACCTGCTACAGAGATTGAAAGTTTTGTAGCACAGGGCTAAAAAAAAATGTAATAAGAGTGTAAAATGTCTGTGCAGTTCATCACTTGTGACTGGCTAAGGACCTTAGTGTTGCATACAGGACAGCAAATCTGATGAATATTGTTTTAATTTGACCGTAATGGTAAAGAGACACATTGCACTGGAAGGGTTCAAATTCTGCTACAACTCTCAGTATATTTAAAAAAAACACTACAACAGAGGAGTGAGGGACAGCAACTACCACCAAACATCTGAAACAGAAGAAACAATTAAAGGATCCGCGACATTTGGCCTTCCTCTTTTGTGGCCAGGCTAGAGCACACATTGCCAAAAAAGTCCAATGGGCGTTGCAGGTCTGACTAAGTAGGTCAGCTCTGGTCAAAATCAGACCACATACTTAGCAGATATTGCATTCAAACCCTTGAAATGTTCTTTATCTCATAATCCATCCCACTTAAGGTAAATCAGAGTGATGATTTACATGTTTTGGTAGCCATAAGTTACTGTCTAACACTGTATTTGTGGGTTAAATTTACTGTAGTGTAGCATTTGAATATGTTGTCTCCACTTTGATGGTATGATCCTGTTTTATCCTTTTCCATATATCATCTATATTCCACAGCAGTCAAAATATACTCAGTCACAGACTAACATAAAGATTGTACCCAGTCCAAATCTTCAGTCAAGGCATGTGCCACGTGTTTAATTTTTTATCATTTATCATTTTGGGTGATATTGTAGGTACTGTAGGTTTATGCAACTCTCTTATACAACTCTGTTGTAAATTTGATGCAGTGCTGTACTGTCTCAGCCTCTGGTTTATAGCACTTAAAGTAGTTTCGTTTTGAATCAGCTCCTTTGGGCCAGCTTGAAATGCTTCATCTTTGTTCCTCAACGTTAACCACCTCCCACTGATATCCTGATTCAATTAAAGCCAAACATTTGTATCCGAAATGAACTTTCATAGGCTGTGATAACAAATGCAGGAAACTGTCCCCAGACGTGTGACGATGGAGTTGTTGGCAGTGGCTAACTGCAGTTTGTTGAGAGGTAATAATGTATTTAATATAAAACATATTTATAATTCTGTCACCTTCATCTGCAGTGTGTAAATGAAGCTGCACAAAAATGTTCAAAGCATTGCTGAATATTACACTGTCAATACACCATGACCACTAACTACGGCCCCAAATATTACCTATACTAAATGATTATTGTGACCAAAAGAATTCATGATAACAACATTATCACAATATCTATCGACAATTATCAGCTATCACTGACCAGAGGCATTTGTTTTCAGTCTTTCATTTCTTCAAACTTGACACAAATGACCACTTGGACTTAAGAATCTAGAATTTGAAGGTCAGAGGTCAAGGTCACAAAACATGTTTTTGCCCATAACTCAAGAATTTATGCGCTAATTATGACAATTAACACAAATATCTAATAGGATAAAATGATGATGTGATGACATTTTATACCCAAAAGGTCAAAGGTCAGTTTCACTGTGACATCATAATATTCAGCTATCCATCAGTCCTCTGTACTCTTCGTAAAAATTGTCTCTAAGTGAAGACCGCAAGTTTTTCTCTGGAAATTAGTCTTCAAATATTATACAAGTCTGGACAGACATGGAAGTAAACTGCAACTTGACTGGTTGGTGGAGGCTAATGACCACAAGGTGGCAGTTCTAGTTTTCCATGTGGTGTCATGTATGAAAAGACCAAAAAGGAAGACAGTAAGTGGACTTAGTAGGGGGGATGGGAATTGAGAACTGGTTGCAAAGTTGCACAGTCCATCAGATTTGTATTCCTCAGAGCCTGTCAGTTCCTTTTTTTGATGCCAGCATGCTTTTCTGACAGTTGTGCATTGCAAAACAATGACACCAAGCTCATGTGCCTGCTAGAGATGAAATGATACCAGTTTCATGCTGATAATTTGTGATCATTTTGGTCACTATAATCATTATTATGTAAGTTTCATACCATTACATCTCTAGCGTCCGCGCTGCTAGAAACATGCAACAAGAAGCCGTGGCTCAAAGGTAGAAACGGCCCAAATAGTGGCTTCATTTCTCAAAGAAGGATGACAACAGTGCTAGTTGTAGTCTGTAAAATGATCATTTCATGTAAGGGTTAGAACATCAGAAATATGCTGAAATTTTTTTCTACACAACATGGACTTAAATTCCAGGAATGCCATGTTTTTGATTCGGCTGCTTCCCAACTGAGCAGTGTGTCAGTTACAGAGAGTAAAAATCCTTTTTTATAACCAAATTAGCACTATGCAGGCAGGTTTAGAAAGGATTTAAAACCTAAATTAACACACAACACAAGTTAGAAAGGCAGAGCACGAAGCAGAATAATAGAAGCAGGTACTTACAGTTGATGATTCTTCAGGAAGCTCCTTTTATTTTCACTGGCACAGGATGTTGCTGACTCAATGGACTAAGCCAAAATTGCCACCTCTGAGAGCAAGTTTAAATAATAACTGTGCACTGTGTTTTCATTGGACATACACACAAAATGAAACAGCTTGCTTATACTCGGCAGGGTTTGTGTTATTTTTTACCCACTGATCTAAATGCAGCATGTGAGCCTGAAAACTTGGAATCTTTTGCTCTACCAGTGAACAGTTTCTGACCACATGTAACTCACAACCGGAAATTATTTTTAACAGTTGTGAATCCGTCACCTGTTTGCTATTTCCACAGATTTTGCATGAGTTACATGGGGCTACTGGCCATCCTTGATATCTGATTGGCCAACCTGAGTGCCACCCAAACTTAATCTAACTGGGTGACTGGATGAGTGGTTCCACCCCTAATCTGGGAGGGAAAATGATGAACGTAAATCAGTGAAGTGGCAAAACAGGAATCAAACAGCACAAATGGTCCTGGTTCCAGGGACATCCAAAAAAAAAAAAACAAACTTAACTAGTACAGTTTTTTGCCAAAGCAGCATTTTTTGCTCTACCATCCAAAACCTGTATTTCACCCTTTACCCCGTTCCTTTCTTCACTTCCTTTTATTGTTGTATTTTTCTTAAAATGTGATTGTTTTAGTCTTAAGTTTCATTAATTAATTTTACTGAGATGTTTTGTTATTTTGGTCCTTTATCATAAACTCATAAGAAACTTGAAGCATTTATGTATGATGTATGCTACATAACACGTAATCGGTATGTAAATGTGTAGTACTGCCCTCACCATAGTTGAACACATTTGATTGTTGCAGGCAGTACAAGAGTTTCTGAAACCATATGCCACTTTAACTCAAAATTGTGGAACTTTTCTTCATTTCGTGAAAAAAAATCCCTCTTTCTTTTCTTCTGTTCACATACTTTTTTCCTCTCATATTTATGTCAACATTAATGAGATGCCAGTTCAGTATTACAAGAGAAGTCACAAAGAAGACACAATACTTTTGCTGAAACACAAAAGAACGCAGTTAAAAAGCTGAAAAATTTGTTGTTATGTAATGTCATTGTGATGGTGGTGGTGACGATGATTATCTTCGTTTCATCGTTAGTTTATTAAAGCCAAAATGTGCTGCAGTGTCAGGAGGAAGCCTAGAAAGGCACAGAAAAGTGATTGGCTGTTGATTGCCAGTGTTAATGGTCCATGCCAGATATAGTTAATATTTTTCCTGCTACACTTAACAAAACATCCTTGTGAAAGCAGAAGTCTGGGTGCTGCTGAGGAAAAAAACATGTCAGCCAAGGGTTAGGGGAACTCTTCCATGGGTTGATTAGCTGAGGAAGCAAGAGTCGCCCATTGTCACATAATCAAGATGGAAAAAACGAAAGTATGTAAAAAGGAAGAGGAAACCAGTGATAAGATTGGATAGGATAAGATTAAATGCAAATATAATGTAAAGTTGTACCTCACTTAAGGATGAAATAATTGAAAGTGATTATAGCTGGAGCTGGAGTGGTTGGGTGATGTCTCCCTAATTGTCATGTCCACAGTGAAACATTGCAGTAGACGATGATATCATGCTCGTCTCTGCACCACGTGTCTGCGTTCAGCATCTGGAGGTTAAGAAGTTAGCCAACTACCTAGACTGAAGAAGCAAAGCTAACACTAGCACTACTAACGACAACACAATTGAAATAAACACACTACTAGCCTACAGAAAAAAACACCACTGCAGCAAATGTGACTCAGCGACTTGGGCAGGTTCTGACTGGGTGGGTTTAATGGAGATGAGGATATGCAGTGTTAATACAGATATCTGCAACTTGGCTCTCAAAAGAACCATTTGGAATAATGGAATGGCATCATTCATCTGCAGCGTATTACTGAAAGTGCTGACCAGGAGGTTGTTGGAGGAGGATGCAAAGTATTTTTCGTAAAGCACAACAGTTTATGCAACATGTTCTTCTCCTCCCACCAGCTCTAATGACTCCAGTGTGGTTCCCAGAGGAGAGTGGGACTTTCTGATCATTTATTTGTTTTGGTTGCTGTCTCTGATGCCAGCACATTGCATGGGTTAACAGATTTCTTGTTAAAAGACAGTTTTGTGCAGTTGTCAGTGGCTGAAGGCTCCACGCCGGCATCAAACATGGCTGAAGGCATTGTATTTTTGGGCTTTCTGTTCGTCCATCCCATTCTTGTGAACATGATATCTCAAGATCTCCTTGAAAGAATTTCTTCAAACTTGGCAAAAATGTCCATTTGGACTCAAGAATGAATTGATTAGTTTCTGGTGATCAAAGATCAAGGTCACTGTGACCTTATGTTCATCCCATTCTCGTGAAAGTGATATTTCAGGGAATTTTTTCAAACTTGGTGCAAATGTCCACTTGGACTCATGGATGACAGGATTAGAATTCAGTGGTTAAAGGTCAAGGTCACTGTGACCTCAGAAAATACATTTTAGGCCATAACTCGAGATTTGATACACTAATTATGACAGAATTACACACAAATATCTAATAGGATGAAAATGATGAGGTGATCAGATTATATATATCCAAAAGGTTAAAGTCAGTTTAACACCTTGTATTAAATTCCTTCAGTGTTTTCATGACATATCATGTATGAGTCTTGACAGGCGTGGATATAAACTGCAACTTGACTGGCTGGCTGAGGTATGCAACCATGAGGCAGTAATTCCAGTTTCACTCGTAGTGAAAGTAATACACCCTAACCTAACACTAATAAACTCATCCGTCTCACCCTCCCTGCCCTGGTATGTTTTGACTGGTTAAATTCTCTGAACACCCACACAGGTGTTATCAATTAATCTGGCTAAGATCTTTGCTCAGCATTGTGTGGGTGCGTATAGATTGTAATTAAGTGACATCTTCCTAAGTCTCCTGTTATCTTTTTTAGACCCATTAGGAAGGGACAAATTACATCCATCATTGTTATTGGTACATGGGATTTGTGACCTAATAACTTCTCATCCAGAGTCCAGCCCACTTTCAACCTGAGCAATAAAACCTGAGAAATAAAAAACACCAATAGAACAAAATATACATATATCTTAAGCCTGAATTAAGAAGGATCACATATTCCTAAAGTACTGCCTGTAAAGCTAAAAAATACAAACAATCTGCATAATGTTCTGTTAAAAAAAAAAAGTTTTCATATTGCAGCATATCCAACATAAATGCTGATATCGATATAACAGACAGATACAAGCTTGTTATTCCAATATTGGGCAGATAATATCTGTTGGCCACTATTGTATATTGGTCACGTTCTAGTTTTTCCTTTCATCATTATTGCGAGATATAAAACTGAAAATGCCCCACAGAGTGATGCAAGCATGAAGCTATTTCCTGTGTCTCATTTTTCATCATTTTCATTTTTCAATTAAAAAAGAAAGTAGTCTGACAGTGAGGAGGGTGTTTTCACTGCCTGCTGTTCAGTGAAATATCAGTCAGTTTAAATAACAATCAGTGATCCAACTGAGTATTCAGACTGCATTCTGATGCTGCCTGAACTGTGAGGTGGTTTCCAGTGGCAAAAGTCCCAGAGTTCTCACTGCTTCAGCAGTAGGCTATTCGATTTTCAGCAAACGTTTGCTTCTGAGGGGAGAGGCAGGGATTTTCCCCCTGCGTGCTTCCACTGAGCTGACTGACGGCCTGACAGTTATTTTAATCTTTGAGACACCTACTGAAAAAAAGAAATGGAAAAAGGAAACAGGTGGGCGGAACCTCTGAAACCTGTACTTCAAGACTAGTTTCATGATGATTCATAGTCCATTCATGGCTGCCTGTTTACTTTTTCCCCTCATCATGTTGCAGTCTATGTACTGCATGTAACCTTTTTAAACATATGCTCATCTTTTATTCTTTACAGTCATAAACCTTCTGAGAAAATGTAGATATGTCAAAAGACTGTGTGGCTCCATGTGTTTTTTGTTTTTTTTTCCAAATATTATTTTATCTTTTTTTGCCTTTATGATATGGAGACAGACAAAGATAGGCAGGAAGGGGGGTAGAATGAGGGGGTGACATGAAGCCAAAAGGCTGCAGGCTTCAACTTAAACCACTGCAGAAGACTGAAAGCCTCTGCAAATGGTGGTTAATGCTCTACCAAATGACCTGACCCATGTTATTTACAGGTGGGGACTTTCTGGAAATTGCGTGGTCCAGTTAGGCTTAAGGTTGTATAAAAATATTGTTGCAACAGGCATCAGAATTGTATCACCGCCCACCTATCAGAGAGTTTACAAATGCTTTCCACAGTTAACACCCACAATCATCCAAAATTTTGTTCAACTACAGAGGCAGTGGTTTAGTACAGTTTAGTCAGGGTGTCATAGTTTTAGCTCTAACTTGAAACTCTAAATCGATCGAAATGAGCTAAATCAGAAATTGATCAAAATCAAAAGCAGGATCAGCAGTTCTCCCAATATTTTTTTCTTTCCACCCCAGCATTCATGCATGCTTCCAGCACATTGCCAAAGAAAAAAATGACACAACAATTCGAACAAGACATTGTAGCTCACCAGCAGCCTGCAGCTGCGCTTTTCTATCTTTTTAAAGAAGAGTTTGAAAATGTAAATGACAGTTGCCCGGGCATAAAACCAGTGAACTGTTGATCTTTACAAATCAAGACTTTATAGTATAACAATGGCATCACCGTCATTGCTAAAATATATATACTGTATTTGTGGAAAATCAAATAGAATTGTGACCTTAAAATTGAAAATCAAATCGAATTGTGGATTTGGAGAATTGTGACACTCCTATTTAGTTGCAACTCTGGGAAAACTCTCCACAGGAATCCCAAAATATCAGTGTGTTATGATGGAAAAGCCCTGCATTTAAAGGGGGTGAAAACGTGTGTGTTTGGCCACAACATCACACACGTATACCTGATTATATAATTTACATGTGATCCCAACCTGTATCCAGATGTACTACAGGTGAGTTAAGTGCCTCTGGAAAAGAAAACCCCTCTTAAAGTTGCAATCACATTGAGTTGCATCACTAGAAATGCACTGCCAGCACAACCGTTGTGTTCTTAATGTACGGTGCACCTGCCGTTTGTTTCTCTTTTGTGACGTGTTTCTCTGTTGGTTTTTGGATGCATAAAACAGTAAAATATTCAACTCTTTTAACAGTGTGGCGTCACACCGTGCTTCAATGTCACATGTAGCCCAGGCAGCCAATCAAATCAAGCAAGAGGCGGGCTTTACAACTTTACTACTTCCTTTCTGTTTTGATGCCAGTAGTAGATGTGATCTAGCCAGCTAGTTAGCTGCTGGACTAAGGATTATGTCAGAAGTAAAGGGGGAATTTATAGCTCTTGATAGTTTCATGTAGGTCACATGACTTTGAGGGATAGAGAGATTGACATTTTTTTCATCTGTTAATCACATTTGATTGTCTGATTGCACTTGTAGTCCTCAACAGGTGCACCAGCTGTTATGTTCAGTGCACTTTGCCAAGGCATCTTTGAAGCAGTGGTGTGATTCGGTTCAATCGTTCCCGAACCGTGCGATGCATCCTGTGTCCTGATTTATGAAATTGAAGCAGCTAGTGTATAGCTACATAGAGTGGCTGTTATAGGGATGACATTGTCAGTGCAGACTGAAATATCTCAACTATTTCATGGATGTCCATGGAACTTTGTACAGACGGTCAGGGTCTCAGCTGTATTTTGCATTTACTGGAAGTATAAACAGACCTAATAGTCATCTGTGTCTGGGTCTGTCCATGTATACGCCTATTTGGTATTATAATAGAGGCCTTAGTCTTGTCAGTTGAATGAGTCACTCAGTGTTTAGAAGAGAAAGGATTATGTATGTCAAAGCAGGAAGGGGAGCGATGAATGAAGAGTGAAAATAAAACTGATGCCTTTCTGTTTTGTTCCTTTTCTCCTCTCTTGTGTAATGGGTGTTTTGTTTCTAAATGTTTCTAATTGCTAAATGTAAAGTCTGCTTGAAGAAAGCTAACCTATACAACCACTATGTGTTTGTGTGTGTTTCGGAGCTGGGATGTGGGGATAGTATACCAAGACACCTGATTTACAGGATTTTTCTGTCGTTACAAGTAACACTTATTCTGTGAACTCAAACTTTTAAAAATGCTACTGAGGAGACCTTTCAGAATAATAATTTCAGTTCAGTGACAAATCATTTCACCAAGGCGTTTAATGCTGCATATTGTAGTGCTTGATCTTATTACTCTGGAGTCAAATTAAACTGCACTGAGCTGATAACAGAAGCACACCCTGTGTTTATGAGGATGTTGTACCAGCTTACGTCAATACGTCAGGTTTGTTTCATGGTATTAACAATGAGTCATTTTTTGTGTCCTTGAGTGGCTTCATGTCCAAAATAGTGTCTACAGGATATGTGGATGATGAGATTTCAAAACATGTCCAAGTGTATCAAATAATGTTCACTGATGAGCTTTAAAGGGGCGGTCTTGGTTCAGACTTTACTGTGGGTTTGTGTTTGACATAATGTGTCATCGGATTTCCTTAAATTCTGTTTATGTTGTGTTTGTGTACTGCTTCTATAATTTAGTTATTTGATCTGGTACCTTAAATAATAAAAATGATAGATCTAATTTGTTAAATGCAAAAGTTAACCTGGCACTGACACACACACATGCACGTGGACCTGACACCAGACGGAGAAAGTCATTTCAGGGAGACTGCACTAGTTAACAATGGGTTCCCTTCTTCAGCACTGTTTACACTGGCCGTCCACTCCTCACTTATCACTTATCCTGTTCCACAAACATAATCTTGTGTTCACATCCAGCATTTTCGGGTTCTTCTAAATGTAATAAATGACCTAATCAGATCTCATTCCTGAGTGTGTGCAGTAAACGTGACCAATCACGAAGAGCTGAGGGTACTTTTTTGAACTGCGTTTCCTGTTTCTTTTACTATTTCCTGGCTCCACTTTTGAGAACAGCATCATTTTTGGTAATCTTTCAATCTGAAAGGGAAAAAGAGGGAAGTTGTTTTTCTTCTTTGTACTACACATTAAATGTAGGGTATGTAAATGTTATGTTTCATTTCAGTTTATTGATAACTATTAATAATTTTTAATGACCCAATTCGGATAAAGACCTGGAGTGAGTTGCACTAACTGGTCTATACTAAACCTGATCCTAGCTGCTAAATCTGTCTTAGTTAAGACTGGTCTTTAGAATGGACGTTACCTTGGCCGCACTAACCAGACTTAAGCTTAGTCCTAACTATGCCTGCTCTTAGCAATGCATGTTCATGTGAAGGCACACAAGACTATAGCTGTTGCCTAGCAGCGTGCATTGCTAGGATACATGGTTAACAATATTTCCCTGTCTTGCTGATTTGTAGTTAATCATTTCTGATTTACAGCCAGATTGTGGAAGTTCAAAGATAAAGAACAATCAATTTCATCTCATATTGAGGTAAGAAAATTACTAGAGCTGCGCAGTCAGCACAGGAAAATGCAGTGTAAGAGATAAGAAGTGGTTGACTTGAAGAGGAATAACAGAGAACATAAACTGTTGTTCAGATAAAATACATGGATGATGTTAGTGAGCACACAGTTTCAACTGATTTCACCATTTTACTAGTAACTGCAACATCCCCAGTCTCCCTTAAAAAAAAAAAAAAAATCAGCTCAAGTCCTGTTGGTGCAACCGGCCCCTGGAGACAAAAGGTTGAATTTAACCACCTTTTAAAAAATGTTATCCGCTTTACCTTTACTGTAACTACTCTTTATTTAACATGGCACAATTTGGACACAAAAAAAACCAAAACAATTTCTACACAGTGTGGACTTTTCTCACAATACGCTGTTTCTGTTGTTGTTGTGTCACATCTCGATGGTTCAACCGACCAGTATACTTCACTGGCTGCTTGCGTGTCACTTGTACACTCCATTACCATGGGATATGAGTCAGAGCATATTGGTTACGTGCTTTCATTGTGGTTTGTATGTGAATGAGACTATTTAATATTTTATTGAACAATTTTCTTATTGCTATCGATGAAGTAAGTAAGAATTGAACAGAGTAGACATACAGCAGAGAAAGCATCGTATTATGTTCTGTGTATGTCGTGGTTTTGATGGTAAATTTGACTAGAATTTGGATTGCAGCACAAAACATGCGTCAGCTTGCCTGTTTGCGTAATTAGCTGGCATCAGATGAGGATCATGCTGATGCAGCCATTGAGGCATCCTCAATGGAAAATTACATATTTCTTAAGTTTCTGACGAGTTCTGCTGGGAATCATGAGAGGTATTGAACATGCACCCTGGATGTCAGAGTTGCCTGCCATCAGTCACACTTTGTATATCAGCAGTGACCTGCATTCTCTTGCTGCATATGCATTTAAGAAAAAAGATCACACAAATACGTTATTCCTGTTCAGCACTGAAGTCAACTTTGGTTGTTTCATCAATTATCAAAATAGTTGGTGATTAATTTAGTAGTCAATTAATAATTGATTGATCAATTAATCATCGCAGCTCAAGGTAGGCGTTTTGAAAAATAAAGGAATAAAGGATAAATTAACTTAAAAAGAAATCCCAGTGATAATAGACAAAGTTTAGGCATCTCTCTGGTCTCTCTCTCTATAGTTAAATGCTAACATCAGCATACTAACATGCTCACAAAGATTTCACTTCTTCGCAGCTTATATCCCCCCCACCCCACCCCACCCACCATCCAGTCCACAACTCTGCACTGGCATTTAAGGGGAATCCCACCATAATTATTTTTGGTATGATTCATCGAGTGTGGGTATTTTGCGAAAATGTTGCACCATGATATTTTTTAATTTGTGGCTTTCTGACTTGTTTTATGGGCTTGATCAGCTGTGTGTTGCATCAGGCAGGTAAAAGAGTTAAGACAGATTTCTGGGAAATTTGGATCTTTGCAAGAGATGTACAATTCAGTGTTTAACAAAGGCCGATGTCATCAGTGGAAATGTCAGCCTCATGAAAAGTCAGGGGAGCACCAAAATAATTTTGATTCAACATCTGGAGATGATGAATGTATGTACAAAATAATAAGGCAATATTAGTTGAGATATTTCCATTTGCACCAAAGTGGTAGACTGAGTGACTGACATTGCTATCCCACGAGCCACGGTGGCTAAAAATACATAACCAAAAACTGATTCTTGCAAAGAATAGAGCAGCAGTAATAAATGAGCACAATATCATTAACAGAGTTTTGCGGTTATGTATATTAAATTTAAAGTTAACATTTTAATGATTCTTACACCATGCAGTTTGCCGCATTTACCTCAGAGTTCCAGTCAGACATCTGCTGCATCAACACTATCTGTTTTTACTTGCATGTTGTATCTTCTTTTGTACATCATATGTCATTTTAACTTTTTTCTTTTCATTTAGAATTCATGAGTTGACTCTTGTATTCAATGCATTTCACCACTGAATTTCAGAGCGTACAAGGAAACAATCCCAGATGCTGACTACCAAATGAGCCACTCCAATAGCAAATCAGACGCTAAATCCACACTGATTGCAAAGGCACATTTACTGGAAGGAACATTAATGTACCCTGTTCCTTCTTAGTGTACAAAAATGTGTCCCAGGCGGGGTAAATATTGCAATAGTTTTGACTCACACACATAACAAAAAGGGGTCATCATCATGCGTCATGTGAAACTCAAGAACGTTTACTCTTTTTTTTTTTTTTTTTTTTAAGTTATTTTTTTGGCCATTTGTGCCTTTATTGACAGTGACAGCTGAAGAGTAGACAGGAAACAGGGCAGAGAGAGAGGGGATGACACGCAGCAAAGGGCCGAGGGCGGGAGTCGAACCAGCGGCCGCTGCAGAGGACTACAGCCTCCATACATGGGTCAGACGCTCTACCCACTGAGCTAAGCGTCCGCCAAGAATGTTTACTCTTTTTGTGCGGTTGAGGACGCTAGTCTTGACCATCTCTCACAAATTGCGCCGATTACATGAGAAATGCAGAGTTGGATCTTGGCAACAGTTGCAACACTTGGCTGGCAGTTCTCAGCCTTGAAAAGTCAAATTAACCCTTGTGTTCCAGTTTTTAAGTCTCTTTTTCTCTGTCTGTCCATCAGGTTCAGGCCCAGGTGTGCAGCTCTCTGGCTGTTGCCCAGGCGCTGGCAGACAACGTGGACTGCCACGTGTTTCCCTTCAGAGATTTTGGAAAAGGACGAATTAAGAAGCTACGCATCAGCCCCGACGCATTCATACAGATCAGCCTACAGCTGGCATACTACAGGGTAACACTTTGACAGGCACACACACAAAATACACACATTGTTACTGGAGAGATGGAGGTGGTGATGGCAGAAATGTACATTTTATGTGCAGCATTTCAATCAATCAGCTGGCCAGTCAGTCGTGAAACACCAGCCGCAGTGAAAATTAAACGATTTGGTTCTTGTCCCTGCGCCAAACAGCAGTTTTGCGTGTGGATCCGAAGAACCAGTATGAATATAGATTATGGGTTATTGTGTGGCCAAGTATGCATATCAGTTCAGGCCTCGAGAGTGGTCCAGAACTTTGACTTGTCAGTCAAAAACACTCTCTGAAAAAGTAAAACTTTTATGTGAAGAAGCTGAAAAGTAACTTTTTATAAAGTCTTAAGTGTGATTCTGACTACAGTGACTCCTGCTGTAAAATAAGGACTGTAATCGCGTCTAACCACAATGCCCTGAAGCACGGAATCAGATTTTGATGCCTGCAACATGTTCAAAAAAGTTTGAGCCTGAAATTATTTGGAAGTAGTGCATCATCTTTAGACGACTGCATCATGTTACCGCTGCATCATGTTAGCTGGAGCTGATCACTGCCAGATGACTTTTCAGTCTGTGTAAAACAGATTGAGCAAGCAGGAAGTCAGAAACAGAAAAACTGGTGCCCAGTGGAATCAACTAGTTAGTCGGACTGTGCAGCTCAATACAAACGAGCCTGAGTCACATTTGTGTCTTCTGCATTGTTTATTCTGTCTGCACTGGTTTTAGCAGCTCACAGTTGTATACTAACTGTGTCTGCAAGCTGGAGAAATATTTTTCTATTTGTGTGCACCACCAGCCTGATTTGACCTTTAACTTGACGTTTAACAACAAGCCAAGCAAACACAGACATGACGTCAGTAGTTTTACCATCCGCTTAACTATAATTCTTGTGGATGTCTTTTCTCTTTAAAAGGCTGAGTCATTTTTGGTGCCATCGTAACAACAATTAATCAAGATTTGAAGCTTTGATAGTGGTATTAAAAATGCTCTTATGACTAGACATCTTTATTTATCATTTTGTGGATATGATAGTCATACCCATCTTACATATGTTGATGCGAGAGAATACCTCATATAGATTTTATTTGTGTGCCATACAGCAAACAGGAGAGCAGAAATCTGGCTGCCTTTTCAAATTCTTATTGTTCAAATACAGCTCGATGATACAACCAGAGGTCTATACCATGTAATAATAATGACACATTAACTTAAGCTTTGATGCATCAGTGCATGCTGGTCACTGTCTCCTGTTGGATCATTTCTGTCTGGATTAGTTAAAGATTCTCGACTTTGGGACTGGTTGAACTCCTGGTTAGATTTTAGATGGTTGTCTTGGTTATTAAAACCAAACCAGGGAGCTGCAACCATGATTCAGTGTCAAAATTCTACTGTTGGCTGCTCAGAGAGCTGAACTGAAAAATCTCTCACCAGGAAATAAATGTTTTTGCACAAGATGTTAATTTTAGGTATTTGTAATAATATAGAAGGATACTGGGCCACTGTACTATTTTGATGCTCAGACTTACAAGAGCACAAGTAAAGACAAAGAGTTAAATATTGTTTGAGATACACAAAAGTAAATTTTGGTCATAATCACCTCCTGGCTCTTTGATTCTGCCTTATTTTTAGATTGTTTGCCTGGAAGCATGTCTTTAAACCTCCTATCTGTGTCGTCATGTTGTTCTTGCCTTTCCTGTTTATCTTTATTTTATCTTCATGTCAGTCTCTCCATCTCGGCTGGTATATTAAATTGAACTTTGTAAGCCCCTCCTTTTTCCTCCTCTCTCTCACCTCTTTTTCTGTTGTCTCAGTTTGCTGACCCTCAGTGCAACATGTTTGATGTACACATAGCTTGATAACAACACTGAATACCATTATGTTAGACTAGGTGTCCAATTTTTTGTTTTTATTCTTTATTTGGATTGGCATTAGCTCATTAGCTTCCGGAAAGTGTTGTGAGTCTTCCTGGGGTCCACACAAAAACAATTTAAAATCACACAGTATCAATACGACATCAAGACTGTATTAATTAGAAGTATTTAACACCGAGTAATTTAGTTTTAGTGACCTGCTCAACCAAGATCCCCATCCATTGACAGGCTGAGGGCATTAGCATTAGCCATAACAGTCCTACTTCCAAATACGATACATTTATTTTTGTCGATGTTTGTGCTAATTTGTTCATTTTCACCCATAATGGTGTGTAACTCTAATTGTAGATTCTCTCTCAACTCTAATAATGTTGATGATGTACAGATAAAGCTGAGTCATCAGCATAACTTCACATCAGAATTATTTATAAAGATTGAAAATAAAAGTGGCCCTTTGAAACTCCCATATGCAAACACCGCCAGATGACTTTTTGCCGTCAGGAAAACTGCCGTTGAAAAACACTTGCTCTGTTCTACCAGGGAGGTAACTTTTCATTTAAGGTTTTAGCATTTGTTTTTATTACTTTTGCGTGTGTACTTCACAATGACCACATGTTTGCATTGCTTTCATCTTCCCCCGTCTTCCTCTCAAACCTCTTCCTCCTTCTCTTCCTCCTCCAGGATCGTGGTGGTTTCTGCCTGACTTACGAGGCATCAATGACCCGTCTGTTCAGGGAGGGCCGGACAGAGACTGTGCGATCCTGCTCCAACGAGAGCTCTGCATTTGTCAAAGCTCTAGAAAATGGAGAGGTACCGATGCATTCCTTGATTCAGCTGTCTTTTAAGTCTTTATTGCAAAAGTTCACATGAATTTTGAAAGTCTTGCTGATCCCAGTGTCCATCAAGTCTAAAATCACCATACTGTCACAGTAAAATGTGGCTGTTTTGTGCTGCATTTCTCATGAATTTGAAGTTTATATATGATTTTTAGGTGATTTTTTTTTTAAGTAGATCAATGAAAGTGTGATTTGGTTTGATAGGCAGAGGAGCAATGCAGGCGCCTGTTCCGACTGGCTTCAGAGCAGCACCAGAACCTTTATCGAATGGCTATGACTGGTGCTGGAATTGACAGACACCTCTTCTGCCTATATGTGGTCTCCAAATACCTGGGGGTGGAGTCACCATTCCTCAAAGAGGTAAACTTTTAGTTTGATTCAGTGTTACTTTGCTGTTTTAGTCTTTTCTCAGTAACATAGACAGAACATGAAAAGTGACAACAGTGTCAAAGCAACACTTGAATGCTGACTCTGACATATTACACCCTAAAAAACACAGAACAGAGCAGCCAGTCGTTCTTTGTTGTTCTTCCTGTGCTGATGTGATACATGATCAACTATTTTGGCTAACTGTAGACTTGGGAACATACCGTGCCAAAGAACCTCACTTACTTGTTGATCCAAACACAAAGTTATTCTGGCAGTTGTAGTATTTATATTTCCCTTTCTTTAAAGCACCTTGTAAACTTGTTTAAGAGAAGTGCTGTATATTTTGAAGTTTATTATTACTACTTTGTACTTTGTCCTTGTTGCTGGCAAAACCAGGAGATCCAGTCATCAGTCAGCAGAGGATTAACAAAACAAAAGGCCGGTGATATAATCAGGAGTCAACCATTATCGAGTGCAAATGCAGTTGTAACCTCAACAGCACATGGAGAGAAATAGTGACAGCATGTTGAATCAGTCTGATTTAAGGACTGATATTTTTCCCGAAAATTAGATGTTTTCTTTCCAGGGAACACAAGCACGTTATCCTGGGAATCCTGAGAAATGCCCTTGTAAACTTATAAACTGTGTAACAGCAGCTGCAAGGAAACCAGTATTCCACCCACGAGTGGTTTGACTCAAGTATTTTAATTCAGTGTCTTTACAGGCTTTTGGCTGAGCCTCAGTCGTTCAGGGTTCAGCGCGCACTTTGCATTTTCATTGTTTAATCTTTTGAAGTATTTCTGGTGGCAGATATTGTTTTATGTTAAACTGAATTAGATGGTAGAGCTGCAAGTTACTGTACAAAGTGAAGGCAGAGTCAGTAAGATTTGTCTGAGCTGTTCATAAACACACCAGATAGATAATTGATTGTTGAGTCTCATTCCCTGGACATCAAATATTGATGTTTTGGGTTGGTAAAGGGTCCTGAGCACAGCAAAATAATGAGAAAATGTGGAGAAATAGGCACAGCACATGATCTCTGCAGACACAGATACAATCACACACTTCTAGTGGGTCATAAATAAAAACGTCTATAAATTGTTTTCAGGAAAATGGTGCATATTACACCTTAAACAGTAAGAAGTGCTTGATTTCATGGAACTTTGTGGCTGTTAATTAATTAATTAAAGCACTCACAGTTGTTCCACCGGCACACATACACAGCTGTTGAATATGCTTTAAGAAAGTAAACTAGGCCTACATGTGTCTAAATCTATTTCTGTATGTTCTCAAGGTTCTCCCCAGTTTCCCATTTTATATTTACTGGGAAATGGAAAATGGTATGATTGGGAGCCCGCCTCCTGGGAGTAAACACTTGTCTAATCTTTCCAAGAACATGTCAGCAGCAAACTGTTTTAAATATACGCCCCAAAGAGCTTCTGTTGTAAATCCATCATCAGCAAAGATGAAAAGACAAAATCCTGTTTGTTTGTGATTTATGATTTGCTTTCATCGCAAATTCTGCCTGCAGGGCAGATCCACCTTTACACTTTCTGCATCACCACCCTCTCTTTCTTCCCACTCACACTCCAGGTTTTGTCGGAGCCTTGGCGTCTCTCCACCAGTCAGACCCCAGTTCAACAGATGGAGCTGTTTGACCTGAAGAACCACCCCGAATTCATATCACTGGGCGGAGGGTTCGGACCTGTGAGTGACCCACACTTTCCTCTTGTTGTTACTTGCAAATATGAATGACTAGAACATACTGGGTTTTTGTAGTCAGAAGCTGGTATATGGTTGTAAACACACACAGGTATACTTGTGCGGTGGATGGTCTGTGCGGTATTAACACTATGATCTCTGTGCTCATGTCAGGTTGCTGATGATGGATATGGGGTTTCATACATCATTGTGGGTGAGGATATGATCAACTTCCACGTGTCCTCCAAACACTCTTGCAGTGAGACTGTAAGTAAAGAGATGTGTTCAAAGTGTGTGTATGTAAATTTGCAGTGATGCGTTTATTGATGGAACCAATGGAAACTAAAATGACTAAGATAATGAAAGGCAGCTGTGGCCAAACACCCACGGTGATTTCAGTTTTTTAATCAGATATAAGTGCAATGAACAACTAGCAGAGCTTCCATGGTCGACCAGAGTGAGCAAACAATGTCTTCACTATTTTTTGACTTGAGAATCAAACTCAAAAGCTTAAGTTTTGAAATAAACTAAAAAGTGTTTAATCTAGTTTTAGTTTCTAATCTTTTTTGAGGTAATTTTACTTTTCTTCTTAGAAAAGCTTGAATCTTTGAGTTTAAGAAACAAAAACACTGTATTTCAAAAACTGTTGTGTAAACTCATTAAAGTGAAAGTGAATAATGGTTAATGATGTAAGATTTTCATTTGCAACCATTTAATTGTCAGGCAGCCAAATAATGACAAATCAGGCTCACTGTGAGCAGTTTTTGAAATACAGAATTTTGGGGGGTTTCTAAAACTCAGACTCGTGTTTATCTGGGGGGAAAAAAAGTAAATTGTCTTGACAAAAGGTTATATGTCTGCAAAACTTTTTTGATTTTATTTCAGAACTTATGAGTGGAGCTTGACTTTAAACTCAAAAATGTAGTCAAGAAAGTTGCCTTGAAATAAGTTTTCTTAACTTTTATGTTCTGTTTTTACACTGAATGAAGACACGCGAGTTACTAACGAAGTTATTAAACTATATGTATTATGGAGAATGAAAAAAGCACTTCGATTTGAGACAACGGTTGTGAAGACCGGGACAGTTCAGTGTAAAATTTGGGACAGTTCTAGAACACTGAGGGGGAAAAAAAGCATTACTTGGAGCCCTGCCAATGCATGCAGCGTGATTGTTCAGCCAGAAATCTCAGTGAACAATTACACAGTAACATTTCTGATGCTGCAGTGAGCTTCCTGCAAACTGGTTGGTCACAAGGCAGTCAAAAACTGATGCATGGCTTTCCATGCTTAAGGCTGGATTGCATCATCATCAGTCCATTCTTAAACCACAAAGCACATGAGAGACCGGAGAAACTGTTGAGTGCTTCGCTGTCTGTTTTCACTTCCCTTCTCACAATGTCATGTTTACGAGGAATCCTGTGTTCATGAATGGACATGAATGGAGCCTGATCAACAAACAGCCAAGATGCACTATAAAACCAAATGCTCAAATGAATTAATTATAGGGAGCAGTGAAAACTTAAAAATGTTGAGTGTAGGTAGATTTTTTTTTCTTTTGTGTTTTTTAAACTCATAATTTGCAATTAATATGAACTTTACCAATCCTTCTACTAATCCTGAGATGCATTTACTGAAAATAGTTGAGTTGGCTTAATGTTAATTTAACTGTAATCAAAGGGTGCATGTAACACAGTCTCCAATTATTTCAGCTCTGATAACCTCCAACTTTTGAGTTTAAGAACTCAAAAAAAAAAAAAAAATTGTGGGAACTGATTGCCTCCATTTTTTGAGTACTGCTATCTTATTTGGGTTTATAGTGTGAGCAGATATATTTCTACACTGTAAAATCTAAAAAGTGGATTTTTTGAGTTTTGAAATACAGTTTTTGGGGGGTTTCTAAAGCTCAAAGGTTCAAGTTTATCTGGAGAAGAAAAGTTACCTGAATAAAAGATTATAGCTTGACAAAACTTTGTTGAAAACTTTAGTTTGAGTTTGATTCAAAACTCAAAAATCTAGTCAAAACATTGCCTTGAAATTAGTTTCTAAACTTTTATTTTAACAAACATCTATTCAGTATCAGCCTCAAAAATATCAGCAGTTCTTAACCTATATAACTTGAAACTCACTTCTCTTCCTTCCATGTCCTGTCACCTCGTCCTCCTTCACTTTCTCTCTGTGGTTTTCATGCTCTTCCTGCAATTGTTTCTCTTTTCTTTTCCTACCCTCTTTTAATACTCAGTTTTCTCCATTTTTTAGGACTCCCACAGGTTTGGAGTTCAGATAAGTAAGGCTCTTCAAGACATCATGACTCTCCTCTCCGCTGACACCAAAACCTCCTCGTCCTCCAAAGCACAGGCCAGCCTCAGCCCAAAAAGCTCCTCTGAATATGTCAGAAAGTGTCTCACCATGGGGACGAATAGTCCCCTCAAGACGTCTAAGCTGAGTGTAGAAACCATGAAGAACCTATTGTCTAGACCCCGTAAATGTTAAAAGCACATCCTATCCCAGATCCCAGCCTTATTCAGGAGGGCAGGTATCTGTTTACGTCTGCCACCATTTTATCAGTATCATGGCTTTTAGGCCACGTTCAGACAGAAATCAAAGGCAAACTGAAGACACAAGGAGCCCTTTTATGTTAGACAAGCGATCTGTGGCACCATTTTCAACTTTCATGTTTTGCATTCTTCCATTTAAGAAAGTTAAAAAGCGTTTGTGTGAATGGGCATTAAATATTTGACAGTTATTCAAAATTAAAACATGCGTATGCTTTTGCTTATTTTTGTAATTTTATGAGCGATTCATCCGAGAGATTTTACAGAAGAGTACTGGGGCCAGGCATAAGGAAAAAAACGAGAGAAGGAAGAATTTTTTAAAATTTTGCATGTGGAGAGTAAAGTCAAACTTAGTATTAGTTCAGGCATAAGAAAAGAATATAGTTGAGGAGGAATATTTTATGTTGTTTTTTTTTGTTTCTTTTCATTTTTAGAATAAAATCATAATGATGAGAAGAAAGTCAAAATGTTGAGAATAATGTGAAAATAAATAGCTAAAATGGTATTTCAGCTTTATTCTCTAAATACAGTTTTATTCTCTAGATACAAATTTAAAAAAATCTTTCCCCTCTATTTTATTTTGCCTGGCACTAATGAGTTGAAAGTTAAATTTAATTCTAAAAATACAAAATTAAAACAAAACTTCCTCCTCTCATTTTTTCCCCTTATATGTGGCCCTAGTCTGACTCACCAGATGCACTCTGCAGGTATAAGTCCTGCTGTTGGTTGCTTGCTTCAAGCTGAATTGTGGCATCCCTGGGAAGCAACAAAAATCCTCCGAGCTGCAACCTCCACACTGGAAACAGCAAATTAGCACGTGGGACACTAATAGTATGAACATAAACAAGCTAACAGCTGTTCCCAGTGATATAGTCATTTCAATGCCAGACCTCGCCTCCCAACATGCAAATATTCCACTAAAACAAGTTCCCCCTCGATACTATTTTGCAGCAGCACCATCGCTGCATCCTGGGCTTAGTGCCACCCAAGACATTTGTGATTGGTTTAAAGCATTGGAAACAAGGCAGGGCATTTTCTCCCCTATAGCAGAATGTGCATGTGTGGACCCAGACCTTTCTCCAGTGCTGAGCGCTGTGGAAAGAGGGCTAGCTACGCGAGGCTAATCTGTGCCTAATGCTCTTATGCTTCCCATCCCTACTTTCTCTGAGAATATGAAACCCTATGATGGATGATTTCTAAGAAAGAGGGAGAAAAGGTCATCACTTAAGAAGGAAGTGTTGAGTCAGCAAGTAACAAGCAGAGAAAGAGCGACAAGTATCCACAGCTTTAAAAGACCCGGAAAGCATTATTAGGCCCTAAATCTCAATAAAAGTGAAGGGACAATGTTTTTTAGTCTGTCCGTAGTGTGAACTGATGCTTTGCAGCTCAGCCAAGTGACACAATTCATAACACTTAGAGGTTGTGGACTGCATGTTGTCGGTCATTGCTTAAAATTAGGAACACTTGCGGACAAAAGGACATGTAATGGGTCAAATAAGACTGGAGCAGATAAATCTCAACGAAGGGAAAGAGTTTTCAGATTTGGAGACCTCTGACCAAAATAGACCCTTTTTTTGTTATAATTTAATTTAATGCATCAAATGGGACTTGAAGTTTATAAACTAGACAATGAAAGTTCCAGTCTAATCTTTAGGAATGGCAACTATAAGAGTTTTCCAGTTCAGTTCATGTTCAGGGCTGCTTTTAGCTATCACCTGATCTCTGGACAAGCCAAGTACCACAGCCTGAATCAATATTTAACTACTTGATATCTTAAATAAATCATCAGTATCAGGAATAATGTGCTGTCTTAAAATATTTGCATGTAATCACAGTAAAATGCAGCCTTAAAGGTACTGTGCAGTTTATTTTCTGTTACAACACCTATGAAAAAAATGTGTTGCATGTTTTCCTCAAATTATCACGCCCTCTAAGTCGTCACTAGTTTTCACAGTGACACAGTTAAAAGTGCCCTGTGGAGGTTTTTGTAAAGTAGCAACACTTCTGTTTACATTCAGTGTCTCACCAAAATGCCCCGAGTCTGTCTTTGAGGTCTAACATTCTTCATGAATGCATTTCCTTCCTCATAGTGTGAACAGCCATGCTTTTAAATATTGAGAAAACAAGCTCTGTTGTCTCAATGCAACAACATAATCAACCCATTATCATAAGAAAACACATGGTTGTTTCCTCTTGTGTATACATTTTTTAGATTGACCTCATTTGTAATCAGACAAAGGGACCAGGTTGTCATTGTGGTTACTTAATGATGCAGGAGAGGTGCAGACTAGCAGCACTGTCTGTTGCTGTGGACTTTGTTTTATGAGGTTCAGTCATTTTCTTGTGATAAATTATCTCAAAAAGGGGTTTTGTGAGGTCACCATGACCGTGACCTTTGGCCACCAAAATCCAATCAGCTCAATTAAAAGAAGAAGAATATTAAAAGAATAGATCAGCATTTTAGAAAATACAACTAACTGTCTCATTTTAGTCGTCGACTACTGCCAAAAGGTAGTCAGCTAGTTGACTATATTTTGTATTTTTTTTAACCCTGTAACAATGATCAATTTTTGTCAAAAAAGTCTCAAATACAACCAGTAAATGGTTAATTAATGTAAGCAGGACCAATATGGAGATAGGTGAAATAGCAGAGTCCTTGATTGGCTCCGAGAGGCTTTTTACAAATGAGATGCAAAACCAAGCTTGTCTGAGCCGGAGAAACAATGTGACTGCTTCTTTGGGGTGGTTGCAGTAATCTTTCGATATCTAAATACCTTAAATTCTGTTTGTTTAACACGTATGGCCACAAATGAACAACTAGTCTACACTGATCCACAGTGTTGACTTGTGGTCTTGACTAGTAACTGCTAACTACATAATAATAAATCTGCCTTTTGTTTTACAAGATGATAATAAGATAAATTAACCCATTATCTGGTAAAAACAACCTTTAAGTTGAGATAACAAAATAATTAACTGATCTTGGGATAACAGCTTTTAAAAAAATAATTGCATGCACGGCCATTCTAAGTTTCTGCACCATTAAACATTTGCAAAACAAATTTTTAAAAATGTTTCACAGGCCCTGTACTCATCCATGTTTGCTAGCTTTTTACTGCCTTTGCTGGCTGCACTTTTTTGTGCTTTATCAACATGACTGTGTACATGTGTATTGCATTTCCTGCAGGCTGACACACATTCATCGTCGGCAGCACGCACAGTACAAACCAAACATGGACCGGCTTACAAAAACATTGCTGCATGTTGCTATTAATAATGCTCCACAGGGCACATTTAAATCAAACTGCTGGCATGCTCAGAGTATATCTTCAACCTGCTCAGATTGCTCTGATGAAAACACCTGTTGTGGAGTTTTTATTTTAATCTTCTGCAGGGGGGTCTGGAGCAGTGGTGGACAGAGTATTCAGATTACTTAGGTAAAAGCAGCAGTACCACAGTGTGAAAATACTTCACTCTTGCAGGACATAGATGTCCTGCATTCAAAATATTGAAGTACAAAAGTATTACTAGCAAATGTATTTGAAGTGTAAAAGTACTTATTATGCAGCTAAATGTCTGCATATATTCTCATATATTACGTTTTATTAGTAATGGTTAACATGTAAGCAGGATTTAATGTTGAAACGTGTTTATCTTCACAGCAAACAAACAGCTCATATAATTGAAGTTGCATAAAACGTACAATAAAAAACAAAATATAGAAATAAGGTAGCAGAAAACATTCAAGTGTCTCAAACTGGTACCTTGGATTAGTACTCGTGAAATGTATTTAGTCATATTTTGCCACTGGCTGAATTGAGAAACCAATGTTTCTGTATAAGGTTCTGTCTGAACTTGTCTGAATGCAGTGGTTTCAAACAGGAAGTGGTTACTGATATCTATGAACTGTTGTCTCATATGTTGGTTATCAACTATGATTCCGGATCCTCGTGTTCCAGCTGAAAGGCCACCAAGGCTTTGTAGTTTTTCATGGCCGTGCTGTGCTCATAATAGAGCCACTGGAACTTAAATTGCAAAAAGTCATCACATTATGTTTTAATTCAGTGGTTCCAATGCAGATTTACCCGATTCAGGTAAATTCTCTGATTACAGTAATTGTTTTCCATATTAAACAACCCCATGAAAGTGACAGCATCAGCTGTATTTTTGTCCGAGATCAGGTGTAACTGGAAGATGAATTTATAGCCATGTGTACAGAGGATGGAAGGAAGAATTGGAGAAGAAAAGAGATGCAAAAGACTTTTTTTTTTTCTTTTTCTATTGTCAGGTGTCGGTGTAATAAGCTGTAGATGGTTTAAGTTGAACGTTTTAGATAATTAGATAATAAGCTTTAGCTCATTGGTCACAGTTGTGTTTTACTGCTGTAAATGAGACTCACCTCACCTGTCGTAGATGTCAGAAGTGAACTGTTGCTGTGTTTTATAAAGTTGCTTTGCCTTGTCATTACTCTCACCATTATATCACCAGTAATTTGTATTCTTCTGGAAACCTTTTTCAAGCATCTCTGAAAGGGAAAGTGAAAGGAGTAAGAGGCTCCAGCCAGCTCTTTGTCTTCCCTTTTAAAGTAAGCACACGTATTAGGGGAAAGACAAATAGCAGTGGGTACTCTGTTTGAAAGGCGTGGTACAAGATAATGCACTCCAGTGGTACTTTTGCCCTCCCTTCGCTCATCCCTGGTTTTAAAGCTATGGCATTTAAGAAACACATTTGTGCCTGAACTCAAGTATTCATTCAGTAAAACGGTTTCAATGCAATTTTTTAATCAATGCAATTCCTAAGGGAAATCTTGTAACATTTCTTGTTTAACTGTCTTCTCTGTGTGCTAATAAGAATGTACTACAGTTGCTCAGTTAGCTGCTGTTAGCATCGTCATGTTCTCATACGCAGTGATGTGGTGGTAGAACAGAAAGCCTCAGAGAACTATTAACTAGCCGTGTTTCCATCGACATATTTTTACGTTTATCTTTTATAATGTGACAGTGCTGTGGTTAAGATCTGGGTAAGTTTTGTGACAGAAGACACCTGATTATGTTTAGGGAAAGATTGTGGTTCAGGTTAAAATGATAACTATCTTTTGTGGGTCTGGGGTTTCCTTCTAGACAACTGCAAAAAAGTTGTGCAAAAACTCTACGAGAGTTAACTTAATGGAAGATGGAAACACCTTTTCCGAATAAGCTCCGACATGGCGAACATTTAACTCACATGACTGATCAGCTGCTTCTGCTCTAACAGTCTCTCGTCACTCCAGTGGCTCTGGCTCTGGTATAATGGTTTTGTGCCTGGAGAATTGACCCTTCCCAAGTCCCCGTCCCTTTTGTCTCTGTGCTTCACTAACAGTTGAGCAAGCTTGGTACCCAAGCCTAGCACATAGCATATCTAAGTACAGGACATGGGAAAGGAGAAATTTTACCAAAGTTGCTCAACTGTTATTGGAGCACAGAGTGAAAAGGGGGTGGGACTTACGAAGGGTCAAGGTTCCTTTGGGTAAATTTGCGATATAGTTGGATGGAAATACAGCTACTGTTAACAGATATATTTAAGAGTCATTCCTGTTTTCACTTAAATTTCCAAAATATCCACAGACTGATGTAAATGGACACATTGGCTAAAAAGCGTCTGGTTTTGTTAAGGTAGTGTCAACCTCCCACCACATCTCTGCTCATGTTTTCTAACTTTATCTCTTTTTAGAGAGATTGTTTGCTTAATATTTTAATAACATCGGACCACAGTGGCTTCAGACTCTGTCTCAGGTTCAACATTTAGCGGCTCATTTCCCAAACTGTTGACTGCCGGAGTGGCCGTTTGTTCTTGTTGTTTTTTTTTTATGATCTCGCTGTTACACAGCCTCAAGACATCTATCTCAGTTTTGTAAAATTTTTTATATTTCTACCGCTGCAGCAATGTACACTAACAACTTCTCTACTTCTCTCAACTCATGACAGTAAGTGAACAGTTTCTATATTAAGAACGCTGCCTGGTATTATCACCGTCATCCTTTCCTTTCACTACAGGAGTTTCCTATAATCGCAAGGATTCTAACATAACAGAGCTGTTTTCCAGTAATCACTAAAAAATTCAGTCATGATCACGAGAAAGTGTTCGAATGGTTGCTGACTTGACAAACTAATTTAGCCAGTTTGTCACACTCAGATGTTTGAGGTCATGAGCAACAACTAAATATTTTACTGTGATCACAAAAATAAAGCGTATTATGTTTTGCATCAGAAACTTTTATCGTGACAAAGCAAGGTTAAATAAATTTTAATTACCTCTTTATGTCCTCTCCTGCCTACTGTACTTGTGTGATATATATTTTTGTAAATCTTTTTAGGGAATACTACAGAGTCCCTTTCTTCTTTAGCAAGGGCTTGTTATAATGTTGGTTCGCATAGGAGCATCAGTTAAATGCATCAAATGTGATTCAGATGTTATTTAATTCTCTTTACTGTCTTCTTCTTCACTTCAAGCCTCAGCCTGCCTATAAAGCCTGTCAAACCGATGATGTGCCTCAGTCTACGCCAATGTGCCGTGTGTAATTATTGAGTAATGTGAGATAAAATCAACATCCTCAGGCGGTCAACAGTTTGGACAGTGAGCCTCTCACAAAAAAAAAGCAGCAAAACTAGCATTTAGCAGCAGGTTTACTATTTGCTTTGTGTTAGAACTACAGAGATTAAAATTAGCACTGTCTTCTTTTTTGTTTTTTGGGATACGTTTTTACTGTTTATTTCTGTGTAACCTGTACAACTACTGTTTTTACTCTTGGTTAATAGTGATGCTTGAACATTTTTTGATGAATTTGTGGGTATTGTAGTTTTGAATGATATGATATCCCGTGTTTACTGATTTTACACTCCAAAAGATGCTTATTATTGCTGTGTTTTTGTCAATGGTTTTCATTCTAAAATTTATTTAAACGTCAGTTGTGGACTTTGTGAAGAAGGCCTTTTACAGATGGTGATGGTGTGTTATGTGAAATAAAATACTGACCTGACACTGCATCAGTATTTGGTCTCTTCTTTATTAGTGAGTTAATTTATGGGTAATATCAAGGTCAAGCAACCTGACAGCCTGTTTGTGAATATGTCTCACCAGAGAAAAATATCAGTTAAATCAGTTAAATGCTGGTTAAGTGCAGTACAGTTATAACAAGGTGCTTTTTTCACGCTATAACATTTAATTTCACATTATTATGATATACAAACTTATTTTGTTATAACATAAATGTTTGATGTTATATCATGATAACTTCGTGTTATAACAACATTTTCACGGTGTAATAGGATAACTTATATTGTTATAATGTGATAAGACTTTTTTAATGTCACATTATAACTACGTAAGTCATCATTTTATGATGCAAAACATTTTGTTATAACAAGATAAATGGTATATTGTGATGACAAAAAGTTTCTTGTCTTGTTTTCGCAATTAACAATTAAGTTATTACAACAAAATAAATAGTATGTTGTAATAACAAGAGAAGTTTCCTCTTAGGATGTGATTTGTATGTTTGACCCTGAAAAGTAAACTTTCCACGCTGTGTTGCAGGACTGATCTGTTCCTTTTTTTCTGGCATGGCAGCAAACTTCTGTAACATCAGAACACAAAAAATCTTTGAATTATTGTCCTCTGCGGTTTAGGTTTTGCTTTCCATGCCAAATATTTATTTATTTATTTATGTATTTGTTTGTTTGTTTCATTAGACCGTCTTCTGGATCCATATGTGAAATTTAGTCATATTATTAGCCACAGTTTTGGTGAAAATGTGACTTGAACTTGACAAAAAAAAAGGCCGGTGGAGAAGTGATGCTGTGAGAAGTTATAATATGAAACTTTTCACGTTATAACATGTTAGATAATACATTGGTAAAGCAAGCAGGCCTTTCTTGTTAATAAATTGTATTAAGGTCTCGTGTGTCTTACTGTAACATGAAAATATAATATTTTAACATGAAAAACATCGTTATAATTTGCCAGCGTTTCCTTTTATAATTTAAGTTTTATCTTCAATGCCAATTATTGAGCTTTATTAACCTTAATTTTGATGAAAATATGGCCACAGGGGATAATAAATATGGCCAGAGTGGAGAAGTGATGCTGCAGGAGACGTTGTGGCGCGTTATCAACCAAACCTCATGCCTGTTGACCTAATTCAAGCAGATAACATATGTTCCTGATTAGAGAAGGTTGGTGGCGATGTTTTGAGTTTTCGAAACATCTTAAATCTTCGAACCAGCACAGCAGGACGTCAAGTGATCCGTTACATAGTAAGAAGGCCCAACAGGTGAGCGCAGCAGATAAGAGTTAGTTCAGGCTTCAAGCCCAATGACGCGTGCTCCTGCGCACTCCGCCTCCAGTGTTGGTGGGTTTGAAATCCCCAAGTTTACAGCCAGGCACTTTGTGAGGGTCTTGGGATATCAGTGGGGTTTTGTTTGCTTCTCAGGTCGCAGCCCCTCGTTTGGAAACTCCGATGAGGTCACTTTTGAGGAGCCGGAGGAGGAGGAGGAGGAGGAGGAGGAGGGAAAAGTATGCATGTGAAAAGGTAGAAAGTGAAAGTAAAGCTGTGAAAAGAGAATGAGTGCAGCTGTGGATCAGAGCTAAACAACACGGCCAACATCTCACGGTAGGTGCAATGTAGAATCATATTGTCACTGAACTCGGTTTTTTATTCAGTGTCTGATTGAGCTGTTTCTGTTCCTTTGATACACATGCAACATATATGCCGTTTAGACAGAGGAGTTAAGGACGACGCCACACCTAAGTGTGAAGTCGATCACTTAAATAGTCCGCAGGGACTTTATGCGCATCGCATTGGAACAGCGGTGTAGAGATTTTGTGCAGAGCTGTGAGGGGAATCTGTGCGCAGGAGGCACGTAGGCTGGACTACACTGGATTATAGAAATAAACAGGTGATACATTTTGGAGCGGGAGCTTTCTCAAACAGAAATATTGTGGTTCCCCCAGTCACCTGAAAAAGCATTGCCTGCATGAAGAAGGTGGGAGATAACACAAGTCTCTAGTCATGTCGAGTGCCCGAGTGCCGAGTCAGCCGCCTGCTCACAGCTTTCTCTTGTCTATTGTTTTGCCTGTATTATTTTCCCTTCTTTCCTTCCTTCCTTTCCTTCCCTCCTAAAACTGCCTTTGAATGAACTTGTTTTCTCGGCACACATGGTTTCATGGTAGATTATTTGCAGTCAATTTCACGCATTTATTTATTTATTTATTTATTTTAATGGTAAAATGTTTAATTCTGAACTGATTTTATCATTGAAACCTGTGAGAAACTAAATATGCATGATTTTTATTTATTTGTTTTGGGTTTGTTTGTTTTTTTGACACAGCAATAGATCTCAAAGTATGGAAGCCTTTTGTTGCCAATGAGATCAACCCTTTTCAAAATAATGAGTTGGTATCTCAACATGACTCAATATCTCAAAATAATGCATAATATCTAAAAATAATGAATTAGTATCTCAATATAATCACTTCTTATCGCATAATATTTTTGTCTCAAAATGATAAGAATCTTTTCCAATCTTTTCTTTTCCAAGTAGTCAGTATGTCAAGACAGTTTCTTATAATGATGACTTAGAGGATCTTTTTTTCATCACATTGACAGAAATTGGCCTCAATTAGAGGCATTTTATTTTCTTAATCTTACTTTTTTTTTAAATGAATTTCAATTCTAGATTTGTATTTACACTATGATTTATGTACAAGGTCTTGTTTTTGATCAAAAGTGTATGTCCTGTGGATAAAACTGTAGATTGGTCCAGTGTCATCCAACAGTTTCCCTGAAGTCGGCATATAGGAGTGGTTCCAAAACATTTTCTGGCATGAACCCCTAAGAAGCCAAAATATTTCAGCCCTAATTTTTTTTTTTGTTTGTTTGTTTGTTTGTTTTTTGTTTTTCATTAAGAGCAATTGGGGTAACAACTGATAAAAAATGGTTCAAGATGACTTTTAGTGAAAGGTCAGTATGATAGCATCATGATAGCATTTGGGTTTTTCATACGAAAATACATCATCCTTTCAGCGCTTTTAGAGGACTCAAAGGTTTAATACCTTGGAGTTTTGATTTAATGATGTCAGCTTGTTCTCTAGGATTTGGTTTTTGGTTTTTTTTTTGCTGTTTTCTGATGTTTTATAGACCAAATGATGAATGGATTAAATGAGAAAGTGAGTAGTTTCATCGATGATGAAAATAATTTGCAGCCCTAGTTTAGTCCTCTGCTATAATAAACTATAATATAATTTTCCATTTATGGCATGAAAACAAAAACTCTCACGAGATTCTTAATGTTAGATTAGATATCTCCAAGTTTTATAATGTAAATTGTGCTTTACAGGCATGTTCTGTGTGGCATCCCAGCCTGGGTGAAGTGAAGTGAAGTGTGTGTGTGTGTGTGTGTGTGTGTGGGGGGGGGGGCATGGGAAAAGGTAGAAAGTGAAAGTAAAGCTGTCAAATGAGCATGAGTAGAGCTGAAGATCAGAACTGAGCAACACGGCCAACATCTCACGGTAGGTGCAATGTAGAATCATATTGTCACTGTTCTCGGTTTTTTATTCAGTGTCTGATTGAGCTGTTTCTGTTCCTTTGATACACTTGCAACATATATGCCGTTTAGACTGTTGTGACAGAGGAGTTAAGGACGACGCCACACCTAAGTGTGAAGTCAATCACTTAATAGTCCGCAGGGACTTTATGCACATCGCACTGGAACCAGCGGTGTAGAGATTTTGTGCAGAGCTGTGAGGGGAATCTGTGCGCAGGAGGCACGTAGGCTGGACTACACTGGATTATAGAAATAAACAGGTGATACATTTTGGAGCGGGAGGTTTCTCAAACAGAAATATTGTGGTTCCTCAGTCACCTGAAAAAGCATTGCCTGCATGAAGAAGGTGGGAGATAACACAAGTCTCTAGTCATGTCGAGTGCCCGAGTGCCGAGTCAGCCGCCTGCTCACAGCTTTCTCTTGTCTATTTTTTTTTTTTTTTTTTTTTTTTTTTTTTTTTTTTTTTTTTTTTTTTTTTTTTTTTTTTTTTTTTTTTTTTTTTTTTTTTTTTTTTTTTTTTTTTTTTTTTTTTTTTTTTTTTTTTTTTTTTTTTTTTTTTTTTTTTTTTTTTTTTTTTTTTTTTTTTTTTTTTTTTTTTTTTTTTTTTTTTTTTTTTTTTTTTTTTTTTTTTTTTTTTTTTTTTTTTTTTTTTTTTTTTTTTTTTTTTTTTTTTTTTTTTTTTTTTTTTTTTTTTTTTTTTTTTTTTTTTTTTTTTTTTTTTTTTTTTTTTTTTTTTTTTTTTTTTTTTTTTTTTTTTTTTTTTTTTTTTTTTTTTTTTTTTTTTTTTTTTTTTTTTTTTTTTTTTTTTTTTTTTTTTTTTTTTTTTTTTTTTTTTTTTTTTTTTTTTTTTTTTTTTTTTTTTTTTTTTTTTTTTTTTTTTTTTTTTTTTTTTTATAATGTAAATTGTGCTTTACAGGCATGTTCTGTGTGGCATCCCAGCCTGGGTGAAGTGAAGTGAAGTGTGTGTGTGTGTGGTGTGTGTGTGGGGGGGGGGGCATGGGAAAAGGTAGAAAGTGAAAGTAAAGCTGTCAAATGAGCATGAGTAGAGCTGAAGATCAGAACTGAGCAACACGGCCAACATCTCACGGTAGGTGCAATGTAGAATCATATTGTCACTGTTCTCGGTTTTTTATTCAGTGTCTGATTGAGCTGTTTCTGTTCCTTTGATACACTTGCAACATATATGCCGTTTAGACTGTTGTGACAGAGGAGTTAAGGACGACGCCACACCTAAGTGTGAAGTCAATCACTTAATAGTCCGCAGGGACTTTATGCACATCGCACTGGAACCAGCGGTGTAGAGATTTTGTGCAGAGCTGTGAGGGGAATCTGTGCGCAGGAGGCACGTAGGCTGGACTACACTGGATTATAGAAATAAACAGGTGATACATTTTGGAGCGGGAGGTTTCTCAAACAGAAATATTGTGGTTCCTCAGTCACCTGAAAAAGCATTGCCTGCATGAAGAAGGTGGGAGATAACACAAGTCTCTAGTCATGACAGAAATTGGCCTCCACACAAAACAAATTAATTGACATAATTAGGGGCATTTTATTTTCTTAATCTTACTCTTTTTTTTAATGAATTTCAATTCTAGATTTGTATTTACACTATGATTTATGTACAAGGTCTTGTTTTTGATCAAAAGTGTATGTCCTGTGGATAAAACTGTAGATTGGTCCAGTGTCATCCAACAGTTTCCCTGAAGTCGGCATATAGGATGGTTCCAAAACATTTTCTGGCATGAACCCCTTAGAAGCCAAAATATTTCGGCCCTAATTTTTTGTTTGTTTTTTGTTTTTCATTAAGAGCGATTGGGGAAACAACTGATAAAAAATGGTTCAAGATGACTTTTAGTGAAAGGTCAGCATGATAGCATCAGCAAACATGAATCATATTTTTTCACTTTTGTTTCACTTTGTATTCCCCCCCAGTCATCCACGTTCCACATGCAATGGCTCTACGCCCCCAGTTTGGGAATCACTTAATCAACAAACACAATTATTACCTTCTGAAATTGAAATTGAATTAAATTGGCACAGATTTTCAAAATAAAGCTGTGTTTTCACAAAAAGTTGTAATTTTGAGAATATTTATAATAGCGTGAGAGTGAGGTTGCAATATTTTGACTTGAATTTTGAAGCTTTTATGTGTCTTGCAAAAGACGGTTGCTAACAATTGGCTAAATGAGACTACAGAGGTTGTCACAGACATTTAACTTCATCATGCCAAACATTAGCCACTTGGTGGTGGTGATGTTTAAGTCATGCAACCCTGATGTGATTCGTTTATAGCCTAACGTTGGCTTTTTCCCTGTGGTGATTGCATTTACGCTTCAAAAATCGTAAAAGTAGTACATTTGTGAAGATTATCTTTTATATTCTGCTCCAATTCAAAATCTAATGGAAAAATCCTATTGGCCTTTTGTTGAGAGAACCAGAGTGATGAAAACTTTTGGGTTTTTCCTACGAAAATACATCATCCCTTCAGCTTCAAAAGATCCCTTCAGGACTCAAAGGTTGAATATCTTGGGGTTTTGATTTAATGATGTCAGCTTAATCTCTAGGATTTTTTTTTCTGTTTTCTGATGTTTTATAGACCAAATGATGAATGGATTAAATGAGAAAGTGAGTAGTTTCATTGATGATGAAAATAATTTGCAGCCCTAGTTTAGTCCTCTACTATAATAAACTATAATATAATTTTCCATTTTGCTCACACTTAAGCTTTTATGGCATGAAAACAAAAACTCTTAAGAGATTCTTAATATGTTACATTAGATATCTCCAAGTTTTATAATGTAAATTGTGCTTTCCAGGCATGTTCTGTGTGTGGTATCCCAGCCTGGGTGAAGTGAGGTGAAACATGTCCTGTCCTGTCCTGTCCTGTCCTGTCCTGTGAACTCATGAGGGAACTTGATAGTGGCACAGCACAGATGCAGTAGCTTGCATGTCCAAGCAGTGCATCAAATCAGGGAGTTGTAAACTGACAGTATGGAGTGACTCTGTGTGTGTTAGGGACTTCAAATAAACTGACCCAGTGTCACAGTGATAACATGGTGGAATGTCAGTTTCCCACCATCACTGTGTGTAAGAGTATTTACCCTTGTTCTCTTCCCGTCTTTGTCCTCAGTGTGCTGTTACTTTTGGCAATGAATGAATTAAAGGGAAAGTAACTGAAGAATGATGAACTGAACACTGTTGATTAGGCAGCATGTGAGGCTGTTGTTTGTACGCCTTGTCAGTCTTTGTTGTCCCAGAGAATGTTTGACATGAGCACACATGCATGAAATATACAAATATTTCTTTTCAACTGCATGTAAGTGATTGTGATAGCATTTTGGAGCCATTTGCGTCCTCACTGTCTCTCGTATTGATTCTGTAAAATGTTTGCTTCATACTGCATTTACTTGTAAAGTTTGCCCCAAACTGAACTTTGGGGTTTGTTTGTTTTTTCCAACTGCATCTTACAATTTAATTTAAGCATTTACGGCGCAATATGTAACAATTGCACATTTAAAAGTGACAATGAGAGTCTATGGTTGAAGTGAGTTGTTTCCCCCCTGCCCCCCACCTCCTCAGGAAGCTCAGGCAGGCTGCAAGAGCACAAGACAAGCACAACATTGCAATAACAGTGATGACTCAGTGACTGCCTGCCCTCTGCCTGCCACACTCCATTAATACGTTGCTCACCTTAACTATAATAAATATCCAAGATTATTTAATATTTCTATTACTTGCAAACGGGCACTTTGGCAAACATTAAGCATTAAATTTGACTCTAATTAAAGGTCATGTAAAGCAACAGTAAATGCGTGTTCTGAGTTTGTCACACCACATAAACATTTTATTCAGTACTCAGCCAAATTTTAATGGTTTTTAAAAAAGTATATAGAATTAGGTCTCAAAAGCATGAAAAAATGAGCAGTTTTCTCTGCTCTGAAATGCTGGGGGCGTGTCCACTCCGCTGTCTCAGTATTGAACACCACCCAAAAACAACCTGAAACATGGACGCTCCATCTAGCAGCTTTATTGGACATGTCCAGACGTGTTTGAGCCACCAGAGTCAGAGGACGGTGACAGGATGGTATTTTCTTTTCCTCTGTATCAGGTTGTTGGAACTGAAGTGAGCTGAAGTGAACTGCTGGGCTGGTTTGGGCAGAGAGTTGCTGGAGGTATGTTCGTAATTGACTGTTAGGGAGGGGGAGATGGTGTCGTTCGTGTGTCTGTCTAAATAAGCCGTAGTTTATGATTTCCTTTTGCCAAGACCAGTTGTGTTGTTGTTTTTAACAGGTGGCCCAACAGTAGTAACTTAAGTAAAACATTTGCTGAATTTACAAGTTCATATTTAAGAATTTGTTGAGGACAGCGTTTCATTTCAAGTTTTTAAAGTTTCTTCTTACTCAAGAACTGTGAGATTTTTAAAGGTTTTTTGTGGACCCTCTCCTTGGGCAACAAGAAGCAGCGTAAACTGATTGGTTTACTGTATTTTTGTAAAACTTGTTTACAGTCAAGAAAATGTCATTTCCTTTTATAAATTCAGTGTAAATACTAAAATCTGTTGAAAGGGTGCGTTCAAACCATTGATATAAATAAAGATGGACGGTGGGTCTCCTCTTCCTTCCACTGTAGAACTGTGTAGAGTAGAGTACACTGTAGAGTAGAACAACCTAAATGACAGAAACCATGACATGCAGACTGCATTACATTCAACCGAATGGTGTCGGTAGAGCAGGCGGTCATTCAGCGTGGTCCAGGACACACTGCTAAGAGAATGTGGCCATAAGCAGCCCAGACCACCTCCGATTCGAATGTGGTCTGAGTCCTCAGTGCATCTTGAGTGCATTCACGCCTGTACTGAGAGTTCGCTACTGACCTCAACACTTTTAAGGGTACCAACCGAATATCATTAGTACTAACGAGTACTGATTCACATTAAATCAGTCGGTGCCAAATTGTGGTATGAGAGCGCATCCAGGTGACAGAGTAAGACAGAGCTGCAAGTTGTTAAACTTTTCAAAACCTAATGCAGACAAATGCTAAGCAACATGTCTAACATACACAAAATATTGTATATATATCTAAAAACAGCAGCTGCAGCTATCGTTTGCATGCCTGCAGCTAGCGCCTAAGCACAGTGACTAAATACTCCATGGACAACAGGACTTTAACTGAGGCACTGACAACTTCATTGATATCTTCAGACAATTAATTAGCTAGTTGGCTGAATTGTTGTTGGAAATAACTGGGCTTTTTTTCACTGTCTGGCACAATCTTGACGTTCTGTCTAGTCACTTCTTTTGTTATCTTTACTTCCTGCTTTATCTGTTTTCACCTGTCCTTCATTGTTTCCACCTGTTCCTCATCAGCATTCCAGTCTGAAGTCTTATCTCTGCTTCCTTAGTTGCCAGTTCGTCTCATCTGTGTCTGTCAGACCTCCTGGTATTTCCTCATGGATTTTTGCATAGAATTTTTCCCCCCTGTGTTTTTTAATGATTGACTGTATTGGACTTTGATTTTCCTGCCTCCCCTTTTGGATTTATTGTTTGCTTTTTGTTCTTTGCTCAGGTTTTGAACTCTTCCTGCGTGATCTATCTGAGAGCTTTTTTCGTTTTAGTCTTGAGTTTATGAAACATTTTGTCGAACAACTGTTCTGTCACTGCTCTGCATTTTTGGGTCCATTTTAGGGGCTGAACACTTAATTGAAATTTTATCGAAACTGCAATATGGTCTTCTCTGTTTTCAAATTGCAGGGAGCACAATATTTGTTAAAGGCGGAATTTGTGCCAAAATACCATTTTAAATTAAATTTTGTGGTGCTGCAGAGGAGTCCTGGTCAACACATCATTCTCTAGACTGCAGAAAACATCTTTGTTTAGTATAGATCCCTGGAAAAAAAAAAAAAAAAAAAACACGCCATAATTGTTCAATGTGTTTTTCAGTGAAAATGAGAATTATGATGTAAAAATTATTTTTCTTCTAATATAAACAGCATCATATCGCAATTGCAGTATCAGTCAAAATAATTGCAATTAGATATTTCTTCAAAATCGTTCAGCCCCAGGCCATTTTCTTGTTTTTGCTCCTCCTGCTTGACACCCTGACACTGTCTTGGTTGATGTTATCTAACACTCAGCCACTGGCCACATCTAAAATTCCTCACTGACATGCTAATTACGCTACGACATTTAGAATTATCAGTTTGTCTGAAACCTTAGTGTGGATTAGCTATACAAATGTTGCAAGCAATCAATAAATCAGTTAATCCTAAATAAGATGCAAAACACGTACATGTTTAAAAAATAAACAAATACATGTTTAATTGGTTAAATTCTTAACGGTGATTAATTAGTTTATGATTGATCATTATCATCCCCACTGAATTCGGTATTCGTGAACTCATTCTATTCTCAGGGAAATATTACATCACTACTATGGTAGTAACGACAACAACATAACAGAAAGAAAATCACATGTGTTTCCTCTGAGACAGGGAGGGATTTTATTTGTTGTCGGGAGTAAAATGTTAGAACTAAATAAGAAAATGTTTGAAATAAGTAATAATGTTGAAAGTGACAAGTTTGGACCTATTTTTTACAACAGAAATGACATTTTTGTTCTTACAGAGTGTAAAGTACCAAAAAAAACAAACAAACAAACAAAAAAAAAAACAAAAACGTACCATTGTGCACCATTACCGAATTCTAGGTATGGTGCACAACCCTAGTACCTAGAGCTGTCCACTTATTAGATCACCGAAGACACATGTTAATAACAGCTGTAAACCGGGCCATGGAGCTCCATTAGATCTGTAATGTATGCAGGTGCTTGACCATGCACACCCCCAGAGGTGTGTACTGCTGCTTTGTTAGTATACAACAGATGTACGCGTGCTGACTGATCAACATCAAATAATGTAAAACAAGTTAAAGGAGACATTTGTTGGCTAAATTGTGGTCGGCTATGTTCTTATTTACATTTGTTTCTCTTTCTTTCGCTAAAAAAAAAAAAAAAAACCTTCCACTTTCTCCCCCTTTCACTTCTTCAAATGTTTTTGTACAGACACATGACAGATTGAAGAGGGATAAAAAGATTAGTGGTGAAACAAAATGGATCGCCTGGCGTCTTTTTGGCCCACCTCTCCATTTAGATCCATTGACTGATAATTTCTGTGCTGATGAGAGTGGTCTCTTCCAGGATGAGAGTGTTCCATTACAAACATACATTAGCAGTCACTCAGTGGTTTGATGTGTAGTTTATGTGACCTTCCCCAACACAGACAACAGAGTCTGTGTATTGTTGTTGCTGGCTACTATTCAAGATCAGGATTGTGTGTGAGATGACAGACCAACGACACACCCAAATGTGGCTCTACTGTAACATAACTTTCCCCCGTTCTCTGCTTCTTCTTCTTCTTCTTCTTCTTCTTCCATAGTGTGAGTCTGGATGGTCCTGGTGGCAGCATGATGTCATGGAATTACACTATCCTCACGCCTCTCATCGTAAGTATCGCTTGTGCAACATTCACCGCATAATGACACAGCAGCCATTTTCCTCTAATGGTCCGTTGTCCCTCCAGGTTTTCACTATCCATTATCTTTTCAGTTGCTGATCAATCAGGAGGTGGTGAAACGATAAACGAATTGTCAGATTCTCTACGTTTATACAACTCGTAACCTGGAACTCAGCAGTATGACATTTGAGTGTGATGTCAGAGGAAAATGGCATCTGTGTAATATACAGTTTAATACAAACAAGAGCTAGGAAATATTTTGCATTCAATTCATTCGACCGGGGTTAAATTTAGGACAGTTATGAGCTGGTAGACTGCACAGCTTGGTTATATGTGTTTGCACTATTTGATACTTTATGATTTAAGATTTTATGATGTGCTTTCTCCCAAACCAGTGAAAAGAAGACCTTTAATGCTGCTGTTAATTTTTTGTCTGCAAGGTGTTCCTGAGCACAATCGATGTGTCAAAAGGGGACTGTACGGACTATTTCAGCATTAAGAATTTGGTAAGTTCATCATTTTTAGGTGAGACCAGCAGCTCTATAACTCACTCATTTGGTCGGTCAGTCGGTTGGTCAGTTTGTCCATCTCTGGCGGCCAAAGTTTGCATATTAGAAGGCAGAAATTTGGCGTAGAGGTCAAGTGTGTGTGTGTAGTGGTTGTGTGTGTGTGGGGGGGGTATCTTCAGAGTGAAAGTGGACAAAGACTTGTGGCAAGCATCATATATTATGTCACTGGATAAGTGGTTGAACAGGATTTCAAATCTATTCCCACAGACACTGTCCATGTGCCACACTTCTGTCACACACAGAAGAGTCTCTTCAAGTTACAAAGATAAAAGTTTAAAAAGTACACGCACGAAGTACAAACATCTGGCATTTGTGACAATTAGAGGAAACACCATCTCAGAGACAAAACGACAGAACACAGACGGCTCTTCAGGCCACAAAGATAAAAGTACAAAAACTACAAGTGCAAACATCCGTCGAGTGCAGCAAAAAAGAGGAAATGTTACAAATTCTATTCATCATGTATACCAAAGGGCAAACACCATGTCAGAAACAAAAAAACTTAAAGAACACAGACGTCTCTTCAATTTGCAAAGATAAAAGTACAAGTACAAGTCAAGTTTGACAAATTTGAGGAAACATGAAAAAATCATTTCTTCATTTAGGCTGGACATTTCAGCATATAGACAACACGTGTGTTGCTGCTCTATGAAGGATTTAATGGAGTATTTTTTACCGGTATGTGGATGTGTGAAGTGTCTGACAGTGACTACAGCACAAAAATCCTGTAGGTTGTCTGGCTGGAGAGAGATTTATGTTCATTAAGTGTTGAGAACCACTGGATTAGACAGACAGGAAGCAGGGTTAGGTGGTTTTCTATATCTGGCACCCCCAAAATGTGCTGTTAACTGTTAATAAGTGCATAATAAAGGATTAATTAACCTTAATAAGCCTTGTTCACACTTTAGATTCAGTACTCCTAAAATGTTTAGTTAAATGTTAATAAACCTATAGTTAACTGCACATAAATGTATAATAAAATATGTCGAAAATCTTAATAATAAAAACAAAAATAACATAAACATAAAAAAAGCTTAGTAAAAGTTTACCAGTGACTCGTAAGTCTTGTGTTGACATTGTGTTGTGTTGTGTTCTTCATTGGTCTATACATTGTTAACACGTCTCTTAAGTGCTTATAAATGTATTTCAATCTTCCAATAAACATGTTTGTTATGCTACTATCAGCACTTACTGTATATAGCCTTATTATTAACACATATTAATGTTGTAAGCGTCTTAGAGGGGGCTTATTACCTAATCAGTAACTTTTATGACAAGCACATTAATAAAAAGTGTAAGAAAGAACTTTTAATGACTCAATTAACAACCATCTATGGACCCCTGGCAGACTGTGTCGGGAACACAACAATTAAAACAATGATAATCATAAAGTGATAATGAACTGGAGATTAACAGTTGAAATCCTCTCTCTGCTTCTCTGTTACACTTTCTAGGAACAGAATTTGACACACACCATCCCCATCGTGAAAACAAAAGATCCCAAGGTAACTTATTGAAACAGTGATCTGATGAGATTCTGTGTAAATGCATTTTGTTCAAAAGGGACTGTGCTGAGCTGTATCTGACTCAGTGTGCTCTCCCAATGCAGGACGTGATGGAGTGTTCTATAGAGAGGGATTTTCCTAGAAAGTACAAATAAATTAGATCATTGGGTTACGCTTCTGAAGTGCTTTCACAGACAAGTGAGTGAACAATACAAACTTTTTACTGCCATTCTCTTCACTTGGTGTCACGTTTGTTGCTTGTTTGTTTGTTTTTTGATAAATGATTCTGAGGTTCCATGTCGCACTGAAGGCCAAGTTAATGAATCATTGTGTCTGACTTTTTTTCTCCACCATATGAAAAGGAAAAGCCAGTGAGCATCAGTGACAAATGTAAAGGGGACACTTTTCAGAATGTCACTTTCTACCACTTCATGTGTTTGACGGCCAAAGCTTTACAGTTGCCTGCTGAAAAAATCGGTCATACAGGTACAACAGATACTCATGTAAAGCAACCAGCTAAAACAGTCTGTCTATAAATTCTGACTGTAACTGTCCACAACTGCAGTAAAATCATCACCAAATATGAATATTAACATGTTAAATTTGCAAAATTCCTAATTTGCTTTTCTCTCTTTCTTGCATCACAGCCTGCGAATTCGGTGAGTATACATGCTGCATTGTGAATGTGGTTCTGTGATACTGTATGTGATGCACATGGAGAAAAGTGTGCGTGTGTGTGTGCGCGCGCATGTCTGTACTGTATCAACCGATGCAAATGCTGACACCAAAACACACAGTCAGTGTTTTCAGCTGTATCAACTGTTCATTCTTATTGAATCATGTGCCCATATACAGTGCTTAACAAATGTATTAGACCACCACTCAATGTAAGGTTTAAGCCACAGCTGCCCTAAATTAACAGCATTGGTAATTACCAAAATCATTTTTTATGTTTCTGTAATGGTTAATACACCAGTATGTAGAAGCTCTTTAACCGAAATTATATTTTTAATGCTAAAATATAATTATGATTGTTATCCATGAATTTTCAAATTTACCGTTTTACAAAAAAAACAGAAAAAATAGTAAAGCACATTATTATTTCTTGATCAAGAGGTCAAATTATAGTTATTTACTTGCATTCCTGAACAGAAAAAAATGTTTTAGTGGTTGAATGTTATGCTTGATTAATTTCTGACTTCTCAGAGAAGCCCAGTGAGCCGGCTCAAGTTTGGGTATAAAAAAGTGAATTCAGTTTGAAATTCCTCATTCCTGTTCAAAATGGTAAAATGTTGAGAGCTCACTGAAAATGAACGAGTCCACATTAAAGCACTTCATGATGCTGGATGGTCTCTGAGACAAATAGAGAAAGACAAAGTGTTCTCACAGTGTGGTCAAGTATGCTTTGGAGTCAATTGCCGAGACTGGTACTTACAAAATGCGCCAAGGAAGAGGCAGGAAATGAAAGTCAACTGAAGAAATGTCAGACACCTCAAGATTTTAAGTACTAGAGACAGAAGGAGGGCCACTGCTGATCTTCAGGCAGAGATAAATGTTTCTAGATTAGAGTCTGAGAAAGTCTCCAGAATGACCATAAGCAGACGACTGACAGAACAAGGCTTAAAGGGAAGACTAGCTGCTAAGAAGCCATTATTGAGGCCTGCAAACATCCAGAAATGCCTCAGATTTGCCAGGGAGCACAAACACTGGACTGTTGATGACTAGAAGAAGGTACTCTGGATGGACGAGTCCAATTTTGAACTCTTCGGTCAGCATCGTCGTGTTTATGTCTGCAGAAAAGCTGGAGAACGTTTTGATGCCAGATTGCACCCACAGTGAAACACAGTGGAGATTCCATTATGGTATGGGGTTCCATTTGTGGAAACGGCGTGGGCAAATTAGTGAAAATCAACGGTATCATGAACAAGAACATCTACCACAACATCTTAGTGCATCATGGAATCCCTTCTGGACTGAATCTGATTGGTTGTGGGTTCATATACCAACAAGACGATGACCCCAAGCAGACTTCAAAGCTGTGCAGAGACTATTCGACCAAGAAAAGGGAATCTGGAGTCCTGGAACTGATGGACTGGTCAAGTTAAAGTCCGGGTTTGAATCCTATTGAACAAATTTGGGATTTAGTAGGTTCAAAGATTGATTGCAACAAAGTTTCATCCAAAGCAAGTCTGTGGGAACAGCTAGAAACTATTTGGAACTCAATAACAGTACTTTTCAACAATGCTGTTGAAAAGTACATAAAAACAATGCCAGCAAGAATACAAGCTGTTATCAAGACCAAAGGAGGACATACAAAATATCAAGTTTTTTGGTTATTATGTGTGGAAAAAGGACTATTTATTTGTTTCAGTTTGTTATTTGCCAAATAAATAATAACATTTTTAGTTTTAAACAAGTTTTTGAAAGATTTCTAAAATATTTGTTTTCTTGTTTTTATGACAGGTGGTCTAATAAATTTGTTAAGCACAGTACATTTGAGTTAATTTACAATATATCCCTTTTTTTTTTTTCAGACACTGTATTAGAGATCTATTCAGCCATATCTAAAGGTAAGTCACACCATGTATTTAATGCATGTTGATGCTGTGCTCTTGAATTCCCAGGAATTATGCTTGCTGTTGCTTAAACTTGCAGTTCTCCATCTCAGTTCTCCATATCATTTACATATTACACCTGTATAGAGATGTAGTCTTGTCACTCAGGGAACCATGGATACATATGTAACCCAAATCTTTACCTTAACTTAACCTGCATATCTATTCATGTGCAAACTATTGGAAGTTACAGTGAACATAAAATACTTAGTCTACAGCCATGCTAGTGGCTCTGTTTGTTTAGGCAGAGCATTACTTTAAACAAAATGCTAACACCAGCGTGCTAACATCCTCACAATAATAATAACATGCTAACGTCGAACATGTACAGTTATATACAGTTACTAAGCTAATAATAAACTAATGTAAACTAATGTGCATCAGACTACAATATATAACAGTCTAAATAAATAATACTACTCTTTGTATCAGACATTGAATTATTAAATTACTGCATAGAGTCAGGCTGTTGAGTAATTGCACAGTCGTGCACCATTATATATAAACAGTGAATAAGTTTATTTTGACTTTTCTCATGGCCGTCCAGATGTCGACATGGCATGGACATTTCAATTACATGCAAATATAAATAAATAATAAATAAACAGATAAATAATTAAAACTGCATAGGTTGCAGAAACTACAAAGCCATGTAGCATAGCTTTCCATCATAAGCTCAACACACCAGAGGAATGAGACTATGCACCATATTTGCCACTGAAAGAGAGTGGGATGAATTAATTATCCCCTCCAGGCATGTGTATGTGTGTGCGTGCATGACCACCAGACCTGGAGCTGGAGCTTGTTCCACAGCTAGAGACATTATGTTTTCGGGTCATCCCATTCTTGTGAACATGATACCTCAAGAATGCCTTGAGGGAATTTCTTAGAACTCAAGAATGAACTGCTTAGATTTTGGTGGTCAAAGGTTAAGGTAACTCTGACCTCACAAAACTTACTTGTGGCTATAACTCAAGAATTTATATCGTAGTTTTGTCAAAATCAATCAAAATGTTGGTGATTACAAAGGGGTTACATCAGAATATTCTCTTCTGTTGCCTGGCAGAGAGATCTGAACTGTTGAGTTCACTCTTCTAGTTTAATGTCTGTTGCTTTGCTTCACAAAATGTCTCCTGTAGCTTACTATATTGTTCACTAGACCATTTTTTGTATCTAGATCTGGTTAAAATGAATATTGCAAACAAATGTGTTCTTTCCTTGTCATCTGGAATTATCTCTTTAAATGTTTTAAATACAAAGTTCAGTTAAATGGAGATCTTTATAACATAACATTTAATGCATTTTTCAACATTTGACAGAAGTTGACATGTCAGTATTCTCTCAACTCTTTAATGACTGACAGCCAGATGTCAAAGGAGCCACCCAGGTCAAGAAACACTGTCTAGCTGATTTGAAAAGCAGTGTTGAAACCAGGAGAAGAAGATTTTATTTTAAGTAAAGGAAATGTGGAATTTCCAAGAACTGATAGCATGACCACCAACACAATTAGAACATGCATAGTAGCAAATTAAACATTTTGAATTCCCGAAGCTTTAATTTCACCAAGTCTGCTGCTATTACTGATTACATCAGTACTTCTTCTACAGTTCATATTGTAAGATTTTATTACTGACTGCGTGCCTGCAGGTTTTGGTCAGACAACAACATTGTCAACAACAACAACAACAGCACCAACAACAACACTGCCAGAAAGAACAACAGCATCAACAACAACAGCGACAACAACAGCAGCAACAACAACAACAGCAGCAACAACAGTATTGTCACCAACAACGACAACACCACAACAACAAAGTATTGTCACCAACGACAACAACAACAAGAACAGTCACACAGATCGCAGTTAGTGGAATCACTGGTAAGCTATGTAAATGGTACTTTATATGGTCATTGAAAACACTGATTTATATACACACATACAGTATATACACATAAATTTATATACATATATATATATATATATATATATACACACACACTCACATATAAATGTAAAATTGTCATTACTTGTTACAACATGTTAAATTAGTGCTGAAAGTACATTAAATATCAGGTGACGATAACAATAATTTTACCACCATTTTGGCACATTTGGCTCTTCATATAAATTAGAAGCTTAAGGGAAGCGGCTCTTTATCATAGGTGAAAATGCTGATCAGACAGTGAACCAACCTCTTGTAAAACAGACACATACAGCTAGAAAACACTTCAGATAAAGTGTAAAGCTTATCTTTGTGCCTCCTCCCCAAGTAACCTTAAACAACATATGACAGTTATGTGGTTTGTGACCATGGTATTGAAGTGATAGTACACTTTATTTGTTCTGTGGCTTGATTTGAAAGGAGTTTAAAAGGTTTTTCAACAAACAGATTTGACCCTGTAAAGTTTCCCTTTTGTTGCCTTGTGGTAACCAACAAGATAAAGACAAAACCATTACATTCATTCACTCACTATTCTATGTGCATGTCCTGCATCTGAAGCTGTAAGTATATATGAATCCATGGTTTTCCAGCCCGCAACTGCATGGGCCCTGCTCTTTTCAGTGCTGTGGGTTCTGCATGCAGCAAATGAAATGTTGCTCTTAATACATCCATGGAATGGCCTAACATTTCACTGAACAAGACTGCTTGCCTCTTGTGATTTTTTTTATTCATAATCATATTTCAAGAGTGAAAAATATTGTTGTCTTGCATCACTTCTTTTCAAGAGGAACACCCAAGAAGTCCCTTGTTTTGATATGATACTTATAAATAACACTGAGGAGATCTCAAACAATAAAAAAGAGACACCCTTAGCTACAAGTTAGAATAAGTAATGCAACATGTTAGCATTGTCTTTATCTTCTGTTGTTACGCAGTAGTTTGTTTGTTTTACACTGTACGTTTACAAATGTAATGATAAGTTGTTTTTGTTTCATCACTCCGAAGGTTTGGCATCACACCTTAAAGGTAAGCTTTTTTCTCTTATTTGAAATTTGTATTTTTGAGTACAAATATGTCAGAGTTTTGTCTGTATAATGTCAGGGGTTTTTTTGTTAGAAAAGTTAAAACTATTGTTTTAATTGTTCTTAGTTCACTGCTTTACAAGAAGAACACCCACGTTTAGGTACAAGTGATTTTTACTGCCTTTCTAATTAGTTTATTTGCTGAAAAAAAAACAGCAGCCATTCCTTGATGGACATGGTTCATACTGGTTAAGATGAAAATATTTAACATAACGTCTGTCTCTGCCGTGTAAAAACAGGCAGGATATTGAAAGAAATGATAAAACATTGGTATCCTTGCCTTACGCTGTAAGTTTACAATTGTGCTAATATGTTTTTTGTATCTTTCCGTAGAAGGACAAAAAACTTCCAGCAGAGGTAAGCTTTTTTCACTTCATTAAAATTTGCACATTTGGGTTGATATAAATATTTCAGAGCAGCTCTGGAAGCAGGTTAGTCAGTAATAACAATAACATCAATAAATCAGATTTAGCATGTTCTTTGTACCACCAAAATATTTATTTGCTCTCTAGTAAATAAAAATCCACCAGCATTTATGTATTTTGGTTCATGAGATGACATCAATTTGAAATGAATGGAGATTCATTTGCACATACGAACTACACTTGACCCTCACATTGGCTCATTCAGCTAACAGCCAGGTTTAACAGAGAGTATTATTTGCAAAATTCTGCTTCCATTTTGACCTGTGGCTGAGTTTAGTTAGCTTGGCAATGTAAAAACAGGGACAGGAAGTTGTATTGTTGCTGGTCTCAGAAGGCGGCTGAAAGTACCAGCAGCAGTGTTTACTGCAGTGCTGTACAAGAGCTGCATGTTATGGTGCTCTGTGCTAAATGTCAAATGTGGAAAGCACGCAACAAAAATAGATTTTCTTGTATGTGATCTTTCAAAGATCCAGAAGGCAGCTATTTTTGTTTGTCTTGATAGCTTTTGAGAAATATCTTGGTTGTTTGTGAAATCAACTGAGCTAAAACAAGCACAGTTTCTCAGAAATGTTAGAATTATTATTATGAAACACAAGCGATAACAGAAATGTTTTTTTTGTTTTTTTTATCAGTTCCTTTTCCCACTGTGCTCACTGTGTTGGATTCAGCATCTGCTGCAGCTTCATCTAATCTGTAACGGATAATGTACAGTGAGCAGGTCATTATTGTGACATTAACCCCAATAGGGCGATGCATCGTGTCGGGGTCCTGCATCATCTTGTTTATTTCACAATAATGACCTGCTCACTGTACATTATCCTGCTTATTCCAGCGTCTATGATCAGAACTGCGTCCGTAGCGATGGTCTGTTCTTCATAGCAAAGTTCTGCTATTCAGATGGTGTGTTCAAATGGGGTCATGTTTACTGTGTTTACAACATCATGAACTGGAAGTTTTCTGATAGCTCTGAGCTCACAACGTTGCTCACGACTTCTGTGTCGAGTTCATGAGCTCCACTTGCCTTAGAATGCTGTAACTGACCAATCAGAATCGAGCATTTAACAAAGCTGTGTAATAAATCCTGTCCTGTAATTTTGTTGTCACATTAACGGAAGCCATCTTTGATCTTTCCTTAACCAGACATCTCAAGGACATTATTGATAATATCGCTTACCCTCAATGTGGTTCTGCCGCTGGCTGTTTACCTGTACATGCGCCGCCACAGGAGTCAGGACTACGGACTGCCAGTGAATGTGAGTAAAATCCTGTGTGTTGTTTATTAATGCAATATTACAGTAACATTTATTGTGATTTGTTTGAGGGATCATAGTGCACATATATTATATTTTACATTTCACACTGAAAGTTTTACTGTAAATCTGACCTGAAAATCTTATCTTTGCTTACCTCCAGTGGTTTAACTTCTCATGTTGATGCGTTGAGGTACAGGCAGTGTTGGGGAGTACTGAATTACATGTAATTAAACTAGTAGTAGTGATTTTCAGTAGTTAGTAGTTAGCTACTGAAACTACAAACACTTTCTCACCATAAAAGCAAAAGAATGATTTTAATTTTACAATTGCTTCTCTACTGTAAAAGAACCAACTTTGAACAGCCCCACCCCCACTTTTTCTTTCATCCTGATACTGTGGAAGCAGCATGCACAGGCAGCCACCACCTCTGCCAAAAATATAAATCTTTAAGGCAGGAGTCAAAGGTTCAGCACTGGTGTCCCAGCCATGCTGCATGTGAGCACCTTGTCAGTGTTGGCAGGAACCTTTTCAGTGCTCAGTGGAACCGGCAGTTGGATAAGAACTGCAAGACTGCGAACAAGTAGTCTTGTCTAGACCAGAGTTCAAGCTGTTCATATGGTCTTAAAAGATGCAAGTTGAACTTTTTTAGTTGTTGAAGAAGTCAGATGTGAAACTGAAAAGACAACAGTCCCATTTTTTAGACCCATGCTCAAGTTGGTCAAATGAACCAAATATATATATATATATATATATATTTTTTTTTTTTTTTTTTTTTTTTTTTCGCAATTGTGCCCTTAAAAAGCCCAGATGGGTTAGGTTTTAGGTCTCAGGGGCACTCCAGATTTTTTTTTTCCTATAAACTCAAATGAGTGGCATTTTTTGATGCCATGTGTTTGTATTCTGTTATGATTTTGTATCATATGTACATATTTGACACAATCAACTGTGTCGAATGTGTTTCAGCAGTGTGGCTTCATAGCAAAAGAGTTCAGCTACTAGACCGTCTTGTCTGCAGACAAGCATCTGAAGTCGAATATCAAGCAAGAGTGAGAAATAAGGAAATGGTGACGTATCACAGGACTGAACATGACCCCTGTCGCAACTTTTTTGAGACATGTTGCAGGCGTCAGATTCAGAATGAGTGTATCTTTACAAAAAAACACTAAAGTTCAAATCATTTTGAAAGTAAAATAATTTGTCTTTTGACTGTATTCAATTGAATATAGGTAAAATTTGTTTTGTTTTGTTTTTATTTCCATTTTACACAGCATCCCACCTTTTTTGGAATTTAGTTACCCAAATTAGGTTTCCCCATAGGGCAGCTTTGCTGTAGTTAAACAGCTCCCAGTGTGAAGTAATTACGATACGATACGATATGGAAAGATTTTTATAAGTATCAGTACCAAAAACCTTGAAGGATTATGAATGAATGAACAGTTGTTATTTCTTTTTTAGACTGGAATGTGTGAGCTGAATGAAGTCTCAACAGAAGATCGGCCAGTGGCAGAGATGGAGGTACTGCTGTAGATATTTTTCAGTTGTGGCAGAAATAACTGCATATGTGCTTTTTCAGTCTGACTCACAATCTGTTCACCTGTTATTAGGAGTCTGAGACTTCCTACTAGTCCTCCAGTATTGATGTTAGAATCACGCTTGCTCAGTCAACATGCTGTTTCATGTGATCAGCATGTTGTATATTTTGATCCTGACACATAGGCAGTTGATGGTTAATCTAAATGCAGGGGGTAAAGATGAAACTACCTTCAGGTGATGTTTAACTACCTCTGTCAGTGGGCCAGCTCAAAAGCATGATAAGTGAAACTCACATTAACTGCAATGAATTATTAACAGACAGGAAGGTAGGAGGGCTACACGCCGGGCTTTCCCAGGATCATAGAATAAACAGCTACATGTGTCAGGGAAATCAGAGGACATCATTATTTTAGCAAAGTTTATACAACACTGATTTTGTTTGCACTCAGTGTAGTCCAAACCTGGCTTTCCTTCAGAGATTTCAACCCACAACCCTTTGATGTGCATGTTCAATGTTTGTCTTTCTTTCAGCCAAGCTCACAGCCGGCACCTGTAAACAGGGACGGAGAAGAGGCCTCGCATTTAATGCAGGTAATTATAGTATGAGTGGACGATGTATTAAGTACTCTACAAAGACTTCCTAACACAAACACAGACACACAGCCATGCTATAACACATTTTTTGGCTTAAACCAAATCAGGTCATCTTAATTTTTACAGTGCCAAGTCATAATAGAGGTTATCTCAGTGCACTTTTCATATAGACCAGGTCTAAACAAAATATAGGGCATTTGTCCTCTGCTACCCATGCCAGTCTGCGTAATTTAGGGGCCATATTTGATCAGTCCACATCATTTGATACACACGTTAAACAGTTGCACAGTTCCACTTAAGAAACGTTAGTAAACTAAGATCTGAAATCTCAAAAACTGAACTAGAAATGCTTATTCATGCCTTCATCTCATCTTGCATCGATTATTGTAATGTACTTTTCTTCTCACTTAGCGTGTCTGGCCACGATCGCCTGCAGGCAATCCAAAACGCTGCTGCAAGATTACTTACTAGATGGTCTCATATTACCCCCATACTCTCTTCATTGGCTCCCTGTTTCATACAGGATACTGCTGGACTTGTCTCTCAGCTGGGCATGTAGCGCACAGTTGTCTTGTCTGAACTTGTTTGGATATTATTTCGAGGGGTTGATGAGAGTGTGATTTTGCAGTATATTTACGTCTGCAGAGTTGGATATTTAATCTCAGTGAATTTGGCACCAAGAGCGACCTTTTCACCTTACATTGAGTCATTATTAAATGCTAATAATCTAAAAAATGTTAATGTAGGTTGAACTAATGAATCTTTGCTCTTCTTGAGTTTGTTATTAAGATTATTTAGTCATTAATTGTGTTTTATTGAGTCTTTATTGTGCATTATGATCATGAGTCATCAAGAACAAAAAAACCCCAAACACAATTATACATAAACCAGTTGAGCAATAACAATTACTCTTGATAATGATGTACAATTGCATGTATCTGCTGCTCCCCTCAAAATTCCTCCCAGTCACTGTTGGTATTTTTATCTACTGGATCAGTTGGCTCAAGATGTGGTAGAAACTTGGATGTTTCCCAAACAATGAATCCCAAGTGGCTTCAATGAGTGGTACCAGCAAATTGGCATTTTGTCAAATGTTTTGACAACTGCAAAAAAATGGTGAAGGCATTACTTGCTACACATTAGTATGTTAACACTGTTGTTGCGTGGCCGTGTTGTTGAATGGTGTGCTTGGTAGTTGTGCTGCTAAGTGGTGAAGCTGTTTGTAAATGCACCAGAAAGATAGCTGATTGTTTAGTCTCATTTCCAGGACGTCAAATACCGACCTTTTGGTTTGGTAAAGTGCCCGAGCACAGCAAAATAGTGAAAAAATAAGGAAATGCAGGCAGAGTGCAGGATCTCTGCATATACAGACACCACCACACACTTCTTGTGGGTCATTAGTGATGATTGAAAGGGATTATATTCACATATACCTACATTTTGGGGGGAAAATGTCAAATAATATGCCTTAAAGACTACCAATTTGGAAGACTGAAAATATGTTAACCCTATCCCAATGACAAGTTTTGGTTTGGAGTGAAAGTCTTGACAGTTGTTGGATGGATTACCATAAACTGTTCAGTGCTATGTAGCAGATGCTACCTTGCTGACACGTTACACTAAGATGTTGAAAATGGTGAAACCTTTCCTTGCTACATATTAGCATGTCAACAGTGACATTGTGAACATGTTAACATTTCGCTCAAAACACTGTTGTGCCCAAGTACAGCCTCACAGATCTGCTAGCATGACTGTAGACTCTTGTTAATGGATAGACACTCATCTCTCTCTCCTTCTTTGTTACACAGGCCTCTGAGTGTGACTCTGTCGTCACACAATAAGCTCACCTAAGGGATGACTGTGCAGTTGGAATTGAAATGCTGCACAAAGGACCCTACTTATGACATTGTATATTCTTGATGCGTCTCATGTAACAAAGCATCAGGTTGCCAAGAGGGTCAGCTCCACACAACTTGGTAAAGGGACAGGAGACCTGATTGACTGTGGTGGCAAATACCTTGGGGCCCACAATAGGGAGGATAAACTCTTAAGGTGAAGATTTACTTCAGTTGTCAAGAGGAGAGTGAATGAGCTGCAGCTTGCCAGTTCACTCTGCCACACTGCAGTCTCTCAGATGGATCGTTGCCTGGCCTTGGCATAACATCAAAGGGAAAGTGAAGTGCAACGGGAGACCAAGCCACTGGTCTGGACCACGTGTGAGGAATTTTTCCCCTGTAACATGTTTGTTTCTCTCCCATGCTGACCAAGAAGAAACACACTGGGAAAGTTACAACACACTGGGAAAGTTACAGCTTATGTTGGTTTCCAGACTATGATTGAGGAGTTTGTTTTTCCACAGATAACAGAGGGAAATAGGGTAAAATACCCGAATGAAATTATTTATTTGTCAGGCCCAAATTGGTTTTATAATCACAAGAAAGACACTGGCACAGATCTTGTCAGTTTGTCTCTCTGTTGAGCTTTAGCTTAAAGAGACACTTTTCCTCTTACCTGTAGTGCTATTTATCTATCTAGATTGTTTTGGTGTGTTGTTTTTAACACACCAAAACAAGATCGGTCGTAGAGATGTCTGCCTTGTCTCGAATGTAATAGAACTACACAGCACGCTTTTTTTTTTTGTGGAAAAAGTGCTTGAAGATCCAATCATCACTAAGGACATCACCCCAATCAGACAGAGTGTAGGTTTTGCAGTGAGAGGTGTCTTTTTCCAGTTGTTTTCTATATTGGTTAGAAATGTCTGATGTGTTTGGATCACCACAAGCTCTCACATGTGCGTGCTGACATGTAAATCAGGCAAGAATCAAAAACTGACTGGCTTCTTTTGGGAGTCTCTTTAATCTCAATTCACTGTTCAATCAAGTTCAGTGGTCCAAATTCACAATAAGCTCAAAAGGATGAAACTGCATGAAAGAAAAATAGAAAACGGTGGTCAAGGCATTTTTAGCTTTATAGATATACTTTTCATTTTCCTCTCATAAGTTTTCTTCTAATTGAGGCATTTGCAGCATCGGTTTTTTTTTGGTTTTTTTTTTTTTTTTTTTTTGGCTGTGGTTTTGAAACATTCTGATTTTCATTTTTTTGACTCCAGGTTTCTTTCCTGTTGCAGTCAGACATAGCAGCAGATGAAGTTCTCTGAGTATTAGACCCTCCAAAAGCTCTGTGTACTATTGGTTGCTCAGTTTGTTTGTTTTTTGTTTTTTTTTTCATTGAATGCACTGAGGCTGATGAAGATAAAGTTGAAATACTACACAATACATATATTCCGATACTATTTTTTCCTTCTGACTTTGTGTATCGGCCAATACCAAGGAATAGTGTGATACCAGTTGATTATACCAGTATTGTTAGTGCAACAGCCCTTCTAGTTATGCACCAAAGGAACAAAATTTGAAATGCATCTTCAGTTTAGTTGCCCAAAGATTATGAATATGAACCTTCAGGAGTTAGCTATCTTGATATGCTGAGCTATTTCTATTATTAAAATATGATAAAATTACAGCCCATTCTGCAACATTATAACCATCATAAGCTCTGAAACTTTACTGTAGTTAATGTGAAAAGGTATATAAAACGTAGTTATTCTGGATAGGTTCTCCCTCAGAAAAGTTTCATAAATATACTGTTCTTTGTGTTTTATATTCTAGATACAGGATCTGATAATATATATGTATTCTTTGGACATGTTTCAAATGGCTCTTGCATATACACAGTCTGACACAAATTATGTATGTGTGTGTAACTGCATTTTCAACATCTTATCAGTCTGTTGCCACAAATTGATAATAGCGTGTAATCATAAAAAAAAGCATTTCATTTTGTGTTACATCCCATCTGTGCAGTCTAACATTCAGTCCTGTCCTGCTTGTCTTGTGCGTTTTATGGTGTTTAAATGACTTCATGGTTTCATTTGTATTCATTCAATTTGTATGATGCCGTGCTTGTATATTTTTTTATATCATCAGGTTTATTTATGGTTTTTTAACAGAGTAGGATGGTCGCTGTGTGTGTGTGTGTGTGTGTGTAGAGGTGTAACGTGACACACTTGTATATCAATAAGACACATGAATGATAATATAAAGACTGAAGTATGAGAAGGGTAAGGAAAGCTTCCCTGGTGGCAGCACTAACCTCACTGGTTGAGATGAATCTCAATGGGTGGATCCTATTGGGAAGTAATAAAGTCACAAATTACTGAAAGATTCACTAAATTTCTGAGGCGCTTCAATTAAAGTTGGCCAGTTAGCTAGCTTCCACTCTGAGCCACCATCCACTGAGGTTTAATTCGTCACCCCTTGCAGAGCCTTCTTAAGTCCCACCCCTTTTGAAACCTTTGCCTCCTTTCCTGTTTCTTGTGCATAGATATGCTGTGTTAGGCTCGTCTATGTCGAAAAGAAAACCAAAATTTGAAAACGGAGTTGTTGGGAAACATGTAAAAGCCACATATCACATCTTAAATTGGCTAATGTTAGCAAAACACCAGCTAATTAGCTAGCTACAGCTAGCACAGAGCAAAAACGGGTGGGACTTAGGGTCAATAGGGTCAGTAGTTCCATGACAGTTCTGCATGCCAGGAGTGACTGCATAGATCTGTGTAAGTCCATATGTTTTTCCTACTGATAAAAGTTCACTTTGGGAGAGAAGGTTATTTGGTATGCATAATTTTGGCAGCATATTTCAGAGCTAAAATGGACGGTGCTTCATCATGTTGTGAATAGTAACCAGAACTACCTAAGCTGTGCTTGGTCTGTTTGTATTAACACCATGGTATTTCTGTGTTTTTGTGCAAATGTGAAAAAATGAATTAGTACTGATGATTCAACATACTCTGTGTGGAATTGTGATTATAGCTTCGTACAAACACTCAGTGTAAAATTCAGTGTAGCTTACAGCAGTGGTTCCCAAACTTTTTGTGGCAGGCCCTCCTTCAGACAAAAAAAAAAAAAAACAGTTCATGCCAACCCTATCCCACAATTATTATCACTAATTAACAACTTAAATTTTTTTGAAATAAAGGTCTGCATGATCACATGAGCATGAGCTTGTTCGTTTATTTCCTGTAGCATAAATCCTATTTATTAAATGTTTCTTCACCCTGTATTTCTCCCCTGGTCAGTTTGGGAACCACTGGCTTACAGTATTGCCTCAGGCCTTCACCAAGTTATCAGTCTGGCAGTAAATGTACAGTGCAAGTTACAGTGTCAGTTAATAAATGCTACAGCTTCTCAAGACCAAGAACAGTCTCATCTGTTGTTAGAAAAGTGAACCGGGTTAGCCCCGACAGAAGCAGGACAGGCTAACAATAATGTCACCTTAGTCCCAATAACATTAGCTCCAGTGTGATCGTACCCCTTTTCTAAAGTGTTGTAATCCAGCCTTGAACTGCAGTGTATTTTTCTGGAGGTGTGGTAAAATAAATCCATAATGATAAATCCAACACTGAATGTCTTCCATTGTTATTTAAACTTTTTTTTCATTTTGAAAACAATTGTTGTTGTTAGTATGTTGTTAGCTGTCCACTGACAATCCCATGATGCCTTAAGTTGAGTCTGTGTGCTCCTGACTTGCTGTGTGTTGACAGCACTGATCTCAAACACATCTGGCAATAGAATAACATGAGGATGACTCTACAAAATAAAATTTGTGGTGATGAAAGTAATGAGCTTAACTGAACAGTAGGCATCACATGACCATGGTGTTGTGGTCATGTGTTATCATCACAGCCTTAGCACACAACCAATTTTTGGGTGGTAGTTTCTGCTGTTCTGCCTGGAATGCAACTGCCTAAATTTCATTTAATTTTACTGCATTGAATGACTACTGCAAACATTATATTTCATTTTAAATGTAATTCTTAACAGTAATGTATATTACTTCCTCTTAACTTTAGTGCTATTTATCCACCCAGATTGTTTTGGTGTTAGAGCCATGAGACTGAATCAAAGTAAAGTTGTGGGCCATAAAATCAAAACAACATGCCGAAAGTCACTAAAACACTCTTTAGTGCTGAGCTGGACTGCAAAGTTGGGCGATAATTCTCTGAGTTAAAATAAAAGATATTGTTTAGAGCAGCTTTTAAGGACTCCCCTAAAAACAGTTGTCCTGAGAGTTTACACCAAGTGATCTCAAATTTATCTTTGAGTATCTTGCACCTGTACAAAAAGAATGGGTTTTGTATATTTTAATCTGAACAAGTCAGACACTACCTCACAAAGTCTATTGTGTTTAGTAAGGGAACAGTTTCAGTTTGCCAGACTCTCTGGCAGACTGTTCCATAGTTTTGGGGCATAATGAGCAAAGGCAGCCTCTCTGTGCCTTTTAGTTCTAACCTCTGGGATAATCAGGAAGTTTGAGTCAGGATCTGAGGGACCTGGCAGGCACACATATCTTGACCATGTCAGACAGATAAGGTGGGGGCAAGGCTATGTGGCCTCTGTTTGGTCTTTGTCAGTACACGTGCTGCTGCATTCTGCACAAGTTGTAACTGGCCAATGGCTTTTTTTGGCACACCAGACAGAAGGGTGTTACAGTAGTCCAGTTGGCTGGAGATGAAAGCATGAATAAGCTTATCTGTGTCTGCCAGGGAAAGAAACAGTCTGACTTTTGTAATGTTCCTCAGGTGATAGAAAGACACCCTTGTGACATTCCTGATGTGATATTCAAAGTTTAGGTCCGGATCAATGATAACACCGAGGTTTTTGACCTGCTCCTTTGTGTTGATTGCAGACAATTTCAGGTGGTCAGACAGTTTGTCTCTTTCTGCTTTTGCTCCAATAACCAGGATATCAGTTTTATTTTGATTTAGTTGCAAGAAGTTCTGATTCATCCAGAGACTTATATCCGATATACATGCAATCAGACTATTGACAGGACTGTAGTTATTGTGGTTTACAGAGATATATAACTGGGTGTCATCTGCATAATTATGGAAATTAATGTTGTGGTTTCTAATGATATTGCCAAGCGGTAACAAGTATAGGCTGAAGAGAACTGGTGCTAAAATCGAGCCCTGGGGAACACCACATGTTAGGTCAAATAATGTCCAAGGACTGGTCACCCATGGCTACATTGAATTTTCAGCCAGTTAAGTAAGATCTGAACCACTTAAGAACTGTCCCAGAGAGACCAACCCAGTGTTCAAGTCTATTCAGCAAGATTTTGTGATCCACTGTGTCAAAGGCAGCACTGAGATCTAGCAGGACCAGCACAGAGAGCTTTCTCTCGTCATTGTTCATTCTGAGGTCATTCACAACTTGGACCAGCGCTGTTTCCGTGCTGTGATGGGCCCGAAAAACAGATTGGAATTTTTCAAACATGGCGTTGTCACAGAGGAAATCATTTAGTTGTTTAAACACATTTTTTTTTCTAAAATCTTACTCAGAAAGGGCAGATTTGAGATTGGTCTGTAATTGGAGACAACAGAACTGTCCGTGTTGTCTTTTTTGGGAAGTGGTTTAATCAAAGCCGTTTTAAAAGCTTTCAGGAAGGTGCCTGTGAAGAGTGAGTTGTTAATAATTGTTGAAAATTCCTCCACCAAACTGTTTAAAAACAATTTTAAAAAAGTGGTTTATCAGCTTGTGAAACTTGGCCTGCTGTGCTATGAAACCTATTTCATGTGGGTCTGCTCCTCAGTTTGGCATCAGACCCAAATAAGGCGCTGGAACTGGGAGAGAAGTGAACTCCCAGATGTGACATGCACTGGACTCTTGATGTTGCCATCTGTTACATTTCCAGGCGTTGATGTGATGATGCACACTGATTTCCAATAGTGAAGCCATACATTTCTGCAAAATCACACATCAGACAAGAAGAGCATACAGTAGAGCTACAATGAAAGAGAAAGGAAGGACTGCAAAGCCAACAAGTCTTACTGATGAATGCCTTCCAGGCTGGGGCGTCCAGCCCTAAGGATGTTGTCTGTGACCATGAGTTCATTATTATTTCCTGAAAGCCTCTAACTCCTTGAACCGTCACACAATGACAGTGACAACCTGCAATTCAGGGCCATCAGGGTCAGTCAAAGATCAAGTTAGAATACACAATGCTCAACACTGCTGTGAAAATCACATTACTGCATGTTTGACAACAATAAATATTTTGTTTCCTCTTACAATGAGCATGTGTGAGCAGGGTGTAAACAGCATTTCATGAAGAACTATTGAACAGTTCACTCTTAGAGATAAAGATGCTTCATGAACTACAACCAGAAGGGTTCTTTGGCTTGTCCGCATAGTAGAACTATTATTGGTTCCTGCTAGAACATTTTATGGAGGTTCCATTTGAACCCTTTCAGAGAATTTGTAGCTAGAACCTGGCATAAAGGGTTATACCTATAACCGTGAAAGGTCTCACCCAAAACCCCCTATGGAGGTCCTGCAGAGAACCCTTCTATGGTGTAATGATTCCATCCAGAAACCTCGATGGGGGCTGCATCCAGAGCCTTTCACATTTTCTAAGGGCGCTACAAGAAGGGGAGACCCAGCAGATTCTACCTAGAACCTTTTTCTTACTTCAAGGGTTTGACCAAGAACCCACCCAGGGATTCTAGCTGAGAACCCTTTGATATTATGGTATAAAGAACCCTTGACAAACCCTTCACAACCTTCTTCAAGGATCTCAACAATCCTTGAGGAACTCTTTCTTCCAAAAAGGGTTGTTTGGATTAAAAGTGTTCTTAATGGAACCCTTAGCCTTTCAAAAATTCCTTTTAAGACATTGTCTTCAAAAAAGGGTACTTTACAAGCTAATGCTTCTGGATAGACCTCTGTCCTCTGGAACCCTTACGACTCCCTCCATGAGTGAGATAATAATATGAAGGCAATATAATGAGACCCAAATGGACCCAATTACCTCAAGTGTCCACATGAAATAAATAAATGCATGAATCAAATACAATACAGTATATAAATCAGCATATACAAAGTAAGTCTCAGACATTTCTAAGTGTCCAAATGTTTCCGCACCCCAGAGAGGTGTTTAGACATTCTTAGTTTAAAGGGTTGACATTTTGATGCTATTATTTTCACTTTCGGTGCCATTGTCACATACTGTATGGTAATTCTGCAGAGGGAACCAGCGGCTGGTTAGCTTAGCTGAACATAACAACTAGGGAGGGAAGCTTTAGACTGGCTCTGTCCAAAAATGAAATCCACCCAACAATTTCTTTAGTCCTTACAAAAACTATAATGTATAAACATCAATTTGACGTTTTACAGGGGTTATGTGCTGGACTGTTTCATACAAGGCAGCAAGACACCGAATAGTTTCCAAAAATTTCCAAAAATTCCCATAAATTTCAAGTAAAAATCACACCTGTCGAACTTAACAACTTTTATAAGCGGTTTGATTGTGTTACAAGTGACTGTATTGAGGAATGTAGAAATATGTTATCTACAATGTCATGTGACACAATGGATAGAATTGTAATTGATCAAAGTGCTGTGGCCAAGGTTTTTAAAAAGTTACACACAAAGAAGGCCAGTGGTCCAGACGGCATTTCGGCTCTTCTTCTTAAAACTTTTGCTGATGAATTGACTCCAGTTTGGAGTCCTCTGTTCCAGCTCTCTGTTGACACACTTACCATTCCCTCAATATGGAAAAAAGCCGTCATCATCCCGGTTCCAAAAAAACCTTGTCCACAGGACAATAATGATTTTAGACCAGTAGCCTTAACATCCATAGTGATGAAAGCACTTGAACGCATCATGGTAGGGAAATTACGAGTTGAAGTACAACATTGGTTAGATCCCTGCCAGTTTGCATACAAGGATGGCAGAGGCACTGATGGCGCGTTAAACACTACATCACACTTTATTTTAAAACACCTTGAAAACCCTACTGCTTATGCAAGACTTTTGTTTATGGATTTTAGCTCTGCATTTAATACTATATTGCCTCAGATCCTGTTAAATAAGCTGAAACAAATGGAGGTGAATCCATTTATAATCAAGTGGTACTTTGCATTCTCACAGCAAGGCAGCAACAGGTGAAAGTTAACTCAACTCTCTCGGACATACAGGTTATAAGTACTGGAGCTCCCCAGGGTTGTGTGAGCTCTCCCCTCCTTTTCGCACTATATACAAACGACTGCAGGAATCATTACACAAACAATTATATTATTAAATTCTCAGATGACACGACCATACTGAGTCTGCTACAACAGACTCAGATATTGGTTTGTACAAATCAGAGATAAAAGAAGTTGTGCAGTGGTGTGAGGAGCATAACCTGATTTTAAATGTGAATAAAACCAAAGAAATGGTTTTTGATCCTCGGTCCATTGGTGATCACAGTCCAATTTTTATCAATGGGGAGAGAGTTGAGCGGGTAACAGTATACAAGTATTTAGGTATTCATTTTGATTGTCAGCTGCAGTGGGCTCATCATGTTGAGTACATCTGTTCAAGAATCAGTCAGCGCCTTCATTTTCTGCATAGGCTCAGGATGCATGGAGTCGATAAAAATATTATGCTGTTGTTTTATAGGGGCAGCCATTGAATCCATTATTCGCTATGGCATTACGACATGGTTTGGTAACCTGACGGTCAAACGTAGATCACAACTCCAAAACCTAATCAGGAGGGTAGGAAAAATAATTGGAATGTTGCCCCCTTCCTCTCTCCAGGAAATATTTGAGGAGACAGTGAGAAAGCAGGGCCTTAAAATCACAGCCGACCCAAACCACATTCTTCATAAGGAGTACGAGCTGATGCCCTCGGGCAGAAGGTACAGGTTACCAAACTGTAAACTGAACAGGTATAAATTTTCATTAGTCCCACTATCAATCAAACTACTAAACAGTAGGACATGAAATGTGTGTGTGTATGTGCGTGTGGATGTGAGGGAAGGGAAATGCACAATATCTTTGTGTAGGGCACTTGTGCAATAGTTGGGAGCTTTGTTGAGAAATAATCATATGTAGGCATTTGTGGAAATGGACTTTTTGTGCAATTGCAGGGATTCAGGGCATCGTGTAATACTCTTGGGTGTGCTTCTTTTTTTTTTTGTTTTTTTTTGTTTTTGTTTTTTGTTTGTTTGTACATACATTGTTTGTTTGTCTCCTAAGGGAGACAATAAAGGCTTATCTTATCTTATCTTATCTTATTTCTTATCTTATCTTATCTTACATCCCATGCCAGTTTGTGATGTTTCCAGTTATGAAGTTTTCTATTGCTCCTCTGCAAACATTAAGAAGAACATGACATGGGAATTTTGCCCTCTTCAGTTTCCTCAAGAAATAAAGTTGTTTCTGAGCTTTACACTTGCACTGTATGTGCGCCTGAAGAGCAAAACTGTTCTTGCACAAGTCCCAAAGTCTATGATGTAGGAAAGGACAAGTCTCAACAAAGGACTTCTTTTTATTCAATCACTCTTTCACTGATGATAATTATGATAGTGTGGCTGGGAAAGAGTTATAATAGAAACCAGATTTCAGTCTGTACACGTGACTACACATAAACTAAAGTTTTGTAGATCACTTTAGGTAAAAGAAAAGAAGTCACTCCTCAAAGTGAAATGGGAAATGTAGGCCATATAGAGACATCTAACTTACACATCACTGCATTCAAGAACCAGGAGCAGATCAAGACCATACCAAACATCACACACAAGTTCCCTCTAGTACAGGGATACTCAACTTGAAGTCTGTGGGCCAAATCTGGCCCCCAATATGGTGTTGGCAGGCCCATTTTCTAATTCACAATGTAAATAAATTGATTCACACTGTTTCCCCTAGGTAAGGGTTTTGGTCCCCCTGTCCCCTCCTAACTTCTGCCGATGGTGACGCTTGATTTCTGTGTACAGCTGACATGCATGGGGCTGCTGCAGTTGGATTAGTGAGTAAGGGTTTCAAGCATGTAGTGGTTGAAAAAACAGGCAATTAAATAAAAAAAAAAAAACAGATGAATTTGCCTTTATTTTGCCACATCATACCATTTCTAATCCACTGTGCTTAATTTGCCAAATGACAATTGCAGTATGCATGGTTGCAAGGTTTCAGCTGCTAAATAATGTCATTAATAATGCTTGTTTATGAAGTGCCCCTGGCCTCTGGTTATTTTGCAAACGTGGCCCCCAGGCAAAGCAAGTTGAGTATTCCCACTCTAGCACATGACAGTATTTTGGTTCTCTTTAAAAACCTTTTGTATGTCCATTTGTTGATGTTAATAATGGCTAAAACATTTCTAACATATAGCATGACCTCACCTCACATTCTAGAATGAGTTTGGTCCATTAATGCTTTATATGATTCATTGGCCATGATGAACTGTGATGGACTATACACCAAATTTGATTTTGCCATATGCTGACGATCCTTTGTTATATCTGTAACCCTCTTTTCTTGTCTATCTGGGTTCTCCAGTTCTTCTGGGCTGTGGGCAATAAGCGGGCTGCAATACTTCTTTCTTTACTCTTTTAATTTGCACCAACACGGCAAACAGCACAATACAGCAACTTCTCATCTCGCGTCACGAGGCACTAACTGGTGCATCACTAATACCTGTCCCACAAAACAAGGGCAGGTAGGAACCAATTAACTCAACCAAAGGAATACACTAACTCTACTTAGGCTGCACATGAACATACAAATGAAACAAAATACAAAGTACTATAAATGGCAATAAAATAATAATCTACAAGTAACTCAAAAACGGTGCAAAAATATAAATAATGTACCCAGTTGTAAGAAACACAAAATTACACAATAACTTAAGTAATAAAAATAACCCCCCCAAAATACAACATGCAGTAATTACAGTTACATATCCTTTGTTGCCGTGTCATTATAAAACAAACCTGCATAAAGCCTTTTCTATCACCCCTTAGTAGCTCATTGGACTATTCAGACCTGCAAATGTAAATTTCAGTAGTTTCTAAGTTAAGACTGCGAACTGTGGCCTTGTCGTGAATATTATTCAGACAGCACTGAACAAAAAAAAATCTTAAAAGTCGAGAGGGATTTTTTGTCACTCTCTTGAAAACAGCTTTTACCAGAGGCACAATTTGTAATAAATTGTATCTTCTTAAACAAAAAAGCACCAAACTTTGCTTGAGATTAATTGTTAACAGAATGTCTGCCCATTATTTACCCACCCCTTTGTACTACATTTGTACTTGTATGTATTTCAATTATCGGTTCATGAATTAGGGTAATTATGGATGTGGTGTTTTTATCAAAATTTGCCAGTTAGTGGTCATGTTTTTATTTTTCACTTTCAAGATGCACCCAGTAGGAGATGGGCTTAAATTTTCTGCCTTTCTGGATAAAATAGTATGGTGGTATAGTATACTGATGCACATTTTTCATGTTTTGTACATATTCTATTGAATTTTCATGTGTATATTTGTTTCCAGTATATAGCTAGCTCAGTATGCTCAATCAGTATACCACAGATCGAAGCACAAAATTGCAGTCATACAGTTAATGCCTGATTCATGACATCTTCTACAGTCAGTTGGGTTTATGCCAAGATCGTGTAACTCAGTGTGGACGAACAGTGCTGTTTCAAGTAGAAGGTCTCATCAGACCCACAACAGAGTCTTTTAACTGAGAATTAAATTATTCTGCTGAAAACAAGACCAACACAAAGCTGTAATTTATCACACGTTGCAGTAGAATAGCTGTTCAAATTGAGCACATGCCGTATGTAGAGGGGACAACAAAGTCAAATGCCTTGAGCAAGAGCAGGGCATAGCTGACCTCTGTCAAAAGCAAAAGGCAAATGCTAGGGGGCACAAGGGCACTGTAGGGGTATGAAGTGGCCATGGGAAATTAATAATACTGAAAAAAGAGTATAATTTCATGGCGGCCGACTCTGATGCATTGAGCATGAGACTCACACCAGACATGCCTTTTCTCATGCTAACTTTGCAGTTGCAGTTCCTCCAATGTAGTATCGGTACTCTTGCAAGTTCTTTTGCAGATCTGGGGTTACCATCTAGACATGACCATATGAAAGCTTACAACAACAAATCATTGGTGCAGCCAATCACGATTATTTTGTGGTTGAGCAACAAACCAGCTGAGCATGAGAGCAAGGCTGTGGAGGATGTGGTTAGCATTGGTTACACTGTGCAGCTCATTACACTTTGATCTCTGGCTCCTGCTACCCATATGTTTAGGTTGACCTGAGTATGACACTGAACCCCAAACTGCTCCTGATATGCCCTGTAAGTCATAGTTGAAAATGAGGAAAGTCCCACTGCCAATGTTCTCTGTCACTGGTCCCAACTTTTGGCATCCAGTATTGCAAAATGGGTGGCTAATGACAGCTTTACGTGATCCCATTTTTTTCTGTTCGTGAGACCACACACACACAATGCCAAGTCGCACACAAGCAAACACTGCAGCTACACAAGTCACACACAAAAGGAACTGTTGAGGAACTGGCACAACATGATCAATGAGAGTAATACTACATAATGCACAACAGGCAATTTAATTCAGTTGATACCCACATAGAAACACATGGGCTATGCAGAGAAGAGAAACAGAAAGGAGACTTGAAAACCACATCACAAAAGAGCATCACATGAGGATATGATTTGTACTCTTATTGTTAAGCCTTACCAAACAATATTGTGCACAATTTCACTTTGAATTCATAAGATTTACAGGATTTTTAGCTTCTCTATGGAGATAGATTTTCAAACAATTTCAGGGTCAGCATAGCTGTGTCTTAATTCTGCAGGTAATTTCCACAATGCATGCATACCAGGCAAGTCGAGTTCTGGCTGGCATAGCAGCAGCCTGTTAATATGACCAGTTGGTGTGCAGCTGGTTTGACGATGTTATGACAACACTGTTCTCCTATCCAGAAATTATGTTTTAGAGATAAAGATTTTAAAATAAAGTCCTGACTGCTGCAATTTTATCTAACAATGTCTACTATCATGAAATTGCTGTTGGCCTGCATCAGGGCGGTATGGGTGAAAAAAATACCACCAGTTGTGGCAAAATTGGGTTATACATTTTAGGTGAAACAGTTTCAATTCCAAGTTTATTAATTTTTTTTTATTACAAAACTTCTACAGCTCTGTAATATAAACATAATATAAGCACATAGGAAACCATTCAAAGGCATGTAGAGGCCATTTTCTGGTATGAAGGGCAGCCTATATGGCACTGCATCATGTTTTGTCCACTGGAGGGGCAACTCAGAGGGCACTTAACCACATTTTGTTTACTAGAGGGCACCCTGGAGGCAGTTTACCACATTTTGTTTACTAGAGGGGCACCCTAAAGGGCACTTTATCAAGTCTTGTCCACTTGAAGAGCTGCCTAGAGGCTATTTTATCATGTGTTGTCCACTAGAAGGGCACTCCAGAGGGCACTTTACCACATTTTGTCCACTAGAAGGGCACCTTAAACGGCACTTTGTCATGTTTTGTCCACTGGAAGGCCACCGTAGTGGGCACTTTATCATGTTTTGTCCACTGGAGGGCACTTTGTTCACTAGAGGGGGACCCTAGAGGGCACTTTATCATGTCAAAGGTGGGTCACAGGAACTTTTATTTGGGACTCCAAATAAATAAAAGACTATGGAGGAAAATCTGTAAATTTAAGATTTATATCTGCAGTACACCTTGTATAAAATGCATCTATTGTTTAATTCCGTCTGATTACCCTTACTTAGTGCTCTTAACGCTGAACTGACCCTCTCATCCCACACAGTTCATACTGTTGACCCTGTGTTAACATGCATATGATATGATAAACCAAACTTGAACAGTAGTTGTGTGTGTTGTATGTGTGTATAGTTGTATGTATGTAAGATTTAATATTAATCAGTATTATTTTGTTGTTTTTATCACTATTTTTTATGTTAAAAGTCTGCTCAGTGTTCTGTGTATAAAATGAACCAGCTCAAAGCCAGTAATTAAAGATTTTCTTTAGTTGAAGCTTTTATTCTGAAAGTCGCATGACGGAAGTGTCGCTCCTGTGTTAAACTGCGGCGCGACATCTCACGGGGTAACCCGGTACAAAGGTAAACAGCATATTTCTGTGTACGTGTGTTGAGAGGAGGGAGACAGTAAACGTACAGTACACACAACAGAGAGTGGTGTTTATCATACAATAAAGAGGAAGCGGAGTTTACCGGCTAGTGCGCACTGCTAGGAAGCTAAAGCTAACGTTGAGCTAACGTCTCTGACAGGGGAAAGAGCGTGGAGACGTGTAAACAAAACGACGACCTTTCCTCAACTTTAACTGTAGGCAAGGTGTTGCAAGTATCGACAAGCTTCGATAGGAAAGTGCCTATTTCTGTACTTCTAGTGAGGCACCCAAACTTAAGCTAACCTATATAGGTAGCCGATTGATTGCTAATATCTCAGTCCCCAGCGGTGTCAGACCTCTCTGATAGAAGTATTTCAAAGTAAAAGCACCTACCTGTTTACCATACAGCCCAAACATTATACTCAAAAGTGTGGGTCGACCTTTTGTGAGAACCAAAAAAGGGATGAACCTCGCACAAATTACAGTAAATTAAGTGTTAGTTTCTTATCAAGTCTCCGCCATAACATAAAAACTTCCGAGAGATCCAAGTGGTGCTTCAAAGCTGTATCTTAATCATTCACTGGCATCGATTTCCCCCCTAAAATAATCATCTTAAATCAACATCGCTATACTTGTAAACAAGACGACATAAATTGGCAATAATCCATACCGATTTTGGCAGTGATTTACATTAAAATTTCAAACAAAATGATTCAAATATCACTCAAAATAGAAATATTTATTAATTATTTTTTTATGTTACTGCTAAATAGACATTAATCAACAGAGATGTTAGCAATCATGAACATAAACTTGTAAACCAGTTTTAAATTTCAGAATAACTTAATAACTAAATAAGCTTTAGAAAGCCGCTGAGTGCTTGAAGGAGCGTTAGTGGACTTCCAGTGGAGAAGGAGATGGTGATCAATCATTATTAATGAGCAGCTGATTGTTAGCATTTTCAACAACCTGTTGAGGAAAGTGTACAAAACTTGCAGCCCTAGTTGTTAATATTTTGTGAAAGCATCAATAGTCATACCTACAGTATTGTTTCAGTATCTGTTTTGGATGCTAAAAGGTTGGAAAGTAAAAGTAAAAAGTACAAATTTTAATGTGTGCATATCTAAGAGGTGTTTCATGCAGATCCTTTCCTACTTGTTAAGTTATATTAAAGTCATGCAAAGTAGCCCATTATTTGACGAGACAATCAGTTACTTTACATCATTTATTTTGTCATTGTTTTGTGGTTTATTTTATGTTTATGTATGGTTGATGAGAGTAATAACTATGGCTGCACAATGAATCACAATATTATTGAAACTGCAATACAGCCAAGTGCAGAATCCAAATTGCAGAACCAGAACCAAATCTCAGTTTTTGTAGAGGGAAACTGTGAGAAAACAGCATCATAATGGGGTACTGTAGTGCTGCACAGATGTCCTGGTCTAAAAATCTTGTTCTTCAGATGAAAGAAAACATGTTTGCTTAGTACAGAGTCAGACCTCAACAGATGTCACATCATCACCATTTTTTTTTTTTTTTTTTTTTTTTTTTTGGTAAAAATGAAAATGGTAGTGCAAAAATGATCATTTCCACTGATCATATTGCATATCGCAATTGCAGATTTAATTGCAACAATACCATATTGTGCAGCCTTAGTAATAATGGCTGTAGGAGTAGCCCTTTCACATTACAGTGAGTTATTGGATTCTTTTTCATTATCAAAAATAAGTCCAATTAAGTTACGATAAATTCTCTGTTTGAAAGTTGTATTAATTGACTGATTTCTGCCCACAGCCATGACGACAGACTCCTCACTCCTCAACTCCGAGCTGGAGTTACAGCAGCAAGAGGAGCTCTATCAACAGCTGCTGTTACAGGTAATATTTCGAGAGAGAATAGACTCTAGTCTCTTCCTTGACTAGATTTCCAGCTAAAATAATCCAAAGAGCCTTTTAATGGTCTTCACATTTTGCTGTGGCATTGTTTCCTTGACAAGACACATTTCTTAGGGATGCAGAGTTTCTGCTTTATGTCCAGATTGGCCCCTTTACTATTAAGTATGGAGAAGAAGCCACCTACACAGATCGAGAGGTCTCAGCAAAGTTTTATTCAAACCCCAGGCCATAAACAGTGTTGCAGAGTATTGGTTAATAAATCTCTATAGTGCCCAATACACTCTTATTTTCTGTAGAGGCTGATTTTCTTGGTGTTTGTGTCAGAGAGGGGGATTCTGCACAAGCTCAGCTATATCATAAATTGTAGATTTATCATAAAGCATGGTGAAGTGCCCTGTATGGTTGCCCAGTGTGTCAGAAAATGTGATGAAGTGCCCCCTAGGGTACCCCTCCAGTGGAGAAATCTTAATGCAGTGACCTACATGCTAGAAAAATATTACATTGTACTACATGTGCTGCACAGCAGGAGTCACCTGAAGAGCAAGTTGCAGACAGCAAGCCTCGCCGCAATCATCATAAGTTTGGGAGTATTTTAGACAGATGTGCAACAGTTTGGCTCTCTTTAGCTCCACAAACTGGACGTGACTTATCACAGCTGGGCAGCTGCTCTGCACAAGTGCTAGAAGTGAAGCACAAAGTGACCTGTCCTACCCCATGCAGTAGCAGCAGCATCTCCCCGTTTACTTTGTGTCAGCACCCAAGGATGATATACAAGGATATCAACACGTGGAACATGTTTCTGTTAGTAGAAGCCACTTGGGATAGATTTTCGAAAATTTCTTCATCACTCTTGTGTTGTCTCTCTTGATGTCTGCATAGCTGCTGTGAACTTAACACCATGCGTCACCTTACAGTGTTACTCTGCCGCTTTGTACTGTCCGTTCACTTTATCAGCCAACTATGAGACAGGAATGGCTAAAACTAACAAACTTTATCAGCCAAGTTTGAGACAGAACATTACGGACTGTAATTTATTTGAGTCGCCAGAGAAACAACAAAAAGTATTTTCTTGGTCCACACTGATGCAGAAATACACTGCTAGTGATAATCTTGCCTGCATATGACTCCAGTGATGAAATAACTCCATATCATAACCAGCTTGAGTTTTAAGTCAAAATACTGATTTATCAGTTCAGTGAAGACTTGACAGTGATTAGTTATTAAATGAATATGCATCATACTTTCTTTTGATTTAAGGTCCAGTGTTTTCTGATCAGGCATCTGACATGGAGTCTATTAAATATGGGGGAAATTAGACTAACTTTAAAATATGTCTCTATTATCATTATTGTTATTATTCATTATTCTAATGTGCTTTGTGTGTTCATTTTTCAGGATTATGATTGAATAAAATATTGAAATATTAATGAGACAAGTTTTTGACATGTATTTAAGGTCAATTAATTGTTATGTAATTGAATATTAAAAAATATAATCGTTAGATTAATCGACAAATTAATCAATGGATTATTCAAAAAAGTAATCAATAGATTAATCGTTTAAGAAATAATTGTTAGGTGCAGCCCTAGTGGTATCAGTCGACCTACCTCTTGGCAAGAAGGCGAATAAGCATCTTTCATAAAATGTCAGACTATCCCTTTATGGCAAAAAAAATACACCACGGTTTTGTTTCATTCACAAATCGTGGTGATACACGAAATTAAAACCACCTCTTTGTCTCTCAGCTTTGGTAAGATGATGTACATAACCAGTTAAAGGCTAGCTAGTGTGTAAGGTTTTTCCTTCCCCCGTTGTGGGAAATTTAGGATCGGTCTAATCTTGAGTAAAGTCTAAGTAAGTGAAATCATTTGACGTGGGTGTGATAAGGGTAAAGTGTTCCTGATAACCGAGCCTTCACATAAAGAGGGCCTGTAACATGCTGCAAAACTAGCCTATTGAGTACACAAATGACTTTATCTCTAGTTTGTATTGCCACATCATTCCATTGTAATTGTGTCATCTTGTCTGGACTTCTTCCTCTTTCCCTTTCTCTTGCTAATGTGTCTCATTTTACTCATTACTTTTCCTTTTGATGCACGTAGTAAAATGTACCAATGGGTCTGCATACCATTACTGAACTTAAATCATCTGCTGTTTATCTATTTAGACCATGGGAAAGATACAGACGGAAAATCCAGACTCCAAAGTAATCCGACCACAACCTGGTAAGTACCTCCACAATGCCAGTTGTGTCAAGTCTTCTTTGTGTTCATTTCTTGTGTGTCTCTTTATGTTATTGTTTATCTTTGCCTTTTGTTTTTTGTTTGTTTTTTTTAATTTTGCTTTCTTTTTCTCTCCCTCCTCTCCCCCCTCCCTCCCAGGCATGTGTGTAAAGACTCTCTCAGAGCCGGACAAGCAGAAGGTTTTTGTTAACATTTGCCAGTCAAACTCAGTCCCACCTCCACCAGAACTCTCTCGAGAGGAACTTGTGCAGCTGCTCCAGTCAGAAGATCCCAGTGGCTACAGAGTTCCCATGAGCCTTGGCGAGCCCACACAGAAGTAGACAACAGTACGTGACTAAACCGAAATGGATGCTTATTTCTTAGACAGGCATCTATATTATCTTAATATTAATCATTTGTGACAAATCCATTTATAATTCAGCTGTCATTCATATCCATTATTTAAAATAGTCAAATTAACTCTTATACTCCTCCATTTAATTGTTATTCAGTGAAACTTGCAGTGAGTCTCTTAGTCATTCTTTTAGTTCTATTTGAGTGAGAACAGATGCTCACAAAAGACATTGAACTCTTGCCCAAAGAACTTCAGGACGGCTGTGCTCCACCAGGGCATTAATGTTTCTACAAGGTTATCAAGTGTAATGATGTATCACTACTGAAGCGAGGTTATATGTGGTCCGTAGTTAGTTTGCTGCTTACATTAGATGGAGGTCAGCACGCCCCCAGTTTGGAAAAGAGAGGAGTACCAGCATGAAAGTAATGCAATGTACTGTTGGTGATAGGGGCAGCAGCATAACATATTTTAGCCACAGAAAAAACAGTTTAAATGTACACCATATTTGAATATTTCCACCAATTTGTTGTCAAACGGCCTTTTCTGACAGGAAACCGAAGTTATATTGCCTAATGTACCGCTCTCTCCCCGCCACCAGAACCTTTTGACATAATCAGTCATTTTTTTCCTGCAGAGCATGAGAGTTGTTGGTCTGCTGCTACCACGATCATTTATTTTGTTTGTATTATTTTATGACTTCTATGACTAGATCACCAACTCTTGTGTTCTGTGAGGTTAAATTACTGGTTTTGATGAAGGAGTCTGGTGGCAGGGAGAAGGTGATATAACGAGCGATACATATTCAGTTAACCATCAGTAAAGTAGTAAAAATATAACATGCATGTAAACTGTTTTTTTTTTTTGTGACTAAAATATATTTTGCTGATGACCCTGTCCACTGCAGTACATTGCTTAGCTTCCCACTCTGGTTCTCCTCTATACTTCTCCAAGCTGGAGGCCGTGTTGACAGCCATCTACTGTAGGTAATACAGAACTATTGATAAGTAACTCATATAATACTACCTCAAAGAATACAAACTATCCCTTTAAGGAATACTTGGTACTACACTGTTATGTTAATAATGGCAATATTCCAGTATCAGCAACTTTAATGGTAGGTTGGTCAGTGACCGCAGTAAAGAAATAACCATGTGCTGGTGGTTCTGTATGAACCTTATTTGATAATATGTGGCTAGAGTCATGTGAGGACATAGTCCTCTGTAGTCACAGTAAACGTTGAAATTAAAGGGATCCAGAGGGAACTGCCGCTGCAAATATGCAGGAAGGAATTACTTTTTATTTGGAGGTCATGTCTTTGCAGTGTGACAGATCATGTCAAGCAAACTTGACAAAAACAGATGTCTGATATAATTCATTCAGCAAGCAGAGAACAAGTTCAGTCAAATCGGTCATGTGAACTTCCTGTTAGCTTAAGTTTTCTCCAAGGTTTACATGGACTGAAGAGGTTCATGTAAACCTTAGTAAGTAATAAAAATTCACCTTGCAAGAACTGTTTTATATTGTTGGTTTCCATATTTTATTTCCCAGTATGATGCTAACAGGGGGGCAGTATTTAAAGAATGAATTTGTTTGACCTGCAGCTTATGAAACTAAATTCAACCTCTTTTTTTATTTTACTTTTTCAGAATATTTTTTGATATATTGAATTAAGTCATATATTTTTCCTCTGTTTTAGGCTCTCAGGGTTGCACAGCGTATGATGTGGTCATCAACCAGGAGTTCTTCCAAAAGTGCCAGGTGTGTGTGTGTGTGTGTGTTTGTGTGTGTGTGTGTGTGTGTGTGTGTGTGGTGTGTGTGTGTGTTTTTTGTTTCCATCAACAAACCCCTCTCCCAAAAAGCGAATGATCAATTAAAGATGACACTATTGCAATTTTATGTTAACAGTTGTATATTATATTCATATTATTCATAATGCTCTTAAAGAGTATGTTAATTTGTGCTTCCATTTAAAGAAATATTCTGGTGTATATGCCAAATAGTTACTGAAATATCACGCTGAACTGAACAATCAGAAATTTTTTAGTCTATTTTACATTTGCTGAGGGAAATGTGAAACTGACCATTCCTTGGTTATGTTCCTTTTAATCATCTGTGTTGTTCTGATTCTCTGTATTTTCCTACACTTGACCAACAGAGGGCTTTCCATCCTATAGTTATATTCTCCCTTTGATATAAACAAATAAAGAAACTCCTTACCTGATAAAGTCTAACAGTATGAAATGTGTGTGTATGTTTGTGTTTTGTAGAAGGATCCCTTATTCCAGCAGTTTGTTATTCTGGTGTCTTTAGAAGGTTTAGAAAACAAATACAACCTGGAACTAAGTAGAGGTAAGTGTGTATGTGTGTGTCTGCGTGTGTAACTTTTCTTTCATGTTGTTAGCTGTTGTTGAGATTAATTTTGTCTTTCTGCAGACTGGAAGGTGCTGAAGAACAGGAAGTTCTTGGGTTCTGTCAGCGAGCAAAATATCCGGACGAAGAGCAGGCCGGTGATTCAAGAGCTGCCACCTCAGTACGTCTCTGACTGTCTTACTGTCTGAATGGACTGGCTAACATGAAACATGGACATTTGGATCATGCTGCTGGGGTCTTTTTGTTCCATCAAGTCACCTGAAGAAAACCAAAAAAAAAAAAAAAAAAAAAAAACAAATATGCATCCTGCCACATTTTCAGTATACTCCGTTTTGCCACAAAGACAAAGTAAACAATACAAAGACTGGTGTCTCTTTATCTCTAAGCTGTCTTTGGTGAGAGTAAACCAGCTGTGACTGAGAACAAAGGAACACTTTGCACATCTGTGTGATGAGACAGGTACATAGGAGAGGGACTAGTAGACCAAAAAGCAAGTGCACTCAGTTGAGTCGATCTTTGCATTGTTGTAGTTGTAGTTTTCTGCAGTGCAGATCCAAAAAGTCCAAAATAACGTGAAGACCATATTAGATCATTATTAGTGTGGGAACATCACGTGTGTTCATTAAAGCTGCTGAAACCTGTGCATTTCTCAAATTTTCTGACTTAAAAGACCAGCGTGGAGGATTTAGTGACAACTAGCGGAGAGCTTTGCCTCACCCTCTCTTCCATGCATGTAGGACCAAGCTATGCTGGCTGCAAAATTCAAGCAAAACGTGAAGGTCCTTATTCTCCACCAGTGTTTGATTTGTCCACTCTGGGTGACTATAGAAACGTGGCTGTGCAAACATGGCGGTCTTCGTGGAAGTGGACTCGCGCTCTGTCAATAAGAGGGGCTCATTCTAACATAATGAAAACACAACAGTTCTTATTTTCAGATGATTAACTAATGAAAACATGCTCATGAATATATTCAATTTCTGCCAGTAAACCCCTATTAATCTTACACACTGGACCTTTAAAAATAGATTAAAAAATATACACTGAGACGTGGTGTTTTCCAGCGAGTTAAAGATGTTTAATCTGTTCCTTTTCTCCTACAGAGAGAGCTCCACCCCTACGGCGAAAAGGTAAATCTCTTATATTCCTATTGTAAGTTTTATTTAAAGTCAGAGCAACTTGCCAGAAACATTTATCTAACTTTTTCTCTGAGCCTCTGTTTGTCATTAGTTTTTTTTTATATATAACCTCAGTAATTTTCTCTCCCACCTCATCCTTCACTCTTCATTCTGTTTACCAACTCTTCTCTTGGCCTTCCCTCGCTGTTTCCAGGCCAGATTTCACTTTGCTTGTGGAGCCCCCTGCTGGTGACCCTGAGTACCTCATTGCAGAAATAAAGCTGCCTGGAGTGGTGAGACAAACAACAAACATGCACATATGCACATACATTTTTGCCTCATCTGTGTCAAATGCAAATATGATCCATTTAAACCTTACTGTCCATGCAACCATTATGCATGGACATTATTACAAGGTTGGCAGCTCTAATACTGTATCAGTATTATTAACTATAGTGCCCTTACACTTGATTCTAATCTTGTCAGGGTAGAAAAACCAGGATAGCCATGATCCAGAGTAACAACGATGATTGCACATACATGTAGTCAGACAAGCTGCATCATCGTACGATATCGTCATGTCCGGGTCATCACATCACGTCTTACAGTGCATCATTGATAAGTGCAGATACAGTCAAAAGCTTTCCGTCAGCTGGGTTAACTTGTCTCCTGTGCAGAAGTCGTCCCGCTCTCTGCTTCTGGACGTTGGAGAGGACCGGCTCGTGTTGACGGCTCGGCCCTCACTCTTCCATCTCGACATCTTTCATCCCTTCCTCATCGACCAGGAGAACAGTGTGGCGCAGTACAACAACAGCACTCAGGTACACAACCCACATATACACATAGTATATATACTCTGCACAACAATTGTGCTCTGTAGCACCAACGCACTGCAAACAGCACCACCTAAAAATAGGCATGGGTATGATTGTGTATAAACAACATTCTAACAGACTGTGCAGAAGTAATGCATTAACACCTGCTGCACTAATAAACTAAGCAAACATGACACACACACACAAAGGCATTAACATACTTTGCTCCTGTTTCCTTTTTCCCAGATCCTTACAGTCACGATGCCCGTGGTGCCTTCATGAAACTATAGAAGTGATGTCCAGTTATATATATATTTGTTCAAAAATGATGCTGTGATAATAAAAGTTTTTTTTATAAAGTCAAATTTCTCTGTTATTTCATTCATAACTTAAATCCCTAGCTGGTCCAAAAAGTCTGTCAAATGTTTTTTTATGCCTGAAAACGTTTCTGATTTTTTTTTTTTTTTTTTTTTGGAGATTTCTGCTCTTGAACTGCTTGATTGAAAGGGATAGTTTGGATTATTTGCAGCGGGGTTGTATAATACTGGTATGCATAGTCAGTGTGTTACTTACTAGAGGTGGTCAGCAAGTATACCGTAAGTTAAATACTGTATTGATTATCGTTGATCATCATCAGTGTCTCTCCAATAATGTAATAAAATAAAAAATATTTGTACTGACTTGTCCATGTACAGCCAGAGTAACCTTTGGTGTCCTGCTCACTTTAGTTTTGCCAACAAATCCCGCCTTGACGTAACGTTACGACCAAGCATCCAGGCTTTTGTATGCCTTCTTTGGTTTGTGTATTTTCCTTGGCGAGTGTCCATGAACCACTGTGTCCTTGGTAAATTATAAATATCACTGTCAAGTCCAGCTGCATTTAATATAAGCAGATAATTGCTTGTTTTACTCATTTCCCAGTATTCCCTACTCCAAGCAGCCATGTTGCAGGATGTTTTTCCACTCAGCCAGACTGAGGGAGTGTGTTCTGGTGGGAAAGTGATGTATACATACATTTCATATCGTTCAAGTTAAGCATTTGTAAGCTGTCAGCACCAGCTTGTTACCCTTGATGTGTTGATGACAAAATAAGTCAAATATGATAACTTTGGCCACAAATAAATGGACTGCATTTATATAGTTCCTTTCTAGTCATTTGACCACTCAAAGCACTTAACTACACATGCCAACATCCACACACACATTCAAACACTAATGGCAGAGGCTGGCAAGATGCCAACCTGCTCATCAGGAGGAGTGTAATGCTCATTCTGATGCACTCATACACAGCAATGGCACAACTTTCTTGAACAGTTTGAGGTTCAGTATCGTGCGCAAGGACACTTCGATATGCAGACTGGTGGAGCTGGGTATCAAACAGCCATTATTCCTGACTCACAGCCAGCCATAAATAAAAATGTATTTTACAGCGTACTTTACATTCCCGGAGTGACAGTTGAAGGTTTCCCCTCAACTGTGATTGGCCAGTTGGCCACTGAGCAGCTCAAAGACGCCCTGCTCAGTGTTAGTGATACCAAAGCTGTTGAGGGTTTCGCTTCCGTGAACCACACCCACATTTTTCACCAGCTTCAGACTTCAGCAGCCAGAAGCAGCAGAGGTACAGTAAAACCCACAGATTACATTTTATGTCACCAGCCCAAATTTTAAAAGAATCCTGTTAAAGGAGCCACTCATCACTGTTATGTTGACTGGTTGTATAAATGAATCAAAACATTACTATGGCGAAAACTGAGTCTTTGCCTCATGGGCAAGTATTTAAAGGAGAAATTTGTGCTGTACATTAAATGGACCTTGAGTAGAAGGACAAGTGGGTGGAATTTAGTGACATCTAGTGGTGAAGTTGCAGATTGCAAACACCTTGCTTCACCCTCCCCTTCAAAGTATTTAACTACAGTGGCGACCACTTGAACACTTTCGTTTAACAATTTACAAAACACAGCGCCCTCCACAACATGAGGACTTGCACTGAAGCCAAACTACAATCAGTTTGAGATGTATGGTTACGTTTGTTTATACATTCTTATCTCTCTGGAGCTGTTTTGGTGAACTGGAAACATCCCCTTTCATGGAAAAAGCAAATGAGGGAAGCAGTCAACCTTCTATTTCTGGATCTGCCATGGTCATCCCTCTGTCTGGCTCTCTCTATTGTCTCCCCTCCCTCACTCCTCTTTTATCTCTCCCTTCCTACTGTTGCTGAGCTCATGCTTCTTCCCTTTGCCATAAAGTGAGGAAGTGTGCGGTCCAGAATTTAAAAAGGCCATTAATTTTTTTCCATACACATTGTTGACAGTGGTCTGTTTTTAGATTTAAACTGTGGGACATATTACATATTACATTAGATTTTCTTAGAAGGAAACTGGGGGGAGACTACAACAGAACTGGACTGTAAACTAAACTAATGTAATGTGGGCACTGCGCCAGACCATTGTGGTGGAGAGGATGCTGAGCCAGAAAACTTTCAATTTACCGGTTGATCTATGTTCTAACCCTCATCTCTGATCATGACCAAAGGAATGAGATTGTATATAAAGTGACCGAAGAGAGTTTCCTCCATATTGTGGCTGGGCTCAGCAATAGAGATGGGGTGGTTTGGGTATCTGATCAGGATGCCTCCCAGACACTTTCCTTCGGAGGTCTTCTGGGCATGTCCCACTGGGAGTAGACCCTGGGAAAGACCCAAATCTCACTGGAGGGATTTCATGTCACATCTGTCCTGGGAGTGCCTTGGAATCCACAAAGAGAAGCTGTAAAGTAATGCTGGGAAGAGGGACATCTGGAATACCATTCTTAGCCTGCTGCCACCACGACCCTACTCTGGATAGATGCGTAGATAGATGGATGGAATGAAATGTATTAATTAGTGAGCTTTTTAGAGGCAGAGTTTCTTACCTTTGGACAGAGCAAGGGTAGCTGTTTTCCCATGTTTACAGTTTTTGTGCTAAGCTAACTTCTGGCTGCTTTTGCTTCAAATTTATTTGATAGACATGAGAGTTGTATCAGTTTTCTCACTCTTGGCAAGAAAGTAAACGTGTCAAAAAAAACATCTCAAAACGTGAAGCTATTCTTTTGAAGATGTTAGAACTCTAACTCCTCCTGCAATATTTTGCACGGTTAGATCTTTGTCTCTATTTTTTCACTGTCTTCCTTTGTTCTCTGTTGAAGGACCAGTGTGTTAGATTTAGTGGCACCTAGCAGTGAGGTTGTAGATTACAACTGAACTCACCTCACCCTCCCCATCCAACATGCAGCAAAGGGCCACACGTTGGAATAGAAACGTACATGGGGCACACACTCTAGTGACTAACTTGTAGAGTCGCCCCAAAATTGTTCATTCTAAGGTAATGAAAACACAACAAATCTTATTTACAGGTGATTATACATAAAGAAAACATACTTATGAATATTATATTCCATTCATGCCATACTCTGCTAATAGATCCTCCTTAATCTTACACTCTGGACCTTTAACTGTTCTAATTACCCCACATGCAGCTTCTACTTTCTGTTTCCTCCTCTGGTCATCCATCCCTTCCTAAGCTCTGTCTTAGCTTCCAGTGCTGTGGTTAACCCTGGTTCTCATTATTACCTACTCTCCACAGCCTGTCGGGTCAGTTTTAATGAATAAAACTGACCCTAATAACCATTGTCTTTTAACTAAGCACTTCCCCTCTGTCCCCCTGCCAGGTCCCCTCTGCCAGCTTTCTCTCCATCCATCTGTCACACCCTCCCTCTCCATTTTGTCATCCCCCTCTCCACCTGTGGCACCCCTCCATTTGTCCAGTGAGGTCATCCCTCTGTTCTCCCCTAATCCTGCGAGGTGCTCATCTTTCTGCCTCCACTTAATCCGCCTGTGGCCCCCAGCCCTGACCACATACACACGCAAATCTGCACATTTGTGCACACAGACTCACAGTTATTCTTGTATTGTGTACTCGGACACTCAGTAATTCTCACAGCATGCACACACACACACACACACACATACACACACACACACACACAATCGGCCCCCCACCTCTCTGTATAAAACTCCCTCTGTCTATTCAATAGCCATTCTGTCTGTCTCTGTCCCTCTGTCTGTCTCGTGTCTGGTGATACCACACCTTCATACAGGTATGTCTGTCTGCCTGTCCTTTGATATGTCCTCTCTAGGTTTTGTTTTTATAGGATGACAGTAGAATGAAATATACAATTCAAAGATTAATATCTGTTTTTTCTACTCAGCCATTGCTTTCTATTCATTTCACTGGAGCACCATCCATCCATCACAGTGGAGGACATTTTGCTGCATGTATTCAGTTTTGTCAGTTCATAGCAGAAAACTGTGCCCTGTTTTTGCATTTAAGGATGCTCCAGCCCCCCTTTTAATGTTAAAAAAAAAAAAAAAAAAGAATTGCAAAATTCAACTAAATGTCACTGTTCTTTCAGAATTTCCAGCATTATGTGTGTCCGCTAAACAAGATTTTGCAATTGCATAGTTTTTCAGGATGCTGTTTCTTGACACCAGGCTTAAATCTTGGATGTCTGAGCATCTCTGAATGTACTGCAGGAAGAATGTCTTTTTTTTCTACAAAGACCTCTGTTGCTGTTAAACAGTCATGTAATTCAACAATGTTAATTCATTATCTATAAGCAATATTCAAGTGTCAATAATTTAAGTTCATACTCATGTGAAATGAATGTAAATCAATCGCTAGCTTGAACATAATCCAAAACTCTTTTTCATTTGTGTCACTGAAATCTGCTTGCTACATCATGATTTACTGGCCATTTCCTCTTTGAAAGAGCTTGAAAAAAAATCAGTATGTCAAAACAATAAGCTCTTACTTAGCCAGCATTTCTCTCCAGAAACAATGTCCCTCTTGTCCTGAATAATCTACAGATCACTGTCAACAGTTCGTATGGCATAAGTACGTTTCTGAAAAGACATGTTGCTACTGAAAATGTCAAATCACATTTTTCCTGCTTTTAGCTGTACAAAGGAATCCATTAACCTCTGTTTCATTCAAATGGCAGCATGCATTGATGAATATTGCCAAAACATCTGAAAATGTCCACAAATAAATCCAGCAATAATGTATTTGAATCAGTAGATCACAAGAGATGATTTTATACTATATCCTGGATACAATGTAATATCATCTGTGCTTGCAAGTGTTGCCAGGTACCAGTGTGAACCGTCACTTCTTCCATACTGGCTAGCTGTGTGTCTGTGTCTGCATAGCAGGCACTCAGACTGACT